>CM040403.1:5063728-5098728 GCA_022702515.1 Ilyophis sp. 1 JC-2022 | reverse complement strand
AGTGGTGCTGAATAACAGCATTGTATAAATGCTTTTCTTTCTTTTCATTTTTTAAATTTTTTTTTTACCGCCCCTGATAATCTAGCTTTCCAGCTTTGCTTTAAAATGGTCCAGATCACACAGATGTACTTTATATGCTGGAAAATGTTTTAAAAATGTGTTTTACGGCCCATGATAAAATTACATATTCACTTTAAAAAAAAAAAAAAGGTTGGCAGGGTAGAACAGACCTATCTGTCTGTAACATTGTCACATGTTCCTACACTTGGGAGTGAGACCAGGCTCAGCAGAGAGTTGGGCTGTGTCTGAATCAGAGCCCTATCTACTGCGTCCTGTGTACATTACTAACATAATGTACACTGCTTACTGCATACCTATCAGCGAAAATACGGAAATAATTACATCAATCGTGGACTTTAAGTACAATACATTTAGAAAACATTTTGCATACTTAACAACTTTCTCACCCAGTGTCTTCGACAAGCATACTCAGTAGTATGGAAGAGGCGTTGATTTGGACACATCCCTGGCCCTCGTTAACCAGCTCACACACTGTAAAGTACATTGTGTCCTACTCTCCACCGCCAGTAGTGTTCCTCTGTTGAAGTGGCTCTCCCACAGACTGCGCTGATCCTGTTGGATCACCATGGCGGATAATGTTAAACCCTGTGTGCGAGACTGAAGCTGATCCACACTGACATGGCACGCTTGCTGTACTAGCTTTACAGACGCCCTTGTCTGCCTTACGGATTAGCGAACTCATTTGAGATGTAATGTTTGGACTAGCCCATTTGCTCTTTGCACAGGTATGACTGAGTGAAGTCACTTCTCATGGGAAATTATAAATTAATACATGTAAAAACGGACAGCATTCACCAGAATACTTAAAAATTAATACCTTTATTGATGCGTGAGTAAGGTGCATGCAAAATAGTTTTTGATATAAAAATGTGGGCCTACTCAGCAGCGATGTACTGAAATACCCTCTCCACCCTCTACCGTAATGTTCAGTAATGTTCTCTCAGCGCTGCTGTAACGTTACCAGAGTGTTGGGACCTGCCCATGTGATGACCCGTCAAGCCCAGTCGCGCAGCACAGGTGTCACATGGTCGCTAATCCTCTTTAGGCATTACCGCTGTGCACGGACTCGGACGCTCCCGTTTGCCCCGGGATACGTGTTTATGAGAGTGTGAAACTCTGAGGAGGCTGACCGGACCACTACCATCAGAGTGGAGCCACCACCAGAGCCCCTACAGAGACAGGATATTCTGAAAATATATTGAAATAAAATTAAATGTATAAATAATTATCAAGATCCAGTATACTGTATATGGGCTAATATGCAAATTGTTGCTGCTTACAGATATTGCAATATTTTATTTTTATTACAAATGCATTGCGGTGAAATATATCAATATTTTCAGAAATATATAAGATATTTGGAATGTATTGCAGTGTATTCCTTTTCTGTAAGGGGACAGAGCGCTCTCCCGGTTGTCGTGGCGAGGGGTGTGGTTTGTGGTTTGTGTTGTGCTTGCTTTGTGATGGTAGTCAGTTGTGCTTGTGTGAGTGCCCAAGTGTCCGTTTTTAAAATGAAAAACCAATCTTTCCGTCCTGCAGGTTTGTGTCCCGACTGGGCCACCTGGGACCCCAGCCAGCCCGTGGAGAACGCCAGAGAGGCCATGCAGCAGGCTGATGATTGGCTGGGCGTGCCGCAGGTAAGATCACCTGATCTGCACACCTGCTCACCAGGTAGGGCTGTGAGTGGAGCCTGGAGCAGCTGGAGCTCTGCTGTCATTGGACAGAGATGAGGGGGTGGGGTGGGGTGAGGTGGGGGAGGGTGGGGGGTCAGCAGGTACGATCACATGACCACCTGTCTGTCACCTGGTACGCTGTAACCCAACCCCCTGTGCGGACAGACGGAATGGAGTTATCAGAAAGAACAGTGCAGGTAGCTTGTTAGGTGTCCTGTGTTTGGGGGTGTGGCTTGTGAACCCCCCCAGTCCTCCTTAAGGTGCTGGGACATTCCCAGCATGCCGATGGACTGCAGTAAGTCCTCAGGAATCTCTCTAATGAGCGAGTTTTCATTTTCCTGTCTCTCATGAACAAGGTGCTGGAGGTCAGCAGCTCACCCTATGGACCTGTTAAATACCGACTCTATTTTAGACCACAATGCTCAGGGGTTAAATATAACAGCAAGACCTCTCTACGCCATGACATCATCGAGAGCACAACCTCTGCCGATTCAGCTTGACTTAATGTACATCGTCAGGGGCAACCCTCTGCTCGCTTGTCCTTTACCTAAAGGCCCTCTGTGTGCTGATTGGGCGGGGGAATCACCCGCAGATTTTGATTGGGTGAGCTGTTTCCACCAGTATTATCTCACAATAGAGCACGGTTGGAGCTGACGTGGCTGGTAAGCTGGTAAGGCAGGTGGGGCTTTGCTGGATACGGTGGAATATGCCAGAACATTGAATTGTGTGGCCTATGACAGGTGGAAAGTTGGCTCACAGTTATATCAGAGAATATACATATACTAATTAGAATTATGTTTGCACTTGTGAATATAGTTGCGCTAATTGCATTTATTGGGTAGGATTTGACTCATTATTATGGGATGTGGAGCAAAGCCAGTGGTTCTGTTCGTGTTGGCTTTGGCTTTATTGTGTTTGGAACTGGCGCCCTGCATGCAATGAAGAACACATTCACAGAAAGACGTGCCACAGATTTATCTGTCATTTACGGGGCAGTGTGGGAATGATCTCCTCTTTATTACGGGATTTTATTTCAGGAATCTGGAGTAGCGGCAATAATCTCTCTCTACCCACCCCCCTCCTCACTCTCTCCCTCTCTCTCTCTCTCTACCCACCCCCCTCCTCACTCTTTCTCTCCTTACCTTCTCTAATCCACTCTATTCCCTCCTCTCCCTCTCTCTCTCTCTCTACCCACCCCCCTCCTCACTCTTTCTCTCCTTACCTTCTCTAATCCACTCTATTCCCTCCTCTCCCTCTCTCTCTCTCTCTACCCACCCCCCTCCTCACTCTTTCTCTCCTTACCTTCTCTAATCCACTCTATTCCCTCCTCTCCCTCTCTCTCTCTCTCTACCCACCCCCCTCCTCACTCTTTCTCTCCTTACCTTCTCTAATCCACTCTATTCCCTCCTCTCCCTCTCTCTCTCTCTCTACCCACCCCCCTCCTCACTCTTTCTCTCCTTACCTTCTCTAATACACTCTATTCCTTCCTCTCCCTATTTATTCCTTATTCATTCTCTCTTTCTCTCTCTCTCTCTCTCTCTCTCTCCGTGGCCCCCTCACTCTCTCCCTCTCTCTTTCTCTCTCCCCATGGCCCCCTCACTCCCTCCCTCTCTCTCTCTCTCTCTCTCTCTCTCTCTCTCTCTCTCTCTGTGGCCCCCTCACTCCCTCCCTCTCTCTCTCTCTCTCTCTCTCTCTCTCCCTGTGGCCCCCTCACTCCCTCTCTCTTTTTCTCTCCCCATGGCCCCCTCACTCCCTCCCTCCCTCTCTCTCTCTCTCTCTCTCTCTCTCTCTCTCTCGCGCTGTGGCCCCCTCACTCTCTCTCTCTCTCTCTCTCTCTCTCTCTCTATCTCTCCGTGGCCCCCTCACTCCCTCCCTCTCTTTTTCTCTCTCTCTCTCTGTGGCCCCCTCCCTCTCTCTCTCTCTCTCTCTCTCCGTGGCCCCCTCACTCTCTCCCTCTCTTTTTTCTCTCTCTCTCTGTGGCCCCCTCCCTCTCTCTTTTTCTCTCTCTCTCCGTGGCCCCCTCACTCCCTCTCTTCCATCTTCCCCACTCATCTTTCACAATTCTCTCCATCTGTCCATTCATCCCTCTCTCCCTCCCTCTCTCCCTCCATCTCTCTCTATCTCCCTCCCTCTCTCCCTCTCTCTCTCCCTCCATCTCTCTCCCTCCCTCCCTCTCTCCCTCCCTCTCTCCCTCCATCTCTCTCTCTCTCCATCCCTCTCTCCCTCCCTCTCTCCCTCCATCCCTCTCTCCTGTGTGTTATTTCCTCAGTAGGGGCCATTGGTTTGGCAAGCTCCCTTGCTCACTGTGATCTTAGTTAAGACCCTGCAAGTGTGTTTCCTTGTATGTTTTCTGTCTCTAATTTCCTTGTCTCTAAAATACTGCGTCTAAGGCTGAGCAGGAGTGTTGCGTACTAGCTTGAGTTCTGGTGTATATCTGCACACATCAATTTCGATTTGTTTTAATGGGATGTCCTTCATAGAAAGAGGTGAATTCATGCAATAATTCCAGTTAGATATAATTGATTGACACACAGTTCAAGGTAAATACAATGCTAGTACAATTTAGGCTTTGAAAGGTTTTGAGGAGAAATACCCATTACAGTGCCATACTTCAAAGAGTGGAAACTTAAAATGTACAGGGGGTGTGAAATTGGTTTTCTTAATTTTATTCCTATAGAGGAGATTCCTATAATGAATAATAGTTCTAGCAGTGAGTCAGCAGTATGTGCAGGTCACATATAACCTTTGACCTGGGTCTCTCCCTGCATACTCATTGGTGACACTGTATATAACCTTTGACCTGGGTCTCTCCCTGCATACTCATTGGTGACACTGTATATAACCTTTGACCTGGGTCTCTCCCTGCATACTCACATGACTGGCGAAATGGCTGTACGTCATCAAGGGTCTAAGGTACCAAACGAGCCCCAAACCATCACTCTGTGGCCAGATATGGAGTAGATGTGGATGGATCACTTTAAGGGTTGTTTCTCCTGACTTTTTTCCCGATAGAGTTCTATAGGAAAATGAGTCAGGAGAAATAACCCTTGCAGTGATCCATCCACATCTACTCCATATCTGGCAACAGAGTGATGGTTTGGGGCTCGTTCGATAGCTCAGACCCTTGATGACTTACAGCCATTTAGTCAGCCATGTGTTCCATACTGTACCAGTGTAATGTACAGTTGAATCTAGTCTCACCCCCCAATTCCCATAGAGATCAGTTCAAATGCAGAGAGGCTATAGTATCGCTTGTAACAGTACCTGAAAATAAGATATCGAGAGTCTTTTGATGTTGATTGGTCACAGACTTCAGAAAGTAACGGCATGCAAAGGATATGCGACCAAATATTAAATATGATACTTTAAAAATATGTTAAAGCAAAATATTCTAATTTTCTGAGACACTGAATTTTGGGTTTCATTAGCTGTAAGCCATAATCATCAAAATTACAAGAAATAAAGGCTTGAAATATTTCACTCTATGTGTAATGAATCTATATGAGTTTCACTTTCTGAAATGAGTGACAAAAAATATTGAACTTTTTCACGATATTCTAATTTTTTGAGCTGCACCTGTATAACCTTTGACCTGGGTCTCTCCCTGCTTACTCATTGGTGACACTGTATATAACCTTTGACCTGAGTCTCTCCCTGCTTACTTATTGGTGTCACTGTATATAACCTTTGACCTGGGTCTCTCTCTGCATACTCATTGGTGACACTGTATATAACCTTTGACCTGGGTCTCTCCCTGCTTACTCATTGGTGTCACTGTGTATGTTCTGTAGGTGATTGCTCCAGAGGAGATTGTGGACCCCAATGTGGATGATCACTCTGTGATGACCTACCTGTCCCAGTTCCCCAAGGCCAAACTGAAACCTGGGGCCCCACTGCGCCCCAAAGTACTGCACCCCAACAAGGCCAAAGCTTATGGACCAGGTAAAATGACCGCTCAGTCATTAGCCAACCCCTGTCAAAGATCCGCCACTCTTTTGGTGAAGGTCAAACTGATACTCTTTACCCTCATGTGTGTGTCTTCTGTGACAAAACCCAGTGAATATGTCCTGTAAAGGGTTTTGTCTTGCATGTTTTTCACACATCCTGTTGGGCGTGGTCTCTTGTCCTTCAGTGACTAAAGCAGCTTATTCCCCTCCCCCATAGGCATTGAGCCCCATGGCAATGTCGTGCTGAAGCCGGCCCACTTCACCGTGGAGACACTGGAGGCGGGTCAGGGCGAGGTTATCGTGTATGTGGAGGACCCAGAGGGGCATATGGAGGAGGTAGGCTCTCCTCTGCAGGTGCAAGCGGGTCAGAACCAGGCCTTTCTGATCCTAATTATCACTCATCCCTCCCCGGATACATTCTACAGCACCCCGGCACCTTAAATATGTCTGTATCTCCATTTTGTTTTCCCTCCAGGCTAAAGTTGTCGCCAACAATGACCAAAAGCGGACCTACTCTGTGAGCTACGTGCCCAAAGTGGAGGGCCTTCACAAGGTAGTAACGCCCAATGCCAGTATTCTTAAAAGTGCTGATCTAGGATCAGGATTCCCCTGTCTGTATCCTGTCTTTACCCATTATAACTTCAAAGGACAGACTGATCCCAGATTAGTACTTCTACTCTGAGATGCTTTGTGAATGCGCTACAGTGTTATGTGGTTGTACACCTGCCTCCGGGCTCTTTATCGGCCTGTTAGGCTCCGTGGCATGAGCCACTTTGGGTGCCTGGCAGGAACTGACGTTTGTGTCTTTTTCTCTCCAAGGTGAAGGTGCTCTTTGCCGGGCAAGCCATTGATAAGAGCCCCTTCATGGTCAACATCTCCAAGGCTATGGGAGACCCCAACAAGGTGTCGGCCCGCGGGCCAGGTCTGGAGCCGGTGGGTAATGTTGCAAACAAGCCGACCTACTTCGACATCTACACTGCAGGTAAAGAGAGAAGCTTGTCCCAAAAGCGCAAATGCCACCATAAGCTAGAACCTCGTATCATTTTAGTCATCACGCCTCTTTGTGTGCTTGTGTGTGTGTGTGTGTGTGTGTATGTACTGCGTGTGTGTGTGTGTATTGTGTCTGTACTGTATGTGTGTGTGTGTGTGTCTCAGGTGCTGGAGCAGGGGACGTGAGCGTGGTCATCGTAGACCCTCAGGGTAAACGAGACACAGTGGAGATTGTTCTGGAAAACAAGGGGGACAGTACTTTCCGCTGCACGTACCGGCCTGTAATGGAGGGACCCCACACCATCTACGTCACATTCGCGGGGCAGCAGATCCCCAAGAGCCCCTTCGCCGTCAACATCTCAGAAGGTGAGTCTGCTTTTCCAATCCCTGTTCTACTCTCTAAAATCTTCCGCTGAAGCCCTGCTTCTCCTGACTGACTCATTTCATTCATTCAGATTGTTTGATGGATTAATTTCAGTGATCACACCATGTGACACGTCCTCTCTCTCCCGGCACGCTTTTTCTGTAGATTAATAATAAATCTATGCTCTTATGCATTAGACAGAATTGTTCAGTAAGTAGGTAAAGCATTTGTGATGTAGGTACAGACGGGATGGATTTATGACCGCGTGGGCTTCCATGCTTTGGGTTGGTTCTGCTTTTAGGGTGCAGGAGAGGAGCATCGCACTGCATTTTTCTGGAGTCTTCCTGCTTTTCGGTGGATTTTTTTCTTTTCTTTGGTAATACGGGTTTCTGTCCAGCGACCTCTGTGCGGTGGCCAGTGTGACTGTATCACTAATGGGCAGCTCCATCAGCTATGTGCCTCCACTGTTGGGAGTTTGGGCTCCTGGCTAACCCCCCCCTCCCTTTTCCCACACCAGCCAGCAACGCTAGCGCCTGCAGGGCCACTGGGCGGGGTCTCCAGCCCAAGGGGGTCCGGGTGAAGGAGGTGGCCGACTTCAAGGTCTTCACTAAAGGGGCCGGCAGCGGGGAGCTCAAGGTGACGGTGAAGGGCCCAAGTAAGTCCGCCATGCCGTTCTCCCCTGGGGATGGAATGTGAATATTATAATTTTACCTGCTTTCTGGAGAGCAAACAGCACTGTGTCGAGCCTGGACTTGAACACACACACACACACTCTAAGGGTACTCCGTGTCTCTGCAGGAGGTGGGGATGAACCAGTGAAGGTCCGTGATGTGGGAGACGGCGTGTTCGAGTGCGACTACTACCCAGTGACTACTGGAAAATATACCGTTTCCATCACCTGGGGAGGGCAGGCCATTCCACGCAGGTGAGGACTGCTATAATATAGACACAGGAGTTGTACAATGGCCACTACCACTTCAACATTCCACAGGGGTTCAATATAATGGCAACTACTACTTCAATATTCTACAGGGTTCAATATAATGGCCACTCCCACTTCAACATTCCACAGGGGTCAATATAATGGCAACTACTACTTCAATATTCTACAGGGTTCAATATAATGGCCACTCCCACTTCAACATTCCACAGGGGTCAATATAATGGCAACTACTACTTCAATATTCTACAGGGTTCAATATAATGGCCACTCCCACTTCAACATTCCACAGGGGTCAATATAATGGCAACTACTACTTCAATATTCTACAGTGGTTCAATGTAATGGCCACGACCACTTAAACATTCCACAGGGTGTAACCACAAGGGGCACTGCGTTTTTAACATTCAACAAGGGTCCACAGAATGGGCGATGCCGCATCAAAATTCCACAGGGCCAAACTACAATGAACACCACCGTATTTCAGCATTCCAGAGGGGGGTTCATTAGAATGGGCACCACCACTTCAACATTCTGTGGGGGTTCAACAGAACGGTCGCCACAACCTCAACATTCCGCACCTAGGCTACAATGGCGTGCTGACATCATATGTCACAGTTAACATGGTGATTATTATTGGTTAGCTTGGCCGTAGGCCTCCCCAGGGTGCCTTGGAGTGCACACATCTCACACGTTGCGTTGGAGAGTTTACATCGCTGGATGCGGCGTGGCCGTGTGAAATATCTCCCTAACCCGCCTCATATCTCGTTCACAGTCCGTTCGAGGTGGAGGTCAGTGCCGAGGCAGGGCTGCAGAAGGTTCGAGCCTGGGGCCCAGGCCTGGTGACCGGACGGGTGGGGAAGTCGGCTGACTTTGTAGTGGAAACCATCGGCATAGAAGTGGGGACCCTTGGTAAGGCGCCCGAGTCAGGGGGGATTGTGGGTATGATGGATAAGGCTCTCGGTCAAAGTCCCACAATGCTGGCAGTGGAATGTGATGGAATGTAGTAGCTCAACAGGAACATTTTACAAGTGTATAAACAATGACGCACAAGCATGTTTATCAGTTTTAGTTTTGATTTAATCAAGAAAAATTTAATGATAGGATGTGATGTCGTGCCGCACTAGAGGATGTGATCTGACGGGTGTGTCTCTGCCCCGTAGGGTTCTCCATCGAGGGCCCGTCTCAGGCGAAGATCGAGTGCGACGATAAAGACGACGGTTCCTGCGACGTGCGGTACTGGCCCACAGAGCCCGGCGACTACGCCGTGCACGTCATCTGTGACGACCAGGACATCAAGGACAGCCCCTTCATGGCCCACATCCTCCCTGCAGCCAATGACAGCTTCCCTGAGAAGGTGAGCCCACGTCCACCTTCTGCCCTGCCACGCCCACACCTGTACACAGTGGGCCACACCCACCCTCTGCCCTGCCACACCCACACATGTCCAGACACCACGCCCACAAGTTTGTCGAGACGTGCTATCATTCTTTTTTTTTGTGATCAATTTTTTATTTATTTATAATTTTTTCTTCACAAAACACAAACAAAACAAATACAACATTTACATATAACGTTACAAACAATAACAAACATGTATTCAAACCCCCCCTCCCTCCCCATAGGACCCATCAACCCATCCTTCCAACAACGAAAAATGAGAATCAGAAAATCAGAAAATCAGCCCAATCAGCATAGCAAAAACAATATAGCCCCACACATTCTGAATAGGTCATCAAATTAACTCCATATCCTGTACAGCAGTTATAGATTCAATTACAGACATGCTATCATTCTGTATTGTCTGATACAACATACTGGAGGTTTTGTGAATAATGGTTTTCATAATATCATGCAATATGTTGTGCTATTGTGTTTCTAACATGTTACTCGGCCTGCGTTATGAGTGCTTTTTGAAGCCAACTCAATCAGAGCCATTTTCCATCCTATAGGGATGCGCACCTTGATGTGTCAGGCTAACAATCCCGCCCCTCTCTGTGTTACCCGTGCAGGTGAAAGCCTTCGGCCCAGGCCTGGCTCCCACCGGCTGCATCGTGAACAAGCCCGCCGAGTTCACCATTGACGCCCGCGGAGCCGGGAAAGGCCAGCTCAAGATCTACGCTCAGGTAGTCGCTGGGACATTGAGTGAATCTGCCGACATGTTTGACCTCTTCGTCTCTGTGAAAGTAAGCGTGACTGACAGACCTGTTTTTAAATCGATGCAGGATGCAGAGGGAATCTCCATCGACATCACGATCACCGATAAAGGCGACGGAACCTTCGTCTGCGTCTACATCCCCGCAAAGCCCATCAAACATACCATCATCATCACCTGGGGAGAGGTCAACGTTCCCAACAGCCCCTTCAGGGTGAGAGACCAATCAGGGAGCTCCTTACCTCGTTATAACTCACCAGTGTTCTGGTCGCCATGGTGGAATGGTACTATGAGAGTGCTATGGCTCTGTATGTTTCATGATGTTGTTTGTAGACCACATCGCTGATTGTCCCGGGATGATTCTCTTTTCTTTGTTTCCCAAACATCTGGGTGCTCAAATGGACCGCAGTAAGACCCCAGATTATTTGGTTGAATTATTGTCAATCACAGTACCGTTGTGCAATTGCTTTGTCGTCATTAGTGATAAATTGACACAGTCTCATGGAGTGGACGCTTGAGGGAGTGCTGATGAATGTGGATGGTGAGTGGGTCTGGGGTTTATACATTTTACCTGTGTACAGGTGGCCATTGGGGAGGGCAGTCACCCAGGAAAGGTGAAGGTGTATGGGCCAGGTGTGGAGAAGACAGGGCTGAAGGCCAACGAGCCCACCTACTTCACCGTGGACTGCAGCGAGGCCGGACAAGGTGAGGCAGCACAACCCGACCACTGAGCCCATCCTCACCCTTCCCATGATGCTTTGCACCATGGTTGCCTTGCTCCTCTGACCTCTCTCCGTCCCACAGGTGACATCAGCATCGGGATCAAATGTGCTCCTGGCGTACTGGGACCGGCCGAGGTGGACATCGACTTCGACATCATCAAGAATGACAACGACACCTTCACTGTGAAATACACCCCTCTCGCTGCCGGACGCTACACAATCATGGTGCTGTTCGCTGACCAGGTGAGACCGCACTGGGACTCGGGTAACCGGGAGGAACCAGTGGGGTGAAGTTCTATGCTAACGTGGGGTGGGGAACATGGAGTACTTGTTTCGGAAATTGTATTTTAACCACAATTTTCTTGCAGGAAGCCTCTGTAGTCTGTAAATGTTAAGTCATGTTAAGTAGTCGGGTCATAGTGACCATATATTTAGTACAATAATTTAGCTTTTTATACAAACCATATCTCCACAATAATAACCGCATTTTTCTCTCACCTCCCTCGCTAACACAGGAAATTCCCAGCAGCCCCTTCAAGATCAAAGTGGACCCATCCCACGATGCGGGTAAGGTCCGGGCGGAGGGGCCCGGCCTTAACAAGACGGGTATGTACCCCCGTTGCCCTGGTAACACTCCTCCTCCATGCCATGGATGCACATGAGTAGACAGATAGTCAGGTGCCAACATTTATTGTAGCACATTAGTTTGCATTAAGGTTTATGAACATGAATTTTTTTTATGATATCGTAACAATCATTTATTTTCCCCTGGTTTTAATTGAACATGCACTGCATACATATTGAAAAGGACAGAATTATATTTAATGGGAGTAGGTTATAGCGTAGGTCTCTACGCTGATGTACCTCATGTATGGAGTGTGAGTAAACCGTGAAGTGAACGCCTTAAAGAAGCCGCTAAACTGCGTTTCCGCTGTTACCCGCCGCGATGCGTGTTACAGGCGTGGAGGTGGGCAAGCCGACCCACTTCACCATCTACACCAAGGGTGCCGGTAAGGCTCAGCCCAGTGTCCAGTTCAGCGGTGCCGCCAAGGGCGAAGCTGTGCGCGACTTTGAGATAATTGACAACCACGACTACTCGTACACCGTGAAGTACACCGCCGTGCAGCAGGTGAGTCTTCCGCACGCCACCCATTGCCTGCCACGCCCGCCACGCCGCACGCTTGGGGGCGGGTCATCCCACGGTGATGCGTCTCCTCCTCCTTTCATCTTCTCAGCCTCCCTCTGTCCTGTGATTAGGCAGTGCTGAGATGCCTGTTCTGTGATTGGTTAGTGCTGAGATGTCTGTCCCGTGATTAGTCAGCGCTGTGACATCTGTCACTGCTGTGTCTCCGACTGAAATGGTGGCATAGCTGTTTAAAGTAGTTTATGTTTGCAGCTGCTAACTGGTTTATTTTTTATTTTTTATTTTGTGTGATTCAGAAGGAAAAATCCATCCTTATCTTGTAAGGCAATTCAGTCAGGAAAGCACTGAACACTTGATCAAATTATAAGGGGCTTTATTTCTGCCTGCTGACAGAGTCAACACCGTACTAAAAAAGCGTTATTTACGGCGATCCTTTATACCCGCTAAAAGGAACCGTGCAAAAGTGTGGGAGTCACACAATCACCTCATTAGGGAGAATAGTAAAACTTAGCTTCTCATCATCCAGCTACATACTCCCTTTTTACTCAAGGCCTGTGGGAGTTGAGGATAGGCCCCGGCCTGTGGGAGTTGAGGATAGGCCCCGGCCTGTGGGAGTTGAGGATAGGCCCCGGCCTGTATGAGTTGAGGATAGGCCCCGGCCTGTGGGAGTTGAGGATAGGCCCCGGCCTGTAGGAGTTGAGGATAGGCCCCGGCCTGTAGGAGTTGAGGATAGGCCCCGGCCTGTAGGAGTTGAGGATAGGCCCCGGCCTGTAGGAGTTGAGGATAGGCCCCGGCCTGTATGAGTTGAGGATAGGCCCCGGCCTGTATGAGTTGAGGATAGGCCCCGGCCTGTATGAGTTGAGGATAGGCCCCGGCCTGTATGAGTTGAGGATAGGCCCCGGCCTGTATGAGTTGAGGATAGACCCCGGCCTGTGGGAGTTGAGGATAGGCCCCGGCCTGTAGGAGTTGAGGATAGGCCCCGGCCTGTAGGAGTTGAGGATAGGCCCCGGCCTGTGTTATACTGGCATCTGGTTCGCATGATTGACCAACCAGCTCTTTTTGGATGGACAATAACAGGCAAAGTTGAACAGGACAGAATACAACATTTTGTATAACTTATAATAATGATAATTTGGATAAAAACAGGTTAATCCTTCAATTTAAAATTCTCTTTTCTTCTTTTTTCTCTTTTTCTTTCTCTCTCTCTTTCTCTCTTTCTCTCTCTCTCTCTCTCTCTCTCTCTCTCGCTCTCTCTCTCAGGGAAACATGACCATCTCAGTCACACATGGTGGCGATCCAATTCCTAAAAGCCCCTTTACTATCACCGTGGCCTCTGCCCTGGATCTCAACAAGGTCAAAGTTCAAGGACTCAACAACAGTAAGTGCTGTGCCACATATGTACAGCTTGACGAATTCAGTAAATAAAAATGCATTACCAACGTGCATTTAAACATTTCAAACTGAAATCTATCAATAAAATACTGAGTGCAGATCTTATGAATGGAATACACTGCAAATACACAACAGTTCCCCTTTTTAAAATATTTTTATTATTTTATAAAATAATTTGACAGTAACAGCACTCAGGTTTCTTTTCAGCTTACACAAATCTTGCTCACCTGTTTGCTGAAGCTAAAAAAGTGTGGCAGCAGCATTTAAGAGCAGGATGAAAGGTAACCCCCCTGTGTGTGTGTGTGTTACCTGCAGAGGTAGAGGTGGGTAAAGACCAGGAATTTTCCATCGACACGCGGGGTGCCGGTGGGCGGGGCCAGCTGGACGTGAAGATCACCTCACCGTCACGCCGGCCAATCCCGTGCAAGGTGGAATCGGACGTGGCCAGCGGAGTCCACTCAGTGAAGTACATCCCCCCAGAAGAGGGGCAGTACGCTGTGGACATCAGCTACGATGGACACCCCGTTCCTGGGAGCCCTTTTTCTGTGGAGGGGGTCATGCCCCCCGACCCCACAAAGGTACGGAATGTGCGAGTGACCTCACACACCTGGGGGGATCAGGTACACCCCAACCCGTACCCAAATGTTACATGTGTATATATATATATATACACACACGCACAAATGTGTACACACATATCTACACACACACATACACATGTATACCCGCACGCATGCACGCGCACACACACACACACACACACACACACACACACACACACTTAAGAGCTGGAAAACAATACCAGTGAACAGTGAACACAGTAATAGTGAGAAGCCCAGTTCAGTTTTGCTCATGTCTGGCCAGGCCACTCCTTTCTTCATTGTGTCCAGCTAAAACGCACTATTGAATTAGTTTAATTTGGTCAGGCAGGGTCTGGGGCTCCTCATTAACCTTGGGGCTTCATGGCCGTGGATATGATTAGACAGTGGATGAGGTCATCAATGTGGGACAGATGGTAAGACTTCTGTAACTGGGTTCACTCACCTGATGCTCCCTCTGTTGCTCCCTGTGTGTAGTTTAAAGGGTAGACCCTTTCCGTGTTAGAGCACTGAGGCTGGATCACTTCCCTTCTTGATGAAATTCCTTGAGCTCACAAACTTACCGCCCTCGTTCCGCAGGTGCGCGCTTACGGCCCGGGCCTGAAAGGTGGAATTGTGGGTAAGCCAGCGCCCTTCTCTATCGACACCAAGGGGGCGGGTGCCGGGGGCCTGGGCCTGACGGTGGAGGGGCCATGCGAGGCCAAAATCGAGTGCCAGGACAATGGGGATGGCTCATGCTCCGTGTCCTACCTGCCGACGGAGGCCGGCGAATACGCCATCAACATCCTGTTCGCCGAGGCCCACATCCCCGGCTCGCCCTTCAAAGCCGCCATCCTGCCTGCCTTCGACCCCAGCAAGGTAACGGCCAGCGGGCCGGGCCTGGAGCGGGGCAAAGCCAAAGAGGCGGGCTCCTTCACCGTGGACTGCTCCAAGGCCGGCGAGGCCGAGCTCACCATTGAGATCATCTCGGAATCGGGGGCCAAAGCCGAGGTGCACATCCAGAAAAACGCCGACGGCACTTACTCCATCACCTATATCCCGCCCTATCCTGGCGCCTACACCATCACCATCAAGTACGGGGGCCTCGCCGTGCCCAAGTTTCCCGCTAAACTGCAGGTCGATTCCGCCGTCGACACCAGTGCCATCAAGGTACACGGACCAGGGGTCGAGCCTAGAGGTAAGACTACATACGCAACAGGGGCAGATCCTAGTACACAACTCTACCATATCTAGTCAAGTTTATAACATCTATGGTACTGAAATAAAGGATTCTATACAGAACAAATATATTCTATGGAGAAGTGTCAGTGCAGAACATACAGATTCTCCCTGTAAGTTACGGCCGAGTTTCTGCAGCAATAACACAGAACTACATGCACGACCATGGAGCGAAGTCCACATATTTTTATGGAGAAGATGTAAAAAATGTTTTACACTGTAAAAATGAACATACTGCACCTGGACCATTGACCCGGACTATGGTCACGACGGTGTCATGTGTCAGTGAGTTTTCGGTGAGAAACTGTGGAAGGAGTTTTCTGCTTTCTTGCTTAGCTGGCCTAGATCTTTTTCAAAGGACAATTTAATATAATATAAGCTAACCGGACAAAGCTAAGCATTGAGTGGGTTGTGCTACCATAGATAACACAACAGTCCAAAATAGACCCAGACTTCTTCTCTTGTCAGCAGCGATCCAGTCACTCCTTCTTCGCTTTCCTCCCCTCCCTTCCTCTCTCCTTTCCTTCCTCCAATTGCACATTCTCTCCATCTGCCTCGGAGGGAAAATAAACGGCGCTAAACCGCAGCCCGGCGCGTTTCCTTGTTTAGCGGCTCAGATTTTTATTTATTTTATTCCCGTAGACACGACAGGCTCCTGTTCCAGGAACAGTAAACTCTATGAGACCGGAATTCAGCAGAAATGAACTAAGCTCTATTTCCAGCACATTGATATGCTGTAAATTAATAACTGTCTAAATAAAAGCTACATGAAAGGCTTCTCTATGTCCATAGCAATGGTTGTACATGTCTCAGCTTACAATCTCTGTCACACCATCGCTGTGCTGTTTGTGAATCATTTGAGAACGTTGCTAGAACATTCCAGAAGGTTCACAAGAAAGGTATGCAGTTAGCTGGTGGGCCGCTGATGGACAGAAAGGGTTATTAATGGTACACTCCCCCCCCCCGCCCCCCTCGTATGTTCAACATTCAACGTTAAGAATGTCAGCTTGAGTAACTGTTGTGATCGCTCTGTCAGTCAATCATCCCCCTCATCGGTAAGGGTCATCCTGATTAGACAGAGGGAATGAGCACATGGTGCTGGATAGCCTCAGTGGTGCTAACAATAAATGCAGCGTTTGAAATTTTAAATCGCACAGATATGATTTAGTAGGAATGGCCAAAATGGCCTCCCTCCCTTGGCTCACATCCATTGGAAGCAGCTCTATAACACTAAGGGTGCGTCCCAATAGTAAAAAAATGCAACCTTTTCCCCTCCACTACCACTCCTCTACTCCGAGCCCCGGAAACGGATTTTTGCGTTTTAATCTAATGTCGCTGATTACATCTTAATTACGTTTTAATGGTTACATAATTAATTAATGTCTCGACGTAAGCTGCAATGTCAGGTACATTGTGTACTGTACATGCAAATACTTGTGCTCGAAACATTCACAGTTTTGCTACTACTTCCGGGTAGGAGAGGAGTGGTAGTGGGGGAGTGGAGAAAGGGAGGAGAGGAGTGGTAGTGGGGGAGTGGAGAAAGGGAGGAGAGGAGTGGTAGTGGGGGAGTGGAGAAAGGTAGGAGAGGAGTGGTAGTGGGGGAGTGGAGAAAGGGAGGAGAGGAGTGGTAGTGGGGGAGTGGAGGAAAGGAGGAGAGGAGTGGTAGTGGGGGAGTGGAGAAAGGGAGGAGAGGAGTGGTAGTGGGGGAGTGGAGGAAAGGAGGAGAGGAGTGGTAGTGGGGGAGTGGAGAAAGGGAGGAGAGGAGTGGTAGTGGGGGAGTGGAGAAAGGGAGGAGAGGAGTGGTAGTGGGGGAGTGGAGAAAGGGAGGAGAGGAGTGGTAGTGGGGGAGTGGAGAAAGGTAGGAGAGGAGTGGTAGTGGGGGAGTGGAGAAAGGGAGGAGAGGAGTGGTAGTGGGGGAGTGGAGGAAAGGAGGTGGGGAGTGAAGAATATTGGGACGCAGCCCATATGGGTTTCACCTATTGCAGGCCTCCTGTTCTCTGGTTTACCTTCTTGCTGTTTTTAATCAGAAACCGTAACGCTGCCCCCTGGTGTCCGCCTTGTGTTTGGCAGGTGTCCTCCGGGAGGTCGTCACACATTTCATCGTCGACACTCGCGCCCAGAATAAGAGCGGCGGCAACCACATAAAAATCAGGATCGTTAACCCCTCGGGCGCCAGCACGGACGCCTTCATCACTGACAAAGGAGACGGCACCTACCGAGTGGAGTACACTGCGTACGAGGACGGTAAGCGCTTAGGGACATTTTTCATTGATATGTTTACGTAGAAAGTCATTTTTAAAGTAGGTTTAACAGGACTGTCAAAGTTTGGCCTTGGCTCTACAGACCTGCATATGGAACCATCATGAGCAGCCAATCAGGCAGCAGCTTATATGTGTGAGAGAGAGAGAGCGAGAGCGAGAGAGCACGAGAGAGAGGGCGAGAGAGGGGACACAAATGAATTGCCAGGTTCTAGGAGGATATAAATCCATTGCATTGTAATATTCACATGCCTTGATGTACGAGTGGGTTTATTAAATTCCTTACCCCCCCCCTTCCGTCCTCAGGTATGCACGTGATAGAGGTCCTGTATGATGACGTCGCCGTTCCCATGAGCCCCTTCAAGGTAACGGTCATGGAAGGTTGCGACCCCACCCGCGTGCGGGCCTATGGTCCCGGCCTGGAGGGGGGACTGGTCAACAAGCCCAACTGCTTCACCGTAGAAACCAGGTATGCACTGAGCATGCTCACTGTGGTCACATGACCTCATACGCACCGGGCGTGCTCACTGTGCTCACATGAACTCATATGCACTGAGCATGCTCACTGTGGTCATATGACCTCATATGCCTTGATTATGCTCACTGTGGTCACATGACCTCTTACGCCTCGAGCATGCTCACTGTGGTCACATGACCTCATACGCACTGAGCATGCTCAGTGTAGTCACATGGCCTCGTATGCGTAAGCATGCTCACTGCGGACGCGCGGTTTCATACTGGGCCTAAAAAAGGGTCACAGATTAAGTAAAATAATTTATTTAAAAATGTATTAATTAATTAAACATTAATGTGAACAGTGATTATGTCCATATCAGCCAGAATGTGCCACAGAAATTCCCTGCCAGATGGTCTTCATCACCACGGCTACAGTCAGTTCCAGTAGTATGTTGTAGTTCCAGTAGTATGTTGTAGTTCCAGTAGTTGTAGTTCCAGTAGTATGTTGTAGTTCCAGTAGTTGTAGTTCCAGTAGTATGTTGTAGTTCCAGTAGTTGTGGTTCCAGTAGTATGTTGTAGTTCAAGTAGTTTTAGTTCCAGTAGTATGTTGTAGTGGCGCACAGTGTAGCAAGCTCGTCAGCTTACTGGAACATGAACACAAACAAGTTAATAATGTACCTGTGACATAACTTCTCTCTCTCTCTCTTTCTCTCCCTCCTTCCCTCCCTTCCTCCCTCCCTCGCTCTCTCTCCACAGGGGTGCTGGCACCGGAGGATTGGGCCTGGCCATTGAGGGCAGTTCAGAAGCCAAGATGTCCTGCAAAGACAACAAGGACGGCAGCTGCAGTGTGGAGTATTTCCCTTTCACCCCCGGAGACTACGACGTCAACATCACCTTCGGAGGACATCCTATCCCAGGTAGCATTGCACTCCGACTGCCAAATCTCCTCTCAGTACAGAAAGAACCAAAAGGACCGGTGCAATGACTGAATACCTGACATCATCATCCCTGCTCTAATGTCAATTGATCAACAGGTCCCTTTTATATTTTATGAAGTAGTTTGGGCAACTTCTTTTGAAACTCTAAATGAGCTTTAACTAATAACATGAGAAGCAGGGAATATCTGATATTCACTCGGTTAAAATATACAGTGTTAGGAACCGGCTTCTTTCTCAATAATCCAAGTCAGGACAATGCAGGAACTCACTCAACACAACAAACACTTTACTAGAGAAAGTAAAAGTTTATTGCAAATCACACCGGCCAGCGGGAAGATCACCATGTTTACGTTATCTGTGAGAGCATATCTTCCAAATGTTCCCAAATAACATGCTCTTGTTCATCAACAACCCACGCCATTAGTCATGCCCAATAAATTATGGGACCTAGATGTCCGGTCAGGGAGGGAAGAGGCCTGTCCAAAGATCAGCCCTCACCTGCTACACCAAATCATTAATCAACACACACACACACACACACACACACACACACACACACACACACACACACACACACATGCATAATTACTCTTACAGGACAAAACTCAGAACCCATCAACAGCTTAAAGATAGAAGTGCCACTGGAACTGCACAGCTTCGTATACTATAGCACATTGTACTGTGTATTGTATAGTGTGTATTCTGGAATGTATAGTGTGTATTGTGTATTATACATCTTATATGATGGAGTTGGAAAGCAGATAAGTGTGTATGTGTGAGTAAGCGGGTGTGTGTGTGTGTGTGTGTGTACAGGTAGTCCATTCCGCGTGCCTGTGCGTGACCTGGTGGACCCCAGTAAGGTGAAATGTTCGGGTCCAGGGCTGGGCAGTGGAGTCAGAGCGCACGTCCCACAGATCTTCACTGTAGACAGCAGCAAGGCCGGCCTGGCCCCTTTAGAGGTGCAGGTGCTTGAGCCTACAGGTGAGGGGCTGCACACACACACACACATACACACCCACACACCCACACACACACACACACACACACACACAGACACACACACACACACATACACACACGAACACACACACACAAACACACACACGCACACACACATACGCACACACACATAAACACACACACGCATATACACACACACGCACACACACATATACACACATACACACTCGCACACACACACACACACACACACACACACATGAACACACACACACGCACATGCACATACACACTCGCACACATACACACACACGAACATGCACACACACACACATACACACGCACACACACACATTCACACACACGCACGAACATGCATGCACGCACACACACACATGTACACACACACATATACACACATACACACTCGCACACACACACACACACACACACACACAAGAACACACACACACGCACATGCACATACACACTCGCACACATACACACACACGAACATGCACACACACACACATACACACGCACACACACACATTCACACACACGCACGAACATGCATGCACGCACACACACACATGTACACACACACATAAACACACAAATACACGTAAACACGCACACACATACACATACACATACACACACACACACACACACACAGACACACACACATGCACACGCACACGCACACACACACTGAACACTGCTCCATTTTCCATCTACACAGGCAAGGCTGAGCCAGTCAACATTAAGGACAATGGTGACGGCACACACACGGTCAACTACACCCCAGCCAGCGATGGTCCTTACACCGTGTCCGTCAAGTACGCAGACCAAGAGGTCCCGCGCAGGTGAGGACCACAGCCGCCCGTCACGCCCACTCAGACCGCCTGCACGCTGTTTCTCTTTTTCTCACTGTCAAGAGAAGTTGTGTTGAAGAAGCGTTAAATCACATAAAAACATAAAAAAGTGAGCCCTCCCCCCCCCCCCCCTTTCTGACACAGACAAACACACTCACCCCATCCTGAACAGTTTAAAGAAGGGTTTTTAATCTCTCTCTCTCTGTCTCTATCCCACTTCCCCCCCCCCCTCCCCTCTCTCTCTCTGCCCCTCCCTCCCCTCTCTCTCCCTGTCCCCCCCTCCTCTCTCTATCTGCAGCCCGTTTAAGATCAGGGTGCTGCCCGCTCATGATGCCAGTAAGGTGCGTGCCAGTGGGCCGGGTCTCAACGCCTCTGGAGTTCCCGCCAGCCTACCTGTGGAGTTCACCATCGATGCCCGCGATGCAGGAGAGGGGCTGCTCACTGTGCAGATCCTGGTGAGTCCCGACACACACCCACACACCCAAACACACACACATACACACAAACACACACACACACACGTACACACACACACACAAACACACACACACACACACACACACACACACACACACACACACACACGTACACACACACACACACTTACACACACACACACACGTACACACACACACACACACACACACACACGTACACACACACACACACACACACACACACAAACACACACACACACACGTACACACACACACAAACACACACACACACGTACACACACACACACACACACACACACACATAAACACACACACACACACGTACACACACACACAAACACACACACACACACACATAAACACACACACACACACACGTACACACACACACAAACACACACACACACACACACACAAACACACACACACACACGTACACACACACACACACACATAAACACACTTAGCACCTCGCTAACGTGTAGCTACTCCTTCAGGACCCAGAGGGGAAACCAAAAAAGGCCAACATTAGGGACAATGGTGACGGCACTTACACCGTCTCCTACGTACCGGACATGACTGGCCGCTACACCATCACCATTAAGTACGGCGGGGATGAGATCCCGTACTCCCCCTACCGAATCCACGCTCTGCCCACGGGGGACGCCAGCAAATGCCTAGTCACAGGTGAGTCAAGCCCCGCCCGTGAGCCTGTCAATCACATTAGACTGTAAACATTCATAACAGAATGTGCAAAAAGCTAATTTTTTTCTTCTTTATTTACAGTGTCTATTGGTGGACATGGACTGGGTGAGCCAACCGCTAATTTTTACTGCGACTAAATATAACAGAACACAATAAAAATTTCACACAGGAAAATGTTGAGTGTTAAACAATCTCTGGTGAAAGTTTTTTGGTAGAGAAACGTAAACTGACAGAGATATGGAGATACAGGGAAGCCAGATAGCTGTGCATACATTTTTTTGACGTCAAACGGTTGTCCACAGGAGCCGGTCTAGGACCTACCATTCAGATCGGACAGGAAACAGTCATCACCGTGGATGCAAAGGCTGCTGGGAAGGGCAAGGTCACCTGCAAGGTGTCAACCCCAGACGGGGCGGAGCTTGACGTTGACGTGGTGGAGAATTCCGACGGCACCTTCGACATTTACTACACCGCCCCGGAGCCAGGGAAATATGTCATCACCATCCGCTTCGGCGGAGTGAACATTCCCAACAGCCCCTTCCACGTGGTGGTGAGTTTTTCCTTCCCCCCATTGCATTGTGGGTAATCAGATGAACTGAAGGTTTTGGATGAATATAGATGCAGGAATCAGGGTCTATAGGGCAGGGGTGCCCAACCCTGCTCCTGGAGAGCCACAGTCTGGGCTGGTTTTGGTTGTTACTCTACACTTGGTAGATTATTGACAGTTAACTCACCTTACTTGGTTTTTTGGGCCCAACGCGATTGCTGATTAAAGTGATAAAAAAAACCCAGCCGATCCTGCAGCTCTCCGGTACCAGGGTTACAGTTTGCAAGACTGTGCTTCTATTAGCTGATTGATGTACGTACCTCGTTGTTATTCAAATCTGAACCTCGAATCCGGCCCTGGTGTTCTTTTTCCCAGGTAAGTAACTGAACAGTCAGTGCTACTGACTCACAGGGTGGAAAACCAGCAGTATTCAGCCCTCGAGGACCGTGATTTGAATACCAGGGATGTAACTCGATAGTGACTTATTTTGTTTTATGCCCACATGATGTCACAGTCATGTTTTATAGGGCATTTAAAGGCTTCCTGTGTGTTAGCTTCCACTCACACATGTATGTGCTGTTAATGTCAGTTGATGCATTTGCCCCATGCTAATCAGTGACGGCAGAGTGAGGTTCCTAAACCCGATAATGGGCAGAGCTACAATGAGCAGCCAATCGCTGACTTGATCAAAACAATCAAATGCTTTTTCTCTGGGTGTGCTCCAAAACCCGACTGGCACAGGCCGTTAGTGCAATGAATCATTATGGGCAATGGAGTCCGGCACAAGTCATGTGACTACTGCCGCCGGGCTGACAGATTCCACTCCATTTAAGCGGTTTTCTCTGGTCGTGCCGGCACAACCAAACGGAGTGCACCCTCTCTTTTTTTACAGCAAAGCACAATGATTGGTTCAAATCAGGGAGTGACTGACAACATATGGAAGCTCCGCATGCTTATGGTTTAACGCAACCTGATCCCGCCCATCACTCATGTAAATGTTTGACCTGAACGTGTGACTTTCTGTACCTAACACTTGCTTACTTACTAGGCCTGCGAATCCATTCCTATAATCGAGGAGCCGTGTGACGGCCAGCAGTTACATCAGCCCTACTCTCCATACCAGGGCTACCCCCCTCACTGGGTATAATCCACCCCCTCCCCCCTCCCACTTCATTGCTGTCCAGCTCACCATGGCGACCGTCAGAAATGCCCTCTCATTTCGTACTCCAGTTGAAGCCTCCGTGTGTGGCTGACGGCTCACTGATTGAATTGGGAATTAAATTCACAAATCTGCCGCTCTGATATTGCCGCGAAACGGGCAGGGGGCAGGGAGGACAATTCGTTGACCCAAAACTGACCTTGCAAATGGAGAGATAATCACTTGACCCAGAGAATGAATTCCTGTGAGACAATGGGATTTTCTTCAAATGGAGATTTTACTTCTATAATAAAGGAGAGAACATGCTAGAGTGTCCGTAGGCCATGGAGAGGCATATCTGAGAGGTCTTCTCCTCCTCCACACTCCCTCTGTCACTTCATTTCTCTATTCCTCCATTTCCTTTTCTCGCCAATTTGTCTTTCAGCCAATCATATTGCACCGCTGTGTGTCACAAGCGTTCCTCACATGTTCACCTGGCTGACGAGCAACGTTCTCCAGTATCGGTTAGCCTATCGCTAATTATAGTGGCGTTATCTGTGGGGAAACTGTGGCTTCTGGTAGTATTTAACAGCTTTATGAGTTTTAGATACTGTACATCTCTCCATAGTGTTGTTCTGCTGTTGTTGTGCTCTGGACTGGGGGGGGCTCGTATGATATTTCTGTCTGTGTGCATGGGTACGAGCTCCTTTTGGTAAGCTGTTTTCTCCTCAGTTATTCTTTCTGCCTCCCATGAGTCGGACCTCCAAAGTCTGGGCTCTCGCCTGTCCCCCTCACCCAGAGCATGAGCTTCTCTGCTGGTCCCTCTCTCTCTGTGTCTGCTTCTTCCTCAGGGCTGGGCACTGAGTGTGTGATTCCTTCCGTGTGTTTTCAGGCCACGGAGGAGCCCGTTGTCCCCATCGACAGCATGGAGCCCTCGCTCCGCCCCTTCCATCTGGTCATCCCCTTCACCGTGCAGAAGGGTGAGATCACAGGTGAGGCCCCACAGGTTTTGGGGAGGGATGTATCCCATGAATCTTTCTTCTGTAAACCAGAGTTAATGAAACATGGTTAAGATAGACTGTGATAAAGACATGCATTGCTGCCAAAACTGGATTTAAGTTTTTTTTAATTTTTTTAGTTACTGGGTTTTTGGCAAGTTAAGATTGTATTATTTCTGTATACACTTTCTTTAAGGTGTGTTTTGCACACACTGAGCTTGAGGGTCTTTGTGCTCACGCACATGCACTCACATCAGCGTTTTTCACCTGTGGCGCTAACGATGCACTCGTATGATTGACAGGTGAGGTTCACATGCCATCTGGTAAGAAGGCCCGCCCTCATATCACAGACAACAGGGACGGAACGGTCACAGTGAAGTATGCCCCGACTGAGAGGGGACTGCACGAGATGGACATCAAGTATGAAGGCAACCACATACCAGGTACGTACTCAACTGCTACACCAAGTACATACTCAACTGCTTCACCAAGTACATACTCAACTGCTACACCAAGTACATACTCAACTGCTACACCAAGTACATACTCAACTGCTACACCAAGTACATACTCAACTGCTACAGACTCACAATGCAGTTCAACCAACCACATACCAGGTACGTACCCAACTGCTACACCAAGTACATACTCAACTGCTACACCAAGTACATACTCAACTGCTACACCAAGTACATACTCAACTGCTACACCAGGTACACACCCAACTGCTACAGACTCACAATGCAGTTCACCCAACCACATACCAGGTACATACCCAACTGCTACACCAGGTACATGCCCAACTGCTACAGACTCACAATGCAGTACACGTTGTGTAATATTTAAACGCTTAACTCAGTGAATGTGAAAGGGTGTTTTGGGGACTTTTTACATGTGTCACATGGGAAAACTATGAGGCCCTGATGGTTTGTTGTTTCCTTTCTGGCCCGGACAGGAAGTCCGCTGCAGTTCTTTGTGGACGCCATCCACAGCGGTCATGTGACAGCCTACGGCCCCGGGCTTACCCACGGCACGGTCAACAAGCCCACCACCTTCACCATCATCACCAAGGACGCCGGCGAAGGTACTGTCTTTGTCTGGACACGCCCTCAAGACCCGACCCAAACACACCTGAGCTAGTCTAGTCAGGTGTACAATTTTAAACTGATTATATATGTATATAATATTGTGTCAAGGTTCAAACACTTATCTGTTTCTGCAAACACAGCAATGTGGATGCACTGCTGTAATATTATGGACTATTATGTCATATTATGTAGTCGTTATGGTAACCATGTGGTTCCGCCCCCCCTCCCCCAGGTGGTCTGTCTCTGGCCGTGGAGGGTCCGTCCAAGGCAGAAATCACCTGCAAGGACAACAAAGACGGAACCTGCACCGTGTCTTACTTGCCCACCGCTCCTGGAGACTACATCATCATCGTCAAGTTTGACAACAAGCACATCCCTGGCAGCCCTTTCACTGCCAAGATCACAGGTACTGAGTCCAGTAGGTAGTTACAAATATCACAGGTACTGAATCCAGTAGGTAGTTACAAATATCACAGGTACTGAATCCAGTAGGTAGTTACAAATATCACAGGTACTGAGTCCAGTAGGTAGTTACAAATATCACAGGTACTGAATCCAGTAGGTAGTTACAAATATCACAGGTACTGAATCCAGTAGGTAGTTACAAATATCACAGGTACTGAGTCCAGTAGGTAGTTACAAATACCACAGGTACTGAATCCAGTAGGTAATTACAAATATCATAGGTACTGAATCCAGTAGGTAGTTACAAATATCACAGGTACTGAGTCCAGTAGGTAGTTACAAATATCACAGGTACTGAATCCAGTAGGTAATTACAAATATCATAGGTACTAAATCCAGTAGGTAGTTACAAATATCACAGGTACTGAATCCAGTAGGTTGTCCCAAAGATCACAGATAATATTACGGTATGCTGCTAGATGTAGTTGTACAAATCTGTTCCATCCAAAGCAGGCCTCAGCCAGCTTTCTGTGCAAATTATTCAGGCATTTAGTACCTCTCCAAAGGGTTCATCACTCCAGTAATGTCCAAAGAAGCAAGTGGAGAAGAATCTATGGTAGGAACACCTCCATCACCATCCCCCTCTTTTTTCCCCCGCAGGAGACGACTCCATGAGGACGTCGCAGCTCAACGTCGGCACGGCGACCGATGTCTCCCTGAAGATCACAGAGACGGACCTGAGCTTGCTGACGGCCAGCATCAGAGGCCCGTCGGGCAACGAGGAGCCGTGTCTGCTGAAGAGGCTGCCCAACCGCCACATCGGTGAGCTGCTCGCCATCCCTAAAACCATGGCAACGGGAAACAATGGTTCTGTCACTATGGGCTATGTGCTGCAGGGCTTCAGGGTCCATAAACCTGGGCCTGGAGACCCACATGGTCTATAACACTGGTCCTGGAGACCCACAGGGTCTATAACTCTGATCCTGGAGACACACAGGTTCTGTAACCCTGATCCGGGAGACCCACAGGGTGTATAACACTGGTCTTGGAGACCCACAGGGTCTGAACGTTGGTCCTGGAAATCCACAGGGTCTGCTGGTTTTTGTTTTCACATTAAAATCTGTAGCGATTTCAGAGCCAAGAAACCAGGTGAGATGAATTAACTGTGTAGACTAATCAACGGCTTTAATATGAGCAAATACGTGCTAAATAACAACAAAAACCAGCACATGCCTGTGGTTCTCCAGGACCAAAGTGTATTAAAGGGTAAAGAGTGATTAAAAAAAAATAAAAAAGCTGTCCTGTATGTGCGGAGTTTGGAGGGGGCTAACGCTCGCCCCCACGGCTCGTTCTCCACAGGGATCTCCTTCACCCCCAAAGAGGTGGGCGAGCACGTGGTGAGCGTGAGAAAGCAGGGCAAACACGTGACCAACAGCCCCTTCAAGATCATGGTGGGCCAGTCCGAGATCGGGGACGCCAGCAGGGTCAAGGTGTCCGGCAAGGGCCTGGTGGAGGGCCACACCTTCGAGGTGGCAGAGTTTATCGTGGACACCAGGAACGCAGGTGAGGGCTCAGGTGTGAGGTGAACGCAGGAAGGCAGGTGAGGCTCAGGTGTGAGGTGAACGCAGGTGAGGGCTCTGGTGTGAGGTGAACGCAGGTGAGGGCTCAGGTGTGAGGTGAACGCAGGTGAGGCTCAGGTGTGAGGTGAACGCAGGTGAGGGCTCTGGTGTGAGGTGAACGCAGGTGAGGGCTCAGGTGTGAGGTGAACGCAGGTGAGGCTCAGGTGTGAGGTGAACGCAGGTGAGGGCTCAGGTGTGAGGTGAACGCAGGTGAGGGCTCAGGTGTGAGGTGAATGCAGGTGAGGCTCAGGTGTGAGTTGAACGCAGGAAGGCAGGTGATGGGTCAGGTCTGAGACGAGGTCAGCTCAATGTACTCCACGCTCTGATGTCAGTATTATGTACTTATTTCTTTAGCATTTATTGTATAGGGACAGATGTACATTAACATGGTTAAAACAACAATCTGATACATTGTACCATAACAGTCATGTGCAAATGCCTTTTCTAGTGTTTGTCCCTAGAAGGGCTATTCCAGTGTTTGTCCCTAGAAGAGCTTTTCAAAGAGATTACAAGTAAAATGCAACAAACAGTTAACAAAGTCAGAGAACAATTAAAAGAAGATGGAGCAGTTGAATCATATTCAGATTGAAGTTTGTAACGGCACAGAGGAATATGGACATTCTAGTAGGTAACTATGGAAACTTTACAGTACAGGTTTAAAGCAGGAGTTCACCGCCTTTAGACCAGGTTTGCAGCTGTGACATCAGAGTCTTTAGACTAGAGTGCAGGCTTTCATTACATTATATTACATTATAGGCATTTAGGAGATGCTCTTATCCAGAGCGACTTACACACTTCTTATTACATTTATCCATTCATACAGCTGGATATATACTGAAGCAATGCAGGTTAAGTACCTTGCTCAAGGGTACAACGGCAGTGTCCTACCTGGGAATCGAACCTGCAACCTTACAGTTACAAGTCCAGTTCCTTAACCATTATACTACACTGCCGCCCCAGGGGTCAAAGACCCACACACCCTCTCCCGACTGTTCCCCAGGTTACGGAGGTCTAGGATTGTCGATCGAGGGTCCGAGCAAAGTGGATATAAACTGCGGGGACGTGGCGGATGGGACGTGCAAGGTGACCTACTGCCCCACTGAACCGGGCACCTACGTCATCAACATCAAGTTCGCCGACAAGCATGTCCCAGGTGAGCGCAGCGCCACACACTGGTGTGGGGGTGGTACTGCAGCCCTCTCAAGAGGGGGGTCACTGGAGAATACTGAGGCTGTGTCCGAATACGACCCCTACACCCTTTTGAGGGCGCATATTTGAGTCCACTTCGTCAAAAAGCTTTTGAGTGGGCGACATTTTCTCACAAATGGGGGCACTTAAAACACCAGGATGAACCTCTTATTTCCTGGGTTTTGTTGACGGAATTCAGAAACACACTCTGCAGAACTGTGTACTCTTCCGACAATTTCAGTAAGTAACCCGGAAGTAAAAACATAAAAGACAGAGTGGATATGCATATCTATGGTACAAGATAGGTTAATATTACAAACTACTACAGTTTTTTTATTGTTAATTATATCTTAATTCATAATTGACACTGTTACAATCGTTATATGTTAACTGATTGATATTTTCAATAAAAAATAAAAAATTTAAATAAATATTACGAACTACTTACTCACTAGTTTGGAAAGAGTTTTGCGGGATTTCTTTCACACACTGCTTACAAAGTGAGGGGACAGGGCACATAGTACACAGGGGTCTGAGTGGACAGAGGACAGTGGTTAGGGAACAGGGGTCGTATTCGGACACAGCCTGAGAGTGCGTCCCAATAGTCTTCACTCCTAACGTCCTTTCTTCCACTCGTCTCCTACCCGGAAGTATGCAAAACTGCCTGAACATTTCAAGTACAATATATCAATATATTAATGTGTAATCAGCAACGTTAGATCAGGACACAAAGATAATTTCCGGGGCATGAAGGAGAGGAAGTGGTAGTGGAGGAGAGGAGGATGCATTTTTATTGGGTATTGGGACGCACTCAATGAAGTTGCCTCTTGTTGTCACTGAATAAGCGGCCCCTGTGGAAGCAGAGGCTAGCAGCTGGAAGGTTCCGCAGGGCGGGCTTGTGAGTGGGAGGGTCTCCCTGACGGTCGGTGCGTTCGCTCCACAGGAAGTCCGTTCACAGTGAAGGTGACGGGAGAAGGAAGAATGAAGGAGAGCATCACTAGAAAGAGGCAGGCGTCCTCCATCGCCGGCGTGGGGAGCACCTGTGACCTCAACCTCAAAATCCCAGGTGAGAATCACAACACGAGCCACACGGTCAGAATCCCAGGTGAGAATCACAACACGAGCCACACGGTCAATATCCCAGGTGAGAATCACAACACGAGCCACACGGTCAATATCCCAAGTGAGAATCACAACACGAGCCACACGGTCAAAATCCCAGGTGAGAATCACAATCCATGTGGTCAAAATCCCAGGTGAGAATCACAACACGAGCCACACGGTCAAAATCCCAGGTGAGAATCACAACACAATCCATGTGGTCAATATCCCAGGTGAAAATCACAACACGAGCCACACGGTCAGAATCCCAGGTGTGAACTGGACCACTTGGTCATGATCCCTGGTGAGCATGACCATGGTGTACGGTCAGAACGTGGTCGTATGATTCCTGGTGAGCTTGACCATGGTGTACGGTCAGAACGTGGTCGTATGATCCCTGGTGAGCATGACTATGGTGTACAGTCAGAACGTGGTCGTGAACGTGAGGGTCCAGAATGAGTATCTCTGAGGTGCAGCTGAATCCTGCTTTCCCCTCCTGATGCCACTGTCTTTTAAAAGCCAAATTAAAGGCATGTCACACAGATATGAGTTATGTTGACAGAGCTCAACCTGTAAAGTATTTTTCTTGTATTTCGCTTTAAAAAAACTTTTTTTAATGAATTTAAAACATCACATCAAAGTCAGATCCCTTTAATCTTCTCTTGACTGAGGCTGAATACTCGATGCTCCTTGAGTCTTTCCTGGTAACCTCTACACTATATTTCACACCGAATGGAAGTAATTTAGCTTAGGCTCACGTCTCGATCCACTTCCTGCGTCCTCTTTCCGAAGCTTCCTGTTTCATCACTTCCTCTGCTCCTCCTCCTCTTCCTCCTCAGGTAACTGGTTCCAGATGGTGTCGGCTCAGGAGCGGTTGACGCGCACGTTCACGCGCAGCAGCCACACGTACACGCGCACTGAGCGCACGGAATTCAGCAAGACGCGCGCCGGGGAGACCAAGCGGGAGGTGCGCGTGGAGGAGAGCACGCAGGTTGGCGGGGGCGACCCCTTCCGCAAGGTCTTCGGGGACTTCCTGGGCAGGGAGAGCCTGGCCACTTTCGGCGGGATCGCGCCCAGACAAGAGGGTGAGCGAGAGAGTGACCAGTTTGTGAATAACATCCAGTGTGGCCGTCTATAGCTCAAGTGTGTGCTTATAACACTGTGAGAAGTCAGCTTGGACAGTGGTTCACTATTTCATTATGCCTAGGGTTAGTGAGAATGCAGCCCCCTAGTGACCAGTTTGTGAATAACATCCATTGTGGCCATCTATAGCTCATGTGTGTGCTTATAACACTGTGGTTATAACACTATTTCATTATGCCTCTTATGGAGGCCCTATGTGTGTGAGCCTACATATTTCACTCTTTATTTAATTAAGTATATAGCTGCAAGTTTGAGCTACAGGTGTGTGTACTCTCTGAGACGGCGCTGTCCCTGCCCCGCCCCTCCCAGGTGAGACAGGTACCCAGGAGATGACCGCCCAGGTGACCAGCCCAGGGGGGAAGATTGAGGATGCAGAGATCATCGAGGGCGAGGACAGCACCTACAGCGTGCGATTCGTTCCCCAGGAGATGGGCCCCCACACCGTCAACGTCAAGTACAGGAGCCAACACGTGCCGGGGAGCCCCTTCCAGTTCACCGTTGGGCCCCTGGGAGAGGGCGGGGCCCACAAGGTCCGGGCTGGCGGCACTGGGCTAGACAGGGGCGTGGCCGGAGTTCTATGTGAGTTTTGGTAATGGGGCGTTCTCTCCCATTTACCGCCCTGCCTTCCTCTCTCTCATTTAAATTAAATTAAATTTGTTTTATTGGTATGAAATGCAGAAAGTACATATTTCCAGAGTATATACCGTACGTGTAATATGTTATGTCTCAATAGTTCAGAGACGGAGTCGGTCTTGGGTGGTTACTCACTTTCTGTCTCTTTTTCTCTCATTCCCCACCTCTCCCCCCCTCTCTCTCTGTCCCCTCCTTTTACCTCTCTCTCTTTCTCTCTCTCTCCCACAGCGGAGTTCAGTATCTGGACTCGTGAGGCAGGGGCAGGGGGTCTGTCCATCGCTGTGGAGGGCCCCAGCAAGGCGGAGATCTCCTTTGAGGACCGGAAGGACGGCTCCTGCGGCGTCTCCTACATGGTCCAGGAGCCAGGTAAGACTCACCCACCTGATACACCTGCACACCTGAGCCCACGGAGCACTGCAGTGACACACCTGAGCCCACGGAGCACTGCAGTGACACACCTGAGCCCACGGAACACTGCAGTGACACACCTGAGCCCACGGAGCACTGCAGTGCACACACCTGAGCCCACAGAACACTCCACACACCTGAGCCCCTGGAACACTGCACACACCTGAGCCCACAGAACACTCCACACACCTGAGCCCACAGAACACTGCACACACCTGAGCCCACAGAACACTCCACACACCTGAGCCCACAGAACACTGCGCACACCTGAGCCCACAGAACACTCCACACACCTGAGCCCACAGAACACTCCACACACCTGAGCCCACAGAACACTGCACTGACACACCTGAGATAGCAGGGATTACAGCATCCGTTGGACCCTTCTGCAACACGCTAGTATTGGACATGTGAGCAGCGCCCCCCTGTGGTCTTCCTGCAGGTGACTACGAGGTGTCAATCAAGTTTAATGACGAGCACATCCCTGACAGCCCCTTCGTTGTGCCCGTCGCCACGTTGTCGGACGACGCCCGACGACTCACTGTCACCAGCCTCCAGGTATGCCCGGACACCTGCGTTTCCCACACACACACACACACACACACACACAGCTCACTGCATGTCTTATGACTTGATCGTCGCCCATCACACACCTCAGCAGCTATTGTTTGTTTTGTTTGCCTTCGTAGCGCTGGTTAGCCTAGCTTAGTTGTCATATCATCCACATGTATAGCTGAATATTTAATAAAGCGCTACACGCTAATTACCTCGGAGTGTATGTGAAGCGTACAACGGCAGTGCCACCTGTTTGGGAATCAAGCCAGCCACCTCTGCCGCTCTGTTCCGCCCTCGTCTGTGGATGACCCCAGTGTAATGCTACACCCAGGATACCCGTCTGCCAAATCATCACCCTCTTATTTATAGCTGTATCAGTTCTGAGAAACTTTATATGTGAAGCCGTATTTGTGCTTTGGCCTGGCAGCCGATATGCTGGTGCGTGGCCAGGGGCAGAGTGATGATTGCAGGGATTAGCTGCTTCTCTGCTCATATGAACGCTGTTACTCTATACTGTATGAATCTGCTCTCTGGACCTGACCTGTGAGGACCACAACTGACAAACAGACGCACACACACACACACACACAAACACAGAAAATACACGCACGCATACACACACACACACACATGCACACACACAGAAAATACATGCACATATTTAACAGATAAAATAAAACAATAAAATTGAAATGCAACAAAAAACAATGACAATAAATTCCAAGCTAACCAAGTACACGTGAGCCCGGAGTTACCTACTTTCTCTGAAATTCTGATTATCTTCATTAGCTCTATGTGTGTATTGGTAATGTTTACGGTATTATATCACATTTTGTTTTCAAAGTGGATAATCTCAATCCCTCAATCTCAACACACTCACTCTTTCTCTCATTCACTCATACACACACACACTCTCTCTCTCTCTCTCTCTCTCTCTCTCTCTCTCTCTCTCTCAGGAGACAGGGTTACAGGTGAACCAGGAAGCCTCCTTCGCAGTGCAGCTGAATGGAGCGCGTGGCGTGATCGACGCCAAGGTGCACACGCCCTCTGGTCTCACAGAGGAGTGCTACGTTACCGAGTTGGATAGCGGTGAGCTAACCCACAGCCACGTAGCCATGAAGTTACCTCAGTTTATGCACATTTATAACCAGTAATTTTCACCGAAGTTATCAAAGCTTATGCACCTTTATAACCAGTAATTTCCACCAAAGTTATCAAAGCTTATGCACATTTATAACTAGTAATTTCCACCAAAGTTATCTTAGTTTATGCACATTTAAAACCAGTCATTTCCACCAAAGTTACCTCAGCTTATGCACATTTATAACCAGTAATTTCCACCAATGTTACCTCAGCTTATGAACATTATAACCAGTCATTTCCAACACAGTTACCTCAGCTTATGCACATTTATAACCTTTATAACCAGCCATTTCCACCAAAGTTATCTTAGTTTATGCACATTTAAAACCAGTCATTTCCACCAAAGTTATCTCAGCTAATGCACATTTATAACCAGCCATTTCCACCAAATATTGAAAAAGCAACATTAAAAGGCCATAGATACTGTAGACCATAGGGCATTTGCGATGGGGTAATAGAATAGAGCAGTGGTTCCCAACGCTGCTCCTGGACATCTACCGTCCTGGAGGTTTTCACTCCAACCCTATCAAAGCACGCCTCATTCAACAGCTAGAGATCTCTAATGAGTAGAAACAGCTGTGCCACAGTAGAGTTGAAATGAATCCCTACAGGGCAGTAGATCTCCAGGAACAGGGTTGGGGACCACTGGAATAAACTAGAAAGGTCAGAACTATGTTTGCCTTTAATAGGTGTTCTGCCACTCCAGAGCCATTGATTTGCAATTATAATGACAATAATACAGCTTTGCATTTTACACATCACCATAAGGACATACTGTTCATTTTTAAACAGCCATCACCATACAACATAGATCTTCAGGGAATCTATTTCAAATGCGTGCATATGCATATGTGGGATGTGTGACATTTCCTGTCTGACAGAACCCATAACTCCTCCCCTTCCTGTCCGCAGACAAGCACGCGATTCGCTTCATTCCTCGGGAGAACGGCGTTCACTCCATCGACGTCAAGTTCAACGGCTCCCACATCCCGGGGAGCCCCTTCAAGATCCGTGTGGGGGAGCCAGGGCAGGCCGGGGACCCGGGGATGGTGTCAGCCTTCGGGCCCGGGCTGGAGGGAGGCACCACAGGTAGGACTTCACCCCCAGCACTCTAGCGCCACCTGCTGTCATGGAAGACTGTCAAAAAGACAAACAA
>CM040403.1:4948728-5058728 GCA_022702515.1 Ilyophis sp. 1 JC-2022 | reverse complement strand
ATGGTTATTTTTTGTGGCCATGTGCCCATTTATTAATCTGTCTATTTAATGACTTAGTTAATTATTATTATGATTATTATTCCTATAATTATGGGACTTTTATTTGTTGCGTCATGTACAACAAAAGAAGGTGGGACAGTATGTAAAATGCACATAAAAGCAGTAATTAGTAAATTCTCTTTTACATATATTTAATTGAAACATTTTTTTTCATGGTTTACCTTTATTAACTTTATAGATGTGTGTAAATATACGCTAATTCAGAATTTGATACCTGCAACACGTTCCAAAAAAGCTGGGACAGAGGCAAAAAAATAATAATTTAAGTTAAAAAACACCTGTTTGAAACATTCCACAGGTAAACAGGTGATGCTATCATGACTTGTATCAAGGATATCAAAAGGCTCTTCTGAGCTGTTTCTCCCTGTTCCAACTTTTTTAGTGTTATAGAATATAAAAACATAAAAATATAAAATAAAAATATAAAAATGGCGGCAGAGCATTTGGACGTCACTTTTGACACTATAGTTGTTGCCTTCCTACCCACAATGTGACGCACCCATGCTGTCTACCGACGACCATAGATATGTGTGACAGGTGACAGACAGCATCATAGGTCTTTAAAGTTGCTATTGTTGATATTAATCAGAATGAACTCCCGATACATGTAGCTGCTCTCCGATCCAGGCAGCCAGAAGATTTTAACCAATAAAGCGTTAGCTCCGCTGCAGAAACGGCATCTGAAAAATGCCAGAGCTTGTCCAAAGGTACTTGGCTATCTCTCGTGAAATTCTAGGCATAAGCTAGCCCCTCATATGGTCTCTGCATGGCCCTCCTTGCTGCACCGGGTAACATTATATGCGCTCTCTTACCACTAGGTGGCAGATATGGCCTTTGAAATTGGCAATGCCCTGTATTTGTAGCAGTGTCAAATAAACTGGATGGGGACAAAAAAATCTCAAGGTTTGTTGCATGTTTGTCTATTTGGGATTTCTTTAAAAACATCGATGTAATGTAATCATGAATATCCTGTTTAATATGAATCACATGCAAAGCATGATTCGAGTGTGGACTGCCTTCTGGACTTTCCACAGGTTGGGTATTGCTCAAAACAAGACCACGCTGAGTTTTAAAGCTTTAAGTCAGCACTAGTGCTGCCGAGAGAAACCTCAAAGACATTGGGTGTAATTGCGCTCAAGGTTGTTACGTGTCCGCGCTATTTTAGGAGCTCGTTTTGAGGCGCACGCGGGGGCCCATTTTCCAAAAGTACACCCTGTTTTTTGGAAAGAACATATCCTGTAATTAGATGCTAATTTTCCCGTTCTTTTTTTTTGTCTCACGTCCTCCTCCCTCTTGCCATCTGGACGCGGCGATGCGCCTTTGCGCTCAGGCGGACGGCCACTTCTCGCCCGCCGTCCGTCTTCTCCGACGCGCGCCGAATGAGCTTCTGCCTTCTCGCTGTCTGCAGCGTCGAACGTCGCCGCATATTTTCTCTCTTATATTATCTCCCTCCCAATTTATTCCGGGCTTGATCAGATAATTTGCTCAATAGCGGTGCGTGGTCCCCAGAGGGAGAAATGGCACTGCGGTGGCTGAAAACAGATGCTAATTGCTGCCTCAGTCAGCTCATATTTTTAAAAAAAAGAGACGTATAACTGTATTATTAGGCTAAATAGAAGGTTTGATCATTAATGCTGCTGAGACTGTTGGTGGTGGTGATGGGGGGGGGGATTAAAATACGCCTCCCAGGTTGTAAGGCAGTGGAGATGACACGTCGCCGCCCCAGTCTACCCCCCCCCCAGTGGAGGAATGAAGCGAGTCTTTGAGAACGTGTGCCTTATACTGCCTCCCTGCCTCCTCACTACATTCCCTAGTTACACTATACACTGTGTTAGTATTAAATCCCTAGTTACACTATACACTGTGTTAGTATTAAATGCCTATTAGACTCATATGTACTCTGTTAGAGTGAAATGAACACTGAACCTTTTACTCCGTACCTGCTTTGGGAGACACCTTTGGGGACATTGGCATGAAAGGGTTCAGTGACCTGTGCACTGAACACCTGATCGTTTACCTGGTAATGTTTATCGTCCGATGAGATCGGCCGTGTGAACCTGTACAGGGTACCCAACACGTTTTATTCAACAGGAAAACCCACACAAGGGCCTGGTTTTACCTAAACGCTTTGTTTTTCAAATCGTCTCCCAGGCCTTTACTAATGCAAGGCATGTCTTAACATTCCATTAAATTATATTACGCACATTTAACCAAAGATGTTACCCAGTGTAAGAAAAATTGAATGTAAGCCCACCTGACTGCTGCATGAGCAGTCGTGCCAGACCTAGCGAACAACATAACCTGCCCAACAAGTGTACGTGTGCCACATCACTAAGGCCCATCGTGCCAGACCTAGCAAACAACATAACCTGCCCAACAAGTGTACGTGTGCCACATCACTAAGGCCCATCGTGCCAGACCTAGCGAACAACATAACCTGCCCAACAAGTGTACGTGTGCCACATCACTAAGGCCCATCGTGCCAGACCTAGCAAACAACATAACCTGCCCAACAAGTGTACGTGTGCCACATCACTAAGGCCCATCGTGCCAGACCTAGCGAACAACATAACCTGCCCAACAAGTGTACGTGTGCCACATCACTAAGGCCCATCGTGCCAGACCTAGCGAACAACATAACCTGCCCAACAAGTGTACGTGTGCCACATCACTAAGGCCCATCGTACCAGACCTAGCGAACAACATAACCTGCCCAACAAGTGTACGTGTGCCACATCACTAAGGCCCATCGTACCAGACCTAGCAAACAACATAACCTGCCCAACAAGTGTACGTGTGCCACATCACTAAGGCCCATCGTGCCAGACCTAGCGAACAACATAACCTGCCCAACAAGTGTACGTGTGCCACATCACTAAGGCCCATCATGCCAGACCTAGCAAACAACATAACCTGCCCAACAAGTGTACGTGTGCCACATCACTAAGGCCCATCGTGCCAGACCTAGCGAACAACATAACCTGCCCAACAAGTGTACGTGTGCCACATCACTAAGGCCCATCATGCCAGACCTAGCAAACAACATAACCTGCCCAACAAGTGTACGTGTGCCACATCACTAAGGCCCATCGTGCCAGACCTAGCAAACAACATAACCTGCCCAACAAGTGTACGTGTGCCACATCACTAAGGCCCATCGTGCCAGACCTAGCAAACAACATAACCTGCCCAACAAGTGTACGTGTGCCACATCACTAAGGCCCATCATGCCAGACCTAGCAAACAACATAACCTGCCCAACAAGTGTACGTGTGCCACATCACTAAGGCCCATCGTGCCAGACCTAGCAAACAACATAACCTGCCAAACAAGTGTACGTGTGCCACATCACTAAGGCCCATCATGCCAGACCTAGCAAACAACATAACCTGCCCAACAAGTGTACGTGTGCCACATCACTAAGGCCCATCGTGCCAGACCTAGCAAACAACATAACCTGCCAAACAAGTGTACGTGTGCCACATCACTAAGGCCCATCATGCCAGACCTAGCGAACAACATAACCTGCCCAACAAGTGTACGTGTGCCACATCACTAAGGCCCATCATGCCAGACCTAGCAAACAACATAACCTGCCCAACAAGTGTACGTGTGCCACATCACTAAGGCCCATCATGCCAGACCTAGCAAACAACATAACCTGCCCAACAAGTGTACGTGTGCCACATCACTAAGGCCCATCGTGCCAGACCTAGCGAACAACATAACCTGCCCAACAAGTGTACGTGTGCCACATCACTAAGGCCCATCGTGCCAGACCTAGCAAACAACATAACCTGCCCAACAAGTGTACGTGTGCCACATCACTAAGGCCCATCGTGCCAGACCTAGCGAACAACATAACCTGCCAAACAAGTGTACGTGTGCCACATCACTAAGGCCCATCGTGCCAGACCTAGCGAACAACATAACCTGCCAAACAAGTGTACGTGTGCCACATCACTAAGGCCCATCGTGCCAGACCTAGCGAACAACATAACCTGCCCAACAAGTGTACGTAGGCCACATCACTAAGGCCCATCGTGCCAGACCTAGCAAACAACATAACCTGCCCAACAAGTGTACGTGTGCCACATCACTAAGGCCCATCGTGCCAGACCTAGCAAACAACATAACCTGCCCAACAAGTGTACGTGTGCCACATCACTAAGGCCCATCATGCCAGACCTAGCGAACAACATAACCTGCCCAACAAGTGTACGTGTGCCACATCACTAAGGCCCATCGTGCCAGACCTAGCAAACAACATAACCTGCCCAACAAGTGTACGTGTGCCACATCACTAAGGCCCATCGTGCCAGACCTAGCGAACAACATAACCTGCCCAACAAGTGTACGTGTGCCACATCACTAAGGCCCATCGTGCCAGACCTAGCAAACAACATAACCTGCCCAACAAGTGTACGTGTGCCACATCACTAAGGCCCATCGTGCCAGACCTAGCGAACAACATAACCTGCCCAACAAGTGTACGTGTGCCACATCACTAAGGCCCATCATGCCAGACCTAGCAAACAACATAACCTGCCCAACAAGTGTACGTGTGCCACATCACTAAGGCCCATCATGCCAGACCTAGCGAACAACATAACCTGCCCAACAAGTGTACGTGTGCCACATCACTAAGGCCCATCATGCCAGACCTAGCGAACAACATAACCTGCCCAACAAGTGTACGTGTGCCACATCACTAAGGCCCATCGTGCCAGACCTAGCGAACAACATAACCTGCCCAACAAGTGTACGTGTGCCACATCACTAAGGCCCATCATGCCAGACCTAGCGAACAACATAACCTGCCCAACAAGTGTACGTGTGCCACATCACTAAGGCCCATCGTGCCAGACCTAGCGAACAACATAACCTGCCCAACAAGTGTACGTGTGCCACATCACTAAGGCCCATCATGCCAGACCTAGCAAACAACATAACCTGCCCAACAAGTGTACGTGTGCCACATCACTAAGGCCCATCGTACCAGACCTAGCGAACAACATAACCTGCCCAACAAGTGTACGTGTGCCACATCACTAAGGCCCATCGTGCCAGACCTAGCAAACAACATAACCTGCCCAACAAGTGTACGTGTGCCACATCACTAAGGCCCATCGTACCAGACCTAGCGAACAACATAACCTGCCCAACAAGTGTACGTGTGCCACATCACTAAGGCCCATCCTGCCAGACCTAGCGAACAACATAACCTGCCTAACAAGTGTACGTGTGCCACATCACTAAGGCCCATCATGCCAGACCTAGCGAACAACATAACCTGCCCAACAAGTGTACGTGTGCCACATCACTAAGGCCCATCGTACCAGACCTAGCGAACAACATAACCTGCCCAACAAGTGTACGTGTGCCACATCACTAAGGCCCATCATGCCAGACCTAGCAAACAACATAACCTGCCCAACAAGTGTACGTGTGCCACATCACTAAGGCCCATCGTACCAGACCTAGCGAACAACATAACCTGCCCAACAAGTGTACGTGTGCCACATCACTAAGGCCCATCATGCCAGGCCTAGCAAACAACATAACCTGCCCAACAAGTGTACGTGTGCCACATCACTAAGGCCCATCGTGCCATTCCTAGCAAACAACATAACCTGCCCAACAAGTGTACGTGTGCCACATCACTAAGGCCCATCGTGCCATTCCTAGCAAACAACATAACCTGCCCAACAAGTGTACGTGTGCCACATCACTAAGGCCCATCGTGCCATTCCTAGCAAACAACATAACCTGCCCAACAAGTGTACGTGTGCCACATCACTAAGGCCCATCGTGCCATTCCTAGCAAACAACATAACCTGCCCAACAAGTGTACGTGTGCCACATCACTAAGGCCCATCGTGCCAGACCTAGCGAACAACATAACCTGCCCAACAAGTGTACGTGTGCCACATCACTAAGGCCCATCGTGCCAGACCTAGCAAACAACATAACCTGCCCAACAAGTGTACGTGTGCCACATCACTAAGGCCCATCATGCCAGGCCTAGCAAACAACATAACCTGCCCAACAAGTGTACGTGTGCCACATCACTAAGGCCCATCGTACCAGACCTAGCAAACAACATAACCTGCCCAACAAGTGTACGTGTGCCACATCACTAAGGCCCATCGTGCCAGACCTAGCAAACAACATAACCTGCCCAACAAGTGTACGTGTGCCACATCACTAAGGCCCATCGTACCAGACCTAGCGAACAACATAACCTGCCCAACAAGTGTACGTGTGCCACATCACTAAGGCCCATCGTACCAGACCTAGCAAACAACATAACCTGCCCAACAAGTGTACGTGTGCCACATCACTAAGGCCCATCGTGCCAGACCTAGCGAACAACACAACCTGCCCAACAAGTGTACGTGTGCCACATCACTAAGGCCCATCATGCCAGACCTAGCAAACAACATAACCTGCCCAACAAGTGTACGTGTGCCACATCACTAAGGCCCATCGTGCCAGACCTAGCGAACAACATAACCTGCCCAACAAGTGTACGTGTGCCACATCACTAAGGCCCATCATGCCAGACCTAGCAAACAACATAACCTGCCCAACAAGTGTACGTGTGCCACATCACTAAGGCCCATCGTGCCAGACCTAGCAAACAACATAACCTGCCCAACAAGTGTACGTGTGCCACATCACTAAGGCCCATCGTGCCAGACCTAGCAAACAACATAACCTGCCCAACAAGTGTACGTGTGCCACATCACTAAGGCCCATCATGCCAGACCTAGCAAACAACATAACCTGCCCAACAAGTGTACGTGTGCCACATCACTAAGGCCCATCGTGCCAGACCTAGCAAACAACATAACCTGCCAAACAAGTGTACGTGTGCCACATCACTAAGGCCCATCATGCCAGACCTAGCAAACAACATAACCTGCCCAACAAGTGTACGTGTGCCACATCACTAAGGCCCATCGTGCCAGACCTAGCAAACAACATAACCTGCCAAACAAGTGTACGTGTGCCACATCACTAAGGCCCATCATGCCAGACCTAGCGAACAACATAACCTGCCCAACAAGTGTACGTGTGCCACATCACTAAGGCCCATCATGCCAGACCTAGCAAACAACATAACCTGCCCAACAAGTGTACGTGTGCCACATCACTAAGGCCCATCATGCCAGACCTAGCAAACAACATAACCTGCCCAACAAGTGTACGTGTGCCACATCACTAAGGCCCATCGTGCCAGACCTAGCGAACAACATAACCTGCCCAACAAGTGTACGTGTGCCACATCACTAAGGCCCATCGTGCCAGACCTAGCAAACAACATAACCTGCCCAACAAGTGTACGTGTGCCACATCACTAAGGCCCATCGTGCCAGACCTAGCGAACAACATAACCTGCCAAACAAGTGTACGTGTGCCACATCACTAAGGCCCATCGTGCCAGACCTAGCGAACAACATAACCTGCCAAACAAGTGTACGTGTGCCACATCACTAAGGCCCATCGTGCCAGACCTAGCGAACAACATAACCTGCCCAACAAGTGTACGTAGGCCACATCACTAAGGCCCATCGTGCCAGACCTAGCAAACAACATAACCTGCCCAACAAGTGTACGTGTGCCACATCACTAAGGCCCATCGTGCCAGACCTAGCAAACAACATAACCTGCCCAACAAGTGTACGTGTGCCACATCACTAAGGCCCATCATGCCAGACCTAGCGAACAACATAACCTGCCCAACAAGTGTACGTGTGCCACATCACTAAGGCCCATCGTGCCAGACCTAGCAAACAACATAACCTGCCCAACAAGTGTACGTGTGCCACATCACTAAGGCCCATCGTGCCAGACCTAGCGAACAACATAACCTGCCCAACAAGTGTACGTGTGCCACATCACTAAGGCCCATCGTGCCAGACCTAGCGAACAACATAACCTGCCCAACAAGTGTACGTGTGCCACATCACTAAGGCCCATCATGCCAGACCTAGCGAACAACATAACCTGCCCAACAAGTGTACGTGTGCCACATCACTAAGGCCCATCATGCCAGACCTAGCAAACAACATAACCTGCCCAACAAGTGTACGTGTGCCACATCACTAAGGCCCATCATGCCAGACCTAGCGAACAACATAACCTGCCCAACAAGTGTACGTGTGCCACATCACTAAGGCCCATCATGCCAGACCTAGCGAACAACATAACCTGCCCAACAAGTGTACGTGTGCCACATCACTAAGGCCCATCGTGCCAGACCTAGCAAACAACATAACCTGCCCAACAAGTGTACGTGTGCCACATCACTAAGGCCCATCATGCCAGACCTAGCGAACAACATAACCTGCCCAACAAGTGTACGTGTGCCACATCACTAAGGCCCATCGTGCCAGACCTAGCGAACAACATAACCTGCCCAACAAGTGTACGTGTGCCACATCACTAAGGCCCATCATGCCAGACCTAGCAAACAACATAACCTGCCCAACAAGTGTACGTGTGCCACATCACTAAGGCCCATCGTACCAGACCTAGCGAACAACATAACCTGCCCAACAAGTGTACGTGTGCCACATCACTAAGGCCCATCGTGCCAGACCTAGCAAACAACATAACCTGCCCAACAAGTGTACGTGTGCCACATCACTAAGGCCCATCGTACCAGACCTAGCGAACAACATAACCTGCCCAACAAGTGTACGTGTGCCACATCACTAAGGCCCATCATGCCAGACCTAGCAAACAACATAACCTGCCCAACAAGTGTACGTGTGCCACATCACTAAGGCCCATCATGCCAGACCTAGCGAACAACATAACCTGCCCAACAAGTGTACGTGTGCCACATCACTAAGGCCCATCGTACCAGACCTAGCGAACAACATAACCTGCCCAACAAGTGTACGTGTGCCACATCACTAAGGCCCATCATGCCAGACCTAGCAAACAACATAACCTGCCCAACAAGTGTACGTGTGCCACATCACTAAGGCCCATCGTACCAGACCTAGCGAACAACATAACCTGCCCAACAAGTGTACGTGTGCCACATCACTAAGGCCCATCATGCCAGGCCTAGCAAACAACATAACCTGCCCAACAAGTGTACGTGTGCCACATCACTAAGGCCCATCGTGCCATTCCTAGCAAACAACATAACCTGCCCAACAAGTGTACGTGTGCCACATCACTAAGGCCCATCGTGCCATTCCTAGCAAACAACATAACCTGCCCAACAAGTGTACGTGTGCCACATCACTAAGGCCCATCGTGCCATTCCTAGCAAACAACATAACCTGCCCAACAAGTGTACGTGTGCCACATCACTAAGGCCCATCGTGCCATTCCTAGCAAACAACATAACCTGCCCAACAAGTGTACGTGTGCCACATCACTAAGGCCCATCGTGCCAGACCTAGCGAACAACATAACCTGCCCAACAAGTGTACGTGTGCCACATCACTAAGGCCCATCGTGCCAGACCTAGCAAACAACATAACCTGCCCAACAAGTGTACGTGTGCCACATCACTAAGGCCCATCATGCCAGGCCTAGCAAACAACATAACCTGCCCAACAAGTGTACGTGTGCCACATCACTAAGGCCCATCGTACCAGACCTAGCAAACAACATAACCTGCCCAACAAGTGTACGTGTGCCACATCACTAAGGCCCATCGTGCCAGACCTAGCAAACAACATAACCTGCCCAACAAGTGTACGTGTGCCACATCACTAAGGCCCATCGTACCAGACCTAGCAAACAACATAACCTGCCCAACAAGTGTACGTGTGCCACATCACTAAGGCCCATCGTGCCAGACCTAGCAAACAACATAACCTGCCCAACAAGTGTACGTGTGCCACATCACTAAGGCCCATCGTACCAGACCTAGCAAACAACATAACCTGCCCAACAAGTGTACGTGTGCCACATCACTAAGGCCCATCGTGCCAGACCTAGCAAACAACATAACCTGCCCAACAAGTGTACGTATGCCACATCACACAGAAACTAATGAAAGGTAATAATGCTAATCTACAAATCCTGAATACATGCACATAACATTAATAACAAGCCATAAAGGCACCATAAACCAACACTGATGATTAAATTTGTGGGCGGGGGCATGGTTTGGAAGGAAGATTTTACCTTTTACATGTTGGCCAAAATGTTTAAGGTTTATTAAGGTTTTTGTGTGAACAGAATCAATTGCATGTGGATTCCTGTGTTTATAATGCAGTTTGATACTGAGAAACGGTGCAGAGAGGGAATGAGGAGCTGCTGTTGTGTGGATTACTGATGATACACTGGAAGTGTGCCTCTGTGGGGGAAGTCTGTTTCGTTGTTTGTTACCTGGCTAGTTTGAGGGCCTAGCAGCTGTGTAGCGTCTGTCAAAGCGAGGTCACGCAGATGAGATAATGGCTGTTGTCGCAGACGTTATGCTGTCCCACCGTGAACGGCATCACAAGCAGGTCTCACCACACCTGCTGCTCCTGAACGCTAACAAACAGCAGGGCGTGTCGCTCTGACATACAGGAGACAGACCCACCCACGGATAACACTGTGTGCATCCAGAGTGTACACAAACATACACACGCGTGTATACGTGTGAACACGCACGCAGGCGCACAAGAACACATACACACACATGCATGTGTGTGAATGCACGTTTCGACTTGTTTGCACACATACACACTTTTTTTGATGATGAAATTCAATTACATTGTATTTAATTTCTACCGCACTTTTTGCAGAGACGCTGCGTCACAAAGACTCTTTACAGTGGAAAAGAACATTGGGCAAAAACCAAGCCTGATTTGTGAAGCTAATTTACACCATTTAATGTCACCTCAATTATCTTACCAACATACAATACAATTCAAGTTTATTGCAAGGCATAGTTCAGTACAGCAGCGTATGTACCCATTATGCATAAATCAGTACAAACATCATTAATATCTTTTCTTGTTTATGCTTAGCAACATATCCTGACTCCTGACAGACGGCACCAATTCAGACACGCTATGCACTTTTTTTCACCTCTGTGGAAACGAAGATGGGACCCCTATACATATTTAAAACATTCAGCCCGAGCTCTCTGTCTGTCCCACTTCTACCAAATCAAGTTAATGCGGCATGCAAATGCGCGCAGCTGAAGTGTGCCATCGCCGCGCGCCGCGAGTGTGGTGAGGACCCCAGGGTCGCGAAGCCGCGAGGAATAATCCCATCCATCCCTCAGGAGCGCTACACGCTACGCCGCACGAGACAAATCGTACAAATGAAGCGCGACTGATGGAATAAATAAAAAGGAAGACCGGTTTCGCCGCGTGCGCTGCGCAGGATGGCAAGACTGCGAGTGAATCGGGAGACCGGGCAGGCAGCTCAAACGCTGCTAAATGAAAATGTCAAACAAGCGAATTTTCGTTTTGCTCCTGGATCAGAGTAAAAATGTTGCGAGTCGCGTGAGCTGATTCATATGAACACAGTCCTTTAAAATACCGCCCATTGCGTCTGTGTTTCCCGTTCGCAATTAACAGAGATGCATTGCGAGTAATTGTCAAATGGGATTCTGATTTGTTATCAGGAAGTGAAGGGCAACACCTTATATCAAGCTCCAGGCCCAAATGAGTTCAACTGTTTCTAATATTTCTGCAAAAAAAAAGAACAGAAACGATGACAAACTGGCGCATTCTTGAACACATGACCATTGCTTGAAGCGGCTTTGAGTTTGGTCTTTCTGGATAACTCAAGTTCAAATCTAAGCGCTTTCTTTTTGCACAAGGGACTAACTGTATGGATACCTTGTTCACGACTCGAACAATTAGCGCTTGTTCCGTTTATTCATAGGGAATTAATTCAAATTAACATCATCAAGAAGCACATGAATATGAAAAAATAGTTAATTATGTACCCAATCATGTCAGACCCCTCGTCGGTAAAGGGTGAAATTTGCCAGTTGAGTCGATGGCATTTTAATCACAAACGCAGCTCCCATTAGCGTAACATCAATCACCTTTGTAACGACGATTGCCGGCGTAAAATTATTCTGCATTCTGACTAAATGGGTATCAACATGACCACGCTTGGCCGTATTAGCTTTGAATTGCCCTTTGCGTATTTGTTCTGCATATCGGAGTGACTCAGCGGATAAAGTCAATCGTCAATTGCTCGGGGGTTACACACACTGTGATTTTTAAATTAAGCATTTCCCTGACAGTAAGTAGCCTATCCTAGCACCGTTTTCCTAGATGGAGATACTGCCTCTATGTGCCTAACGGTAGGCTACGTCCGCATTGTGCTTTTCACTTCACTGTGCATTCATTGCAGTGCGCGAGACCACAGTGACTAACTTAACTCAGAACCATTTTGCAGCGTATATAATGGTAGCGACAGCCGTATTTGTTCGCGTAATTACCAGAGGGCTATACCTTATTAGAACCCACAAAGGTCAAAATGGAGGAAAAAAAATATATATTCTTGTGCGCTTTCTGTGCTGCCTGCTTCAGCCAGGGAGTTGCGCATGACCCGTCAGTTTTACAACTCGTTGCGCCACCTACGCGGACGAACAGTAAAGAACCGCAGACAGCTCACGTGCGCAGAAGACGTGCTTTCTGTCACATCAAGTGGAAGTGCAGCAGCGAGCAATGCGCGTGTTCGAAACTCACTCGCAATTTAAATATAGCGGTATTTCCACTCCAGAGGGAGGTGATGCAGACGGTGCCTTTTTTAACTCTGGTCTGGTGGGGCCCGGGATCGAGCCTCTTCCTCCATCTGCACCCCGCCCCACTGGATAACAAATAAATAAATATATATTTCCAAGAAGTAATTCAGATAATTAGCTAAGCATCTGCTCCTGTCCCGCGTCTGCACCTCCCAGTTATGCGCGTATGAAACGTGATTGCATTACAGATTAAACGTGATTATATTCCAGATGAAATATGATGAACAGTGTTTACCCCGTGTCCTTGCCCCCCCCCCCCCTGGAGGGCTGAACATACATCCCTAGTGGTGTTATGGCAACCTTCACTACATACACACACACACACACACACACGCTCATACTAATGCATGCACACACGCATACACAAAAAAAAACAACACACACACACACACTCATGCACGTATGCACACGCACACACACAACATACACACACTCACACAGACACAATTCCATAAATCTACCTGGTAAAATAAATAGTGATGAGAGGATTCCAGCGGTTTGTGTGGTTGAAGAGGTTTTCTCTAGTTTGACGAATGTCTTGGACAAAACCCCTTAACAATATGTCCACCTGACTGTAGTGTGCTGTGTATTTCACTGTTGCCTTTTATTTAGAATAACTCAATAACTCCCTTCTGTCCGTGTCTGACGCTAAAAAACACGGCAGCATGAGGTCATTAATGACTTGTCAGGTGCTTGGGTCCAACCTACAGGAATCTCTTTTTCTCTCCACCTTCCCGGTTGTATGCCAAGAAGTGCCAGGGTGTAATATCATTATCGGGACGTGTTTTCTTATTTTACTATCAGCTGTGATGTTTTTCTGGGAGTCTGGTGTTGTCATGCAGGTATTCTCCACTGATGGAGAAAACAGGCATTGTAATTTTACCGTTTGAGCTGAACGGTTATCGAGGCCAATGGAAGTGGCTACGCGTTTCTTCCCCCCAGTAATACATCCCGCACATGTAGCTCAATGCACACAGTCTGAAGGGACACATTAGAGCAGAGCCTGCCCTTTTTGCTGTCGCGTTTGGGGCCGTTGAGTTGGCATTCATTAATGGCCCCATATGGGACGTTTGCCTTTGGCCAGGCAGTATGTAGGCTCAGGTGTGTTTTTGTGTGATTGCACGTGTGTACATTGGATTTATGTGTGCAAAAGCATGTCAGTGTGTGTATGCGCAAACTGTACAAGACTGCATGCATGTTTGTGTCTTTGTATGTGTCCTTGAGTGCCTGTTTGTGTTTGCGCAGGTATATAGTCTGTGTGTGTGTGTGTGTGTGAATGTGTGTGTGTGCATGTTTGCGTGTGTGTGTTTTTGCATGTTTGCATGTGTGTGTGCATGTTTGCCTGTGTCTGCATTTTGCGTGTGCGTGTGTGTTTGTGCATGTTTGCGTGTGCCTGCATTTTGCGTGTGCGTGGGTGTTTGTTTGTGTGTTTGCGACGAGTCATTCCGCCAACACATCCTGGCAAATGCCTTTGCTCCTGGTCTGTGCTCCGCTCTGCCTGTCTGGTCCCATAGGAGGCGCTGTTCTGTTTATGAATGCAGTTTTTTAACGGAGCCCATTGGGTGTGTAGCTAAAGCAAGGTGCATGATGGCGGCTCCCTGTGTTCAGTGCAGATAGTTCTGCTTGCACTCTGTGCATCTGTGGATTTGTCTAGTAAGCAGTTAGCATTACCATGGTAACTTGCAACTCAGTTTGCATTTTTTTGTTGTTGTTTACACCTCCCTAAAAGGACTGCACTCCCACTCCACCCCCTAGTCCCAGAAATAAAATAAGATCTAATGCTGGCCAAAGCTTGAGAGTATATATATATATATATCCTTCTTGAGTGAGTCTTCCTCTCTGCTACCTGATAAAAATGGAGTGTGATAAAGTGTGCAAGCGTGGGTCGGCCAGCACTGTGGCTTCTCTGTGGGACGAAACATAAACGACAAAAAGGGCCCAAAGGGGCCGTATCTTTTCCAGATAGGGGCGTTGCTTTTCCAGATAGGGGCGTGTCTGTCCCAGAGGGGGTGTGTTTTCCCAGAGAGGGGTGTGTCTTTCCCAGAGAGGAGTGTGTCTGTCCCTGAGGGGGCGTATTTTCCCAGAGAGGGGCGTGTTTTTTCCAGAGAGGGGTTGCTGTGCTTCGGTCTTTCTCATCAGACCCTTAATGACCCTTAATGACCCTTAATGAAAGCGCTGTTCTCACCTTATTCTGCCCCCCCCTTTTCTTGTCCCCCATCGCTGGCTTTTCAGACCCCCCCATAAGGAAAAACAGGTACTGTAGCCCCTTCACCGACAGCTGGGATGCACTCAGCCTGGGCTCTGCAGAGACGCCCCCCCCCCCACCCCAGGAAAAGCCAAAATGTGGGATTGTGACGCTGTGTATTACATGTTCTTCACATAAGTGATGAGCTGGGACACTGCACACAAAACATTCTTTTTGTTGGGAGGAGCAGGTATTTCTGTCTGTGAGGAGGTGCAGGTATTTCTGTCTGTGAGGAGGTGCAGGTATTTCTGTCTGTGAGGAGGTGCAGGTATTTCTGTCTGTGAGGAGGTGCAGGTATTTCTGTCTGTGAGGAGGTGCAGGTATTTCTGTCTGTGAGGAGGTGCAGGTATTTCTGTCTGTGGAGGTGCAGGTATTTCTGTCTGTGGAGGTGCAGGTATTTCTGTCTGAGGAGGTGCAGGTATTTCTGTCTGTGAGGAGGTGCAGGTATTTCTGTCTGTGAGGAGGTGCAGGTATTTCTGTCTGTGAGGAGGTGCAGGTATTTCTGTCTGTGAGGAGGTGCAGGTATTTCTGTCTGTGAGGAGGTGCAGGTATTTCTGTCTGTGAGGAGGTGCAGGTATTTCTGTCTGTGAGGAGGAGCAGGTATTTCTGAGGAGGTGCAGGTATTTATATAATATATAAATACCGTATATATACAGGTGCAGCTCAAAAAATGAGAATATCGTGAAAAAGTTCAATATTTTTTGTCACTCATTTCAGAAAGTGAAACTCATATATTATATAGATTCATTACACATAGAGTGAAATATTTCAAGCCTTTATTTCTTGTAATTTTGATGATTATGGCTTACAGCTAATGAAACCCAAAATTCAGTGTCTCAGAAAATTAGAATATTTTGCTTTAACATATTTTTAAAGTATCATATTTAATATTTGGTCGCATATCCTTTGCATGCTGTTACTTCCTGAAGTCTGTGACCAATCAACATCAAAAGACTCTCAATATCTTATTTTCAGGTACTGTTACAAGCGATACTATAACCTCTCTGCATTTGAATGGATCTCTATGAGAATTGGGGGGTAAGACTAGATTCAGCTGTAAATTACACTGGTACAGTATGGAACACATGACTGGCGAAATGGCTGTAAGTCATCAAGGGTCTGAGCTATCGAACGAGCCCCAAACCATCACTCTGCGGCCAGATATGGAGTAGATGTGGATGGATCACTGCAAGGGTTATTTCTCCTGACTAATTTTCCTATAGAACTCTATGGGGAAAAAAGTCAGGAGAAACAACCCTTAAAGGGATCCATCCACATCTACTCCATATCTGGCCACAGAGTGATGGTTTGGGGCTCGTTTGATACCTTAGACCCTTGATGACGTACAGCCATTTCGCCAGTCATGTGTTCCATACTGTACCAGCGTAATTTACAGCTGAATCTAGTCTTACCCCCCAATTCTCATAGAGATCAGTTCAAATGCAGAGAGGTTATAGTATCGCTTGTAACAGTACCTGAAAATAAGATATCGAGAGTCTTTTGATGTTGATTGGTCACAGACTTCAGGAAGTAACAGCATGCAAAGGATATGCGACCAAATATTAAATATGATACTTTAAAAATATGTTAAAACAAAATATTCTAATTTTATGAGACACTGAATTTGGGTTTTCATTAGCTGTAAGCCATAATCATCAAAATTACAAGAAATAAAGGCTTGAAATATTTCACTCTATGTGTAATGAATCTATATAATATATGAGTTTCACTTTCTGAAATGAGTGACAAAAAATATTGAACTTTTTCACGATATTCAAATTTTTTGAGCTGCACCTGTATATATAATATATATTTATATAATAATTGAGGGCGGCAGTGTAGTATAATGGTTAAGGAACTGGAGTTGTAACTGAAAGGTTGCAGGTTCGATTCCCAGGTAGGACACTGCCGTTGTACCCTTGAGCAAGGTACTTAACCTGAATTGCTTCAGTATATATCCAGATGTATAGGAATGGATGAATGTAAGAAGTTGTGTAAGTCGCTCTGGATAAGAGCGTCTGCTAAATGCCTGTAATGTAATGTAATATAATGAGGTGCATGTATTTCTGTGAGGAGGTGCAGGTATTTATGTGGAATAAATTATAGAATAAAAACCATACCCTTCAGCTAAATGGGTCTTTAGCTGGAATAAAAACCCAAGGCCATACCCTTCAGCTAAATGGGTCTTTAGCTGGAATAAAAACCCAAGGCCATACCCTTCAGCTAAATGGGTCTTTAGCTGGAATAAAAACCCAAGGCCATACCCTTCAGCTAAATGGGTCTTTAGCTGGAATAAAAACCCAAGGCCATACCCTTCAGCTAAATGGGTCTTTAGCTGGAATAAAAACCCAAGGCCATACCTTTCAGCTAAATGGGTCTTTAGCTGGAATAAAAACCCAAGGCCATACCCTTCAGCTAAATGGGTCTTTAGCTGGAATAAAAACCCAAGGCCATACCCTTCAGCTAAATGGGTCTTTAGCTGGAATAAAAACCCAAGGCCATACCTTTCAGCTAAATGGGTCTTTAGCTGGAATAAAAACCCAAGGCCATACCCTTCAGCTAAATGGGTCTTTAGCTGGAATAAAAACCCAAGGCCATACCCTTCAGCTAAATGGGTTTTTAGCTGGTATAAAAACCCAAGGCCATACCCTTCAGCTAAATATGTCTTTAGTTGGTATAAAAACCCAAGGCCATACCCTTCAGCTAAATGGGTCTTTGGTTGGTATAAAAACCCAAGGCCATACCCTTCAGCTAAATGGGTCTTTAGCTGGAATAAAAACCCAAGGCCATACCCTTCAGCTAAATGGGTCTTTAGCTGGAATAAAAACCCAAGGCCATACCTTTCAGCTAAATAGGTCTTTAGTTGGTATAAAAACCCAAGGTCGTGTTTCAGCTAAATATGTTTGCCCCCCCATGGGTAATTATTTCTCAAAGATTAAATATTTACCAATTGTTTTTTAATTAAGGCTGGCAAGGCAAAAATTTTAAATGGCGGAACAATCTCCCCTTACGACTGACATTTTCATAAAATAAACAAAAAACAAACAAACAAAATGCATAATAAATGAGCAGTGTGAGATCCAGTGGGTGTGGGGGTGGTATTTTGCTTCAGATCCGAAAGAGGCCAGTGCCGTACCGTGTCTTTCCTCTCAGGGTCAGAACCAGGCAAACAGTGTTTGGAGCAGCGTGCCTTCAAGTGGGAATAAATGAGATCAGACCGCGGTGGAAAAAAGCCTGCGACTTCATATGGAAAAAGGATTTGCAGATTCGATTAAGTTAAGCCGCTTGTGCCATCAGCGCCAATCAAACCGCGATCCGCGACATTAGCCCGTTCCCGGTTTCCCCGTGTTCTTACCCTGCATGGGAAATATTACTGCTGTGAAATTTCCCCCGTTTGTGTTTAATATAGATCAGATATGGATGACAAGCATTCAGATGCCTCGTGCAATGAGAATTAATGCTCTAAGTAAAATGGAATTTTGCACGTCTGTAAATATTTACATGTTTCTGCATTTGCGGACAACAAAAAAAAAATGACCCCAAACAATGTGAATTGATCTTTTTAATTATTTGGTGCGTGGTAATTAATTGAGAATTAATGAATCAATTGGATTTCAGCCTTGGCCTATCAGGTGTGATTATAGCGTGTGACCATATGTCAGACCTCTCTGTTAGAAAGTGGGCGGAGCTCCAAACGCCCTCGCTGTTGGCGCACAGTACCATGGCAGTTCATTACAAGTGTGTCGTGGGAGGAATGAGTAGATGGGTGTTTTGGAATGGTGCAATGTGTACAGTATCACTCTACATTCCCCAGGTCTATATATAAGTTTTTCTTGTTTTATTTTGAAAACCCAACTGATTCGACATTCAACATACAGGTGAACATTTCCCTTTATGAACATTGCCTTATGGTAATGGCAGTGTGAGGCCGGTTGTCTTTTAGCTGTGTTTTGGCTTTGGGAAGTGCAATTTCAGATCGGGGTGGGGGGAGGGGGGTTAGTTGAAAGTAAGCGTGTGACAAGCGTTTTATGACAACCTGTTCAAGTGCTTAAGCCTGATCAAAAACCCGCTCTTACCACTGAGTCGGCCTTGTGAAGGGTATTCTCTAAGTTTTTTAGTGTTTTTTATTCTTACTCTGTTCTAGAACTTCATAGCTTTCAATTCCCAGCACTGATTGTTACATCATCAGCATCAGAATGTTCAGTTAAGAACATTCTAATTGCACATTTGTGACCTCACCCCTTAAAGGGTTAATGCCTGTGTACTGAATAGCTGTACCATGGCTGCCTCAGTCTGAAAGGTGCATAGGAAGGCAGAATAAAGTTTTAAAAAAATTATATATATATATATTTGGAAGGAGGGCAGCTCTTTTTTTAAAATGGGTGCTGTCCATGGTACTGCAGTGCCTCTGGCTGCTGTCAGGCAGAAGCTGTTGCTGCAGTCAGAAAGCCTTTGGGTTAGAGGGAAATGATTCCTATCTGAGGTGGTACCTGCTGTATAATATAGCCATTGGCAGAGCAGTAGAGGGAAAGAAAAACAGTCACAGCAGGCCTTGGAAAACTAAGCACGGTTTATTTTCCTGTGTGGTGTCCTGTCATTATAATATTGTTAGTGAGACTGGTTATCAGAAAGTGCAAACTTACACAGGGGTTAGTGCCAAGCCTCGAGCGTGCTGTAATGTTTCTGCCGGAAGCCATGTTTGAGGAGAGCTTAACGGGAGAATTGATTTGAAGAGTGGTTTTCCCATTAAAAGACGAGTGCATTATAAAGCACGGGTGCTGGCCGTCTCCCCACGAGATTTACACTTTATTTAAAGAACTCCCTGTCCTTTTTGTGAAACCGAATTTTTGGAAAACGACGATAAGCTGAAATTAATTTGAAGTTCATGGGAAGAAAAGAAAATGTTAACTTTAATTTTACTGCTGTAGTCAATCAATCAATCAATCAATCAATCAATCAGACTTTATTTGTATAGCACATACAAGTAAAAGTGCTTCACACAATACAACAACCACCCCCCACCATCCACCCCATCCACACACAAAGCGATACATGACTTTGTAATTAATAAAACACTCAATAAGAACAGCATTCAATAAAAACAGGAACTGGGTATACTTGGTATATTCCAACATAAACATAAAGTAAAACGGACTACAATACATAAATAAATAGACAAATAAAGAAATAAAACTCAATTAAAAGCCATACTTTTAAGAAAATGTGTTCAGGAGCTCCCAGGTGGTGATGACTGTGAAGCAATGTTGTAGTCAGGTTCCTGAATTACAAGTCCAAGTCAAGTCTCAAAGTCTCAAAGTCTCAAGTCTCAAGTTTCTAAGTCCAAGTCACCTTACCTCAAGTCCAAGTCAAGTCTCAAGTCTCAAAATTTCAAGTCTCAAGTTCCCAAGTCCAAGTCACCTTACCTCAAGTCCAAGTCAAGTCCCAAGTCTCCAGTACTCAAGTCCGAGCCAAGTCCAAGTCACCCAATCACCAGTCCGAGCCACAATCTAAGATCTCTCTCTGTCTATGGTTGCCTACTCCTATTAATGTCCTAAAGTGACTAATAGAAAAAAGAATCACAATGTAGAGACATTGTATCCCCCTTTTTTATTTAGGCAGTATGAATAGGACATTATTCGGTAACTACTAGGCTCCACAAAAAAATATTTTCAATTTGCAAACGGAAAAATTAAGAACTTCTTGCAAATAAACGCAATGATTAGGCTACTGTTCAAGATCCGCCCGGCTTGTCATTGAACACAATCGTTATGTTATATTTAATCTGTGATGCTTTTGTGCATTAAGCAGCCAGACACAAAGAAAGCAAGGACAGTTAGGAAATGAGCAAAAACGAAAAAAAACAACAACCAGCGATTACCTCGCTATATTTTCATGCGACTCCGTAAAAAAAACAAGACTAAAGATGTTTAAAATAAGTGGAGATTGTTAAAAGCTAAGATTTGGCAAGTGCGATAACTTTACCATACCCAAGTGACGCCCATGATAATGTTTAGCTAATTAACATAAATTAATTTTCTCCATCTTCTTTCATCATAACTGACAATCTGAAGCTTGTTTTCTGCTCTGTTAAACAGATTTACTTTAACACAAACTGCTGTGATCAAGTTAGGATAACGTAGCAGAGTTGACTGACAACAGCTTGGTTAATGTTTGGTTAGCCTGCGTTTTCCACCAGCGATGTATTCACAGTGAAGCTTCAAGCTAGATATGAATTTCAACAACAGTGTTTTGTTTTGAACGATGAACTCCTATAAAGTACATTTTTATGTTACATGTGCTCCAGTAGCAAGCCAGTCACGTACCTTGCAGAATGCTTACGGGACAGGTGCCTCACAAAATTGGACGTCATTTCCAGTTTATCCTCAATTTTTAGTTTGCAGACCATTGCCTTCATGTTTGTTGCCATCATGTAAATAATATTTATCAAATACGAATTTTATCACTCTTGGTTGTGACATAGCCTAGCTGTAGGCTACGTGGTAGAATCATTAAAAACCACAGACCAGTAGACAAATAAAACACAAATTCAAACGTCAATTACCCACAAGGCCGCCACTGATGCTATTAGATCATACCATTTACGTAGACCAAGGTGAATTCTAGTAGTCCACAAAAAAGCAGATTTTTTATTACTTATTATTAATTTATAAATATTATAAATGTGCTCTGACTGTTAGAAAGTTAAAGTCCAAATTAAAGAAAAACCTCCCAAGTTGGAGTCAAGTACCAAGTCACAGATGGTCGACTCCAAGTCAAGTCACAAGTCACGGTTATTGTGAGTAAGTCTTGGACTCGAGGACTACAAGACTGCTGTGAAGTGAGAAACAATCACTTCATCTTGATCTAGAGGAAAGTTTTAGAAACGGTGTGAATTTTTCCGAGGGCCACAAGCAGAGAAGTGTTCATACCCACCGTTCTTTTCGCTTAGCAGGGCAGCATTCTGTTAGCTTAGCAGGGCAGCGTTCTGTTAGCTTAGCAGGGCAGCGTTCTGTTAGCTTAGCAGGACAGCATTCTGTTGGCTTAGCAGGGCAGCGTTCTGTTAGTTTAGCAGGGCAGCGTTCTGTTAGCTTAGCAGGGCAGCATTCTGTTAGCTTAGCAGGGCAGCGTTCTGTTAGCTTAGCAGGGCAGCGTTCTGTTAGCTTAGCAGGGCAGCATTCTGTTAGCTTAGCAGGGCAGCGTTCTGTTAGTTTAGCAGGGCAGCATTCTGTTAGCTTAGCAGGGCAGCATTCTGTTAGCTTAGCAGGGCAGCATTCTGTTAGCTTAGCAGGGCCGCATTCTGTTAGCTTAGCAGGGCAGCATTCTGTTAGCTTAGCAGGGCAGCGTTCTGTTAGCTTAGCAGGGCAGCGTTCTGTTAGCTTAGCAGGGCAGCGTTCTGTTAGTTTAGCAGGGCAGCATTCTGTTAGCTTAGCAGGGCAGCATTCTGTCAGCTCAGGGCAGCATTTTGTTAGCTTAGCAGGGCAGCGCTCAGGAGTTTTTTTCAGTTGAGAAAAAACGGCACCTTTTTATTATTTAACATTCTTGCTTGCACAATGCAAGAATTTTAGTCCCCTTATGCAGTTTAGAGGTAACCCAAGTGCTGAGACTTTTAGCATTAGGGTGGAATGTGTTACACCAGGGGTAGTATCAGGACTTTAACTTATAAACAAAACAGATATGAAAGAACATCTTATTCCCACTTTGTGAGGACAGCAACTTCTAAGAGTGCAAGAGTCTCTCTGTATTATCACTTATATGGCCTAAAGCTGTTTAACATGCCTTTTATTCCTTTAAGTCCCGACTCTAGACTACACCAATGGATTAATCAGCTAAAGGATCTAAAGTTCTAAACCTCACATTATTACAATAGCAAATGCTAACCACAGAGACAATAAACTATATCCTAGACCACTCCTTGTGGTCTATCTTTGACCACTCCATGTGGTCTAGAATTATATAGGTCAGACAACGTCTGTAAACAGAGCAAAAACAATTTCTAGCTCACTGATGATAATGGATACCTTAATTTATCAGTAAAAGGAAATGTTACACTTTGTCCTCACAAACCGTTTGGCGGTTTAGCTTTAGTGATTGCTGAACTTGCTTTTAATTGCTTTTAATTGTCAGTTGTTAAAGTGACATTGCTAAATTGCTAAAGCTAGGGATGAATGCTGATTGGATCCCAGCTGGAGTCTCTGAAGGTTATTTGGCAGCTGAAGAACCCAGTAGACCTGGGAGAGTCCAGGTCCAGGTCCAGGTCAAGGTCCGGGCCTCACAGGGGTTGTCGACGGGCAGTGAGGATCGATACCTGTTAGCCATCCCATTTAAACAGTCTCCTTGTGTGTGTCAGAGGCAGTGTCCAATCAGAGCACAGGTAACTGGCCTTTAATATTTTGCTTTAGAGATGTTATTGACCCGTGCAGAAGCAAGGCGATGAGAAGGACAGTGGAAAAATTTTTTTTTTTTTCCTGCAGGTAATACCGCTCTTGTGTCCATTTATCAGCTTCTTTATAATGCCGGTTTATGTTAGGATCTGATATCACAGCCGTCAAAATCAAGTGGGAATAAAGTCACCTTAAGGCAGTTAAAAATAAGGTACTTTTGAGTTTTAATCAGAGCGAGTAAAGCACTTTTCTGGGGAAAATAACCTGCAGGCTTTCTGGCTGTGCTGTCTGCTATATCCGTTCCTCATACTCCCCTTCCCCGTCCTCACACACTCCCCTTCCCCATCCTCACACACTCCCCTTCCCTGTCCTCACACACTCCTCTTTCCCGTCCTCACACACTCCACTTCCCCGTTCTCACACACTCCACTTCCCCGTTCTCACACACGCCCCTTCTCCGTCCTCACACACTCCCCTTCTCCGTCCTCACACACTCCCCTTCTCCGTCCTCACACACTCCCCTTCCCCGTTCTCACACACTCCCCTTCCCCGTCCTCACACACTCCCCTTCCCCGTCCTCACACACTCCCCTTCCCCATCCTCAAACCCTCCCCTTCCCCCTCCTCACACACTCCCCTTCCCCGTCCTCACACACTCCCCTTCCCCGTCCTCACACACTCCCCTTCCCTGTCCTCACACACTCCCCTTTCCCGTCCTCACACACTCCCCTTCCCCGTTCTCACACACTCCCCTTCCCCGTCCTCACACACTCCCCTTCCCCGTCCTCACACACTCCCCTTCCCCGTCCTCACACACTCCCCTTCCCCGTCCTCACACACTCCCCTTCCCCGTCCTCACACACTCCCCTTCCCCGTCCTCACACACTCCCCTTCCCCGTCCTCACACACTCCCCGTCCCCGTCCTCACACACTCCCCTTCCCCGTCCTCACACACTCCCCTTCCCCGTCCTCACACACTCCCCTTCCCTGTCCTCACACACTCCCCTTCCCCGTCCTCACACACTCCCCTTCCCTGTCCTCACACACTCCCCTTTCCCGTCCTCACACACTCCCCTTCCCCGTTCTCACACACTCCCCTTCCCCGTCCTCACACACTCCCCTTCCCCGTCCTCACACACTCCCCTTCCCCGTCCTCACACACTCCCCTTCCCCGTCCTCACACACTCCCTTTCCCCATCCTCACACACTCCCCTTCCCCATCCTCACACACTCCCCTTCCACATCCTCACACACTCCCCTTCCCCCTCTTCACACACCCCCCTTCCACCTCTTCACATATTTGTGTTGGTTTATTTGTTATGCAGTATATGTAAATACAACCTTTTGTTATTTTATTCATGACATTGCTAAAGGCAAAAACAAATATTAATAACTATTACTTCATAATGTTAAAGTGAATGTTTTGGCAAATAAAAATTCTGTCCACAGGTTTGCTGCCAAATAAATAAATAAATATATATTTGTCAATACTAATAGAGTACATATTGTCCCTAGTTGATTTGACAACAGTAGTTTTGTTGTGCTGGAGGTTCTCTCTAGTACCAACCGAGCCCGGTTCTGCTCGGCTTCAGTCTTTAGACAGGAATAATCTGCAGGCTAGCCTTTCTGTTGAGCAGCCCTTGTGCGAGTCTGGAATTGGCTTTTGGGACTACAGCCTTTTAGCTTTCAGGTCGGGTCTGAGACCAGACTCACAGCAGGTCTGTGTAAGAGAATGATGAAGGAGAGAGAGGGAGACATGCAGAGAGGGAGAAGAAATGCACATTAATGGACTCATACAGGGGTTCCTTACTGCCAGCGAGCGAGCAAGCAACAAAAATATTATTAGAATGCATTTGTTTCAATCAGACTGTCTTGAACTGGGGAATGACGTCACCCCTCAAAAATGTGTTCGCTGTGTCTCTATCTGAGCGGACATGTCCTGCCCCCAAACACTTTTCATTGGTCCAGCCGCATGCTGGGTTGTTTACTGCTCATTGCTTTGTTTATTCAATTTGATTGGCTGTCGAGGCGGCAGTCAATGCTACGTATCAGGACACTTTGGCGCGAGAATTGCGCCTCCAATTCGCTCGCACGCCCGTAGTGAGAAACCAGTGTTACAGGGGCCAAAGGGATATTTTCTGGTTGGGCCTGTTACACCCTCTCAGAACATATTAGTCTGGCCCTCTCTTTGTTCAGTTTACATGTTTTTTTTCTACTACTTTTAAAACTTTTTAAAAACAGCATATAAAGCAATATAGCGGTTAAAATATCTACACGTTTACTTTTTTTTCCCCTCTTTCATTGGGTTTTTTTCTCCCCCTTTGTGCTCCCGCTGTGTAATGCTTTGAGCGTGCCGCTTGAAAAGCACTATTTGAAATCATTTTGAATACAGGGCTTGCAAATGCGAGTGAGTCGCGTCTTTGGAGCGTGTCAGAGACGCTTGAGTTTCATCCAGTGAAGTGAGTGACAGAAGCCTGCTGTATGGCGCCTGAATGCCGCTTGTGTCACTCGTCCCTGGAGCTTCACCTTACCAACCAATAATAAACACTATTCATCTTAACACACTCAATTACCTCTCTTTCAAAAATCTGCCTGTCCAGTAATACACATTTAAAATCATCATCCTGCAGTTTTTTTAATCTGATTTTAAAAAATCTAAATAAAAAAGATTGAAATCTAAAGCAGGTATGAACTTATGAGAATACTATATGGCACGGGAAATGCTTGTACAAAAATGCCCTTTGACTCCAATAGATAGTCTTCATAAAAAGCCTAGATGGTCTAATCGGTCGTTTCCCTCTTGTAGTGGAAGAAAGTGATTATGAGAATAGAGATGCCTGTTTCAATGTTGAGTTTAGTAGTGTTCTTTACCTGGCTGCTGTTTGCCAGCGACCTCATCTGTCACTATTATGTATAGATTATTCCCACCCTCTTCCATCTTTCTGCATAACTATAGGCTGAACGCAACATGATGTAATGTACACGGACTCAACGTGAACTTCGGCTTCCAGTCAGCTGTCGTATCTCCCCGGATTTAAAAACCCCTCGAAAACGAATGACAACAAAAGCGAAGGTTTTGGAGCAAAGGTTTTGAAGGCCGGCCTGTGTGTGCAGAGACCGGCAGCTAATACCCACGAGCCGATCCTTATGGCGGGGGCCGTTTTGGGTCCATCTGTGTGGCAGGACCGCTGAGCCGCATTCGGTCTCTAGAGCCCAGCTCAGATACCCCCCGCCCCCATCCTCACTGATCCATCTGTTTGACTGAAGCCTCTAAAGACATTAAAGGAAGATGCTCGAAAGATGTGAAGGATTTCCTGAGCATGTTTGGTCAGAGCCGTTTGAAAGACGTGAACAGGGTTGAGATAGTGTTGGGGGAGGAGGGTGGGGGGGGGGGGGGGGGTATGGGTATGAGAGTGGCGGTTGGGGGGGGGGGGGATGTGGAGGGGGGTTTGGGTAAGAGGGGAGCGGTTGGGAGAGGGGGGGCTTTAAAGCGGCTCAGTGCTTTTCTTCTTTCACATGAATGATTAATTAAACTGCAGACGTGTAAATAATAGGAGATTGAGTTGGTGCAAAAGATTGATTGATGTGGGTTTCACAGATGTGAGCTCAAGGCCGCGGAGCGTGTGTGGAATTCACTCAGGGGTCTGAACCTCGTGAGGAAAAAGGCGGAATTGTGAAGGGCAGGTAATGCGTGGCCTCGCTCCACGTTCCCATGACATTCCGAATGGAAATAAAAGTACAACAAAGATGCTTTTCTAAGCATTGTATTTATTTGTTTGTTTGTTGGATGCTTTGCCATTTATGCTGACGTAATGCTCAGATTCAGTTCAGACCTCTTCAGTGTTAAGAGTACTTGCCCGTTTGCAACACCTGCTTTCTGACAGATAAATAAGAAGAGAAAATGATTACAGAGTGAAATCAGGAGCATTAATTCAGCAGTGTGTGAATGAGTCCAAAATTAGTAAAATATCCACTATCTGGGTTAAATGTACATTGTTAGAGTTGAATAGAATAGAATAGAATAGAATAGAATATAATGGAATAGAATAGAATAGAATAGAATAGAATAACTTTTATTTTCCCACAAGGGAGCTTCAGTTGTAGCCCCAGCAACAACAAAAAAGACAAACAGAGATGTCCAGTGTCGCCAAGCAGTCCAACACATGAACTCCGCCTCCATGACTCTCCTCCATACACGCAGCGCCGCGGTCTCTGCCCACCGCCGAAACGGAGCATCGAACTACGTCAATCCTCCCAGTCGTCTCATTACTCCTCCCCCGCATTATGTTCTCCTTCCCCGGTTGCCATTTAAAGATTGCCTGCACTCCCGGATTAGTCCTAACATCTTCAACTCTGGTGAAGAGCGATGGTAAACTTTGTTGCTGCAGTCTGCAGATCCAACGGACATTCCTGAGCATATGTTGCCAATGCGTCTCCATGATGACGACCACAAACAAAATGATATCGACTAGACAACTTGTCAATATTATCAAAACAATCAGCAGGAGTGCCCTGAAAAATCTGCAGCCCGCTTCCCCGTCCCACAACAGACACACAGCGCATGAAAAAAAACGAAGACAAAAGCCAGACACAACAAAACACATTCAAATTAACAAACACGAACACGAGAGACAGCTGGACTACATGTCGCCATTACAGCACCACGTGACGTGAACCTTAACACTGAACATTTTTGCTGTGTTGTGATGATCATTTTACAATGTATATACAGGTATGTGTGATATTATGTCCTCTACAGCTGAATGGAGTTCAAATTTCACGTTGTAGTTGTTCCTATGTGGAAAATACAACAGTCAATATGTATGCTTTCAATTCTATTTTATTTTGCACAGTGCTTTTTTCAGAGAGCTGTCATGAAGGCACCTTTCAGATAAAAGGAACATTAGGCAAAAACCAGGCCTGAACCCCCAAAAAGCAAACGAGGTAAAAACTCCCAAGTGGGAAGATGTTTTCAGTTTGTTGTATACTGTACTGATTGTGGCCAAACATGAGTTAATACACTAAACACAATACACTAAAGAACCCTGTGGGACCATTTCTGCACAACAAACAGGGAGATGAACTTAACTGTCCTCTTGTTCTATTCTTCCATCTTCTCTCTCGGGAGTCAAGTTCTTCCACTGATCTCGACAAACCATTTCTGTGTGGTCCTTTATTTATGCACAGGGGCATTTTCATTCTGAAACAGGAAAGGGCCTTCCCCAAACTGTTGCCACAAAGTTGGAAACCCAGAATCATCTAGAATGTCATTGTATGCTGTAGTGTTAAGATTTGCCTTCCCTGGAACTAAGGAGCCTAGCCTGAACCATGAAAAACAGCCCCAGACTAAGGGGCGTCCACATACCTTTGGCCATATAGTGTATGTCCACCAGAACAACCTGCTCGACCCTCATCAGTCCGGCTTCAGAACCGGCCACTCAACTGAAACTGCACTCCTGGCTGTGACCGAGGCACTCGCCACTGCTAGAGCCTCCTCCCTCTCCTCTGTCCTGATTCTCCTTGACCTGTCTGCAGCATTTGATACGGTCAACCACAAACTCCTGATCTCCACACTGCCTGAGATGGGCATCTCTGGAACTGCTCTCTCTTGGTTTACTTCTTATCTCACAGATAGATCCTACCAAGTCTCCTGGAAGGGCTCTGTCTCTGCACCTCATCTTCTTTCTACAGGAGTCCCGCAGGGATCTGTACTGGGTCCTCTGCTGTTCTCCATTTACACTAAGTCTCTAAGTTTGGTCATTCATTCCCATGGCTTCTCTTACCATTGTTATGCTGATGACACTCAACTCTTCCTCTCTTTCCCTCCCTCTACCCCACAGATTAAAGAGAGGATATCTGCTTGCCTGGCTGACATCTCTGAGTGGATGTCTAGCCATCACCTGAAGCTTAACCTCGATAAGACTGAGCTGCTCTTCATGCCACACAAGACATCCCCGCTTCTAGACCTGTCCATCACCGTTGACGGAACTATGGTGACCGCCTCCCGCTCTGCAAGAAACCTGGGGGTGGTCCTGGATGACCAGCTGGACTTCAGCGAGCACATCAGGGCAACGGCACGGTCCTGCAGGTTCCTCCTGTACAACATTAGGAGGATTCGGCCATACCTGACCACCTACTCCGCCCAGCTCTTTGTCCAGACCATAGTCACCTCACGCCTGGACTACTGCAACTCCCTTTTCGCAAGCCTGCCAGCCTGCGCCATTCTGCCCCTTCAACTGGTCCAGAACGCGGCTGCTCGGCTTGTGTTCAACCTCCCGAAGTTCACACACGTCACCCCCCTGCTGAGGTCACTCCACTGGCTTCCAGTCGTGGCCAGGATCAGGTTCAAAGTTCTGACCCTGGCCTACACTGCAGCCAAAAGTTCAGGCCCCTCCTACCTACAGGACTTGATCCAGCACTACGCTCCTGCTCGACCACTTCGCTCTGCGGGTGCAGGGCGACTTGCACTTCCCTCCCTCCGTGTTAATGGCTCTCGCTCGTCCCGACTGCGGAGCTTCTCCACTCTCGCTCCCCAGTGGTGGAATAAACTCCCCACTCCGCTGCGCTCAGCTGAAACGCTGTCTGTTTTCCGTTGTGGTCTGAAAACACACTTTTTCAGACTCCACCTTGAATAACTACATATATAAGGCCAAATATATAGTATGTTCTTTCTGTTTATTTTCTATTTTCTATTTGGTTTTGCTATTTCATAGCTTAGAATGTATAGCCGACTGTATTCTGTTTACTAGCGATAGCTCCTACGTTGTGAGAAAGTTGTGCTTTGTTGGATTTGCTTCGTAGATTGTGTCTATGACCTTCAATATGCACTTATTGTACGTCGCTTTGGATAAAAGCGTCTGCCAAATAACTGTAATGTAATGTAATGTATGTGCTAGCACATGGGACATTAGCCATAGCTTATATGTGCTAGCACATGGGACATTTGCCATAGCTTATATGTGCTAGTGCATGGGAAAGGCTTCATGCACATTGATCAAAGTCACTTTTTCTGCAAGATGCACCTTGATCCTCTCCTTACCACTGTATATTCTGCTGTCATGGACCTTAACGAATATCTTTGTTGCTTTTTTGCCACTGTTGAAATGGGCTTTTGGCTCTGGACTGTGACTGATGGACTATAGGGGTGGTGGTAAACGGGATGATTAGAGTTGTTTGTGGTGGGAGGGAGAGAGGGAGGGTGTACATTTTTTACACCCCCAACAATAACAAACGACTTTGGGTTTTCTGTAATAATACAGACTTGGGGGAAGGAGGAAACTGCGTTTAAATACAGAGCCTGAGACAGTCCAGGCTATGATAAACACATCAGTCAAACTGGCCTGGGTGAAGGACCTTTATATTAATCAACACAGTCTCCTGCTTTATCCTTCTGCAGGTCAAAGAGGACCTCAAACCCAACGTGTGATTAAGCACAGATAGATCTCCTCATTAATATCTGTATAAATATAACCAAGGTTATTAAGATGAAAAACGATTTGCAACAAATGATCGTGGATCCTTCTTTTTTTTTTTTTTCTTTCTTTCATTTTTTCGTTCTTTCGTTCTTTCCTCTCTCTCTCCTGTTGTAAATAGATTATCTGAGCAATGATGCTCAACTATAATTATAAATTAATTTGCAGAGTCATTACTTTTTCTTTTGAAACCTTTACTGAAAAATAATTAGCAGCAGAGCTAATATATGCATAAACACCTGTGATTGGGTATCATTCAGTAAATTGCCCCCAGGTATCCGAAAACCAGGAAGTGTATGTGCTTGGAAACACTGGAGCCAGTGTTCGGATTAAGAATGAATTCCTGTAAATGTGGTAAGAAGGCCGTTCTTGGTTTGCGTTTTCGTCTTCAAGTCACAACCACCCAAGATGCAGCGCTGCCATTTAAAGACCGATCCGAGTCCGTAATCTGTGTGGACACAAAATGTGTGTTTTATCAGTCATCTCATCCATTTTCTGTTCACAAAGTTTTCTGGGATGTGTCATCCAAAGCTATAATTACACAATGAGATTAATTATCAGGTTTAATGAGTGTAGGTGACTGGAGGTGCTCAGTAATTCACCATTCAGGCTCATGGCACAGCTTTTTTTATACATCAAACTGCTCATCCAAGCTTAGATGGAACAGAAGGACCAGGGTTCCTCACCTTTTACTCGAGCCCAGGTGTGAGAAGGACCAGGGTTCCTCACCTTTTACTCGAGCCCAGGTGTGAGAAGGACCAGGGTTCCTCACCTTTTACTCGAGCCCAGGTGTGAGAAGGACCAGGGTTCCTCACCTTTTACTCGAGCCCAGGTGTGAGAAGGACCAGGGTTCCTCACCTTTTACTAGAGCCCAGGTGTGAGAAGGACCAGGGTTTCTCACCTTTTACTCGAGCCCAGGTGTGAGAAGGACCAGGGTTCCTCACCTTTTACTCGAGCCCAGGTGTGAGAAGGACCAGGGTTTCTCACCTTTTACTCGAGCCCAGGTGTGAGAAGGACCAGGGTTTCTCACCTTTTACTCGAGCCCAGGTGTGAGAAGGACCAGGGTTTCTCACCTTTTACTCGAGCCCAGGTGTGAGAAGGACCAGGGTTTCTCACCTTTTACTCGAGCCCAGGTGTGAGAAGGACCAGGGTTCCTCACCTTTTACTCGAGCCCAGGTGTGAGAAGGACCAGGGTTTCTCACCTTTTACTCGAGCCCAGGTGTGAGAAGGACCAGGGTTTCTCACCTTTTACTCGAGCCCAGGTGTGAGAAGGACCAGGGTTCCTCACCTTTTACTCGAGCCCAGGTGTGAGAAGGACCAGGGTTCCTCACCTTTTACTCGAGCCCAGGTGTGAGAAGGACCAGGGTTTCTCACCTTTTACTCGAGCCCAGGTGTGAGAAGGACCAGGGTTTCTCACCTTTTACTTGAGCCCAGGTGTGAGAAGGACCAGGGTTCCTCACCTTTTACTCGAGCCCAGGTGTGAGAAGGACCAGGGTTTCTCACCTTTTACTCGAGCCCAGGTGTGCCGCCCAGGTGTGCTGCCACGCTGGTCCGGGAGAGCCGCAGACCGTGCAGGTGTTTGTTATAATTCATCAATTATAAGCAGCTGATTACACAGTTAACTCACCTCACCTGGTTTCTTTGATTTAATTTAAGCCTGATCGTGAATTTTAAGGCAAAAGCAAAAAAACTGCAGTGCTTCAAGACCAGAGGTGCATTCCACAAAGCAGAATTACTGAGGTAGCTGGACAACGGCGCTGTGTAAAACCCAGAACCCTCCCAAATATGGAACATAGACTGAAGTAAAAAGAACGGTTTCCGGGTTTTATCCAGCTAGCAAAGTAATCACTGCTTTGTGAAATAACCCCCAGGGTTGCTTCTCCATTCTCTGGCAAATGAGGCTCTGTGCCAGTCATGATATCACAACTGTGGAAGTAAAAAAGGCGGAGTGAACAGCCACTGCAGTCCTCTCTCTGAGCACTTTCAGAGTGGCTGTTGGCACTGGACTTCTCTTTGGAAATCGCTGAGATTTGAATTTTAACATATTCTGATGGGTTTGACATTTGGCCAAAGTGTCCAATCAGAGCTCACTGCACTGGCCAAAATGTCCAATCAGAGCTCACTGCACTGCCGGCCATTTTCAGAGGTGTCTGCGTTGCCTTTTTGAAATTCACTGCTCCATCCCTGAAAGAGCTTTAACTCACAGAGTAGCTTTAGGAACCAAGCAGTGAACTGACAGACTTAATGTCACCCAAATTAATTTCAGACCAGGGGGGGGGGTCAATACTCAGTGTTATTGAACTGCTTCGAAGTGGAGTGGGGGTGGGGGTGGGAATCTGCATTATTATTTCCCACTGCCACAGAAATTCACTTTATGATCATATATTACCCTGTTATTATAAAGTCCCCCACAATGAATGCTCCCATAATTCATTTTTCATTACATTAATGCAATAGCGTAATAGCATCTATCAGGATGACTTATGGATGAGATTAGCCTTCTGCGGCTGGAGGGTGAAGTCGTCGGCTATCTTCGCAAGGTTCTGTTGGTTTCGCAGCTCCGGGAGACATCGCCTGAGTCCTGTTGGTCTATGAAAGAAATCAAGATGCAGCAGTCATTAAATTTGAAAAGAAAAAAAAATTTTTATATGGAGATGAAATTTCTCTAAAAACGGCCCTGCTTCCTTTCCCCAAACATGCTGCAGGGAGATGAATCCTCACGTGTAATTTGCAAAGCAGCATTTGCAAGTTGCAAGCGTCTTTCTGCATGATATAATGCTGCAGAGCAGATAGTGGATTGGCCCACCTACCCATGTGTTTAGAGAGGGGATATGTGGAGGGTTTTAACCTGAGAGTATGTAATATGTAAAGACAGCAATGCCAATAGAAGCCAATGGGGAGTGCTTCTGAACCAGAAAGTATAATCGTTGCGCTCAACGGACATGCTCAGTCATGAACTTGGGAGTCACATGTACAACATGGAAGGTGTAGACAGTGATGTGGAGAAGGCTATGTCAAAGCCGTATAAGTTTCTAATTGATTGCTGTTTATATCTTTGTCTGTGTCGTAAGAAAAAAAAAACATTTCACCATGGAAAAATAATAAGTAATTTTAAAAAACTAATTTCAGTCACAGAGTTATCATAAATATGTGAGTGGAAGTATTTTTAATTTGCTGTCAAAAATGAATTGAGCCAAATGAGGAACTTTGCTTTTTGAGTGCAAATCATAGATGTGAGCATCGGGCGACATTATATCCGGTGCTGAAAGCTGGCCGCTTGCTTTTAAATGGTGAGAAAATGTGAGCGGGTTTTCCAGAGCATGCTGTGACAGGGTCATCAAACCTGACAGCTGTCCTCAACTTTAAATAGTAATACACACCCATAATTTAACGCCGTATTTGAATGTGTGCTGCATTTGAATGTGTGCTGCATTTGAATGAGGGAATTTTCACTCATGAAGTGGTTTTGGGGCTGAGAAGCTTAGAGTACTGCGACAAATCTTATACATTCATTGTATCTTTGCTTCCTTATTTAATTTTTCAGCTTAACATTAGATAAAGGAAGATTAAATATAGGATTACAAAAATCAGTATGTGTTTACTGCAGCCCTTTCCATCTGTATCAGTGTGTGTGTGTGTGTGTGTGTGAAACCTGTTGGGGTAGAGCGGTGTGTGTGTGTGTGTGAAACCTGTTGGGGTAGAGCGGTGTGTGTGTGTGTGTGTGTGTGTGTGTGTGAAACCTGTTGGGGTAGAGCGGTGTGTGTGTGTGTGCGTGTGAAACCTGATGGGGTAGAGCGGTGTGTGTGTGTGTGTGAAACCTGTTTGGGTAGAGCTGTGTGTGTGTGTGTGTGTGTGTGTGTGTGAAACCTGTTGGGGTAGAGCAGTGTGTGTGTGTGTGTGTTTTCTTTTTATAAGCATGGTGGACTAAAACTCTAAGAAGCTGAGAGAAGAGATGTGAATCGGACGACACATCTCTTTTGTTAGCGAACTGCTATTGACCGCTGATAAATTACCCGTTTTTTCCCCACTCTCAGAAGATACTTTTTCAAAAGACTTTTGTTTGGCAGAGTGTTGTCATGGTAACATTTCTACTGCACATGAACATCCAGCTTATTTCAGCATTTCCAGGCCCACCTGTAAGGCCAGGTGACTTGGGAGGGAGAGTAAGACTTTCCTTTGGGTCTGCTGTGTGCCACTACACCGCTAAGATGTATGGCGCTATGCTCCATATACCAGGGGTGTCGAGCTCAAGTCCTGGAGGGCTGTGTATATCTCATTAAAAAAGTAAAGTGTCTGAATCAGAGCCATACCTACTGCGTCCTGTGTACTAGCATATACTTGAAATGTAAGATGCTTACTGCTTACTGTTTCAAGATACTTACTGCTTACTGCATACTGTTTAGTGACATGCAGAATTAAAAAAATATTCTCCATACTATTATCAGAAAAAAACCTGAAAATAAGTACATCATGCCAGGATTTTAAGTACACTACAGTTAGAGAACATTTCACCAACTTGACAACTTTCTCATTCAGTGTACTCAACTTGCCTACTCAATAGTATAGAATGATTGGGTGCTGATTCAGACGCATCCAAGGAGATCCCCACGCTCTGGCATGGGGGCTGATGTAAGCATTCAGAGCGTCTCAAACAAAGCATTCTACGTTATCTTAAGATGGCCTCAGACACAGTCAAAAACAGATATTCTACGCTCTTTTACCTTGACATTATTATCAAGTGTAATGTCACATTTTTTATCCGCCTCTTGCATTTGATCAATGATAGATATTGATCAAATGCTTGGATGAATTGCATGCTAGAACACTCAATGCCATGATGTACTATGAATGCTTAATGTCAGGTTATGAATGCCTATGTAGTTGAGTGTCGGCCCTGCTTCCTACTAATGAGGGTATATATTTTTACCTGAGTTTCCTCTCTCTTCACACCATCTTGGCTTCCAGAAAGAGTTGCATTTTGTGCCAGTAAATTACCTGCAGTTATAAAAACCAAATTCTGTTACAATTCATCCTGATGCATTTTAATAATCGTACCACAATAACATTAGCACGCACATTCGGTTCTTCTCACAGCCACGCGGTAATATTGTCTTCTTTCTTACTGATCTTTACATGTGTCCTGAATAGTATTTTTTCTGCATGAAGTCATTTGAGACCTAAAATGAGTTTGATTCACCGGGGGAAATCTTAGGTGATTTGTGAAAGCGTGGAGCGATGTTTTTTTGGCTTTGGGAAGGGTGAGGGGTTACAGTACTGCACTCTTTCAATAAATGAACCACAGCCTGAATCCCTTTCTATACATTACTCATATGCGCAATACAAATAACTGTCTAAAACTGATTAGTGTGGAGACTGAGTTTATGGGTAATGAACCCATTTCCCCCTACGTATGCTGAGGCTGAGGAAACATTAAAACCATAATTAAAAACAAATACATTTATCTGCTTCATGTATATGAGGGATGATCAACAAAACCGAGAGTTTTATTTTCTAACGCATTAGTGGCTTTCAAAAAGTAAATCAGAAGATACTTTTTTATGAGCTAACTGTCAAGAAAAAGACACTTTATTTCAGTGCTGCCGAAAGACCAGTGTTGTCCCATGATCCAATGCAATGATAATAACCTTTGCGATCCTAGATACTTTTCTCACCAACAGTAAATCTGGCAGATGCCAAAGTCTCCAATCACAGCTCCTGAATATGAATCTAAAGATAATGATCATTGCTGCTACAGAGACACTCCACTGTCACTAAATCAACACGATGATTCTTGATAAGGGGTGATTGTTTTCCCCACCGAATGCAGGAGACTGTCTTTTCCTGTACTTTTTGAACAGCATGTTTGCGTCTCTCATTAAAAGTGTTGGTGTGATGCCAAACCTTTTTTTTATTTTTAAAACTGTTTACACAGGCTCGAGCTGCGCGGACATAAATTCAGATTTTATATTTTATATAAACTAATATTTCATCAAGATTTTTTCGCTTGCTTCTCCTGCAGGAAGTTGATAAATTAAATATTCTGCGGCGGTCGGTGAGGGCACGGCTCCGTCATCGCCGTGAGTCACAAAGCCTCCGTGCGCAGCCTCTCTGCTTTACTGTGTAAGACAACGCAAACGGCTGTTCCTCATCTCCGGGCGAACATGGGCGTATTGGTACGTTTCTGCCTTGCCGGATATCAGTGTTCCTGCCTTGGGTATGGAGAAAACAACATTTTCAGTTCACTGAACACGGATAGGCCCTCTCTAGCTCCCAGCTGTCTTTCTCTTTCACGGCTCTTCTATTGCATATGTGCGCAGTGTATTGCGAATGTACTTACCGTTAGCGCTTAGGCTAATATCAAATTGCCAAAAGGGCCGTGAGCAGTGTTGAGCTTTAATGTAGCTCTGCAGTGTTGTGTGTGCAGGGTTGTGTGAAGATTATATGTGAACCCCCATCTCTCAAAGCTCTGGATGAAAGGAGAAACAGCTCTGAGTGAAACCGTTCCATTTGTCAGCAGCCTCTAAATGCAGACACACACACACACACACACGCACACGCACGCACTCACACACACTCGCACACACGCACACACACACGCACACACACGCACTCACACACACACACACGCACACTCACTCGCACACACGCACACGCACGTACACATGCACGCACTCGCACACACTCACACACACTCGCACACACGCACACTCACTCGCACACACGCACACACACGCACTCACACACACTCGCACACACGCACACTCACTCGCACACACGCACACACACGCACACACGCACTCATGCATGCACGCACGCACTCGCACACACTCGCACACACACACACTCATCCCCCCCACCCGAGAATGTGTCATGTCCCCCCCATCAAAGATTCTGATCATAGAAACTGTTTTTATTCCTATGTTTCCGGTCCTTTCTGTACGGCGGGTTTTCTTCTCGCCGGCGCTACAGGGTCAGGTTGCTCTCCAGCCCCTTTGTGTCGGTCTTTGTGTGAGGAATGTGCCGCGGCACAGCCCTGCGCTAGGAGGCTGCTCTTCATCCCTCCGTTATTCTCTCCTGTCGTTTCTCATTTACATTACATTACATTACAGGCCTTTAGCAGACGCTCTTATTCAGAGCGACTTACACAACCTCTTATTACATCTCTCCATTCATACAGCTGGTTATATACTGAAGCGATTCAGGTTCAGTACATTGCTCAAGGGTACAATGGCAGTGTCCTACCTGGGAATCGAACCTGCAACCTTTCGGTTACAAGTCTAGTTCCTTAACTATTATACTACATTTCTCATCCTTCCCTTAGAGCCGCGCGGCACAGCACCTGCTGTGAGCGACGGGGACGGCGGACGGGAGGCTGCGGGGATGAATCCGGCGGAATCGGAGCTCTGCCGGTCGCGGCTCAGCGGGGATGTTTTCATTTTTCATAATTCAGCCTCGGTGAGAAGCTGCGCTCGTGTCCCGCATCTCCCAGAATTCCATTAGGCGGGAAGAAAGAAAGGCTCCCTGGGCGTGTCTGTGCGCCACCTGTCTATTGTATCAATTCATCTGCTGCAGTCCAGAGGTTCCACCCGGAGGAGGGATATCAACCTGAATCAACATTTTAAAATCCCAACGCAATTTCTGATACACGACTACAGCTCTCTGTGAAAGTTTGAAATAACTGTACGGGTTGATACATCCGTGCTGTAGAGATGACATCTCTGTTATTAGTCTCACATTCAATAGTGGGGCTCTGGTTGGCAGGTAGGGGGTGAAGCTCATAGGTTTGCAGCACTGGGTTATTTTTATACTTTCTCTGCTGTCATTTATGGGTAAACAAAAGCAGGGCTGCCATTTATCTCCATCAGAGGTTCTGTAACTACTTAGTGCAGATAGTCTATTTTGTCGCGCCTGCGAGACAGTTTTACGCAACTGAGACACGCGTTGCTCCTGCAGCCAAACTATTAGTGGAAAAAAAAAAAACATTTTTTTACTTTTTGGTAGGTAGACCATTCGCATTTCGCGCAATGCGTAGACCTCTAAGTAAGTGTCCTTTTTCTAGCAAGTCCATTTAACAGCACAGCCCCACCAGCCCAGCCTACACCTACCCCGTGCCCATAGCAATAGCGTGACATAGTGGGCAATATAAATAATGAATATATAATATATGTATTCCATATCATCATATCAGAATTCGTCCAGCAAACCAGATAAACCCACCAATAAATAACCCGGTGCAAAATAATGCGTCAAAAAATACAGCATAAAAAATCGCTGAATAAACACATGAAATCATAAATAATAATTATATATAAATTAATATATCGTATTAATATATTCGTGTGTGAATTGCGTAATGTGATATGTCCCAAGATTTGGATTAGGTATTTCCCATTGGACACAATCCGTTGAAAATTCATTTATTGGCATTGGAACACTAAACGAAACTATACACACACGAACACCGAACAAACTAACTGACCTCTCTGCTGTGACGCCCTGTGATTTATTCCTGATTGCACGACTTTGATCGATTTTTGTTTAGGCACGACAAGAATTGTTTTTTAAAATTTAAATAGCTAAATGACTTCCCAAAAAAATTTTAAAGTAATTTCACTAAAAAGCTTGACTTTTTAAGGGCGAGCGTAATTGCAATACTATGTTGGCATGCGACGTTGACGCGTTTGACATTGACTATGACGCATAGGGTGACGCATATGACGCATACTTATTACGATTAGGAAAACGCTTTTTTTTCTTGTATTTTTACTTAGTTTATTTCAGAGTACAAAAACAGAGATTCTTCTAATCCAACAAAGTATCTAAGGATGGATAGCATAGATTCTGTGGGGAGGTGATCCTCATCGACATGTAAGTATTTATATTTTGTATTATTTTGATTATATACATATTTTTTTTATATATATTTTTTTTTTTTTATATATTTTTTTTTTTTCGTTTTTTTTGTTTTATTGCATTAGCCGTATAATAGCTGCTGATATTTTTTTTAATACTTTACAAACAATAAAATTCAGACTTTTTTGAAAATAACTACATGTATACCATATTAATTTCCGTTTTTCTTTTATTTTCTTATTTTATATTTTATTTTATCGCTTTTATGATTCTATATTTTAGCTATTGTATTTTTTTATTTTGTATGTAGTGAGTTAGTAGTGCTTTTGTGTTACTTAGCTGTAGCGCTACTTGTCTTAAGCTTTCGTTTCGCTTGCCTGCCTCTGCAACGTCGATGTATAATATTGTATGTTGCCATAACTAACTCGTTCATTGTCGTCTTGTGTGTGTGCCGTTCCCGTTAGTGGCTCATGGGCCTTGTCTTGTGTAGTGGTAGTTCTCTAGTGTTTTTTTGTGGTCATAGCTTTCATTTTGGTTGCTTGCAAAATAGAACGTAGTTATAAACTCAAAAAAAAAAAAAAACCTTAATCAATCGATTATCGATTACTCATTTCTTTTAATATTCCTCCCCTTTAATAATATTAATTTCCTTGGTACAAGATATCACCCTTTCCAATTGTTATCAACTTGGCAAGATCATGCATTACAACCAATGAAGCATGAGCAAACCGTGGGTGCCAAAACACAAAAAAATGTGCAAATCCCCGCAAAAAAAAAATGTGCCAAAATCTCTTGGTTAGGTTTCTGCTTGGTGGACTAACTGGCACAAATTCTCCCACAATAACCCAATTGATATTACAAATTCCCATTTTTATTTTTTTCAGGGACCTATTTTACATTGTGGAACATATTGGTAGCGTTTACACTTTATTCATCCAGCACATCAGCTTCCTCCTTGGCAACGCACCCACATTTACACCAGCAGCCCCACACACACACCCTGCAGCACTTGTTGGACTGGAGCCCACAACCTGCCAGCACTTGAATATACATAAATTGCAGGGCTATTTTTTCAATTTTTTTGGCCGATTTTTTTGGCATACAATGCTTTGCTGTTGCTCTCATTCCACGAATGCATGTATCCTTACAAGAATGTACCTCGTTGTAAAGTTTGACATTTTTTTTCCAACGATATAAAGACAATACCAATTGGTAATAGTCGAAGGGGATAATAATAGGGAGAAAACTTTTTTCCTTTTTTTTTAGGTTTAAGTTTTTTTGCCTCGATTTTTTTCCCGTGCTGCTTTATTGAAGCTCCTTTATTTTTTATTTTTTATTATTTTATTTTTGTTGTGTATTTTTTTAATGCTATATTTATCTAGATGTGGTATATGGGGTTTTTCTATTGATTGGGGGGAATAGGGTTTGTAAAATGTACTGTGTCCAAATGTTGTGTGTGAAAATGTAAAAAAAAAAAAAAAAAAAAAAAAAATGAAATAAATAACAGTTGTGAACAAACAGACAAGAATGTAGACAAAAAGAAAAACATAAAACAATGTTATAGAAATAAGCAAGCAAGAAAGAAAAAAGAAGAAAGAAATACATGTGAGAACCATGTTACATATTAGCTGTGATGCTTCATAAATGCTATTGCATTCTTATATAACATACTTGAACTGCACTCTGCCAATCCTCCCCTCCCCTATGCTCCCCTCTACTGTTCAGAGCACTGCCAGACCCAGAAGCATACTGAAGACCAGAAAACTGAAGGTGCACATGCAGCTGTGCATGAGGCCATGATGGCACGGCACAGGAATATCAGGGATATGAAGGTAATAAATGGCAAACTGAAAAAAAAGCATGAACACTTTGCATCAAACTCATGAACAATATCAATGTTTTGTCGCATATTGTTATCGGATAATAGTTATAAAGAAGATAAAAGGCTTTTTAAAAATTTTAAATTTAGGTTTTGGGAAAAATTTTGGTAGCTAATTATTTACCGTTATTGTAGAAAAATACCCCACACTAAAAAAAAAAAAATGAAAAAATAAAAAAAAAAAAAGAAATGATAAAAACAAAATAAGGTGACGGTTGTAACAATTGACAGATATATGATTTTTATGAGATTTTTGAGAAATTTTTTCCTTACATTTTTGACAGCTTGGAGAGATTTTTGATTAGCTCATAAATGTGCTTATATTTGTATATCACCCTGCTTTTATATTTAGCTGTATCACCCTGCGATTAAATCAATGCTTGTGGACAAGGAACCTGTTTCCAGGAAATGTGTAGTTTTACATTTTTTTACTGTATATTAGTTGTTTTTATTGAATATATATTTTATGCATTTTCTTGTTTTTTATTTTTTTATTAAATTTTAAAATGTTTTAATTTAGTTTTTGCAAAAAAATGGTATACCGGTTTTTGAAAACAAATAATTGTTTGTTTTTATTTAAGTTACTTAATTTTTTTGGAGTTATTTTTTTTTCCCCTAATAAAGCCCTTAAACAGTTTTAGTGATAAAATTATACAAAATAAGTTAATGGATCCAAATGTTTAATTAACCAGAAAGAAAAAAAGTGGCTTGCTTGAAACTATAATATCTCTGAACTTCCTAACTTCAAAATAATAATTTTTATTGCAAATGCTTTAAAACCTAATGAAATAAAGACTCATGAAACACAATGACATCACACACTCTGACGTAAGAGCCAGTCCAATCATAGGAGTAAAAGATTTGCTTGCGATAGGAGGAACTATGGTGTCTACTTACTGGGGCCATATTGATACTAAAATTGCTTAATTTTATGAAAATAATTTACCTGGCTATTGCTTCCTGTTTGTAGCCATGGAACCAGTTTAATTGCATGTGTCACAGTTTGCACTAAATGGGACCCAGTGCCCTGATCAGCTGACCTCTCTGGTAAGTTGATGATGTCACAAAGTAACGGAACATTGGCCCATGAGGAGTGACGGCACCAGGACCTTTTCTCTCTCTGGGCTAAGGGTGGGCTAGGTCTCTCCCTGGGCTAAGGGTGGGCTAGGTCTCTCCCTGGGCTAAGGGTGGGCTAGGTCTCTCCCTGGGCTAAGGGTGGGCTAGGTCTCTCCCTGGGCTAAGGGTGGGCTAGGTCTCTCTCTGGGCTAAGGGTGGGCTAGGTCTCTCCCTGGGCTAAGGGTGGGCTAGGTCTCTCCCTGGGCTAAGGGTGGGCTAGGTCTCTCCCTGGGCTAAGGGTGGGCTAGATCTCTCCCTGGGCTAAGGGTGGGCTAGGTCTCTCCCTGGGCTAAGGGTGGGCTAGGTCTCTCCCTGGGCTAAGGGTGGGCTAGGTCTCTCCCTGGGCTAAGGGTGGGCTAGGTCTCTCCCTGGGCTAAGGGTAGGCTAGGTCTCTCCCTGGGCTAAGGGTGGGCTAGGTCTCTCCCTGGGCTAAGGGTGGGCTAGGTCTCTCCCTGGGCTAAGGGTGGGCTAGGTCTCTCCCTGGGCTAAGGGTGGGCTAGGTCTCTCCCTGGGCTAAGGGTGGGCTAGGTCAATACACGTGGGTGCTACGGGTGGCTGTGTTTCCCCCAGGATTGCTTTTGTGTGCCCGACCGGGGGGGAGGGGTGGGTCACTGTCTGGTCACTGACACACATAACCTCTACAGTATACAGACTAGGCACCTCAATAAAACTCCTTTCTGCCCTGCCTCTCTCCACTGCCTGCACAAGTGGCAGAGCATCTATACCACAATCAGAATTGTATAATTCTGTAAATTGAAAATAATATAAAAATTAAAAATAAGTACTCTCCAGTGATGTAGTGTACATCGTTCATACCCTACATTTTGTGGTGCATTGCGGGGGATATTGAGTGAACTATTTAGGGTGTGAAATTTTACATTTTGAATTCGGACACCTTACAAAATGGCCGATACCCTACATAGTGCACTATAAAGTGTATAGAGAGCCCTTCCGAACGCAGCCTATTTTTTTGGTTTTGTTGGAGTTTATTATCGTCAGTCGGGCTTGAACCTGCTTCTGCTTACCTGTAGATATTGATTCAAGATAGCTGCAGTATAATGTTAAAAAGCATGTTATTGGATACACAAACCAGAGATTATAGCTGCAGTATAATGTTAAAAAGCATGTTATTGGATACACAAACCAGAGATTATGCAATGTATTGTAATGCATAGGGATACATAGTCTTAACATTTACAAATATTTTAAAATGCTAAATCTGCAAAGATGTATTTCAACAAAAAGAGAAATGAGGGAAAAAATACATGTGAACTTCAGTATTTTTCATACACAGCCTTTATAATTCCCTGCTATTTTGTGTACTAGCTTTAATGCAATGATTTGAGAAGCTGTGAAAATGTGTAGGATTATAAGAATTATAAGTTATGAAAGAACTGTGTTGTTGGTTTTAAGTTTTCTTTTCTGCGAGTACCTTTCATTTTTATTGTTATTTGAAAATATATCTGTGTAAATTGTCTTTTTGTGCGAGGTCTTTTTGAACACATTCCCTCCATATATATATATATAATATATTTATATATAATATATACCATATTCTATATATCAGAGCCTACAATTAAGTGTGATTCTTAAATGAAATAAATGAGCAGGGTTTTCATATTTCCTGATGTAGTTTTATGATTTGCCTTATTAAGAGGTGATTTTTCCCCATTGACTGTGTCCTGCTTGGTCTCTCAACCAGAACTTGGGGTACTATTGCTAAATTTTACTGCCAGGTCCCCCTCAACAGTGAAGTATAGTCAACAAAAACAGGTTTTTATTAAGTATAAATTCAGTGAGCACAGAGATCCCTTCCTATCTGAGCTTTGATCTAATGAGGAGCATCCCTATGCACTTCTCACACAGTCTGTGCATCTCCTCCAACTGACCAATCACAGGGACCCACTGAATACTGAATGGCATCTTATTGGCTGCTCCAGTGCACATGCTGTCGAGCCACACAGGTATTTGCGTTCTCTGAAGAGTTTCTCCCCTGTTCTGTGTATTTATGTCACTTCCTCAGCAGGTGCGCTCATTCACTGTGTCTTCCATAGTCCCCCCCCCCCCCCCACCCCCCCCTCACTCACTGTGACTTCCATAGAGCTCCCCCCCCCCCCCCCACCCCCCCCTCACTCACTGTGACTTCCATAGACCCCCCCCCCCCCCCCCCCCCCCCCCCCCCCCCCCCCTCCACATCACCACATCCACATTCCAATATTAAACAGAACCCACTCAGGTCAAGTAGTTTCCTCAAGGGTAACACAGTAGGTTTTGAACCTGCAGCCCCTGTGTATGGGAGTGTTCACAGAGTGTTCATTTCCAACAGTACCTGTTGTTTGTGGCACGGTTTTGAGGTGGAAGATGAGCAGCGACGGATGTTCTTTCAGCTTGCTGCGTATTTAATTTACAGCTGCTGATTTGCTGTGAATCTTATCATTGGTCATTTCAATTCAAGGTGCTCCGCCCCCCATGAAAAAATGAAAGATGTAAAGAGCTGAAAAAGAGCTAAGTGAAGTTACTTTAAAACATTGGACTGGAACCTTTATCATTTTAAGCATCTTATGAATATTCATGAAGGGGCACGACCAATGGAAACACCGTGGTAATAATAATAATAATGTCTTGAATTTACATAGCGCCTTTCTTACACTCAAAGTGCTTTACAATGATCAGGGGAAAACTCGCCTGTAGCACCCACCTGGATGATACAGCGGCAGCCATTTTGCGCCAGAATGCTCGCCACACATTAGTTGAGAAGTGGAGAGAGGGATAAAAATATTTTAGTTCATTTGAGAAGAGTGTCATGGGATCTTTAATGTCCACAGTGAGTCAGAAATATCTTATAGTACGGTAGCAGAGAAGATGAAAGGACCATCTGGTTACCATAGGGAATCTATGCTGGTGCCATTGGAGTACCCACAATGCAATGGGAAGAGAAGCATTTGTTTCTTGAGAGGTGAAACACAGCGCAATGCCAGGGCCGGAAGCCAAACAGATTTCACTCTGGGGTCGAGCAGGAACTGTGACTCATGGGGGATTGAAAAGGCAGTAAAGTGTTGCCTTACAAGGCTGTAAAAAAGGTGCTTTATAGTATATTGTCTGGGAAGAGCAGCTTTTACAGGGATCCTCTTACAAGAGCATTACTGGCTTACCCACAGCCACCCGCACCGTTTTCCGTTAACACTGCGATGAGCTGCGGTTCTCTTAAAAGCCACCCGCACCGTTTTCCGTTAACACTGCGATGAACTGCGGTCCTCTTAAAGGAAACAAGAGGCTAACGTTTAGCGCTGCAAAGAGAAACGACATGTATCCCACAAATAATCGCATGTTTAAAACACACACGCCCGCAAACTCTATATATCTAAACATGTTGTGGTACAGTTATTTTGGTCTTCCATGACTAGCGTACAAGCCTTAATTTCTGAACATGGGCCATGTGTGTGTTTATGTCAAACACAGAAACCACTGCACACACATCTTGACCTATCTGGCCCTGCTGGAGTCCAGGGTTGACTTATGATAATTTTACACACTTGTAGAGGTGGTGTCCCTAAATAAAGTGGACATGTGTGTGTGAGGGAGAGCACATGAAAGTTACGATTTACTAAATCGTCATGATTTGATCATTGAGCACGATAGCGACTTCCACCCTCAGAAAATGTTTCCTGATGGAAACGCTGCACTTGACAGCTGACCTTAGGAAGGAAATATGTCATTAGACTGAGGAGTGCACAGGAATGCAAGTGGACTGCAAAATGGATAAATAAAAAGGGTGTCACTTACTTACTGCTCCTCTGAGCTGTGTCTCATCCTCTGGAATGGGACTACCCAGCTGTTTAGTCTTATTCTCAAGAGCTCTCCACAACACTTCACCTCCACAAGGCAAATATTTGCCAGGCTGTTCGGCTGGATCTTCACAGCATGGAACGATGGGATCAATCTGTTCGGCTGGATCTTCACAGCATGGAACGATGGGATCAATCTGTTCGGCTGGATCTTCACAGCATGGAACGATGGGATCAATCTGTTCGGCTGGATCTTCACAGCATGGAACGATGGGATCAATCTGTTCGGCTGGATCTTCACAGCATGGAACGATGGGATCAATCTGTTCGGCTGGATCTTCACAGCATGGAACGATGGGATCAATCTGTTCGGCTGGATCTTCGGAGCATGGAACAATGGGATCAATCTGTTCGGCTGGATCTTCACAGCATGGAACGATGGGATCAATCTGTTCGGCTGGATCTTCACAGCATGGAACGATGGGATCAATCTGTTCGGCTGGATCTTCACAGCATGGAACGATGGGATCAATCTGTTCGGCTGGATCTTCGGAGCATGGAACAATGGGATCAATCTGTTCGGCTGGATCTTCGGAGCATGGAACAATGGGATCAATCTGTTCGGCTGGATCTTCGGAGCATGGAACAATGGGATAAATCTGGTGGTACTTTGTTGACGGTGCCTTGCTAACATTTGTTTGTTTTGCTGTAGTTGTAAGTTGTGTGATTTATAAAATGATGACAACAATCTTTACCTGACAGTTGTTTTGATTAGTCTGTTTTACTGTCAGATTTTGCTTAGCTTATGAACATACGTCAGGCTAATGCCAGCTAACCGTAATTACCCTCAACCACAAATATCCATGAAATTGTGTAAAATGGAGTAAAGTCCTTCAACTTTATTATTTTTTTTAATTAAAATTTTCTTTAGTTTCACAATGCTAGTATCTGAACAGAATGAACTGGCAAAATGGTTTTGAAATGTCAAAAAGGCTTGTGGGAAATCACTCCCTAAAGCCCACATAAACCCAGTATAACACACACACACACACACACACACTGGTCTGATAGGTATAATATATAATAAGCTTTTGTTGGTTACAAGTTGTGAAATACATCTCCATAGCCTTCACCATGTGGTCACTTTCTCTTCAAATTAGTAATTACTGGCTTTTAATTCTGCATCCTGCTGTCAAAGTCTCTTGATCCTGGAACCACACACCAATCCCCTTCCCCCTGAATACTGATGCACACCAGTCTAAACCAATCCCTTTCCCCCTGAATACAGAGGCACACCAGTCTTAACCAATCCATTTCCCTGACTACTGATGCACACCAGTCTAAACCAATCCCCTTCCCCCTGACTACTGATGCACACCAGTCTAAACCAATCCCTTTCCCCCTGAATACAGAGGCACACCAGTCTAAACCAATCCCCTCCCCCTGAATACAGAGGCACACCAGTCTAAACCAATCCCCTTCCCCCTGAATACTGATGCACACCAGTCTAAACCAATCCCTTTCCCCCTGAATACAGAGGCACACCAGTCTAAACCAATCCCCTCCCCCTGAATACAGAGGCACACCAGTCTAAACAAATCCCCTTCCCCCTGAATACTGATGCACACCAGTCTAAACCAATCCCTTTCCCCCTGAATACAGAGGCACACCAGTCTAAACCAATCCCCTTCTCCCTGACTACTGATGCACACCAGTCTAAACCAATCCCTTTCCCTGACTACTGATGCACACCAGTCTAAACCAATCCCCTTCCCCCTGACTACTGATGCACACCAGTCTAAACCAATCCCCTTCTCCCTGACTACTGATGCACACCAGTCTAAACCAATCCCCTTCTCCCTGACTACTGATGCACACCAGTCTAAACCAATCCCCTCCCCCTGAATACAGAGGCACACCAGTCTAAACCAATCCCTTTCCCCCTGGATACAGAGGCACACCAGTCTAAACCAATCCCCTTCCCCCTGAATACTGATGCACACCAGTCTAAACCAATCCCTTTCCCCCTGAATACAGAGGCACACCAGTCTAAACCAATCCCCTCCCCCTGAATACAGAGGCACACCAGTCCAAACCAATCCCCTTCCCCCTGAATACTGATGCACACCAGTCTAAACCAATCCCTTTCCCCCTGAATACAGAGGCACACCAGTCTAAACCAATCCCCTTCTCCCTGACTACTGATGCACACCAGTCTAAACCAATCCCTTTCCCTGACTACTGATGCACACCAGTCTAAACCAATCCCCTTCTCCCTGACTACTGATGCACACCAGTCTAAACCAATCCCCTTCCTCCTGACTACTGATGCACACCAGTCTAAACCAATCCCTTTCCCTGACTACTGATGCACACCAGTCTAAACCAATCCCTTTCCCCCTGAATACAGAGGCACACCAGTCTAAACCAATCCCCTTCTCCCTGACTACTGATGCACACCAGTCTAAACCAATCCCTTTCCCCCTGAATACAGAGGCACACCAGTCTAAACTAATCCCCTCCCCCTGAATACAGAGGCACACCAGTCTAAACCAATCCCCTCCCCCTGAATACAGAGGCACACCAGTCTAAACCAATCCCCTCCCCCTGAATACAGAGGCACACCAGTCTAAACCAATCCCCTCCCCCTGAATACAGAGGCACACCAGTCTAAACCAATCCATTTCCCCCTGAATACAGAGGCACACCAGTCTAAACCAATCCCTTTCCCTGACTACTGATGCACACCAGTCTAAACCAATCCCCTCCCCCTGAATACAGAGGCACACCAGTCTAAACCAATCCCCTCCCCTTGACTACTGATGCACACCAGTCTAAACCAATCCCCTTCCCCCTGACTACTGATGCACTCCAGTCTAAACCAATCCCCTTCCCCCTGACTACTGATGCACACCAGTCTAAACCAATCCCCTTCCCCCTGACTACTGATGCACACCAGTCTAAACCAATCCCCTTCTCCATGACTACTGATGCACACCAGTCTAAACCAATCCCTTTCCCCCTGAATACAGAGGCCCACCCGTCTAAACCAATCCCCTCCCCCTGAATACAGAGGCACACCAGTCTAAACCAATCCCCTCCCCCTGAATACAGAGGCACACCAGTCTAAACCAATCCCTTTCCCCCTGAATACAGAGGCACACCAGTCTAAACCAATCCCTTTCCCTGACTACTGATGCACACCAGTCTAAACCAATCCCCTTCCCCCTGACTACTGATGCACACCAGTCTAAACCAATCCCCTTCTCCCTGACTACTGATGCACACCAGTCTAAACCAATCCCCTTCCCCCTGACTACTGATGCACACGAGTCTAAACCAATCCCCTTCCCCCTGACTACTGATGCACACCAGTCTAAACCAATCCCCTTCTCCATGACTACTGATGCACACCAGTCTAAACCAATCCCTTTCCCCCTGAATACAGAGGCACACCAGTCTAAACCAATCCCCTCCCCCTGAATACAGAGGCACACCAGTCTAAACCAATCCCCTCCCCCTGAATACAGAGGCACACCAGTCTAAACCAATCCCCTCCCCCTGAATACAGAGGCACACCAGTCTAAACCAATCCCTTTCCCTGACTACTGATGCACACCAGTCTAAACCAATCCCCTTCTCCCTGACTACTGATGCACACCAGTCTAAACCAATCCCTTTCCCCCTGAATACAGAGGCACACCAGTCTAAACCAATCCCCTCCCCCTGAATACAGAGGCACACCAGTCTAAACCAATCCCCTCCCCCTGAATACAGAGGCACACCAGTCTAAACCAATCCCCTCCCCTTGACTACTGATGCACACCAGTCTAAACCAATCCCCTTCCCCCTGACTACTGATGCACTCCAGTCTAAACCAATCCCCTTCCCCCTGACTACTGATGCACACCAGTCTAAACCAATCCCCTTCCCCCTGACTACTGATGCACACCAGTCTAAACCAATCCCCTTCCCCCTGACTACTGATGCACTCCAGTCTAAATCAATCCCTTTCCCCCTGAATACAGAGGCACTCCAGTCTAAACCAATCCCCTCCCCCTGAATACAGAGGCACACCAGTCTAAACCAATCCCTTTCCCCCTGAATACAGAGGCACACCAGTCTAAACCAATCCCCTCCCCCTGAATACAGAGGCACACCAGTCTAAACCAATCCCCTTCCCCCTGAATACCGATGCACACCAGTCTAAACCAATCCCTTTCCCCCTGAATACAGAGGCACACCAGTCTAAACCAATCCCCTCCCCCTGAATACAGAGGCACACCAGTCTAAACCAATCCCCTCCCCCTGAATACAGAGGCACACCAGTCTAAACCAATCCCCTTCCCCCTGACTACTGATGCACACCAGTCTAAACCAATCCCTTTCCCCCTGAATACAGAGGCACACCAGTCTAAACCAATCCCCTCCCCCTGAATACAGAGGCACACCAGTCTAAACCAATCCCCTTCCCCCTGAATACTGATGCACACCAGTCTAAACCAATCCCTTTCCCCCTGAATACAGAGGCACACCAGTCTAAACCAATCCCCTCCCCCTGAATACAGAGGCACACCAGTCCAAACCAGTCCCCTTCCCCCTGAATACTGATGCACACCAGTCTAAACCAATCCCTTTCCCCCTGAATACAGAGGCACACCAGTCTAAACCAATCCCCTTCTCCCTGACTACTGATGCACACCAGTCTAAACCAATCCCTTTCCCTGACTACTGATGCACACCAGTCTAAACCAATCCCCTTCTCCCTGACTACTGATGCACACCAGTCTAAACCAATCCCCTTCCTCCTGACTACTGATGCACACCAGTCTAAACCAATCCCTTTCCCTGACTACTGATGCACACCAGTCTAAACCAATCCCTTTCCCCCTGAATACAGAGGCACACCAGTCTAAACCAATCCCCTTCTCCCTGACTACTGATGCACACCAGTCTAAACCAATCCCTTTCCCCCTGAATACAGAGGCACACCAGTCTAAACCAATCCCCTCCCCCTGAATACAGAGGCACACCAGTCTAAACCAATCCCCTCCCCCTGAATACAGAGGCACACCAGTCTAAACCAATCCCCTCCCCCTGAATACAGAGGCACACCAGTCTAAACCAATCCCCTCCCCCTGAATACAGAGGCACACCAGTCTAAACCAATCCCTTTCCCCCTGAATACAGAGGCACACCAGTCTAAACCAATCCCTTTCCCTGACTACTGATGCACACCAGTCTAAACCAATCCCCTTCCCCCTGACTACTGATGCACACCAGTCTAAACCAATCCCCTTCTCCCTGACTACTGATGCACACCAGTCTAAACCAATCCCCTTCCCCCTGACTACTGATGCACACCAGTCTAAACCAATCCCCTTCCCCCTGACTACTGATGCACACCAGTCTAAACCAATCCCCTTCTCCCTGACTACTGATGCACACCAGTCTGAACCAATCCCTTTCCCCCTGAATACAGAGGCACACCAGTCTAAACCAATCCCCTCCCCCTGAATACAGAGGCACACCAGTCTAAACCAATCCCTTTCCCTGACTACTGATGCACACCAGTCTAAACCAATCCCTTTCCCCCTGAATACAGAGGCACACCAGTCTAAACCAATCCCTTTCCCTGACTACTGATGCACACCAGTCTAAACCAATCCCCTTCCCCCTGACTACTGATGCACACCAGTCTAAACCAATCCCCTTCTCCCTGACTACTGATGCACACCAGTCTAAACCAATCCCCTTCCCCCTGACTACTGATGCACACCAGTCTAAACCAATCCCCTTCCCCCTGACTACTGATGCACACCAGTCTAAACCAATCCCCTTCTCCATGACTACTGATGCACACCAGTCTAAACCAATCCCTTTCCCCCTGAATACAGAGGCACACCAGTCTAAACCAATCCCCTCCCCCTGAATACAGAGGCACACCAGTCTAAACCAATCCCCTCCCCCTGAATACAGAGGCACACCAGTCTAAACCAATCCCCTCTCCCTGAATACAGAGGCACACCAGTCTAAACCAATCCCTTTCCCTGAGTACTGATGCACACCAGTCTAAACCAATCCCCTTCTCCCTGACTACTGATGCACACCAGTCTAAACCAATCCCTTTCCCCCTGAATACAGAGGCACACCAGTCTAAACCAATCCCCTCCCCCTGAATACAGAGGCACACCAGTCTAAACCAATCCCCTCCCCCTGAATACAGAGGCACACCAGTCTAAACCAATCCCTTTCCCTGACTACTGATGCACACCAGTCTGAACCAATCCCTTTCCCCCTGAATACAGAGGCACACCAGTCTAAACCAATCCCCTCCCCCTGAATACAGAGGCACACCAGTCTAAACCAATCCCTTTCCCTGACTACTGATGCACACCAGTCTAAACCAATCCCTTTCCCCCTGAATACAGAGGCACACCAGTCTAAACCAATCCCTTTCCCTGACTACTGATGCACACCAGTCTAAACCAATCCCCTTCTCCCTGACTACTGATGCACACCAGTCTAAACCAATCCCTTTCCCCCTGAATACAGAGGCACACCAGTCTAAACCAATCCCCTCCCCCTGAATACAGAGGCACACCAGTCTAAACCAATCCCCTCCCCCTGAATACAGAGGCACACCAGTCTAAACCAATCCCTTTCCCTGACTACTGATGCACACCAGTCTAAACCAATTCCCTTCTCCCTGACTACTGATGGACACCAGTCTAAACCAATCCCTTTCCCTGACTACTGATGCACACCAGTCTAAACCAATCCCCTTCTCCCTGACTACTGATGCACACCAGTCTAAACCAATCCCTTTCCCCCTGAATACAGAGGCACACCAGTCTAAACCAATCCCCTCCCCCTGAATACAGAGGCACACCAGTCTAAACCAATCCCCTCCCCCTGAATACAGAGGCACACCAGTCTAAACCAATCCCTTTCCCTGACTACTGATGCACACCAGTCTAAACCAATCCCCTCCCCTTGACTGCTGATGCACACCAGTCTAAACCAGTCCCCTTCCCCCTGACTACTGATGCACTCCAGTCTAAACCAATCCCCTTCCCCCTGACTACTGATGCACACCAGTCTAAACCAATCCCCTTCCCCCTGACTACTGATGCACTCCAGTCTAAACCAATCCCTTTCCCCCTGAATACAGAGGCACTCCAGTCTAAACCAATCCCCTCCCCCTGAATACAGAGGCACACCAGTCTAAACCAATCCCTTTCCCCCTGAATACAGAGGCACACCAGTCTAAACCAATCCCCTCCCCCTGACTACTGATGCACACCAGTCTAAACCAATCCCCTTCCCCCTGACTACTGATGCACTCCAGTCTAAACCAATCCCCTTCCCCCTGAATACTGATGCACACCAGTCTAAACCAATCCCTTTCCCCCTGAATACAGAGGCACACCAGTCTAAACCAATCCCCTCCCCCTGACTACTGCTGATGCACACCAGTCTAAACCAATCCCCTTCCCCCTGAATACAGAGGCACACCAGTCTAAACCAATCCCCTCCCCCTGACTACTGATGCACACCAGTCTAAACCAATGCCCTTCCCCCTGACTACTGATGCACTCCAGTCTAAACCAATCCCCTTCCCCCTGAATACAGAGGCACACCAGTCTAAACCAATCCCCTTCTCCTGACTACTGATGCACACCAGTCTAAACCAATCCCCTTCCCCCTTACTACTGATGCACACCAGTCTAAACCAATCCCCTTCCCCCTGAATACCGAGGCACACCAGTGTACACCAATGCCCAGCTTTCCGGGGTTTAGATTGGCATTAAGTATATCTTGCTAACTGAATGATTAATCTGAGCCGACCCACATGGGAATTCCTTGCAGAGGAAAACCAGCCTCCAGCGGCAGTATTGTCTGACTTTTCATATTTCAAAGCTTTCATTCACCCGAATGAGACGTTTTCTGGCATTACAGTGCACTACTAAATCTTCCAGCCCTCCACTCTGGGCCAAATGGTCTCTACCTGTGTTTGGAGATTAAAATATTCATCATGAGTACATTGAGAGAGGGAGGACAGGCTGGTCTTTGTAGCCTGTGAGTAAGCTGCTTGGAACTTCAACCACTTCTCTAATTATAAATATCCAGCTCTACAAATGCCATATATCTCAGAATGTCAGCTATGTACATTGCATTTGAGAGGGAAGTTTTATAGCTGTCAATAAATCATTTATTACAGGTCAACCAGTATATCTGTGAACGTTCTGTAAAGTACTTTAATGGGAAAATGGCTGTGATTACAGGAAGATGTGGAAAAAAAAACTTGCAGGACATTTGTAATGCTTCAGATTAAATGACTTGTCTTTTCTTAAGTGCTGTACGAAGAAATTGAGGTTTTCCAAAAAAAATAAAATAAAATTGGCATCTCCAATTCCACCCGTCTGTCAACACAGTTCATGAACTACATGTACAAGCGTGCTCTTATATACGGCCCCTGCTGCCGGCTCAGGAGAGTGAAGGCTATGTACCCCACAAGCAGCACATGGACAGAGCGGGTCGGAGGAGACCCAATCATACAATACAATCGAGAGCAAGCCACGGGCGGCCTGGACAGCCAATAGGGGTTGCTCGAGCAGTGGACACTGCTATCCCCACCGATTTAATCCCTCCCTTATATCCCTTATAGGGACACACAGCCAATTGTTCGCTGCCTCTGCAGGGTGCCGGCCACAGTCGGATCTGGCGCAGGTCGGATTCAATTTGAGATCACGGTGCTCACTCATGAGCCACAAGCTCCCCGCTTCTGCTGAGTGAAACACCCAGCTGCCCCTGAATTTGTGATTGTGATAAGAAACCTGAGGGGAAGGGGTGAAAAGACAGACAGACAGAAAGACAGACAGAAAGACAGCTACAAGATTACACATTCTCCAGTAGATGGGTAAAAAGACAGACAGTGCGCTACAAGATTACACATTCTCCAGTAGATGGGTAAAAAGACAGACAGTGCGCTGCAAGATTACACATTCCCCAGTAGATGGGTAAAAAGACAGACAGTGCACTACAAGATTACACATTCCCCAGTAGATGGGTAAAAAGACAGACAGTGCGCTATAAGATTACACATTCTCCAGTAGATGGGTGAAAAGACAGACAGTGCACTACAAGATTACACATTCCCCAGTAGATGGGTAAAAAGACAGACAGTGCACTACAAGATTACACATTCCCCAGTAGATGGGTAAAAAGACAGACAGTGCGCTATAAGATTACACATTCTCCAGTAGATGGGTGAAAAGACAGACAGTGCGCTACAAGATTACACATTCCCCAGTAGATGGGTAAAAAGACAGACAGTGCGCTACAAGATTACACATTCCCCAGTAGATGGGTAAAAAGACAGACAGTGCGCTACAAGATTACACATTCTCCAGTAGATGGGTAAAAAGACAGACAGTGCGCTACAAGATTACACATTCTCCAGTAGATGGGTAAAAAGACAGACAGTGCGCTACAAGATTACACATTCCCCAGTAGATGGGTAAAAAGACAGACAGTGCGCTACAAGATTACACATTCCCCAGTAGATGGGTAAAAAGACAGACAGTGCGCTACAAGATTACACATTCCCCAGTAGATGGGTAAAAAGACAGACAGTGCGCTACAAGATTACACATTCCCCAGTAGATGGGTAAAAAGACAGACAGTGCGCTACAAGATTACACATTCCCCAGTAGATGGGTAAAAAGACAGACAGTGCGCTACAAGATTACACATTCCCCAGTAGATGGGTAAAAAGACAGACAGTGCGCTACAAGATTACACATTCCCCAGTAGATGGGTAAAAAGACAGACAGTGCGCTACAAGATTACACATTCCCCAGTAGATGGGTAAAAAGACAGACAGTGCGCTACAAGATTACACATTCCCCAGTAGATGGGTAAAAAGACAGACAGTGCGCTACAAGATTACACATTCTCCAGTAGATGGGTAAAAAGACAGACAGTGCGCTACAAGATTACACATTCCCCAGTAGATGGGTAAAAAGACAGACAGTGCGCTACAAGATTACACATTCCCCAGTAGATGGGTAAAAAGACAGACAGTGCGCTACAAGATTACACATTCCCCAGTAGATGGGTAAAAAGACAGACAGTGCGCTACAAGATTACACATTCCCCAGTAGATGGGTAAAAAGACAGACAGTGCGCTACAAGATTACACATTCCCCAGTAGATGGGTAAAAAGACAGACAGTGCGCTACAAGATTACACATTCTCCAGTAGATGGGTAAAAAGACAGACAGTGCGCTACAAGATTACACATTCTCCAGTAGATGGGTAAAAAGACAGACAGTGCGCTACAAGATTACACATTCCCCAGTAGATGGGTAAAAAGACAGACAGTGCGCTACAAGATTACACATTCCCCAGTAGATGGGTAAAAAGACAGACAGTGCGCTACAAGATTACACATTCCCCAGTAGATGGGTAAAAAGACAGACAGTGCGCTACAAGATTACACATTCCCCAGTAGATGGGTAAAAAGACAGACAGTGCGCTATAAGATTACACATTCCCCAGTAGATGGGTAAAAAGACAGACAGTGCGCTACAAGATTACACATTCTCCAGTAGATGGGTAAAAAGACAGACAGTGCGCTACAAGATTACACATTCTCCAGTAGATGGGTAAAAAGACAGACAGTGCGCTACAAGATTACACATTCTCCAGTAGATGGGTAAAAAGACAGACAGTGCGCTACAAGATTACACATTCCCCAGTAGATGGGTAAAAAGACAGACAGTGCGCTACAAGATTACACATTCCCCAGTAGATGGGTAAAAAGACAGACAGTGCGCTACAAGATTACACATTCCCCAGTAGATAGGTAAAAAGACAGACAGTGCGCTACAAGATTACACATTCCCCAGTAGATGGGTAAAAAGACAGACAGTGCGCTACAAGATTACACATTCCCCAGTAGATGGGTAAAAAGACAGACAGTGCGCTACAAGATTACACATTCCCCAGTAGATGGGTAAAAAGACAGACAGTGCGCTACAAGATTACACATTCTCCAGTAGATGGGTAAAAAGACAGACAGTGCGCTACAAGATTACACATTCCCCAGTAGATGGGTAAAAAGACAGACAGTGCGCTACAAGATTACACATTCCCCAGTAGATGGGTAAAAAGACAGACAGTGCGCTACAAGATTACACATTCCCCAGTAGATGGGTAAAAAGACAGACAGTGCGCTACAAGATTACACATTCCCCAGTAGATGGGTAAAAAGACAGACAGTGCGCTACAAGATTACACATTCCCCAGTAGATGGGTAAAAAGACAGACAGTGCGCTACAAGATTACACATTCTCCAGTAGATGGGTAAAAAGACAGACAGTGCGCTACAAGATTACACATTCTCCAGTAGATGGGTAAAAAGACAGACAGTGCGCTACAAGATTACACATTCTCCAGTAGATGGGTAAAAAGACAGACAGTGCGCTACAAGATTACACATTCCCCAGTAGATGGGTAAAAAGACAGACAGTGCGCTACAAGATTACACATTCCCCAGTAGATGGGTAAAAAGACAGACAGTGCGCTACAAGATTACACATTCCCCAGTAGATGGGTAAAAAGACAGACAGTGCGCTACAAGATTACACATTCCCCAGTAGATGGGTAAAAAGACAGACAGTGCGCTATAAGATTACACATTCCCCAGTAGATGGGTAAAAAGACAGACAGTGCGCTATAAGATTACACATTCCCCAGTAGATGGGTAAAAAGACAGACAGTGCGCTACAAGATTACACATTCTCCAGTAGATGGGTAAAAAGACAGACAGTGCGCTACAAGATTACACATTCCCCAGTAGATGGGTAAAAAGACAGACAGTGCGCTACAAGATTACACATTCTCCAGTAGATGGGTAAAAAGACAGACAGTGCGCTACAAGATTACACATTCCCCAGTAGATGGGAAAAAAGACAGACAGTGCGCTACAAGATGACACATTCCCCAGTAGATGGGTAAAAAGACAGACAGTGCGCTACAAGATTACACATTCCCCAGTAGATGGGTAAAAAGACAGACAGTGCGCTACAAGATTACACATTCCCCAGTAGATGGGTAAAAAGACAGACAGTGCGCTACAAGATTACACATTCCCCAGTAGATGGGTAAAAAGACAGACAGTGTGCTACAAGATTACACATTCCCCAGTAGATGGGTAAAAAGACAGACAGTGCGCTACAAGATTACACATTCCCCAGTAGATGGGTAAAAAGACAGACAGTGCGCTACAAGATTACACATTCCCCAGTAGATGGGTAAAAAGACAGACAGTGCGCTACAAGATTACACATTCCCCAGTAGATGGGTAAAAAGACAGACAGTGCGCTACAAGATTACACATTCTCCAGTAGATGGGTAAAAAGACAGACAGTGCGCTACAAGATTACACATTCCCCAGTAGATGGGTAAAAAGACAGACAGTGCGCTAAAAGATTACACATTCCCCAGTAGATGGGTAAAAAGACAGACAGTGCGCTACAAGATTACACATTCCCCAGTAGATGGGTGAAAAGACAGACAGTGCGCTACAAGATTACACATTCCCCAGTAGATGGGTAAAAAGACAGACAGTGCGCTACAAGATTACACATTCCCCAGTAGATGGGTAAAAAGACAGACAGTGCGCTACAAGATTACACATTCCCCAGTAGATGGGTGAAAAGACAGACAGTGCGCTACAAGATTACACATTCCCCAGTAGATGGGTAAAAAGACAGACAGTGCGCTACAAGATTACACATTCCCCAGTAGATGGGTAAAAAGACAGACAGTGTGCTACAAGATTACACATTCCCCAGTAGATGGGTAAAAAGACAGACAGTGCGCTACAAGATTACACATTCCCCAGTAGATGGGTAAAAAGACAGACAGTGCGCTACAAGATTACACATTCCCCAGTAGATGGGTAAAAAGACAGACAGTGCACTACAAGATTACACATTCCCCAGTAGATGGGTAAAAAGACAGACAGTGCGCTACAAGATTACACATTCTCCAGTAGATGGGTAAAAAGACAGACAGTGCGCTACAAGATTACACATTCCCCAGTAGATGGGTAAAAAGACAGACAGTGCGCTAAAAGATTACACATTCCCCAGTAGATGGGTAAAAAGACAGACAGTGCGCTAAAAGATTACACATTCCCCAGTAGATGGGTAAAAAGACAGACAGTGCGCTACAAGATTACACATTCCCCAGTAGATGGGTGAAAAGACAGACAGTGCGCTACAAGATTACACATTCCCCAGTAGATGGGTAAAAAGACAGACAGTGCGCTACAAGATTACACATTCCCCAGTAGATGGGTAAAAAGACAGACAGTGCGCTACAAGATTACACATTCCCCAGTAGATGGGTGAAAAGACAGACAGTGCGCTACAAGATTACACATTCCCCAGTAGATGGGTAAAAAGACAGACAGTGCGCTACAAGATTACACATTCCCCAGTAGATGGGTAAAAAGACAGACAGTGTGCTACAAGATTACAGATTCCCCAGTAGATGGGTAAAAAGACAGACAGTGCGCTACAAGATTACACATTCCCCAGTAGATGGGTGAAAAGACAGACAGTGCGCTACAAGATTACACATTCCCCAGTAGATGGGTAAAAAGACAGACAGTGCGCTACAAGATTACACATTCCCCAGTAGATGGGTAAAAAGACAGACAGTGCGCTACAAGATTACACATTCCCCAGTAGATGGGTGAAAAGACAGACAGTGCGCTACAAGATTACACATTCCCCAGTAGATGGGTAAAAAGACAGACAGTGCGCTACAAGATTACACATTCTCCAGTAGATGGGTAAAAAGACAGACAGTGCGCTACAAGATTACACATTCTCCAGTAGATGGGTAAAAAGACAGACAGTGCGCTACAAGATTACACATTCTCCAGTAGATGGGTAAAAAGACAGACAGTGCGCTACAAGATTACACATTCTCCAGTAGATGGGTAAAAAGACAGACAGTGCGCTACAAGATTACACATTCCCCAGTAGATGGGTAAAAAGACAGACAGTGCGCTACAAGATTACACATTCCCCAGTAGATGGGTAAAAAGACAGACAGTGCGCTACAAGATTACACATTCCCCAGTAGATGGGTAAAAAGACAGACAGTGCGCTACAAGATTACACATTCCCCAGTAGATGGGTAAAAAGACAGACAGTGCGCTACAAGATTACACATTCCCCAGTAGATGGGTAAAAAGACAGACAGTGCGCTACAAGATTACACATTCCCCAGTAGATGGGTAAAAAGACAGACAGTGCGCTACAAGATTACACATTCCCCAGTAGATGGGTAAAAAGACAGACAGTGCGCTACAAGATTACACATTCTCCAGTAGATGGGTAAAAAGACAGACAGTGCGCTACAAGATTACACATTCCCCAGTAGATGGGTAAAAAGACAGACAGTGCGCTACAAGATTACACATTCCCCAGTAGATGGGTAAAAAGACAGACAGTGCGCTACAAGATTACACATTCCCCAGTAGATGGGTAAAAAGACAGACAGTGCGCTACAAGATTACACATTCCCCAGTAGATGGGTAAAAAGACAGACAGTGCGCTACAAGATTACACATTCCCCAGTAGATGGGTAAAAAGACAGACAGTGCGCTACAAGATTACACATTCTCCAGTAGATGGGTAAAAAGACAGACAGTGCGCTACAAGATTACACATTCTCCAGTAGATGGGTAAAAAGACAGACAGTGCGCTACAAGATTACACATTCCCCAGTAGATGGGTAAAAAGACAGACAGTGCGCTACAAGATTACACATTCCCCAGTAGATGGGTAAAAAGACAGACAGTGCGCTACAAGATTACACATTCCCCAGTAGATGGGTAAAAAGACAGACAGTGCGCTACAAGATTACACATTCCCCAGTAGATGGGTAAAAAGACAGACAGTGCGCTATAAGATTACACATTCCCCAGTAGATGGGTAAAAAGACAGACAGTGCGCTATAAGATTACACATTCCCCAGTAGATGGGTAAAAAGACAGACAGTGCGCTACAAGATTACACATTCTCCAGTAGATGGGTAAAAAGACAGACAGTGCGCTACAAGATTACACATTCCCCAGTAGATGGGTAAAAAGACAGACAGTGCGCTACAAGATTACACATTCTCCAGTAGATGGGTAAAAAGACAGACAGTGCGCTACAAGATTACACATTCCCCAGTAGATGGGTAAAAAGACAGACAGTGCGCTACAAGATTACACATTCCCCAGTAGATGGGTAAAAAGACAGACAGTGCGCTACAACATTACACATTCTCCAGTAGATGGGTAAAAAGACAGACAGTGCGCTACAAGATTACACATTCCCCAGTAGATGGGTAAAAAGACAGACAGTGCGCTACAAGATTACACATTCCCCAGTAGATGGGTAAAAAGACAGACAGTGCGCTACAAGATTACACATTCCCCAGTAGATGGGTAAAAAGACAGACAGTGCGCTACAAGATTACACATTCCCCAGTAGATGGGTAAAAAGACAGACAGTGCGCTACAAGATTACACATTCCCCAGTAGATGGGTAAAAAGACAGACAGTGCGCTACAAGATTACACATTCTCCAGTAGATGGGTAAAAAGACAGACAGTGCGCTACAAGATTACACATTCTCCAGTAGATGGGTAAAAAGACAGACAGTGCGCTACAAGATTACACATTCCCCAGTAGATGGGTAAAAAGACAGACAGTGCGCTACAAGATTACACATTCCCCAGTAGATGGGTAAAAAGACAGACAGTGCGCTACAAGATTACACATTCCCCAGTAGATGGGTAAAAAGACAGACAGTGCGCTACAAGATTACACATTCCCCAGTAGATGGGTAAAAAGACAGACAGTGCGCTATAAGATTACACATTCCCCAGTAGATGGGTAAAAAGACAGACAGTGCGCTATAAGATTACACATTCCCCAGTAGATGGGTAAAAAGACAGACAGTGCGCTACAAGATTACACATTCTCCAGTAGATGGGTAAAAAGACAGACAGTGCGCTACAAGATTACACATTCCCCAGTAGATGGGTAAAAAGACAGACAGTGCGCTACAAGATTACACATTCTCCAGTAGATGGGTAAAAAGACAGACAGTGCGCTACAAGATTACACATTCCCCAGTAGATGGGTAAAAAGACAGACAGTGCGCTACAAGATGACACATTCCCCAGTAGATGGGTAAAAAGACAGACAGTGCGCTACAAGATTACACATTCCCCAGTAGATGGGTAAAAAGACAGACAGTGCGCTACAAGATTACACATTCCCCAGTAGATGGGTAAAAAGACAGACAGTGCGCTACAAGATTACACATTCCCCAGTAGATGGGTAAAAAGACAGACAGTGTGCTACAAGATTACACATTCCCCAGTAGATGGGTAAAAAGACAGACAGTGCGCTACAAGATTACACATTCCCCAGTAGATGGGTAAAAAGACAGACAGTGCGCTACAAGATTACACATTCCCCAGTAGATGGGTAAAAAGACAGACAGTGCGCTACAAGATTACACATTCCCCAGTAGATGGGTAAAAAGACAGACAGTGCGCTACAAGATTACACATTCCCCAGTAGATGGGTAAAAAGACAGACAGTGCGCTACAAGATTACACATTCTCCAGTAGATGGGTAAAAAGACAGACAGTGCGCTACAAGATTACACATTCCCCAGTAGATGGGTAAAAAGACAGACAGTGCGCTAAAAGATTACACATTCCCCAGTAGATGGGTAAAAAGACAGACAGTGCGCTACAAGATTACACATTCCCCAGTAGATGGGTGAAAAGACAGACAGTGCGCTACAAGATTACACATTCCCCAGTAGATGGGTAAAAAGACAGACAGTGCGCTACAAGATTACACATTCCCCAGTAGATGGGTAAAAAGACAGACAGTGCGCTACAAGATTACACATTCCCCAGTAGATGGGTGAAAAGACAGACAGTGCGCTACAAGATTACACATTCCCCAGTAGATGGGTAAAAAGACAGACAGTGCGCTACAAGATTACACATTCCCCAGTAGATGGGTAAAAAGACAGACAGTGTGCTACAAGATTACACATTCCCCAGTAGATGGGTAAAAAGACAGACAGTGCGCTACAAGATTACACATTCCCCAGTAGATGGGTAAAAAGACAGACAGTGCGCTACAAGATTACACATTCCCCAGTAGATGGGTAAAAAGACAGACAGTGCACTACAAGATTACACATTCCCCAGTAGATGGGTAAAAAGACAGACAGTGCGCTACAAGATTACACATTCTCCAGTAGATGGGTAAAAAGACAGACAGTGCGCTACAAGATTACACATTCCCCAGTAGATGGGTAAAAAGACAGACAGTGCGCTAAAAGATTACACATTCCCCAGTAGATGGGTAAAAAGACAGACAGTGCGCTACAAGATTACACATTCCCCAGTAGATGGGTGAAAAGACAGACAGTGCGCTACAAGATTACACATTCCCCAGTAGATGGGTAAAAAGACAGACAGTGCGCTACAAGATTACACATTTCCCAGTAGATGGGTAAAAAGACAGACAGTGCGCTACAACATTACACATTCTCCAGTAGATGGGTAAAAAGACAGACAGTGCGCTACAAGATTACACATTCCCCAGTAGATGGGTAAAAAGACAGACAGTGCGCTACAAGATTACACATTCCCCAGTAGATGGGTAAAAAGACAGACAGTGCGCTACAAGATTACACATTCCCCAGTAGATGGGTAAAAAGACAGACAGTGCGCTACAAGATTACACATTCCCCAGTAGATGGGTAAAAAGACAGACAGTGCGCTACAAGATTACACATTCCCCAGTAGATGGGTAAAAAGACAGACAGTGCGCTACAAGATTACACATTCTCCAGTAGATGGGTAAAAAGACAGACAGTGCGCTACAAGATTACACATTCCCCAGTAGATGGGTAAAAAGACAGACAGTGCGCTACAAGATTACACATTCCCCAGTAGATGGGTAAAAAGACAGACAGTGCGCTACAAGATTACACATTCCCCAGTAGATGGGTAAAAAGACAGACAGTGCGCTACAAGATTACACATTCCCCAGTAGATGGGTAAAAAGACAGACAGTGCGCTATAAGATTACACATTCCCCAGTAGATGGGTAAAAAGACAGACAGTGCGCTATAAGATTACACATTCCCCAGTAGATGGGTAAAAAGACAGACAGTGCGCTACAAGATTACACATTCTCCAGTAGATGGGTAAAAAGACAGACAGTGCGCTACAAGATTACACATTCCCCAGTAGATGGGTAAAAAGACAGACAGTGCGCTACAAGATTACACATTCTCCAGTAGATGGGTAAAAAGACAGACAGTGCGCTACAAGATTACACATTCCCCAGTAGATGGGTAAAAAGACAGACAGTGCGCTACAAGATGACACATTCCCCAGTAGATGGGTAAAAAGACAGACAGTGCGCTACAAGATGACACATTCCCCAGTAGATGGGTAAAAAGACAGACAGTGCGCTACAAGATTACACATTCCCCAGTAGATGGGTAAAAAGACAGACAGTGCGCTACAAGATTACACATTCCCCAGTAGATGGGTAAAAAGACAGACAGTGTGCTACAAGATTACACATTCCCCAGTAGATGGGTAAAAAGACAGACAGTGCGCTACAAGATTACACATTCCCCAGTAGATGGGTAAAAAGACAGACAGTGCGCTACAAGATTACACATTCCCCAGTAGATGGGTAAAAAGACAGACAGTGCGCTACAAGATTACACATTCCCCAGTAGATGGGTAAAAAGACAGACAGTGCGCTACAAGATTACACATTCCCCAGTAGATGGGTAAAAAGACAGACAGTGCGCTACAAGATTACACATTCTCCAGTAGATGGGTAAAAAGACAGACAGTGCGCTACAAGATTACACATTCCCCAGTAGATGGGTAAAAAGACAGACAGTGCGCTAAAAGATTACACATTCCCCAGTAGATGGGTAAAAAGACAGACAGTGCGCTACAAGATTACACATTCCCCAGTAGATGGGTGAAAAGACAGACAGTGCGCTACAAGATTACACATTCCCCAGTAGATGGGTAAAAAGACAGACAGTGCGCTACAAGATTACACATTCCCCAGTAGATGGGTAAAAAGACAGACAGTGCGCTACAAGATTACACATTCCCCAGTAGATGGGTGAAAAGACAGACAGTGCGCTACAAGATTACACATTCCCCAGTAGATGGGTAAAAAGACAGACAGTGCGCTACAAGATTACACATTCCCCAGTAGATGGGTAAAAAGACAGACAGTGCGCTACAAGATTACACATTCCCCAGTAGATGGGTAAAAAGACAGACAGTGCGCTACAAGATTACACATTCCCCAGTAGATGGGTAAAAAGACAGACAGTGCGCTACAAGATTACACATTCCCCAGTAGATGGGTAAAAAGACAGACAGTGCACTACAAGATTACACATTCCCCAGTAGATGGGTAAAAAGACAGACAGTGCGCTACAAGATTACACATTCTCCAGTAGATGGGTAAAAAGACAGACAGTGCGCTACAAGATTACACATTCCCCAGTAGATGGGTAAAAAGACAGACAGTGCGCTAAAAGATTACACATTCCCCAGTAGATGGGTAAAAAGACAGACAGTGCGCTAAAAGATTACACATTCCCCAGTAGATGGGTGAAAAGACAGACAGTGCGCTACAAGATTACACATTCCCCAGTAGATGGGTAAAAAGACAGACAGTGCGCTACAAGATTACACATTCCCCAGTAGATGGGTAAAAAGACAGACAGTGCGCTACAAGATTACACATTCCCCAGTAGATGGGTGAAAAGACAGACAGTGCGCTACAAGATTACACATTCCCCAGTAGATGGGTAAAAAGACAGACAGTGCGCTACAAGATTACACATTCCCCAGTAGATGGGTAAAAAGACAGACAGTGTGCTACAAGATTACAGATTCCCCAGTAGATGGGTAAAAAGACAGACAGTGCGCTACAAGATTACACATTCCCCAGTAGATGGGTGAAAAGACAGACAGTGCGCTACAAGATTACACATTCCCCAGTAGATGGGTAAAAAGACAGACAGTGCGCTACAAGATTACACATTCCCCAGTAGATGGGTAAAAAGACAGACAGTGCGCTACAAGATTACACATTCCCCAGTAGATGGGTAAAAAGACAGACAGTGCGCTACAAGATTACACATTCCCCAGTAGATGGGTGAAAAGACAGACAGTGCGCTACAAGATTACACATTCCCCAGTAGATGGGTAAAAAGACAGACAGTGCGCTACAAGATTACACATTCCCCAGTAGATGGGTAAAAAGACAGACAGTGCGCTACAAGATTACACATTCCCCAGTAGATGGGTAAAAAGACAGACAGTGCGCTACAAGATTACACATTCCCCAGTAGATGGGTAAAAAGACAGACAGTGTGCTACAAGATTACAGATTCCCCAGTAGATGGGTAAAAAGACAGACAGTGCGCTACAAGATTACACATTCCCCAGTAGATGGGTGAAAAGACAGACAGTGCGCTACAAGATTACACATTCCCCAGTAGATGGGTAAAAAGACAGACAGTGCGCTACAAGATTACACATTCCCCAGTAGATGGGTAAAAAGACAGACAGTGCGCTACAAGATTACACATTCCCCAGTAGATGGGTGAAAAGACAGACAGTGCGCTACAAGATTACACATTCCCCAGTAGATGGGTAAAAAGACAGACAGTGCACTACAAGATTACACATTCCCCAGTAGATGGGTAAAAAGACAGACAGTGCGCTATAAGATTACACATTCCCCAGTAGATGGGTAAAAAGACAGACAGTGCGCTACAAGATTACACATTCTCCAGTAGATGGGTAAAAAGACAGACAGTGCGCTACAAGATTACACATTCTCCAGTAGATGGGTAAAAAGACAGACAGTGCGCTATAAGATTACACATTCCCCAGTAGATGGGTAAAAAGACAGACAGTGCGCTATAAGATTACACATTCCCCAGTAGATGGGTAAAAAGACAGACAGTGCGCTATAAGATTACACATTCCCCAGTAGATGGGTAAAAAGACAGACAGTGCGCTACAAGATTACACATTCTCCAGTAGATGGGTAAAAAGACAGACAGTGCGCTATAAGATTACACATTCTCCAGTAGATGGGTAAAAAGACAGACAGTGCGCTACAAGATTACACATTCTCCAGTAGATGGGTAAAAAGACAGACAGTGCGCTATAAGATTACACATTCCCCAGTAGATGGGTAAAAAGACAGACAGTGCGCTATAAGATTACACATTCCCCAGTAGATGGGTAAAAAAACTCAGGACTACAGCTTTTATATTCTCATATTATTTTAATTTTTATTATTTTTTAATTAATTTTACTCTTTTTTTTGGGATTGTCCTCTGTCTGTGAAGGGAGCAGACGTTTATGATGAGCTGAAAATTTAAAATAATTAGTTCATGGTGTGTTTTGGAATTAATAGAAACCTGCATAAAAAATTATTATTATTTTTTTGTTATATTCAAAGCATTCCACTCCCCATCATCACCATATTCCTGTTACTGCCGGTGAGAGTGAAGCCTGGTCACTTTTCACCTTTGACTGTGGAAATGCAGTTTTTGAGGTACAAATGAGTTCCCTTTTAGCCAAGGCAGAGTTCACATGCGAACCAGTATCGCCACAGGTCACATGATCTATAGCAGCGCTTCCACTGTTGGGTTTCTGTTTCCTTGTTTCTCTGAAATGGCCATATACAGTAATCCTGTAAAAGGCTGGACTATGTTCTTCATTCTGGGTTCATGGCGGTGAGTTCTCTGGTTTCACTTCTACTTACATATATATGCTGCCGCATGCTGTACGGTTTCATGGGGAGACAGTTTTACATATTTTCTCTATTAAAACACAATTCATGTAGAAATTAAATATCTAGTGTTACATAGAGTCATTTGTAACATTTTCATTCCCATATTTTGGCCAGTCCAGACAAAAAATGAACAAATATTGAACAACCAAATTAACAAATATTTTATTTACTTTCTACAGCTGCAACCCTCTTTTTCAAATTATAAATTCATCATGGTCACTGAGTACAATTAAAGTTAGTTTCCCCAGAGTGCATCCCGAATGAGAAGTTACACGTTGTGTGATCAGTTTAGTTCCTCTAATCCAATTGATTGTTTGATTGAAGTTTTGAGACAGAACAGTGTTCCAACATATAGGAAAGAAATCGCTTGGAACGGGATGTGATTTTGAAGCCAGAACCACTGTTGATGAGTTACTGGATGGAATGCACTCCATACAGAAAGAACTGAAACGTCAGGTCCTACATGTGCAGAACCATATTAGTTAAGAAAAGGTATGCAGGCTTTATCGGACAGAGTAGACTTTCTTTCCCCACACATTGATCAAAATTCGGGTTGAGTGAAGAATTGAGTGAAGAAGTGCACACATTTATTTTATTGGCTAAAGCTATGATCGTATGAGCTATGTAACCTGATGTCTTTCTGAATAGAAAAGTAAAACCCTCCAAACGCATAGATCATCCCAGGGCCCTCAGAATGGCCAGTTATATACTATTACAGCATCAGCTCATCTGGGGCAAGCTCGGTAGAAGCTGCAGTAATGACAGGATAGACATGTTCGGATATATTCGCTAAGTCGGATTTCTTCTCACTGAAAGTTACAGAAATATGTTATAGTCTAAGCATTACACTCTTGTTTCAAAATAAGACGTATAGAAATACAATATGTCAGTCTCTCAGTTTTTGATCCGATTTCACATTTTGTCACACCCAAACCACGCCAGGAAAACGGAACTATTACGCAATAACCCATTGTTGGAACACTGTTGTGTTTATATGCATGCGCTTTCCCACATATCATAGCCTTGCTTCCTGTTTTTAATGTGTGTTCACTGTATGCCAAATGAGGTGACATCTTTCTGGTGACTTGTGTAGGGGGATTAAGCAAGAGAATGAGCTCTCCACAGCTTCTTTGTGGTTTATGTTTAGACTCTTTAGCTGCTAGGTGGTTTCTGTACAACTGCTTTCTCAGCCTCTGTTTCTATTTTTGGGTTGTGCATTGGCTTTCTGGGTAATTGCAGGGGGAATTTTGACCTCTCAGATCTTTCTGACAGCCATAATGTAACCTTGTTTTTGTAAATGTTTTCGAGAGAGAAAAAGTATACCGATTGTCACCGCTCCAAGGTTACATAATGGGCTTCAACTATCAGAATAATCTGACAGGTCAAAATTGGAAAGGAGCCATTTTCTCCTTCTTTTTCCCCCTGTGATGTAGTCTCACTGTCCACATTCTTATCCTCTCTGTTGAACTGCAGTTTGCAGTGGTTCTTGTTGCTCTGCGTCATCCTCTTCTCTCTCAAACCATTCCGGCAAACTGTTGCCTCTGTATGGCTCCGGTTGCCTCTGTATGGCTCCGGTTGCCTCTGTATGGCTCCTGTTGCCTCTGTATGGCTCCGGTTGAAAGTGAGGCTTCAGCCTTGGCCTGACAAAAGTTTCAGATTGTGAAAGGTGTTGTGACGCCCCTCCGACTTGTCTGCTGGGTCTTCCTGCCTGTCCACCTGCATGCCGCGGTGGCCGGTGGGCAGGGCTTGCCGCGGTGGCCGGTGGCCAGGGCTTGCCTCGGTGGCCGGCGGGCTGGGCTTGCCGCGGTGGCCGGCGGCCAGGGCTTGCCGCGGTGGCCGGCGGGCAGGGCTTGCCGCGGTGGCCGGCGGGCTGGGCTTGCCGCGGTGGCCGGCGGGCAGGGCTTGCCGCGGTGGCCGGTGGGCAGGGTCGGGAGGGCCGTTAGCGGATGTCGTGCACCTGGGCAGGCTGGGCCCTGCAGGTTATAAAACGGTGGCCACATCGGCCGACTCGTTCTCTTCACTATTTCCTGGCTAGCTCCACCTCCGTTTTGGTTTCGTTTTGGTTCCTTCCTCTTTACACCTTACAAAACCACCACAGCACAGTTTCCATTCATCCACACACGTATACACACTGAGCATACAGACGGTCACACTCCATTTTAGTTTTTAATTTACTTCAGTTTAAATAAACCCATTCATTTGTTATCTTATTCTTCATTTGTGCGTGGATCTCCATTTTTTTCACGGACTTTGAGACAGTTTGTGACAATATACAGGTGCAGCTCAAAAAATTTGAATATCGTGAAAAAGTTCAATATTTTTTGTCACTCAAAAAGTGAAACTCATATATGATATAGATTCATTACACATAGAGTGAAATATTTCAAGCCTTTATTTCTTGTAATTTTGATGATTATGGCTTACAGCTAATGAAACCCAAAATTCAGTGTCTCAGAAAATTAGAATATTACATAAGATCAATAAAAAAGGATATTTTAAACAGAAAGTCAGCCTTCTGAAAAGTATGTTCATTTCTATGCACTCAATACTTGGTTGGGACTCCTTTTGCATTTAAACTGGTGCACAGTAATCTTGTAACAACAGGTTGGACTATGTTCTTCATTCTGGGTTTATGATGGGTTTATGGGGACGTATCTAAAGTCCTTCCCTCGTCCTGGTTTCACTTACACTCACATGCTGCCATGTGCTGTACCATTTCATGGGGATACAGTTTTAAGGTAGGTTGCATATTTTTCTGTATGAAAACACAATTCACATAGAAATTTAATATTTTGCGTGTTACATGGAGTCATTTGTAACATTTTCATTTCCATTATCCAGTCCAAACAAAAACTAATTTTGAACAACCAAATGAACAGATATTTAATTTAGCAGTGACTCTAATTTGCATCTATTGGATACTTGTTTTGTATTTGTTTTTTAAAAAAAATGCTTGTAATGAATGAATAATTTACTGATTTTAGACTATTTCAATGAATGTGCAAAATTGCTTTTTCAATAAATAATGATTAATAACATGTTTTAATGTTTTAGTACAGAACTCGGTATAATAATAATAATAATGTTTCCGATGATGATGGTAATGATAATAATAATGTTTATGATGATGTTGATGATGGTAATAATAATAATAATGTTTCTGATGATGATGATGATGATGATGGTAATGATAATAATAATGTTTATGATGAAGATGACAGCTGAAATGGCCGGACAGAAGCGATGTTCCCGTCTACCTGGGATCTTGGTGTGGTGTTTTCTCCTGAGTGTGTCTGTGGGCTTTGGTAAGAACCTTTCTCTTTTAGACATGTTTCACATGGAAGTGGGCTGTGGAATGGCAAAAAATAAATGCGTAAATGTTTTAAATCATATTCAGCGCTGTTCCTGAATTATGACGTAGAATCCGCAATTACTAGACCAATGAGGGAATAGTTCGGAGTGAAGGTTTAAGCGTGATGTATTCCACTATTGCTGTGGGAAAAGGTAAAAGTTATTTAGAAATATTATTATTTTATTTACTCGTGTATCTGACTCCATTTATAATTATAATTTAGAATTTGGGTTAAACATGCGTGGAGCTCGGAGTGGTTACACTCAACTCGCCCTTAGGTACCACCATTACTTCAATATATGCTTGCCGGAATCAGCATTATTGCTGAAGCTCAGTTCGGTGGAGAACGCAGAGGTTGGGGGTCTAGCCAACACAATACATGCATTATATTTATCATAGATAGTTGCGAGCCCAGGTCTGAGTGCATTTAAAGGGCTCCTTAAGGCTAATTTGACAAGAACCGGCGTAAAACGCCCATGGGTTCTCTTCACATCAAATCACCAGAACCATGCACTACCAACCCTGTTTTGTGGGCAGAACTTGACTGCCTTTCCCAACTTGAGAACGCCAATTTCTGTACCAGGCCGCTGATCAGTCGGTCCTTGGTCAGAATTGTCCCCCTGAGTCTTCAGTCGTAATTTAGGCTGAAAAGGGTATAAGATGGATGAGAGTCATGGAGACCACGCACGTTAAATATAAAAAGAATTGAATAACAGGCAGGGAGGTCATTAGCTTGGAATTAGCCCTGCGTGAGACGCAGGAGTTCTGACTCTGAGACTCCCGCATTCACACCACAGGGCTTGGAACGCTGCAGCTCAGATCATGCAGGCAATTGAAGCTGGAAAAAAGGTTTAAAAGAAAGATGCAGTTGATGTGAAAACATGGTAATTTATTAATGACAAATAATCACTAGTTAAAACTGCGAGAGCAAACACGAACACATTCAATGCCTCTAGCTAAACACAGGATAACATGCTGCTAAGACACATAAACATGAACAAGTTCACTAACAAAGTATATCACCAAGTGATTCCATACGGTGTGACTATGGTACCAGGAGAACTGTTAAGCAGATTCTCCTCGAATATCCCTTTGGGTTTTCCTTAAATGCAGGCTTTCCCAACTCCACAAGTCCCTTTGTTTGTCCAAATAAGGTCTGGCAGGAAGAGAAGTTTCACCACCCAGGGACCCCCTCCAGGGAGAGAAACAGCTACCCCTCCCAATCTAGTGACAGTAATAAGACTCTTTGAACGACGGCGCGTGATCTTATGATCTTCTCTATCATATCTAGATATCAGGTGAGGTCCCGGTGATGGCCACTCTAGGTTCCAGATATTTATATGGACAAGCGCATCCCTGATAACCTATACAATCCTCCTTCCACATTCTTTATTTCTCCCCCTCCTATACTTTCACATACCACACACTTCAATTAGTATTATCCAGGTTCAGCACATTTATCATATTATCCACAATTACTTTATACTTCCACAATTACCAATTTACATGCACATACATATGATGCAAGATATATATACAACATTTGTTTAATATGTTCCAAGAGCCATTCAGTCCAGAACCTAGGCCGTAAAAGACCTGTGAGCAGGCCTGAGTTCCCGGCGTCATTAGGAATGCCGTTTCCTTCTGATGTCCAGTTGTATGCTCAATCCCAGCTGTAGTTTACGAGGCCATGAGAGGTCAGAGAAAAAGGTTCTCAGGCCACCTGGTAAATTGTTTTATTGCACCCTCAAGGAAGTCACCACCAGCTCCAAGGGTTTATGACTGATAATACCTTTTTCAGCCTTACAATGATAATATGGTGACTGTTTGTATCATTCCACCCCAATTTCCAAATAGAATACACATAAAATATATTATCAAGATATTCCACACTTGATTGCAACATTGCAATATGTTATGTTGCTGTGAAATATACTGTATCTACATTTCCAAGAGAATCTGTGTACAGTAATACCTTGACATACGAGTTTAATTTGTTCCGTGACCAAGCTCGTAACTCGGTTTACTCGTATATCAAATCAATTTTCCCCATTGAAATGAATTGAAATACCATTAATCCGTTCCAGCCCCCCAAAAAACACCCTAATTTCTTTGTTACGTAGTTATAAAAATGAGAAATGTATTTATAAATAATAAATAATTAATACAAAACATAATACAAAGATAATACAAAGATAATAAAATAGAATATAAAGAAATAAACTGGTTTTATAAAGTGTATTTACCTTGGAGATCAGACGCTTCTTCTTATCACTGTCCTTTGCAATTACTTTCTTAGGACCCATGGTTGAGTTACAACAAAGAAATTTGGCAAAATAACTGCACCAATGAAAAAACGAGAGCTAAACACAACACAGATTACTACGAGATGCTTCCACAACGAGATAACCACGTGAACTGAACGAGTGAGTGGCGGGAGATGCGGGTGTTCGCTTGCTTAACTGCGCCAACTAGCGGAGGCGTCTCTAAGCTCGCTCCGCTTGCTCGGCTCGTAACTCGGGTCTAGGCTCGTAAGGCGAAGCAAGAAATTGTCCGAGCAACGGCTCGTAACTCGGAATACTCTTAAGTTAGTGCACTCGTATGTCAAGGTTTTACTGTATTAACAAAATATTGCATAATATTACATTTTAATGCATTTGTACATACTATGCAGACAGCTAGCTACAAAGCATTGTATGTGGATTCAATTATTATTTAAAAATTTACAATTACCATTAAAACCAGCAAACAGTATCACATATCAGCTGTCACTAACAGTACTTATTATGCAAGCTCACTGAATTTTTCTCTAGTTATATAAAGCATGAATCAGTGGCATTGCCAGACCTATTTTAGGGGGCTTTAGCCCCCCTAAAATCTACTGTAGCCCCCCTAAATATTTTTTTTACACTCGTTTTAATCATTAAATTTTTTTTATATTGATTTGACAAAATCGACACTCCAGAATCATAACGCACACGGAAAAGTCTGGCGCTAGGACCCTGGGGAGGCTTAATCTAGTGCAGCCATTGGTTAGAGTTTAGTGTGATGCGTGCATGGAGCCGCGTGACCGCTCAATTCAAATTTCCGCGACAGAGACTGGGTTGTAGTATGAACGTTCCAATGCTGCTGTAACAAGCACTAGTACTTGAGCTTGATAAATTCGGCAACAACATAAACTATTTAACGGAATTTAAAATGAACAGTTAACGTGAGCTACGAAAGCGTTTGCTCCATAGGTCTGCTCTCAAGTGTTACTGCTAGGCTGAATCCATGTAGAAAAAATAAATAAATTCAAACTACTTATAAATTGTAGCCTACACTTTCCACTATTTAGAGTCATACAGTGAGCACCCTAATTCATTGGACAGTGATACATTTTGTGTTATTTTGGTTCTGTACTTTGAGTTTGAAAGGATACGATGAAAATTAGGTTCAGATTGTCAGCTTTAATTTGAGGGTATTTTCATCCACATCTGATTAACCATTCAGAAATGATAGAACCTTTTTTATACATAGTCCCCCCCATTTTTGGACAATAAAAAATACTGGACAGTAACATAATGTAGAATAATAATAATTTGAAAACATATGATTGAAATTTATCTTAAAGAAAATACAAAGTTCCCTATGAGAATTATGTAAAAGTGACATGTTCATATAATTATGTAAAGCCATTACTTTCGTCCAGCTTGGACACAATTAGATTATTTTCCAATTGTTATTATTATATATTTTTAAAGTTGAATCATAACGAAACGGGCTTCCTCTGCTGCCTCTCCTGTTTGATTGGCAGTTCTGGAAGAGGATGCCTGGGAGGATTTGAGAGGGGACCTGGCAACCCTGCATCGACTGAAGGGGCTGACAGACAGAGTGACGTATCAGGGGGACAGACAGCAACGATCACATCGGTCCATGTAGGTGTGAACTCTGGGACACAAATGCTTGTTTAAATCTGCTGTATAAATAAAATACATGATTTAGTTTAAACAAAACCTTTTTACACGCTGTCCAGAACCCTCACATACTGCACAGCGAAAGGTTTGTCACACTTTCTTGAAATATAAGTGAAATTTGGACCACTTTTAACCCATTGCTTCAATGACAGGAAGAAAGAATACATTTTGGATCCGAACACAGCCCCAGTGAGGAAAAGCCAGAATCTAGACGTCTAGAGCAATGGGAATCTAAGATTGACAGGCGTTTTCACGTTTTGAAGTAATGTTCACTGGGTAGCTAACTTTAGACTTAGCAAAACCATCAATTCACATCGTGAGTTTGGTGACTAAATGGTGAATGTTTCATTGCGTTATTGTTAAACTCTGAAAAATATTTTGTTGTTTTGCAAAAACCGTTGTTGCTGACATTTTTACTGTAAGTCTATGGTAGAAACCGTCCTCGATGCGCTTTCACAAGGAGGTCTGGGAGCAGTGGGTGAGGGGCGTGTCTCTTTCTCAGTGGGCAGGGCCAAGGGGTGTTATGATTTCAAACTGTTTTGAAAACAAACGCGCCTGCTCTAAAAAGTTACATACTCTAGCTTTAATAAAACACAGCAGTGCTCTCCTCTTGAACATTAAAGATAGAATTGGTCCTCGCTACTGGCAGAAATATGTGGTTATACTTACTTAATAAACAAAATGTATAATTATGTGCATACATGTGAAAAAATTATTTGCACTTCATTGAATTTTTAAAAAGCTGCTAGATGTGGTTTAACAATAATAATAGAAGACCCATTTGTGTCTCTTCTTAGAGGATCAGAGTATGCATCGGTGAATCAGCCAATGGCTCTTCTTGCTGGCTTACAAAACTGTGAAGATTTTGCCTCTTGTGTCATGGAAGCCAAACAGGTAAGTAGATGGCATATGTTTAAGTGGGTTATAGTCTGAAGTTAATGGATGAAGTTGTACATGAGTCTACTCTTTCAGGGTTACAAACGTAACTGGACTTTCAAGGTGTTTTTCCTGAAAAAACATGGTTTGATGACACTCTAAATGGAATGGGACATAACTCGTTTTATATTTGGATTAGATAGATACATTTGGTATCATTAGAAAGCTTACATTTTCGTATTATCTTCATGTAGTATATAAAGCTCAATATCTGTTTTGAGGTCGATGTGACTATGTGAGGGTTTCTGTTAGCGGAGAATCAAATGCGACGGGAAGGGGGATCAGAACAAGTCACCCACAAAGGTGAGGACCACTAAAAGAGCATAAGCCGCAAATGGGCAGAAAAGAAAAAAGGAATAAATACTTCTGGCTAAACAGCCAAATAATATTCAACCCAGAAAAAGTGGGCGAACTCAGTTTCCCAAGCTAAAATACTAGAGCTGACATGGGAAAAATAACAGAAAAGAAACACCTTTGGCGCATAACACTAAAACGGCCGCTAAGAAGGTGAAATGAAAATGAAACAACAAAGGAGAATGTCTCAGGGAGAACAGCACGAAGTAAGTAGGAACAGAAATAGCACCAACGAAGAATAATCCTCAACGTAAAACCTAACGTAGCTAAAGCAAGTCCCTCGTAAACGTAAAGCAAAGCTTTAATATTAAGAGGTTGATTGTACCTGACTATACCTGGCTCAGCGTTGAGTCAATAAGACACAGAAGCACCAGAAGACGGAAATGTGAGACTTAAATAATCGACAGGTAACAAGCACAGGTGAAGCAACTGAGTGCAGGGAGAAAACAAAACCCTGAAACGGAAACCGGAAAAAATCCGATAGAGTGCTATCGAACCGCTCAGAGGACGAACAGCCATAGAAATAACGAAAGCCTGTTATGACCATGACAGACTAGATTATAATAGAGCAGGACACATATTTTTATGGGTTATAGCCTGACATCAATGGATGAAGTTGTACTTTTTTGTAATATTATTTATTTTTTAAATCAACTTATTTTTGAACTACATCCTTCTCTATACAGGTATTAACAATGTGTCACGATATCAGTTTAACAGCCCTGATTTATTAAACGAGATAAACTAGAATTTTTCCAATTATCTTTTGAAGACTTATTTGGAGGATAAGTCTATCAACATACCCAAAGTGATGTACAAAGCTATCATATCAAGATAAACACATCGGAGCAACAAGAACAAATTCAACATAATAAGAACAGCTCAAAATGAGAGTAATTGCTCAAAATGAAAAACTTCAACAAAACTAAAACTAGATGTAAAATAAACATACAACAGTTATTGTTTTAGCAAACTTAGTTCACTTATCCTTACGGTTAACATATTGTCCATCAAAATACAGTGAGCACCATAATTCATTGGACAGTGACACAAGTTTTGTTATTTTGGTTCTGTACTCTAGCACTTTGAGTTTGAAAGGATACAATGACAATGACGTTGAAGTGCAGACTGTCAGCTTTAATTTGAGGGTATTTTCATCCATATCGGATGAATCGTTTAGAAATTATAAAGCCTTTTGTACATAGTCCCCCCCATTTTCGGGCATCAGAAAATATTGGACAGTTTAACATAATGTAGAATAAAGTAATCATTTTTAATATTTAGTCACATATCTTTTGCATGTCATAATTTCCTGATGTCTGTGACCCAACAACATCAAAAATACTCTTGATATCTTATTTCTAGGTACTCTTACAAGCGATACTCTATCTGCATTTGAATGGATCTCTATGGGAATTGGGGGTTGGGACTAGATTAAGCTGTAAATTACACGGGAATGGTATGGCACACGTGGTTGGCTAAATGTTTGTAAGTTATCAAGGGTCTGAGGTATTAAACTATATATATATGTGTGTATATATATATATATATATATATATATATATGTGTGTATATATATATATATATATATCATATAAGCAGGAGATATGAATGTATCACTTTAAGGTTTGTTTCTCCTGACAAATTTTCCTATTGAACACTATGGAAAAATAAGTCAGAAGAAGAAACCCTTCAAGTTATCCATCCACATCTACTGCATATCTGGCAGCAGAGTGATGGTTAAAGGCTTGTTTGATACGACAGACCCTTGATGACTTAGAACCATTTAGCCAACCATGTGTTCCATACTGTTCCAGTGTAATTTACAGCTAAGTTTAGTCTCACCTCCCAATTCTCTTAGAGATCCATTCGAATGCAGAGCTTATAGTATCGCTTGTAAGAGTACCAGAAAATAAAATATCAATAGTTTATTTGATTATGTTGGGTCACAAACATTCGGACATCATGGCATGCAGAGGATATGCGACCAAATATAAAAAATGATAAATGTATTCTACATTATGTTAAACTGTCAAATATTTTTTGATGCCAGAAAATGGGGGGGATTATGTACAAAAGGTTTTATAATTTCTAAACGGTTCATTCGATATGAATAAAAATACCCTCAAATTAAAGCTGACAGTCTGCACTTCAACCTGATTGTATCCTTTCAAGTCCTAGAGTACAAAACCAAAATAACAAAAAAATGTATCACTGTCAATTATGGTGCTCACTGTATTTTGATGGACAATATTTTAACCGTATTGATTGATATTAATTTTTACTCTTGCAGGACTTGGAGCAGTTTCTGGCAGACCTCGAGAGGCACAAAGTTCAAGATAAGTTGCTATATGCAGAAGAGACCTTCCACTCTTACGACAAGAAGATAATTTTGATGATGGATGAGGAACAGCAGACTAATCAGATGGCAAAACATGAATATAGTTTAGATCCTCACTATTCAGTGTTAGTAAGTGTTGAATGTATTCACACTGTCTCCTGCCTCCCAACTGTCAATCCTGTCACTGTTGTCAAAGTATTCGGCTCTGCATCACAAGGCGGTGACACCTTCTCCCGCTACTCTGGTTCATCCTTAGCTAAGCTAATGTTGAAGTCCTCTCTAAGAACAGTGGGTTTTTTCTCATTTGACAATGCCACCAACACTGATTTTAAAAATGATTTTGTGAGGACCTTTAAGTCAGACGGTTTGAATGTTGTGCTGGAGACCATGAAGCAGAATGAGGTGATCTATCAAACATTGGACCATACAGACTCACTGGCTGAATACAAAGCGCAGAAAAGACCAGTGGACCACTCCACAAATTATGATGGGCAGCACATTCTGATCATGCAGGATGACCCCGTTGTCCGGGAAGCTGCAACAATGCTGTACGAGAAACACCCGACCGTGTCATCGGTGTACGTGTTGGAAAACGAAACGCCCAAGCTGATTAAAGGAGAGCCTTGGCCCCTGACTGATGAGAGCAGGCTTGTGCTGATGGGTCACGGGAGAAGAGGTCCAGATGGCAGAATGAGGCTCAGCGGCTACACTGCAGAAGACGTGGCTCAGATCATTAGTCACACAAACAGGGATGGAGACCAGATCAAAACCATAAGTGTGGTCGCCTGTGATGTTGGGTCAGATGAGGTCTTCATTGACACTCTGCTCCAAGAACTCCGTGCCAAATCTGTTGAGGCAGAACTTCACTTGAGAAGTTCTCTACTCCAAGTCAGCCACTCTGGGGAGAAGATCTCAGTGGAAATAACTCCATCTGGTGTGGAGTACAGGCACAAGGATCCCAGCAAGAAAGTAGTAGCAGTGTTGGGTAGAGATGGTGAGACTGTCACCCGAGTGGACCTCAACAGCAGAGGGGAGAAGGTGTCTTTCAGGGAACATAATTTTATGTTGGGTCCAAATTACTGGGAAGCCTATAAGAACATGTGGCCTGAGGAGCCCAGGAGGTTTGTAGAACAATATGCGCGAAAACCTCACACTGATGACCTTGAGGGATTAGCTTGGGCCTTTTTTCATGATGCAGAGATTGGTGATTTTCCCAATGGGAGGACTGTATACGAGAGCCGTGGAGCTGAACGGTACATTATTTATGATAGAAACAAAGGTGATAAGTGGATTAATGACAACAACGCTATCGACAGGATTCTCAGAAAATGCTATGAAGTAGGACCTGGTGAAGATTTTCTAAAACTAATCCAATACTACGCAAAAACTGGCTATGACAAACCCATGTATTTCAGTCTGCATGACTGGATATATCAAGTCAATGACAGGACTTTATATGTGTATCCAGTAGGAAAGAGGTTAGATAAACAGGAGGACAGTATAAAAATTAAACAATTCATAGAGCAGGTCAAAAAAGGTAGCTACCATGAAATTCATAACAAAATGATGGAGCTTCAAAAACCAGAAGATTATGCCTTCTTTGCCCGTGATACGCTAAAAGGCACTTACCAAAAACAAAGTTACAGCCCTGATAAAGAGGTATGGTATGGCACATATCTGCTTGCATCTGTGTTTGCAGAGTCTGCCAGAAATTTCAGAACATTTCCTACCATACTGATGGCTTTAGACATTTTCCACAGAGCAGAAGATAATAACATCAAAGATATTGGACTGCATTTTCTGATTGACGAGCACCCTATGGCAAGGCAGCACAGTTGGGTTTCTCCCAATAACCGGGGGTTTTATGGAACCAGCTCTGAAGAGGGGTCCAGCAAACTAACAAATCCAAATAAACGTGTTCGTAAAACAAAGAAGGAGCTGCAGGAACATCTTCAACTCGTTACAGAAAAGGAAGAAGCCGTCATCGACAAATGGATGTCCGTCTTTCACATTAATGAGGAAAACATTAAGGAATCCATTCCTAAATTACTGATTTATCTCAACCACAATGAGGAAACACAAAATGAAAAATTCAAACGTGATTTTCAAATGTATAAAGAGCACATAGAGAATAATAGAGAACCCACTCAAATGAGTATACCCAACACGCTGGGGGGCAACCACGATGGATCTGTGATGTCTAAAGATTTGCAAACGGCTTTTGAAGTCGAGCATTCCCTCAAAATCTCAGCTTATTATTCACGTTCCTCTGCAATTTTAGCTCAACAGATCCACAAGGAACTGCCGATGCGTTTAGGTGAGAGACTGTCAGAATTTGCGATCAAACCAGAGAGTATACATGTGGAAGATGGAAAATTTAATTGCGAGCTTGTGTCCAGAAAAGACCCTTCAAAGATCCTGAAGTGGCAGACGAATTTGGGCCCGGTTGAGCAAAGTTACCTGGACAAGCTTTCAGTCAGCATCAAGGAAGTATATGACGAGGCAATCCCGGGAAATACTCACCCTCACGAGGTCTCTGAGCATGTGGAGCGTGCAGGGAAAGTGATAGGGACAGTCGGACTCATAATGGGGATACAGGGAGCCGTTCGTGCATTTGAAGAGGGAGATAAAGAGCATGGCACAGTTGCTACTTTGCAGACAATTCATGGAATTACCGGAATGACTTTAGCTGCAATCGGGAAGAAAGTGCCCGGAGTTTTAATAAGCAAAGCACCGCGCATCATGCCAAAACCTTTAAAGGGCTCAATGATGGTTATACCCATTTTCGGGATTGGATTTGGAATTTATAGCATAGTTGATGACTTGCGAAGGAACGATACGCTTGGCTACAGTGATGCAAGACTGGATAGTGCAATAGTTGCTTTGGATGTTGTTGAAATGGCTGTACCAGTACTGGTACCGATTTTGGAACCAATTAACCTGGCCTTGAGTTTTGTGCGCATGGCAGTAGACGACATATATGTGGACATCCATACAGAGCTCAGTAGACTGCCGGAAAATGCTGTTTTTTTTGACAAACTGAAAGCAGGCTTTGTTGGATTTTTTAAGGGAGTGTTTAACTTTTTGCTTAACATTGCTAGTATTTTCTACTCCTATCCTTACCGTGAGATTGAAAACGGCCATTGGCTTGTTGAACAAATATCTGACTACCACAAGTATTACTCAATTACGGAAGAAGGGGGAAGTAATATCATAGATTTTACAGGGGGGGAATCTTCTTGGAATGGGGGAAACATTACATTTCGTCTTTCTGATGGGGAATACTCAGAATTCTGTATGGATAAATTTGTTTCATCTGAAGGGAAAAGGTGTTGGAACATTCCAACTGCCAACACCCAGGACATAGTTGTTGGTATTGGAGAATCTCACAGCCTGAAACATAAACAAATAGACCAAAACGTACTTTTTTTTATAAAGGTTCGCACTGTTGAAGTGGTTTCTGGTTATGAGGTTGAATTAAACACAAGATTTGGAACTTATTATGGAAACAGTGCAGGCAACCAGTTTTACACAGTTCAGAAGGAGGGAGACTCGGAAACTATAATGCTAAGCTATTACTATGAGCTTTACGGGGAAAATGGAGATGACATTTTCTTTTTAGGGCCGCAGAGAAGTTTTGTTGAGGGTCGTGCTGGAAGAGACACGTACATCATTCCTGCCTATGGAGGAAATACTGTCATTAACAACAGAGATCCTCTCAAGAGTATGGATTTATTGAGGCTCAGTGTCAATTACACTCAGATTTCTGCTAGCAAGTCAGGAGCCGATGTGATTTTGAAATATCTCAGTGACCACAATGTCAGAATTATGGACTGGTTCTCAGGGGAAGAATATCGTCACATGAACTTGATGTCAGCGGATGGAATCGTATTTGACATCTCTCTCACTGTGATCTCCTCGGTCCAGTTGATAGCCCGTGGCGTGAACAAGTTGTCAGAAAAATATGGGCAGGTGGTAAACACAACTGATCCACTTTTCAGGACTGTAACAAACATCCAGGGCTCTCATTACAATGATGTACTAATTGGGAATGATCTAAACAACCTAATAGATGGGGGAGGGGGCACAGACTATGTGCAGGGAGGTAACGGGGAAGACATTTATGTTATTAAGAGGCAAACGAGTTTGAATGTCAGTGTGACGATTGATAATCATGCCACTGACAGTAAAGTAGACCTGCTCTTGGTAGAGTCGAAACTCCCCAACTTCAAAGCCAGAGTGCAAGGAAATGATCTCATTCTGATGCCTTTCACTAACACCAGATCCGTTGTGACTCTGCACAACTGGTTCTTCTCAGAGAATCACAGGCATCTGCTGGCTGTCACTGAGGATTTTATCTCTTTCACTGTGGCGGATAACCCCGCAGCTTGCCAGCAGGTGGCGCATGGGCGTTTCCAGAGCAGCTGCCTGATCAGTCAGAGCATAGATTACAGCGACGCCAATACCGGACAGCGCATAGATCTGGAGAAAGACGTGGCCCTGCACAGTGTGACGGAGGTGCGTGGCTCAAACTTCAACGACGATATCCGCGGAAATGCAAAACACAACATGATTGTACCGGGCGGAGGGACTGATTTCATGCAGGGTCGAGGAGGAGAGGACTGGTATATTGTATCTCCTGGACAGGGTAGTAAAACCATTAACAACTACTCACCGGATATGGCCGCTGATATGCTTTTGTTAAAGGAACGTTACAGCAACATCAATGCTCAATGTGATGGATTGGATGCTGTTCTGTACATAAACAACACAAAGGAAGTAATCCTGAAGGGGTGGTTTCAGAGTAAGCAGTGGCAGCATCTTCAGATCCAGTCAGACGATGGATATGTTTTCAAACTGGAATCAAATGTCAGCAACTGTGTTAGTCCCCGGAAATACCCTGTGTCTGTAGACTTTCGAAAGAGGAGCACAAGGGGAATCACACATATGATAATGAATAACGATGAATTCTCTTCGGTGGTGGAAATGTATGGCTCTTCTGGTTTTGATGAAATGATCGGAAATGACCAAGACAACATGTTAGACCCCTTCACTGGTGGTGCAAGGATGGAAGGTGGGGAAGGAAAAGACACTTACATCGTTAAACCAGGATATGGGACAAACCTAGCAATAAATAACTATGCAGAAGATGAAAGTGTGGATGTGGTGATGTTTGAGGCCAGTTTCCAAGTGGATAACTTCACCGTCAAGTCTGAGCCCAATTCTGTACTAGTTAGTGCGAGAGAGGGGGAAGAGAAAATGCAGGTCGATCTGTTTCGTTATGGTGCAGGAAAAAGGTGGCAGCATCTCCATTTTCAGACTGCAGATGGGGTCCATTTCCGGGTCAACGTTCCTAAAGGACACAAGTCATTGTCCGCTCCACAACCAAGGATTGAAGCCTTCAAGATAGTCTTGAATGACTGCCAGAGAGAGAGTCACACAGACCTGAATGGAGTGTCTCTCTTCTCTCAGATTAGCATTGTGCAGGGCTGTCCCTATTTCTCCAATCACATCCAGGGGAATAGACTGGAGAACGCCCTCTTTGGGGGGGTGGAAAATGACGCTATAGATGGAGGGACTGGAGATGACACCTTGATGGGGGGCATGGGGGACGATATTCTGCTGGGTGAGGCGGGAGATGACACGATATACGGTGACGAGGGGGATGACTACATGCTCGGCGGAGCGGGCCACGATGTCTTTATTCCTGGCCCAGGAAAGGACATGCTGGATGGAGGCCCTGGGAGGGACACCGTGCTCTACCAGGGTGACCATGAGAAGGGCCAGGGAGTGTACGTCAATCTCCTGACCGGGGAGGGCCAGCAGGCAGATGCAGACGGCGATATTCTGAAGGATGTGGAGAATGTCATTGGCACCATTTACCCGGACATCCTGGTGTCTGGATACGAACCTGCCCTTCTTAAGGGCTCAGATGGAAATGACATCCTGGTGTCAGTAGCAGGAGGGGATTACCTGATTGGAGGAGATGGAAATGACATGTACCTTTTAGCCTCCTACTCTGGCTCTCTTGTCATCGATAATTGTGCAGAGGACAATGAGACAGATATCCTATACTTGGACCACTTCTCTGACAGCTGGATCAACTGTTCCTATCTCAATGGAAGCCTCTCACTCTCCATCTCTGGCCCCAATGACTCGTTAGTGGAAGTGGAGCTACGAGGCTGGACAGCCGACAAACCAGACTGTCGCCACCTGCTGGTCGTCTTCAGCAACAGCAGCCTGCTTTCTGTGGAGGAACTTGTGAAACAATGGGAATCGCGGCAGATTAATGATCCTGATTTATGGCTCCTGCTTGACGGTCTTCACGCTGCTGGCGTTACTCCGTACACACACACACACACACACACGCACACACACACACAAGCATGCACACGCGCACCCATACACACACACATACACACACACACACACACACACGAGCATCCACATGCGCCCCCCCACACACACACACACACACATACACACACACAGAAGCATGCACACGTGCTCCCACACACACACATACACAGACATACACACACACACAAGCACACGCATACATATGCACACACTCACATTCACACACACACACACATACACACACAACTATTCACACAAGCATGCCCACACGCACCCACACTCACACACACACACACTTACTCACTTACTAATATTCAACTTTAATAGCATCCTCTAACAAATAACACGAAACCTTCACTGATGTACATGACTGCAATGTGTTACTTACTGGCCAATTAAAAGAGTGGAAACCATAAAAGAAATTAGGGTCACAGTTCACACAAACTCCATTATCCTAAAGCCTGTGTGTATAATGCCTCACCAAACATTCCCATACAAATGCATTGCAGCATAAATTATGGCATTAACTGTGTGGATTATTCATGCCATTTCACCCTCAAGAGACCTGCACAAATGCCTATAAATGATTAATAAATGTGTTATTAGTAATACATGCTCTATAAATGATTAATAAATGTGTTATTAGTAATACATGCTCTATAAATGATTAATAAATGTGTTATTAGTAATACATGCTCTATAAATGATTAATAAATGTGTTATTAGTAATACATGCTCTATAAAGGTTGTGTAACTACCTCCCACTGAAAAAGACACTCTGTTATTTGGATCATGATCAGACTGAGTTAATTGCAGGCTGTTCCCAGGGGCTGCTTAACTGCTCTGGCCAATTAGACTTGGGCACCCCTGGAGGACCAGAAGGAAGATTTTGGGAGGTGTGAACATACCCCTCCCTTTCTCAATCCTGCCAGTTTTCACCTCCTTCCCACTGGATACACTGCTCTCACCACCGTACTCCACCTTGAGTATAAAATATAGAGACTGCAAGGCCAATAGAAACCAATAGGCAGCACATCCGAACCAGGAAGTTTTAAATGTACAACGAGGATTGCGCAGAAAGTGACCTGATGGCTATGTAATTGGTTGCAACTAGGTTGACCTAGGCCAGAATAAATTAGAATAAAAATAATCCTATTTTTTTCTGTGTGGTAAAAAAAAAAAAAAATTACCACGGAAAAATAATAAGCAATTTCTAAAGAAATTTTAATGCACAGTTAACATCAATATATGAGTGGAAGTATTTTTTTGAATGGAACCCAATGGGAAAACTGTCTACTTGAGCGCAAATCATAGATATCAGCAGAGGGCGAGATTATATCCGGTGCTGAGGTTGAGAGCCGAAAGCTGGCCTTTTGGGTGGGGTCAGTTATTGTTGGAGGCATGAGATCTGAGTCTATCCCATCATGCACCTGTACATTCAGAGTATAATATAGCTGGTCCACTCGGCGAATGTGGCCTGTTTGAGATTCAAGCTGAAATTCCATTGCTCAGTCAGAGAGGTTTTAAAGGAAATGCATTAGTACACATTACATATTTCCTGTCAGAATGTATCAAATGTGCATTTAACCAAGAAATCCCCCCAAAAAAGATTATAGAATGCAACAGGGCCATTTTCTTCCAAACAATATTGAGAAAATAATCGTTCCCTGCACCATAAAACATAAGATCTGATGTGAAATGGATTAATTTTCATCCCTGAATATATTTCTATATATGGGGCGGCTGTGGCTCAGGAGGTAGAGCGGGTCGTCCGCTGATCGCAGGGCTGGCGGTTCGATCCCCGGCTCCTCCTGTCCACATGTCGAAGTGTCCTTGGGCAAGACACTGAACCCCAAATTGCTCCCAATGAGCAGGCTAGCGCCTTGCATGGTGGCTGCCTCCATTGGTGTGTGAATGTGTGTGTGAACGGGTGAGTGAGAGGCCATCGTAAAGCGCTTTGGATAAAAGCGCTATATAAGTGCAGTCCATCTCACACAGTTCTTACAGCAGTCTTAAAGGGATAGTTCACCCATTTTGAAGAATTGAATATTGTTTTTCTTACCCTGAAATGGTATGGAAGGCTGCAGTGATCCTGTCCTGGTCTCACCTGTAGGACAATTATCATTCTGTTTTTCTTTTCTCAGTCCTCTTTCTGAGTGTTATATTCTGTATATCTGTCTGTTTGTATTATTATTGTTATTATCATCATTGCATTCCCCTCTGTTCGTGGGTTGTCCGAGTCGCATTCGTGTGTTTGTTTACCCTGTCTCGTGTATGCACTGTTTGGCTGACTTCGGGATTTTCCGAGGGTTAACGCTGTATTTCCGAAGTTTCGTTTTCTGCTACTTCCTGATTTCCTTTACGTGTAATGGTATAGATTACTAACTCGCGCTAACAATCACTCGGGTGCTTTATTAGTTAAGTGCACTTACTAAACCAATTAACATAAATGTATACTAACAACTAACTGTCTGTCTTATAGTTAGATACGAACAGTTAACCAGTTTTTTCCGCTTTCTCTGTTAAGCCCTTTTTGTACCTTAGCCTTTTGATTTCCTGGTTTCGACTTTTGCTTGTTTTTCTGACTTTGATTTTGGATCTCGTTTGATATCTCTGGATTACCTGGCTTTTGACACTGGACCGGAATTAAACTACGTTTCTACCTTATCCTTGTCTGCATTTGGGTCTCTGAGTCTGGGACTTAACACTGAGTAGGAAACTCTTTGTGCCCCTAGAATGCTCCTATGTCTGTGTAACATCCCGATGATATCTTTCACTTCCCTTCTGGATCTCCAGGCCCCGGGGATCAAAGCGTTAGATAACAATGGGAGGGGGTTAGCAACCTCATTGCATAACACCAAACGACATAAACCACGCGTCATAAACCACGAGCGAGGTGTGAACTCCGCTGTCTGACGTCAAGCGGGCGTCCCCAGTGTTTCAAAGTAACTTCATTCATGCCCATGAATGGAGAAAGTAACCTCATATTCGATATCAGCAATAAGGCAGTTTCTGATGCCTAACGGAGCCGAATAAATAAAGCCGTGTCCAGGTCGTTATTATCCCGCGGCGCCGCTTCTCTTGAGTTTGCCAGCACACACTGCTAATGAGTTATCAAACATCTCCCCCGAAACTAAACCTAAAGGAATCATGTTTGGTACAGTTAGCTCCCAAAATTCATGACGAAGATCAAGAGACAAAATATATCCACGTATTTTGTAGTTTGAGAGTTATCTAACCTAATCACATTCCCTTACTAATTTGTTGAAATTAGTGTGACTGGGGCAAGGAGGCGAAGGCGGGTAATCTAAACAACCAATAGCAGCGTAGACCCGCCCCCAGACAGTCAGGTATTTTAGGTGGGCGACCTCAGGTGCGCGCTTTCTTTATTTAAAAAAATATTCCTTCACCTGGGCTCCTGTATATTTTTGGCGAGTTTCTGCAACCTCCTTCTGCTAAAAACACTGAATAACGGGGCTATCGGACCTCCGAGTTATGCTTTCCACTCAGAAGCTGCATTATCGCGTGTCGTGCCTCAGCTGGGCCTTGGAGAACCTACCTCGTTTTATCCACCTTTTTTCTGACTCAAGCCCCACCATTCCTTTTTACCCCCTACCAGTCGAGTTGCACCACTGCATTTCCTAATAATGCCAACGTGTTCCTATATTGCGTCTTACCGCATAACCTACTGTTGATTGTTATTGTAAGGTGTTTTGTAGCCTAGATATGTTAGCAATGTGTAAGTAGTTGTAGCATCAGTACTTGTGTCTTACTGTAGCTCCATAAGAGTGAAATGTTAGGATCGTACTGTTATTTTGTGTAGCGTGTATGTGTGGTGTTAAATACCGTAGTAGATTTGGGGCAATTCCACTGGTTTATTGCCCCATCTGTTGTATTGTTATATTGTGTTGAATACCCATAGAGCATTATTGTTAGAGTTCCTATTAAACCTTATTACTTATAATAAATGCTTGGTCCTGATTCCTCTCTCACGCTGACGGAAAAATCCACTAACAAAGTCATATAGAGACGTCTGAATTCTATAAGTGCAGAGGGTGAATTCCCTCACAGCATATCACCTGTTTAGGTTGATCTACAGTTGGGTTCAGAGTGCTGAGCCGTTAACCGGGCAACTGAAGGTGATCCCTGAACAATAGTCTTGTAATTGAATTTAAATTGATTAAATAAATTCCAATTTAATAAATAGACCCATTCTGAATTACATATTATCCATCTGACACACCATTGTGGCTATCCTAAATTGGAGCAATGCTAACAATTAGCATCTTGCCATTGGATATAATTGCCCCCAGGCTAACTTGCTTTAAAAATAACCGCCTAAATCCACTCAAATAAGGTTTAACAACAGCTTTACAAGTGTCGTTGTTGGAAACGACAGAGTGTACAAAAATTATATTTTCGCTCAAATTACTGGATATGATTATGTCATTTCCACCTTCGTTTAGATTTATGAACATCCAGTAAGAGAGCTGGTAACTTTTTAGTGTTTTTTTTATACATTATATACAGTGTATGCATGCGTTACGTCTATCCACATATATTTTTGTAAATGTCTCACTCTGTGGTGTCTTGGTGGCGTAGCCTGTAAGAGCACCGTCCACGTTCTCATTGCAAGCCATGATGTTGGCGGTCCCATTCTTTCTGTTTTTCTACACTGTGCTGTCCAATAAAAATCAGAAAAAGCCCTAAATATATATGTTTTAATTTCTCATTCTGACAAGGCGAAATTAAAGTCAATTGCTTTTGCAGTCCAGGTTTTTCTTCTGGGTATATGATTGGATAATGAGGATGATGGAACATGATTCTAATCTCACTCATTGGCTAAATGATCTTTGGCAGGCCTTCCCCATGCAACGCTCTCTCTGGCCATTAGGGGGGGTGTGACCAACACAATGGCAGATTTCACTGCGCCGTCCGAGCTGCGTTAATCACTTGTGCAAACTGCTGAATCCCTGAGGCCTTTCCGTTTGGTCTGTGTCGCCTGCCAGGCCTATCATTTGTGTTACCCCTCAACACTTTGGCTCTCAGAGACATTACGTTTAGTTGCCCTTTCCCAATTAGTATTAGTATTAGTATATTGTGTATTCGCTGCTGCAGGTGAAACCTCTTGAAAAAGAAACGTGTAAACAGAACACTGATCTAATTATGATAATTACTGTGTGAGCGAGAGATAACATTACCTGATGCAGGGAACAAACCTGTTATCTGTGGGTCTTCTACAGAATGAATGAATGCGTAAATCCAGTCTCTAGAAAGGTAGCATCATTAACAAAGCCTTACAGAGCACACCACAGCCTGCAAATAGCAGCTCAGCCACCTACCAGGTGAGCGAGTGAATGTGTGAGTGAATTGGTGAGTGACTGAATGAATGAGTGAGTGAGTGAGCAAGTGAGTGAATGGGTGAGTGAATGAGTGAGTGAGTGAATGGGTGAATGAGTGAATAAGTGAGTCAGTGGATGAGTGAGTGAGTGAATGAGTGAGTCAGTGGATGAGTGAGTGAATTGGTGAATGTCTGAGTGAGCATGTGGGTGAATGAGTGAGTAAGTGAATGCGTGAGTGGGTGAGTATGAATGAGTGAGTGTGTGAGCGAATGGGTGAATGCGTGAGTGAGCGTGTGGGTGAATGGGTGAACGAGTGAGTAAGTGAATGAGTGAGTGGGTGAGTATGAATGAGTGAGTGAGTGAGCGAATGGGTGAATGTGTGAGTGAGCATGTGGGTGAATGGCTGAGTGACTGACTGATTTTCTGAATGACTGAATGAGTGAGGGTGTAGGTGAATGGGTGAACGAGTGAGTAAGTGAATGAGTGAGTGGGTGAGTATGAATGAGTGAGTGAGTGAGCGAATGGGTGAATGCGTGAGTGAGCATGTGGGTGAATGGCTGAGTGACTGAATGAGTGAGGGTGTGGGTGAATGGGTGAATGCGTGAGTGAGCGTGTGGGTGAATGGCTGAGTGACTGATTGATTTTCTGAATGACTGAATGAGTGAGGGTGTGGGTGAATGGGTGAACGAGTGAGTAAGTGAATGAGTGAGTGGGTGAGTATGAATGAGTGAGTGAGTGAGCGAATGGGTGAATGCGTGAGTGAGCATGTGGGTGAATGGCTGAGTGACTGAATGAGTGAGGGTGTTCGATGAGGATATGCGTGTATGTTTGGCAATGCTAGGAAGTTTGCTTGCTAGGAAGGAAACATCATATATAAACACATAGAGGGAAAGCCTGAATATAGTTCTATTATAGGTACTACAGCCCGAATACAGGTAATATGGTTCTAATATAGATACGATAGTCTTTGGACACTTATTTACCAAATGTTGTATCCACACATTACATTTTCCATGGATTTACAGAGTGAGAGATCTAGTAATGGTTTCTTTTCATGTAAAATTATTGTCATTTCCAATAATTGATTACAGCTGCTACGTTTGTGGAGAATTGTAATTCACAGCAGATAAACACTTTCTTCAGACCGAGAGAAAGCAATAAACAATCACGGGACGGAAGTGTTCTTCGTTTTAGTGTTCAAAAGCAGTGTGCTCCCATTCGAGAATGGCTTTGCGTGCGTGCGTGCTTCAAGGTAAACTGCACCTGCCACTGAAAAACAACCACTCTCTCCAGCATCCACAACAGAAGACGAAGAGGAGCTCTGTACTTGTGCTCTTTGCAGGAACAACCCCCTGGTTTTTACTCCTCTCATTAACACTATGACACAGTATATATGACTATGACACAGTGTATATGACTATGACACAGTATATATGACTATGACACAGTATATATGACTATAACACAGTATATGTGACTATAACACAGTATATGTGACTATGACACAGTATATATGACTATGACACAGTATATATGACTATGACACAGTATATGTGACTATGACACAGTATATATGACTATGACACAGTATATGTGACTATGACACAGTATATATGACTATGACACAGTATATATGACTATGACACAGTATATGTGACTATGACACAGTATATATGACTATGACACAGTATATATGACTATGACACAGTATATGTGACTATGACACAGTATATATGACTATGACACAGTATATGTGACTATGACACAGTATATATGACTATGACACAGTATATATGACTATGACACAGTATATGTGACTATGACACAGTATATGTGACTATGACACAGTATATGTGACTATGACACAGTATATATGACTATGACACAGTATATATGACTATAACACAGTATATGTGACTATAACACAGTATATGTGACTATGACACAGTATATATGACTATGACACAGTATATATGACTATGACACAGTATATGTGACTATGACACAGTATATATGACTATGACACAGTATATGTGACTATGACACAGTATATATGACTATGACACAGTATATATGACTATGACACAGTATATGTGACTATGACACAGTATATATGACTATGACACAGTATATATGACTATAACACAGTATATGTGACTATGACACAGTATATATGACTATAACACAGTATATGTGACGCACTGTTATAACACAGTATATGTGACTATGACACAGTATATATGACTATGACACAGTATATATGACTATGACACAGTATATGTGACTATGACACAGTATATATGACTATGACACAGTATATGTGACTATGACACAGTATATATGACTATGACACAGTATATATGACTATGACACAGTATATGTGACTATGACACAGTATATATGACTATGACACAGTATATGTGACTATGACACAGTATATATGACTATGACACAGTATATATGACTATGACACAGTATATATGACTATAACACAGTATATGTGACTATAACACAGTATATGTGACTATGACACAGTATATATGACTATGACACAGTATATATGACTATGACACAGTATATGTGACTATGACACAGTATATATGACTATGACACAGTATATGTGACTATGACACAGTATATATGACTATGACACAGTATATATGACTATGACACAGTATATGTGACTATGACACAGTATATATGACTATGACACAGTATATGTGACTATGACACAGTATATATGACTATGACACAGTATATATGACTATGACACAGTATATATGACTATAACACAGTATATGTGACTATAACACAGTATATGTGACTATGACACAGTATATATGACTATGACACAGTATATATGACTATGACACAGTATATGTGACTATGACACAGTATATATGACTATGACACAGTATATATGACTATGACACAGTATATATGTCTATGACACAGTATGTGTGACTATGACACAGTATATATGACTATGACACAGTAAATATGACTATTACGCAGTATATATGACTATGACACAGTATATGTGACTATAACACAGTATATGTGACTATGACACAGTATATATGACTATGACACAGTATATATGACTATAACACAGTATATGTGACGCACTGTTATAACACAGTATATGTGACTATGACACAGTATATATGACTATGACACAGTATATATGACTATGACACAGTATATGTGACTATGACACAGTATATATGACTATGACACAGTATATATGACTATGACACAGTATATATGTCTATGACACAGTATGTGTGACTATGACACAGTATATATGACTATGACACAGTAAATATGACTATTACGCAGTATATATGACTATGACACAGTATATGTGACTATAACACAGTATATGTGACTATGACACAGTATATATGACTATGACACAGTATATGTGACTATAACACAGTATATGTGACTATGACACAATATATATGACTATGACACAGTATATGTGACTATGACACAGTATATATGACTATGACACAGTATATGTGACTATGACACAGTATATATGACTATGACACAGTATATGTGACTATGACACAGTATATATGACTATGACACAGTATATGTGACTATGACACAGTATATATGACTATAACACAGTATATGTGACTATGACACAGTATATATGACTATGACACAGTATATATGACTATGACACAGTATATATGACTATGACACAGTATATCAGAATCCCTTTATTCGCCAAGTATTTACATACAAGGAATTTACTGTGGTTTATTGGTGCGTACATAAACCAACATAAAATAAAATAATATAATATAAAACATAAAACATAAAACAAAACAAAACAAAAACACAAAAACAAGTAGTGCAAGTAGTAGTGCAAGTTTCAACCAATATAATATTATATTATATATGCAAGATAAAAATAAAAATAACAAATATAAGTAAAAATAAAAATATAAATAAACAAAAAGTACAGTGGGAAGTAGGTAAAGTGTAAAGTGTCTATGAGGCGGGATAGAGTCTGTGTCTGTGTCGGAGGGCGTCCCGGGCCTTGTTGATAAGGCTAACTGCAGAAGGAAAGAAACTGTTTTTATGGCGAGAGGTTTTGGTCCTGATGGACCGCAGCCTCCTGCTAGAGGGAAGTGTTACAAACAGACTGTGACCGGGGTGAGAGGGGTCGGCCACAATCTTGCCTGCACGCCTCCGGGTCCTGGAGGCATACAGGTCCTGGAGAGATGGCAGGTTGCAGCCAATCACCCTCTCCGCAGCGCGGATGATACGCTGCAGTCTGCCCTTGTCCTTGGCGGTGGCAGCAGCGTACCAGATGGTGATGGAGAAGGTGAGGATGGTCTCGATGATGGCAGAGTAGAAGTGGACCATCATCGTCTTTGGCAGGTTGAACTTCTTCAGCTGCCGCAGGAAGAACAACCTCTGCTGGGCTTTTCCAGTGATGGAGCTGATGTTCAGCTCCCACTTGAGGTCCTGGGAGATGAAGGTTCCCAGGAAGCGGCAGGACTCCACAATGTCAACTGTGGAGTCTCTCAGGGAGATGGGGATGAGTGGGGCTGGGTTATTCCTGAAGTCCACCACTATCTCCACTGTCTTTGCAGCATTTAGCTCCAGGTTGTTCTGACTGCACCAGTCCGCCAGATGGTCGATCTCCCTCCTGTAGGCGGACTCATCCCCACCAGAGATGAGTCCGATGTATATATGACTATGACACAGTATATGTGACTATGACACAGTGTATGTGACTATGACACAGTATATATGACTATGACACAGTATATGTGACTATAACACAGTATATGTGACTATGACACAGTATATATGACTATGGACACAGTATAAAAACTGGACACAGTATGTAGACTATATATTACTGTAGACTATATATTACTATATAAAGTAAAAAAGTAGTCTTTTAAAGTACACAAAAAACAGTAATTTATTAATTAATTTGTGACATTTTTTTAACATTACTGAAAATAAAACAAGATGGTAAAAATATGACAGTAAATCTAAGCATCTAAAAAAAAAAAATGAAACTGCCAGCTTCCTCAGAAGCACTGCTTGCTGAGGGCAGCCTACCTCATTTATCAATGTTCACAGAAAGCACTTTTATATTGCAAATGTCTATCGCTTATACATTCAAGTTAAGATTAACATTTGTGCTTTAGACTCCTTGAAGCTGGACTAAATATTTTTCTTCTTATAAAATGCGAAACCTATTGACAGTAATATGTTGTGCCTGTGGTTTCCCATGAATACTGGCCATATTTGGAAGAATGTGAGTAGACGGGTGAAAATAAAGTATCCAGAGTCCTCATCAATCTGTGAACCGGCAGATATATATAAATCAGATATAATGATTATTTAATCATTAGTTCATTACTGTTTTTTATCTTTTTATAAATGCTGTATTCTCTCTGTAAATCCAGTATGAGAGAGCGAGAGAGAGAGAGAGAGAGAGAGATAGAGAGAGAGAGTTCTGGGGTCCACTCAGTCAGCAAAACTACACTGCATGGGACAAGAATCCAACTGATTTTACAAATTTTACAAATACAAAGGAAAACACCTAATAAGGCATGTAGGGCCGAATTAGGCAGGTTTCCATTGGCAATAAGTATACAAAAAAGAGCACTCAAATTCTGGATGCACCTTAAATCAAGCCCCAATGACACGCTACAATATAAGGCGCTACAATCCCAAGAACTGAACCCTGAAAAGAGCCCCCTCAGTCAGCTGGTACTGAAGCTTACTAATTCTGTAACTCAAATGAACCTACACCATGCTCAGTCCAGCACTGCTAACCCTAACCCTAACCCTAACCCTAACCAGCCACAAATCAGTGTAACCCAAATTATGCCACAAACTAAAAAATTGTATTTGGAACATTGGGATAAAGAAACCAAAACACAGAGTCGACTAATTTGCTATCGGAAACTAAAAAAAGATTATACTCCAGCAGAGAATCTCTTCTCTGTCAGAGATACAAAGCAGAGACAGATCCTGACCAAATACAGGCTCAGTGACCACACCCTTGCAATTGAAAAAGGTAGACACAAAAACTCATGGTTACCAAAAGAACAACGAATATGTGGTCACTGTAAGACAGGAAAGGTAGAGACAGAGATGCACTTCCTCTTTAACTGCCCACAATAAACAACAATAAGAAAATAATATTTCCCTATCAAACAATGAGAAATGCATAATTCTATTAGGAGAAGGACCAACAGCCCCAATTGCGGCACAATATATTTTAGTCATAACCTGAGGGACACTGAGTGACCATCCACTCATACAGGAGAGACTCTTGAGATACTGTTGATTGAATGTTTATTTATCTTTAACATTCTTATTGTGTTGTTCTTATTTATATTATTATTATTTTACTGTACATATGCATTTTAAGTATACTTTGGCAATATTTACATTTGTATTTCCTGCCAATAAAGCTATTTGAATTTGAATTTGAGAGAGAGAGAGAGAGAGAGAGAGAGAGAGAGAGAGAGAGAGAGAGAGCGATAGTGCAGAGGCCTATGAACACAGGGCAAAACCCTGCCTCTCCCCCATCTGCCATTTTAGGAAATTATGAACCAGCGATTGCCAAATGCAAACGAAGGCCTTCTGTCCCAAAGAGTTGGGAGAGGAGGCAGAAACTAATGAAGGAAAATACACAAATAGCCTTGAATGTTCCCTTGAATGATTCACGCTACTTAGATTGCACAGATGAGGGTGCTCAGAAATACATGCCCTAAAATACAATATGTCCCCATTACAGAATGTGTTGTACACAGTTGCTATGACAACCATCTATGTTTACAGGAAGTTCACGTTCAGGTGCTGGGGCATTCTGGGTACATCTAGATACGTGCTGACATCTTGTAGCTACATCCAGAGCTAGCATATTATGTTAATAAACTGCCTTATTACTACACAGTAAGTCGAGCGCCTTTGTTTGTGCACATACAGTGTATCTACACTCATTGTAAATTATGCATAACTATCTAAATAGAGCTCCGTAGTCCCGCCCACTTTGGTGACGAAATTCTGGTGCCACTTTTTGGAAAAAATATAATGGGAGTCAATGGACTGAAAATGTTTTTTTTTCTATATTGAGGGAGCTAGATTTTCAAAACATCAAAAGCTGGGTTGTCACATTTTAAAATAATTGGTCATTTGAAATTATGTCCAACAAATAAACAACAAACACGTTTAAAAAAAAAAAAAACTAAAACGACTACAACATCCGGACTACTCGCTCACCACCACTGCTGGAGTGAAAGCCATAAAGCTGACACATTCGACATGGCCAGACTGATAGTGATTCTCGCCCTGAAAGTCTTAGTTTCACTTCCATAATAAGACAAAGTGACAGCCATTTTCGCTAGCAGAACGACTGGTAATTACTTCTTTGGCCGTTAGCTACTTGCATAATAAGTTACAAGAGCAGACAGAGTGACAGCCATTTTCGCTAGCAGAGTGACTGGTAGCTACTGCGTTAGCTAGAAAAGGCGAGAGCAGGCAATGTATGACCGGGGATTCTGGGTAGTGTAGTTATGTTTCTCAAAATCCGTTAATTATATGATTCAAATTTGATTTAAACGCGGTGGTGAGTATATAATAGACTTTGTATCACATATATGTCAGTTTGGTCTATACAATGCCATAATATCATCATAAGGGTGACTGAAAGATCCCGAAGTGGGGGCAGGTAATGGCTTCCAGCAGTATATTACCACATATTATCCATTCATACAGCTGGATATATACTGGAGCGGTTCAGGTTAAGTACCTTGCTCAAGGGTACAATGCAGGGAATCGAACCTGCAACCTTTCGGTTACAAGGCCAGTTCCTTAACCATTATACTACACTGCTGCAGATCCACAGTCAACATTTTTGCTACACTGCATCCTTACAACATAATGTGACCCCAAAACCTAGCAGGCCAGGGAGGTATACTTGGAAGCAAGATTTCTGAGTTAGCTGGATAACTGCACTAAAACCTGGAACCCTCCAAAAATCTGGAACATGGACTGAAGTAAAAAAAGCTGCTCTGGGTTTTACGCAGTTATCCAGCTAACTCAGTAAGCCTGCTTTGTAGTATACCCCTCTGGGTTCAAATAATATTTGTTTTGGATTCAAACACTTTTCTGCATTTGAATAAGCATGCCTGGTGTATTGGAACACATTAAATAATCCCAAAAGTGTAAACCCCACCCATATGCTCCTCCGAGCAGGCTCAAATTCTCCAGGCGAGATCAATAGAGCACAGAAAAGTGTAAACCCCACCCATATGCTCCTCCGAGCAGGCTCAAATTCTCCAGGCGAGATCAATAGAGCACAGAAAAGTGTAAACCCCACCCATATGCTCCTCCGAGCAGGCTCAAATTCTCCAGGCGAGATCAATAGAGCACAGAAAAGTGTAAACCCCACCCATATGCTCCTCCGAGCAGGCTCAAATTCTCCAGGCGAGATCAATAGAGCACAGAAAAGTGTAAACCCCACCCATATGCTCCTCCTAGCAGGCTCAAATTCTCCAGGCGAGATCAATAGAGCACAGAATCCAAAACAAATACTATTTGAACCCAGGTCTGCAACCTACTGTAACTCCACAACCTACTTCAGCCCGGCAACCCACTGATTATGGGGAGTGTTTTGCAATTTATTGATAGATAGTTCAGTGCCATCTATAACATTATTCACACACCCTGAGCTTAACCACCTGCTATGGTGCAGTGTAGTGTAGTGTGTGGGGAAAAGCCGTTGTAATTTTTCATAGAGAAAAAGAAGGTGAACCTTTAATAGGTTAGTTTCAGCTTGCTCTACTAAAGCGCATCAGTCCCACGGGTCAGCGCATTAGTAGAATACGTTTTTAAATGGATTTTTATTGCATAAATATTTCAACTGTACATGGTTTGTGACATGGCATTATGAGAAAACAAAATCCATAAAATGGCTTTGTTTTACGCTTTCTTGCAAGAGACATTTTAAGCTCTTTTGTTGAAAAATAGCACACGCTCTCAAAGGTGCCCTTTCCTGTGTGTGTGCGTGTGCGTGTGTGGGTGTGTGTGTGCACTGCGCGCAACATATTTGGAGTTCACAGCGATGGCGACCCTATAGAAAGCAATGCACTCGTTTAGCGTTTATTTAGAAAGACAAAAGGGCGAGGAAGAGGAGGGCCCCTGAGGCAGCGGCGTGAGGAAGAGCGATTAATCATTCTGCTTTAAGAAGCTGCGTGTCAGAACAAGGTCAGAGCCATCATTCACATAGAATCTCCCACTCAAAAATAAAGCTGTGTGTGTGTGAGTGAGTGCACGCGTGCATGCGTTTGTGTGTGTGTGTGCGTGCATCGTTTGTGTGTTCGTGTGTGTGAGTGAGTGCACGCGTGCATGCGTTTGTGTGTGTGTGTGCGTGCATCGTGTGTGTGTGCGTGTGTGGGTGGGTGGGTGCACGAGTGCTTGCTTGTGTGTGTGTGTGTGTGTGTGTGTGTGTTTGTGTGCGTGTGCATGCTTGTGTGTGTGTCTGTGCCTGTACACTTTTCTGAAACTGCGGTTTAAATGAAGGTCAATATTTGCATTTCTTATTTTCTGTATTCCTTATATTTTACATTATGGAGGGGGGGATGGGTGGGGGTGGTGCATTGTGGGAGAATGTGAGCTTTTTATCCAAACAATCTTTTTTCAGCTTGCAGTGCAGAGAAGTGCAAAAGCCATTTCATCTTTTTTTTTTCTTCTCAAAAGAAAGAAAAGCTTTGAGATTCTTTTCCAGGAATCTGAAATCATCCCTTTAGGCGTTGTACAGTTAGACAGACTAAAGCCATAGTTTTATACATTATTATTATTCATATATGTTAATGCTCACAAAATATTTCTCTACAGTAGCCTACAAATGTTACATTTGCCACTTGTTTTGTGTATGTTATCCAGTCAGTAATAGAAAATCCTGTTCTGCATATAATATACGGATGGTGCCGGTGGTATTTGGAGGCCGTGTGTTTAGAAGTGGATATATCACAGGCATTGTTGGGTTGTTGACATTCATTAGAGTCAAACTGCCTTCAGTCTGGTGAGATAGAGAGTCACAAGGCAGGCCAATAATCCGTAAAGTGGGTGACCCTCAGGTGGAAACAATGGAGGTTAAACAAAGGAAGGAGTCAAAGGTCAACGAGATAACGAAATCTGAACGCAAATCAGAAGTTGATGAAGTGACACTCAGCAACCAGCACAAAATAGCAAGAATGTGCATTTAATTTAAACAGAATATGCTTGTGGTACTCAGCCACACATTTCAGAAGATAAAATACAAGAGGGAGGGACTCTTGGGTTTAAACCAGGTCCAATAGGGCGATCCTTTAAGGAAGGTCACAGTACACTCAGACTTTGCTGAGTATAGCCATACTCATGTGGTATGTTTTTATATGTTCTACCGAAAAATGTGTTGTTCAAAATATGGTCCGAATAAACTTAAAATACATAAAGAGATGTGCGAGTGTACTATGAGCTTCCCGTTTTGGAAGGGGAGATTTATCATGGTTTTTGAAGGCCTAAACGATTCCCCGTGTGTTAGCTCACGGAGAAGCTGCAGCTGAGGGGGTAAGTGTCTCAATGCTAAAGCAATCGGTCAGGTTGTGCGATGCAGTTGGAAAACATTTTAATAAGGTCTGGGATGAAAAAAAAATTGAACCATCCTTTAACTTTTCTAAAAATCGCAGAACATTAAAAAAAAAAGCTGATCTGCCCTCGTGCCGAAGCTGCAGTCGGCTCAATCAATTTCCCTTCCTTCCTTCTCCTCGCGCTGGTTATGTTGATTCATAATTACACCATGCATCATGTCCACTGAGCGTGTACGCACACTGAACACACTCAGATTCATCAACCAGCACACCACAGAGAAAACCATGTACCCCTGTACATAAACCTGTCTTAGATTTCTCTCACACGCAGTTTCCTTTCAGATTAAAACATCATTTTCCCTAAACTTCATTTTCAGTCCAAAATATAAACATTCCCAGCTTCCTATATTGCATCCAGGCCCCAAACTTAATTGAACGGAATAACTGGCCACCAGTGCAAGGCAAAGGTTCATACTATGGAAGCATATCCGTGCCAAAATTCTAATGAAAACGCAAATCGGCGATTGCATTTTGTTTATATTCGATGTGCGCAAAAACCATGATATAAAACCATAATTCAAATGAAAATGTAAAAGGCCACTTTGAGTTCTAATTTTCAAGTTAATGTATGCACTTTGTCTGACATTTTGAAAATGTTAATCCATTTCACATTTAATTCTTCTCGCCCTCTACGACACAACCCTGCCATAATTTAAATGAAAATTAAAAACCACGTTAGCATGAGCAGTTTCTTATTGTAATCACACAGACATTATCATGTCAACGGACGCAATGCCATTGCATTTGAATTATGTCAGTCTTGTGCCGCAAGAGCATAAAAGCGATATGTTAAATGGCGAATTGAATTATCATGACACTTTTTGTCATAGATCATGCACAGGGTTGTGTCGTGTAAACAATCTCGCCCTCTGCTGATAGCTATAATTTGCGCTCAGTTTCTCCATTGGGCTCCATTCATTTTTGTGAGAAAAAAAAAAATACTTCCACTGATGTTAACATTAAAATTATTTTATTTATTCTTTTATTATTTTTCCGTGGTACAATTTTCTTTTTTACCACACAGACAAAGATAGGATTTTTATTATTATTATTTATTCTGGCCTAGGTCATATTTCCGCACCCTAGTTACGTACTTATTTGAAGTAGCCGTCTTCACGTCACTTTTTGCGCCATCCTCGTTGTACATGTGACTCGAAGGACACAACTGCGCATGTGACATGAGCGCAAAATGAAAACTTCCTGGTTTGGATGCGCTCCCCATTGGGTTCTATTGGCCTCGCAGTCTCTATATTTTATACTCAAGGTGGAGTACGGTGGTGAGAGCAGTGTATCCAGTGGGAAGGAGGTGAAAGCTGGCAGGATTGAGAAAGAGAGGGGTATGTTCACACCTCCCAAAATCCTCCTTCTGGTCCTCCAAGGGTGCCCAAGTCTAATTGGCCCCTGGGAACAGCCTGCAATTAACTCAGTCTGATCATGATCCAAATAACAGAGTGTCTGTTTCAGTGGGAGGTAGTTACACAACCTTTATAGAGCATGTATTACTAATAACACATTTATTAATCATTTATAGGCATTTGTGCAGGTCTCTTGAGGGTGAAATGGCATGAATAATCCACACATGTTAATGCCATAATTTATGCTGCAATGCATTTGTATGGGAATGTTTTGTGAGGCATTATACACACAGGCTTTAGGATAATGGACTTTGTGTGAACTGTGACCCTAATTTTTTTTATGGTTTCCACTCTTTGAATTGGCCAGTAAGTAACACATTGCAGTCATGTACATCAGTGAAGGTTTCTTGTGTTATTTGTTAGACGATGCTGTTAAAGTTTAATATTAGTAAGTGAGTAAGTGCGTGCGTGTGTGTGTGTGTGTGTGTGTGTGTGTGAGTAATGGTGGTGTATTGTGAGGTAGGATAGGAATGTATTTTCCTGTTTGTAACATTAAAAAGTGCCCAAATAAAACTGGTAATATCTTGACAAACAGAATTTTATTGGCGAGAATTCAAACACGCAGCCAAAAACATTATTGTACCGAACCCAATCTGACCAAACGCTACCGTGCACCAGAGTCTTTAAAATTTCATTAAAATGAAGAGAATAACGGGTTTTAGTCTGTCTTTTTTCCCCACACACTTTGGGTGAAATGGTGTTGGCTGTGAAATTGCCTTTTCTTTCTTCTCGAGAAGATTGTATGTCAGTAGTCAGATTGTTCTCTTTCACCTATTGTAGTGGAAAGAGTGTGGAAACTGGGAGATTACCGTGTGTTTTCCACCACACAAAAAACTTTGTTGTGGCTGGGAGATTGCAAGCTCATTCTGGTTCTCTGCCAATCACATTTCTTACATTCTCAGCCCCGCCCACTCCCCTCATTGGCTCATAGTAGAAGCGTTGACATAATGCTGTAGTTACATAATAGCTCCAGAGAGCTGCTGTTTAGATGTGTGTCCACATCATAAGGGGCCTTGTCTGGAATGCATAAGATTTGAAATAGGGAAAGGCATTTAAACATGGCCTCAAGCCCAAGATTAGGAGAGAGAGAGAGAGAGAGAGAGAGAGAGAGAGAGAGAGAGAGAGAAAGTAAAAGTTCTTAAAGTGGCACTTTTACAGACTTATGATCAGTAAGAGCAAACCTCTGGAGTTTGTTTTAACTTCTGTTTTGACGTTTGCAGTGAGAAAAAAAAAAGTGTGTTACCTTTATCGTTTGTGTTACGTTCCCTAGGAAGACCCAGACGCAGACCACAGGATAAATCCAAAAGGGTAGTTTATTATCCGTTCCTTAGTCAAGCCAGGTAATCAGAGATAGCGAGGTACAAAAACGACAGGCAATAGAGTAGTGAGAGACAATCCAAAAATCAGAAAACCAGGAAATCAAAAGGCTAAAGTACAAAAGGGCTAGGCAGGAGAATAGTCAAAAACAAAAGCTAGATTGTAAACGGTAATCAAAACAAGGCAGGCAAGGGCAAGGCAAAAGAATAGTCGGAATACAAGGTTGTCTCAGGAAAAACTAGCAAATCTCTGGCTTGGAAAAGGCGTAGGCACAGGATAAGTAGATCAACATTCTGACAAAGGACTGAAGAAAACACAGGGATTAAATACACAAGTAACTAATGACACAAGAGGAATCAGGTGTGTGAGAGGGAGGGACTCCAAACGAGAAACAATGAGAATACATTGGGCGGATAAACAATCACGTAGACAACTAGGGAAAACGCGGACTGGATTGCAAACATATACACGATAACAGATGACCTGGAGTTTCAGGAAATCGTGCAAAGATTAAGAGAACAGGGAGAGAAGATCAGATGCAGCTGCGAATGATTAGCAGAGAAAGAACAGCGTGAAAATGTGCGCTCTAATATGTTAATGAGATTAGTAACTATACACACACCCCTGCCGTTAGTATGATTAGTAAGTATATACAAATTAGTCTGTTAGTGGAGTTAGTAGATCTAATCTATCGTTAGTCTGTTAGTGGTAATTAGTAAATCTAATTACTCAGAGATAGGTAAGAAGCAAGAGGGAACCCGAACACCAATGAAAACACCGGAAATGTACAGAGACGTAAACTGGGAGTGACAGATCGAATGTAAACAAGCAGACACAAGACAACTAAGAAAAAACCGGAAAGTAAACAAGATGCTGGAAAATAACAAATTACATGACAGACAGATCACAGATCCTTACAGTACCCCCCCCCTAAGAAGCGCCTCTTGGCGTTTTAACAGGTGGCACAGGATGAGTCTTGTGAAAGTCTTTGAGTAAGTCCTTGTCCAAAACGAATCGTGAAGGAATCCATGATCTTTCCTCGGGACCGTAACCTTCCCAGTCGACCAGGTACTGAAGGTCCAACACCTCAGCAATGGTGTAAGTCTCTCCGCCGTCGATGATTCGGGGGGGTGGCGGGGGATCAGGTTCGGGACAAAGGGGGTGGGTTACAACAGGTTTGATTCTAGATACATGGAACGTGGGGTGTATTCTCCGCATAGTAGCGGGAAGTTTGAGTCGAAGCACTGAGCACTGGGAAGGGACCCAAATACCGGGGGGCTAACTTACGTGACGCAACTCTAAGGGGAATGTCCTTGGCAGAAAGCCACACCTTCTGACCCACCCGGTACTGGGGAGCCTTGGCTCGGTGGCGGTCCGCCGCCTCCTTCATCCGGGCACTAGCTCTGGTGAGATTAATGCGAGCAGTTCTCCAGGTTCTGGCACAGCGCCGGATGAAGGCCTCGGCGGATGGAACCCCCACCTCCGCTTCCTGACTAGGAAATAGAGGGGGTTGGTAACCTAGGGAACATTCAAATGGAGAAAGCTTGGTGGCAGATGAAGTGTGACAGTTTATCGCGTACTCGGCCCAGGGTAACTGCGAACTCCAAGTGGTGGGATTCCTAGAGCACAGGCATCTAAGCACTGTCTCAAGACACTGATTAGCTCGCTCAGTCTGGCCGTTAGATTGAGGGTGGAAACCGGATGTGAGACTGGTGGTAGTGCCGAGTAACCTGCAGAATGCTCTCCAAAACCGTGCTATAAACTGTGGCCCTCTATCGGAGACAATGTCGGTGGGAATCCCGTGCAATCTCACCACGTGTTGTATGAGAAGATTAGAGGTTTCCTTAGCGGAAGGGAGTTTGGTGAGGGGAACGAAGTGAACAGCCTTAGAAAATCGGTCTACAATGGTGAGGATAGTGGTGTAGTGATTGGAGGAAGGTAAACCTGTGACAAAATCGAGTGCAATATGAGACCAGGGACGGTGAGGAATGGGAAGTGGTTGAAGCTCACCGTGAGGAGGTTGGTGAGATGCCTTGTTCTGTGCACAGACTGAGCAGGCGGAGACAAATGAGGCGACGTCTTGTCGGACCTCCGGCCACCAAAACTTGCGTAAAATAAATGTGATTGTTCGATTGATACCTGGGTGGCCGGAGAGTCGCGACGAATGTCCCCACTGGAGCACCTGGGACCGAGCCGCTTCTGGAACATACATACAATGGTTAGGACAGTGACTGGGAGTGGCCTCCCCATTCTGAGCACTCCTAACAATACCTTCTATGGGGAGGCTGATAGCATTAATGAATACACTCTGGGGCAGGATAGTGTCTGGACAGGGGTCCTTAGATGAGGATTCAAAACGCCGGGAAAGGGCATCAGGCTTGGTATTCGGTTCCAGGCGAACTTCAGTTTGACTGAGGTGAGTGTGGCCACTCCAACACAGCCTTGGTCTTAGCTGGATCCATCCTGACTTGACCTTCCTCAATGATAAATAAAGACGATTCTCAAGGAAGCGACCCAGTACCTTGTGTAAATAAGAATGTCGTCCAGGTAAACGTAAACATACTGATTGATCATGTCACCGAGAACATCGTTGACCAGGTTCTTCTCGGTGATGTCGTTCAGGCCCCGGTAGTCGATGCAGGGACGGAGAGACCCGTCCTTCTTCCCCACAAAAAAGAATCCTGCTCCAGCCGGAGAGGAAGAAGGGCGGATGATGCCAGCTGCCAATGACTCTGACAGGTACTTTTCCATGGCTTCCGTCTCGGGTCGGGACAGGGAAAACAGACGGCCTCTAGGCGGGGAAGTGCCAGGCCTCAGGTTTATGGTGCAGTCATAAGGGCGATGTGGAGGCAATGACGAAGCACGCGCTTTACAGAATACCTCCTTGAGGTCATGATACTTGACTGGAACCCCCTTCAGATCCGGGCTTTCTTCTGCAGGAGGCACAGGAACAGGTAAGTGGGCCTTCTGGAGACAGCTGACCGCACATGAGGGGCTCCAGCCCACAATCTCATGTTTCCGCCAATCGATCTCCGGACAGTGACGGTTTAGCCAGGGATGGCCAAGGATCACCGGTGAGTGTGGAGAATCGATGATGTGGAGCTGAAGCTCCTCCTGATGGTTTCCGGAGACAAGTAGGTTGACGGGTAGGCTCTGCTGGGTAATCTCCGCGATCTGACCCCCACTGAGGGTGTGAGCTACTACTGGGCGCTCCAGTGGTGTGACAGGAACTCCCCAACGGGTCGCGGCCCCAACGTCCAGGAAATTAGCCTCAGCTCCGGAGTCGATAAGGGCAAGGGTCTTCTTGGTGCTGGTGTCCCACTGAAGAGTAACCGGAATGCACGTGCGATTGCGGTTGGAGGAGTCGACTGGTGTGACGCCCACTAGTGCTCCTCCGGCCACTAGTGAGCGTGATCTTTTACTGGACATTTATCCACAAAATGCCCAGTTTTGCCACAGTAAAGGCAAGCCCGGTCCTTGATGCGACGGGCCCTCTCCGCTGCCGATAACCTGGAGCGGTTAATCTCCATGGTCTCCTGTTCAGGTGAGTGGTGGTTAGGAGGCTTACTGGAGAGGGGTGTAGCTGAGTCGACCTTGCTGCCGTGCTGGCTGAACTGAGGAGTACGCCCCCTCTGGAATGGCCGTTGCCGGTCTCGAAGGCGCGTATCCACCCTGATGGCCAAGGCGATGAGTTCGTCCAGACTGGAAGGGAGTTCTCGGGTCACGATCTCATCCACCACCTCTTCATTAAGTCCGTTGAGGAAGACATCAAACATCGACTTCTTGTTCCAGCCGCTGGATGTGGCTAGCGTCTGGAACTCGATGGCATAGTCAGATGCTGAATTTCTCCCCTGGCGGAATCGAAGCATCTCTCGGGCTGCCTCATGACCGTATTTAGAACGGTCAAACACTCTCTTCATCTCCTCCATGAAGTCCTCTGCCCGACTGCAGCACGGTAGACCCGCTTCCCAGGTGGCTGTTCCCCACTTCTTGGCACGCCCGGTAAGCTGAGTGATGATGTACGCTACGCGGGCTTGCTCAGTGGGGAAGGTGTTCGGCTGTAGCTGAAACACCAGCGTGCATTGGGTCAAGAATGGTCTGCACTCCCCTGGTTCCCCGTCGTACCGTTCCGGTGGAGGTAGGCGAGGCTCCCGGGTGAGAGGAGGTTGCACTGGTGGTGGTTGGGGTATGTTGGTAGGTGCAGAAGGGTGTCTGTTGGGAACCAGCTCCTTAACGTAGCCCATCAGGGACCGGAGATCTTGGGTCACGGACTCGAGGGCTGCCTGTTGCTGACCAATCATGACTCCTTGCCGCTGGATAGCGGCATGCAGATGGGTTGGGTCCACTGGGTCCATGTCTGGTCAGAACGTACTGTTACGTTCCCTAGGAAGACCCAGACGCAGACCACAGGATAAATCCAAAAGGGTAGTTTATTATCCGTTCCTTAGTCAAGCCAGGTAATCAGAGATAGCGAGGTACAAAAACGACAGGCAATAGAGTAGTGAGAGACAATCCAAAAATCAGAAAACCAGGAAATCAAAAGGCTAAAGTACAAAAGGGCTAGGCAGGAGAATAGTCAAAAACAAAAGCTAGATTGTAAACGGTAATCAAAACAAGGCAGGCAAGGGCAAGGCAAAAGAATAGTCGGAATACAAGGTTGTCTCAGGAAAAACTAACAAATCTCTGGCTTGGAAAAGGCGTAGGCACAGGATAAGTAGATCAACGTTCTGACAAAGGACTGAAGAAAACACAGGGATTAAATACACAAGTAACTAATGACACAAGAGGAATCAGGTGTGTGAGAGGGAGGGACTCCAAACGAGAAACAATGAGAATACATTGGGCGGATAAACAATCACGTAGACAACTAGGGAAAACGCGGACTGGATTGCAAACATATACACGATAACAGATGACCTGGAGTTTCAGGAAATCGTGCAAAGATTAAGAGAACAGGGAGAGAAGATCAGATGCAGCTGCGAATGATTAGCAGAGAAAGAACAGCGTGAAAATGTGCGCTCTAATATGTTAATGAGATTAGTAACTATACACACACCCCTGCCGTTAGTATGATTAGTAAGTATATACAAATTAGTCTGTTAGTGGAGTTAGTAGATCTAATCTATCGTTAGTCTGTTAGTGGTAATTAGTAAATCTAATTGCTCAGAGATAGGTAAGAAGCAAGAGGGAACCCGAACACCAATGAAAACACCGGAAAGGTACAGAGACGTAAACTGGGAGTGACAGATCGAATGTAAACAAGCAGACACAAGACAACTAAGAAAAAACCGGAAAGTAAACAAGATGCTGGAAAATAACAAATTACATGACAGACAGATCACAGATCCTTACAGTTTGTTTCACCACTGTTCTTTAGAATCAGACAATGGGAAGTTAATTAGAGAAGAGCGTCATTTCATTAGTGTATTGAAGTTAC
>CM040403.1:4758728-4946228 GCA_022702515.1 Ilyophis sp. 1 JC-2022 | reverse complement strand
TTCTAGAATGAATAAAGCCGTGGTGGTTTAAAAAAAAAAAATGGAATTGGTCACTAAACTTGTGGTGAGTGGAATATGGGTTCGTGGGGTGTTTGTGCAAGTAACCCCTCTTTCCGCACCAGCCACAAAGGTAATTGTTTCCAATGTCCCGCCGTTCATAAAAAATGACGATATTAAAAGAGAGCTTGTGCGCTATGGCAAATTCGCTGGCACCATGAAAATGATACCTTTAGGTTGCAAAAATGTCAATTTAAAACATATACTGTCGTTTCGTAGACAAATATATATGTTTTTAAATGCTGAATCGGAAACAATTGATATTTCTTTTAGGGTCAGACATGGGGAAAGTTCTTTTATAGTTTTTGCACATAAAAATATGAACGTTTTAAATAAACCGGCTAATGAAGGAACCGGTGCGGGTTCAGCAGAACGGCCCAGTGAGGATTCTAAAGGTGAGGAGGCTGAGGCAGAAAAGCAGGGCGGGGAAGATATTGCTGTTGTTTCAGAGGAATGTAATGATAAGGCGGAGGCAGAGGAAAATGTGCTGGGAAGTGTGGAGATGGGTGAAATGGGGGATCAAACAGAAGGGATAACTCAGTTGGGAGATCCCCTTGAAGGTACTAGTGAGTACACAACATTTGTGCTGAACTCTGGTAGACTAGGGAGAACTGAGAAACGTAAATCCAATAATGCACGTGTTTTTCATTGTGAAAATGAACAGTCCACTGAGAGGAAAAAAAAGGTAGAAAAAGAAAGTCTGGATTCTGAGAAAACGGGCTTAAATGAAGAAGAAAGTGTGGTTGCAAAAAAATCAGTAGAAGCCCCTTCGTTTTCAGAACCACAGAGTCTACCTGAGCAGGAAGGACAGGACAATATAGCTGGGATGGATTGTGAAGATGGTAAAGAAAATAGCTGTGTGCAGGAAGATGACGGAGAGTTTTCAGATTCTTCAATCTTATCGGAAAGTGTAATCAGCCAAGAGGGCGATAATACGCTTTACACCATAAAATAAATAAATAGTTTTTTAGATGTGACAAAAGGAAAGACCGTTAATGTGCTTAATTTCTTTCCTGACGGAGATAAATTTGTGCGGTCAGTTAAGAATATCATTAGTAACGTTAGCATGGCCGAATTGAATAGCCAGAAAAGATACAGATTGAAGAAACATTGCACAACTGTTAGAAAATCGAGGTCGATTTAAAAAATCGTGAAATAAATGGCTTGTGGGTATTTTTATTTCACTTTTTTCCTTTCTTCATGGTGTCTTGTAAGCTTGTTTTTATTTCATTTTTACTTCATGAATACATTAAGTATAGGATCACTTAATGTTAACGGCGCCAGAGATGGGGTAAAAAGGGGATTGGTAGCTGAAGTGGTGAAACAAAAAAGACTGAATGTCCTTTTTTTTACAAGAGACTCATAGCAATATAGAAAATGAAACTGAATGGAGACTATGGTGGGAAGGAGATTGTTTTCTGAGTCATGGGACAAACTTGAGTGCTGGGGTTGCTATTTTATTTTCACCTGCTTTTAATGTTAAATTATTGGCTAAGGAGGAAATTGTTAAAGGGCGGCTTTTATGTGTGAATGTAGAAATATTGGGAATTATATATTTATGCCCAAAATGTGGGGACAGATAGGCAGTTTTTATTTGAACAGTTACAGAAAAACTTTTTAAAATTGCAGATAGTGATGCAGTTTTTATTATACGGGGTGATTGTAACTGCACATTAGATTTTACAATGGACAGAAATGGTTTAGAACCGCATTTTAAATCTGCAGAGTTTCTTAAGAAGCTCTCAAAACATTTTGATCTGTGTGATGCCTGGAGAGAACAAAATCCAAATGTGAGACAGTACACATGGGTAAAGAGTGCCTTAAATACAGTGTGTGCAGCCAGGTTAGGTTCCTAAAAATGAAAGGCACAGGGTAACAATGACTGGTATCTTGCCAGTGGGTTTTACGGACCATCATTTAATTGTTTTAAGTCTGTGCATTAAGAAGAGGCCCAAAGGTAGTTTTTATTGGAAATTTAATATAAAATTGCTGGAAGATGAAATTTTTTGTGCAAAATTTGAGGATTTTTGGCAAAAATGGAAAGGGGAAAAAGAAAGGGTTGAAACAGTAGGACTCTGGTGGGAGGTGGGAAAAGTTCAAATTAAAACTTTTTGTCAGCAGTACACAGAGTATAGTACTGCTAGGAGCAGAAGGGCTGTGGCGTTACTAAAAAAGGAAATTACTCAAATGGAGGAGGAGGTGATAATGACCAATAATACTGGTATGTTGCAGGCTCTTAATGAGAAAAAAAGAACTCTGGCTACTATACTGAATGAGAAGGTTAAGGGGGCTCTGATTAGAGCCAGATTTTGTACATTAAAAGACATGGATGCTCCTAGCAAGTTCTTTTTTAATTTGGAAAGAAAGGTGGTACAACGCAAGAGTTGTGCGTTTTAAATCTTCCTGGTGGGAAAACGACTGCTGACCCTGGGGAAATCCGGGAAGAAGTGGTGTGTTTTTATAAAGAACTTTTTAAAGCAGAAGATGTGGACATGCAGCAGGTTGAGACACTTCATAAAGACCTACCAAAGCTAACTGCAGAAGAAAGTTGCACTCTGAGCTCAGTATGCAGGAGATTACTGAGGCTGTGGGACAGATGTCTTCAGGCCGTGCCCCAGGTATTGATGGATTACCTGCTGAATTTAATATAAAATTTTGGGGATGTATGGGGCAGGATTTTTATGGGGTGATTATGGAGAGTAGTTTGAAACGGGAGCTTCCACAAAGCTGTCGCTGGGCAGTGCTCACAATGCTGCCGAAAAAAGGGGACCTGTGCCTGTTGAAAAACTGCCGACCTTTGGCACTTTTATGCACTGATTTTAAGATACTGTCAAAAAGTATAGCAAATAGAATAAAAAAATATGTTTCTAGAATAACAAAAAAAGATCAAACCTATTGCATTCCAGACAGATCAATCAGAGACAATCTGTTTCTGATTAGAGATGTTGTAGAGCTGGCAAAGGTTTATAACTTAAATTTTGGCCTTTTCTCTATCGATCAAGAAAAAGCATTTGATCGGGTGGATCACAGCTATTTAATGAAGACACTAGAGGCTTTTGGTTTTGGGGATGGCCTTCTGTCTTGGGTGAGACTGCTGTATAAAAATGTGTCTTGCTTAGTAAAGGTGGCGGGGGGACTCAGCAGGCCAATAGAGGTACAGCGTGGCATCAGACAAGGGTGTCCTTTGTCAGGGCTGCTGTACACCTTAGCCATCGAACCTTTGCTTTGCCTCATTAGGAATAAATTGAGTGGTCTGATTGTGTCAGTGTAGGGGGGGGGAGTCAAAGTGGGACTCAGGAAACCCTGCCATTTGGGAACTGGAGCCCATCATGCACTTCAAAGGACCAGAGGGCCTTGTAATAAAATAATGGGTTACTCTGACTTCCTTTGGGGTGCGGCTTTTTGCTCCCAAGAATGTCCCCATCTGCTAAAGATGGAGATAAGGGCAAATGGAACTGTTTGTCATGATTGTAAATGTATCCTAAAAGAGCATTTATGACATCCAGACCCTAGCCAGACAATGGGAAAGGAATGTCCACACAGGACATTTGTGTTCTCCAGTACCCTAAAACTTGGGCACATCCAATGGGAAAGACATTGGACAATACCACAGTGCCCCCATTTGGGCACCCCTGTCATTACACTCTTTAATTCTCTTCTGTACTAGACTCTAAAACTTCTGTTAAGAATTGTTAATAACCATGTAAAAACCTACAAACATTGCGCATGTGATCCTTATATTGTTACATTATGTCTTATGTGGTAGTAACAGGAATTGCATGTAAAATAGTTTATCAAGAGGGAATTCTCAACTGCACCTTACTATTATATCACCTTAACCTGTTTGGTATGTATGGATTCAGGTAAAATCAAGGAATTGACTGAAATACATTTCATACCAAATAAAGTTTAATAAAGCATAGTTTCAGTAACTCAGGGAAAACCTAAATGTTCTCTCGGGTAATTACCTCCTCTTCCCCTCTCGCTACACAAACATCCCTCAACAGTGGGGGTCTAAATTCCAGATTGACCACCCTCTCCAGGTTAATTTATGGCACTGCCGCCTGGTTCAAACACATGATTTGGCATAAAAGGAAGAGAGACAAGCCAATCAGGGAAGATTGTAACCGACTTCCCACACCATGCATATTCTGTGTCTGTGTGTAGTTGAACAGGCTGGGTAAGAAATTTACTTTGTGTTTCTTTTCGTAAATCTATGTTTTGTGTAATTGAATGTTTTAATTGAAGTTAATGACCTGCCTGCCTGTTATTAAATTATGTTTATTTTTAACTTGCGTGGTTTCCATGACTGTAATTAATCTTATACCCTTTTTAGCCTAAATTATAACTGAATATTCAGGGAGACAATTCTGACCAAGGACCGACTGATCAGCAGCCTGGTACAGCAAGTGGCGTTCTAAAGTTGGGAAGGCAGTCAAGTTCTGCCCGCAAACAGGGTTGGTAGTGTATGGTTCTGGTGATTTGATGTGAAGAGAACCCATGGGCGTTCTACGCCGGTTCTTGTCAAATCAGCCTTAAGGAGCCCTTTAAATGCACTCAGACCTGGGCTCGCAACTGTCTATGATAAAATTAATGCATGTATTGTGTTGACTAGACCCCCAACCTCTGCGTTCTCCACCGAACTGAAATTCAGCAATAATGCTGATTCCGGCAAGCATATATTGATAATTGAGGACTGGTAATTAAGGACGAGTCGAGTGTAACCACTCCGAGTTCCACGCAGGTTTAACCCAAATTCTAAATTATTATTTTAAATGGAGTCAGATAAAATACGAGATTAAAACTATAATAATTGTTATAATTGTGCTCTGTTCATATGAATGGAGAATAAATAAATAACATCTTTTGTTTACGTCACAGCAGCTGAGGGAAAACACGTTGCACCTTCACCCCCATTTATTCCCTCATTGGTTTAGCCTTCACCCCCAGTTATTCCCTCATTGGTTTAGCCTTCACCCCCAGCTATTCCCTCATTGGTTTAGCTGTGCGGATCCTACACCAGGAGAGTCTCTCTGTAATAAAATTAAAGTCTCAGCGTACGCTGATGCTTTTATGGTGGTAGTAAGAAATCAGGGGGATCTGGCTGCCCTAGAAAAATGTATTCAGACCTATGAGCGGGCCTCCTCTGGCAGGGTAAATTGGGAGAAGAGTGAGGCATTGCTTTGTGGTTCATGGCAAAATGAAAATCCTCCCAAGTTGCCAGGAAATCTGGTTTGGAAGAGAGAAGGGTTGAAAGTGCTAGGTGTGTACTTGGGGACTTCTCAATATATGCAGAAGAATTGGGAGGGTGTAATGGAAAAGGCGTGTGCTAGGATTCGTAGGTGGAAATGGTTTCTTTCACAGGTATCTTTTAGAGGTAGGGTGTTAATTTTAAATAATTTGGTGGCATCTGCACTATGGCACAGGTTGGCGGTGTTGACGCCACCAGGCGGTTTCCTGAAAGCATTTAAAAAATTAATGGTGCAGTTCTTTTGGTCAGGGCAGCACTGGCTCAGGGCAGCAGTGTTGTATCTGCCACTGCAGGAAGGAGGGCAGGGACTCATGGACCTGGAAAGTAGGGTAATAGCTTTCCGGTTGCAAGCGGCTCAGAGGCTCCTGTACAAGAAGGTGTGCTGGAGGGAGACTGCCTGTGCACTGCTCAGAAAAGCAGGTGGATTGGGGCTGGATAGACATCTGTTCCTGATGGAGCTAGAGCCTATGGACACAGTAGGTCTTATTGTTTTTTACGCCTCGGTAATAAAGGCATGGATTCATACACTTTGTACTCAGAGGGACACATTATGGACAATGGAAGAACCCATATTTAGAAATCCATTTTTGAAACTGCCTCCTTTGATTTTAGGGGCAGGTCTGACCAAACTGGCTCATCTAAGGAGTGAGGATGGTGGAGACTGGAGAACTGTGGAGGAAATAGCAGCAGAGGCTGGAGTTCATTCTCTAAGACTGGTGGAGAAAATAATGGTGAGAGTCAGAGCACTCTGGCCCTCCCAGAATCAAAGAAATAGTGAAGAAGCTCAGACTGCAGAGGCTCCTTTCTTCCCATCGGTCCGTATAAGAGCGAAGGTGGGGGACTGGCAAGAGGAAGAGGGGAAACTTAGAAGATTTGAAGAAAATCTGGTGTGTCAATGATGCAATTTGTAGGATGAAAAATGTAAGTTCTTATGAGGTGTTGTTTTCAATCAAACTGCCTGATAAGAGTTGTTTTTTTTAGAGTTTGTGTTTTATTTTATTTTGGTTCTAGCAAATAACGTTTTTATAACTGGTTTTATGGAGTTTTCCATTTTACTGGTTTTAATTTTTATGTAGCTTATGTAAGGGTTTGTATGTGTATATACATGGTTTTATGTATATGCAAACATATATTTATTTATTTATTTATTATTGGTTTTTAACACGGAAAAATTGATAAAAGATCTGTGTTATTATTACTTTTATTATTTAATTAAATATAAAGAAAAAACATACAAATAAGGAAATGTTCTAAATATGTTAGATGAGTTACTGTTTACAACATATTTGCAATATGTTTTAAATAAAGGTACTTTCAAAGTCTATCTCTGTCTCTCTCTCTCTTTTCTCTCTCTCTCTCTCTCTCTCTTTCTCTCCCTTTCTCTTTCTTTCTCTCTCTCTTTCTCTTTCTCTCTCTCTCTCTCTTTCTCTCTCTGTCTCTCTCTCTTTCTCTCTCTTTCTCTCTCTCTCTCTCTCTCTCTGTCCCTTTCTCTTTCTCTCTTTCTTGCAGATTAACCATGGACCTTAGTGTAGCGCCTATATCACTCGCGCGCGAATCAGTTCAACAAATGAGATCTGAACTGAGCTCAACAGCACTCATTCATCTGCTCCATTGGAGGTACTTTTCACATGACCCATTCAGGGCCCGACCCATTCAGGGCCCGACCCATACAGGGCCCGACCCATTCAGGGCCCGACCCATACAGGGCCCGACCCATTCAGGGCCCGACCCATTCAGGGCCCGACCCATACAGGGCCCGACCCATTCAGGGCCCGACCCATTCAGGACCCGACCCATTCAGGGCCCGCCTCTCCTGGAAAAATGAAACGGCAACAAAAAATAAATAATAATAAAATGGGGGGTAATTATTGGGGGGAGATTATTATTAATTATTTAAATGTGGGGGGATTATTATACCAGAGTGATCACTTTTTTTGTGATAGGGCTTTGTAGCCTTTGTGAAATTTTACTGTGTGTTTTTATTTATTTTATTGTGTTTCCCTCTTGTTCTGTGGATAGCGGTGCTCTGCTGCCGCAACCCAAACAAGCCGCATATATCTAAGACACACACGAGACCTGTGGTGATATATCTAAGACACAGATGAGACCTGTGGTGATGTATCTAAGACACAGATGAGACCTGTGGTGATGTATCTAAGACACAGACGAGACCTGTGGTGATATATCTAAGACACAGACCAGACCTGTGGTGATCTAAGACACAGACGAGACCTGTGGTGATATATCTAAGACACAGACCAGACCTGTGGTGATATATCTAAGACACAGACGAGACCTGTGGTGATATATCTAAGACACAGATGAGACCTGTGGTGATGTATCTAAGACACAGACGAGACCTGTGGTGATATATCTAAGACACAGGCGAGACCTGTGGTGATATATCTAAGACACAGATGAGACCTGTGGTGATATATCTAAGACACAGGCGAGACCTGTGGTGATATATCTAAGACACAGACGAGACCTGTGGTGATATATCTAAGACACAGACGAGACCTGTGGTGATATATCTAAGACACAGACGAGACCTGTGGTGATATATCTAAGACACAGACCAGACCTGTGGTGATATATCTAAGACACAGACGAGACCTGTGGTGATATATCTAAGACACAGACGAGACCTGTGGTGATATATCTAAGACACACACGAGACCTGTGGTGATATATCTAAGACACACACGAGACCTGTGGTGATATATCTAAGACACAGACCAGACCTGTGGTGATATATCTAAGACACAGACGAGACCTGTGGTGATATATCTAAGACACAGACGAGACCTGTGGTGATATATCTAAGACACAGACGAGACCTGTGGTGATATATCTAAGACACAGACCAGACCTGTGGTGATATATCTAAGACACAGACCATACCTGTGGTGATATATCTAAGACACAGACGAGACCTGTGGTGATATATCTAAGACACACACGAGACCTGTGGTGATATATCTAAGACACAGACGAGACCTGTGGTGATATATCTAAGACACACACGAGACCTGTGGTGATATATCTAAGACACACACGAGACCTGTGGTGATATATCTAAGACACACACGAGACCTGTGGTGATATATCTAAGACACACACAAGACCTGTGGTGATATATCTAAGACACAGACGAGACCTGTGGTGATATATCTAAGACACAGACGAGACCTGTGGTGATATATCTAAGACACAGACCAGACCTGTGGTGATATATCTAAGACACAGACGAGACCTGTGGTGATTGCAAGCTGCCATGATTAAGTAATTTCACAACCCATAAAAAATGAATAAACGAATATAATCATATAAAACTCCTCCTCTTTGGTTTAAGTCTTGAGATTGCAGTCTCGTGTTCTGTTTGAATGAGAGTCCTGTGTGTGCAGAGCAGGAGATAAAGACAACCTCACTCAGTGCAAAATTACTTGGAATCGTTTAATTGGGGTCCAGCTATTAAAAATAACATAACGTTTCCAGTGAGAAATACTGCACTCAACAGAAAGAAGCACAAAGCACATTGTGAACGAGTTTTTATTGTGAAAGAGTTTTTATTGTGAAAGAGTTTTTATTGTGAAAGAGTTTTTATTGTGTTCACAGGCAAACAAAACACCCTGGTTGGGCACTTAGGCTGACATTTGTGTTTTCTCATTTTTAAAGGCGTTTGTATTCGGTATGGCTGCCCAAATAATTCACATTTATACAGGAGGGAAAAGCTACAGCAAGCTAGAATATCTGCTTAGCGTTCTGGAAATGTGTAAAACTACAAATTAAGAAGTGGTTTTAGTTTTAATTAAGCTGATGGGAACACAAAGAAACACGTAATAGTGACATTTTCAGATGAATTCGATGATGCTGGATGCAGAGTTTCATGCCGAGGCCAATCGGAATGGCTCAATATGATGGCGGTGCTGGCGAGACAGGTGTTGGACTGCAGGTCAACGACCTCAAGAAACAGACCGTCGATCGATCACGAGATGAAAACCAAATCGTGTCCAAATCGGCGCCCTTCCATACTGTTGAGTATGCTTGTCGAGTACAGTGGATGAGAAAGTTGTTAAGTAGGCAAAATGGTCTCACGAGCCAATGTATTACAGTGTATGTCAGTTTAAACTGAATGTTTTGCCAAATACATTTCCATTCTTGCGCAAACATACTGCAACGCATTATGATAAATCTTGTATGGTCATACATTTAGCCGTTTCAAATATTTTAAGACTGTCCAAATTCAATGTTCTTGTATGAGAACACAAATAATAATATTTTCATGGATTTTATGTTTATTTCTGAAAAATAATTTTCCCATAGATGGTACAATTTTAGATGGTACAAAGTTTTCTGTATTGTCCGTATCAATTACTTCAATAGTCATTTATACCACAGACCGTACAATTCTTCTGAACCAGATAGTCACCAAGCCTGAAGGGTACTTGCATATTTTTCATATGCCTATAAATAAACATATTTAGAAATATATCACAATACATTTATGAAAAACATTTCACAAACATGTAAATTTTCATGCATATATTCAAGCATATTTAGGAAATACATTCTAATAACATTACAATACATGTTTAAAATGTTTTAAATGCATTCCATTTCAATATTATAAATACATTTACATTCACATTTAACCAAACTGAGCCTCGGCCACGCCCATTATTCACATTTAATCAAACTGAGCCTCGGCCACGCCCATTATTCACATTTAACCAAACTGAGCCTCGGCCACGCCCATTATTCACATTTAATCAAACTGAGCCTCGGCCACGCCCATTATTCACATTTAATCAAACTGAGCCTCGGCCACGCCCATTATTCACATCTTTTTTACTGCAAAAAAGAGCAGAACGTTGAGGATGGGTTGGCGGCTTTGTGTGGCAGGGAAAATGGAGGTCGGGAGAGCGCGATTATTATTATTATTATTATTTTTTTGCACCTGTCAGAACAGTTCTAAAACAATCTGAAATTCAGAAGGTGTCAATTCACGTGTGTGTGTGGTTTTGTGTGTGTGTGTGTGCATGTGCATGTGTGCGTGTGTTCGTGTGTGGGGTGGAAATTCTTGGCCTGGGGCCCAATAGCTGACTCCCTGTCTGCGAATGAAAAGTGCATGCTGGGACATCATATCCATGGTCTCCGCTGCGATCCGATTGGTGGTTTTGTTCCTGTGTTTCCTTTTCTTTTTAAAAAAAATTATATTTCTTGGCACAGGTCAGGTTTTGTTGTCAGCAAGCAGAATATTAGTTTCCCATGGCTCTTGGCAGGGAGCACATGAGCTGGAGCACTTGAGCTCGGTTTTTGGGGAATTGGATTGTAATATATACAGTTCTGGCTTCCGAGCCTGTCTGTTTCAGGTCACAAACAGGTTGCAAGTTTGAAAACTGGCACTTTTTTTAATAAACTCAGATGTCAGATGCTGGAAAAGCCATTTGGGTGAAAATCACTGTTCTCTAGCTGATGAGCCATGCATCGCACGCTGTTGCCAAGGCAGCAGAGGATTAAAAAACCTCCGTTGGGGTGGGGCTAAGGACGGCCAGGCCTGCATTGATGTCAGGAGGAGGAAGAGGGGGAGGGCTCACTGCCACGTCTTGCCTGTGTTTGAGCATGTGGAAGACGCCGAAGAGTCCCTTTGGGCCGGGCCGGGACCAGCCCCGGTTCAAGAGCCCCGCGGTATCACCAGGCAACCAGAAAGAATGGTTTTTAATACCAATCACTGAGCACAGTGAACAGGACCACCTGCCCATTAATGAAGACCCCGTTTCTCCACCGAATGTGCTGCTTCTACCGAGTTAGGGTTTCCTCCCGCAGTACAAACACATGCACGTTAGGCTAATTGGAGACTCAACATTTGCCCATAGGTGTGTGTGTGTGTGTGTGTGTGTGTGTGTGAGTGAATAGTGTGTGCGCTCTGCGATGGATTGGCGATCTGTCCCAGGTGTATTCTTGCCTCTCATCCAATACATGCTGGGATAGGCTCCAGGGATGAATGGATGGACGTGCGGCTTCTGTAGATGAGGCCCAAATCTCGTCTGTTGAGCTCGGCCTGCTTCTGCTAACGAACGGGCAGCGCCTCGGCCTGGCGGTTCAGTTCCTTTATCAGAGGGCACAATGATTGTGTGTTCAAGTATAAGTATAAATGAAAGTGTTATACTTTTTCTTCACAAGCTCAGTTTAGCTATTGTTAGTGATGGCTGAACTTGCTATACTGTGTTTGTGACAGAGTAATTTTAAGTCAAATATAAGGACACATTTTTATTATGCACTCCAGGCCTGTCTTTTCCACATTAAAATTAATTTGTCACTCTATTTCTCTCTCTCTGAAGGGATTTCCTGCTGGGAGCTTATCTTCCTACATTTGCAATATTTGGCCTGTAACATTTCAGCTTTTGAATTCTGCTTTTATGTCAGCTTCAATGTGTGAATGCCTTTAAATTAATGATAAACTTTAATTGCGTACAACTACAGAGCTTTTGAAGTGCACACAAATGCACGTTATGATCTCCCAGGTTTTGTAAGCTGTCAAGAGCTCTAAAGTATTTTCTTTTTAAAGGCATTTTTAAAAAAATTTTTTTATCAAAACCATAATTAAAAAAATTTATTCAAGGGGAAAAAACATAATCAAAGCAACGAGTGTCTTCGTTTTTCATTTAAAAAATATGCAAGGCTGCTGAAATCAGGTTGTTCTATAAATTAATGCGCAAGGAGTGGTTCACTGTGAGTTGTACCGATGTGCTTGTTCACTTTTCCATTGGAATTGGTATTCTTATATCCGTGTGCTGGCATCGTAATGAGAGTTTGAAACTTCTGAGATAATTCTGTACCAGAACAGTCCGAGGTGAAAAAAGATTATACTTGAAATATACTTTTTCAAAGTATACTTTTAGTAGTTATTGTACTAATTATGTACTTTGTGCTAAATTGGCAGTGCTTTAAGTATACTAAGTGCACTAAAGTTGTTCAAAAGTAGAACGTAAGTCGAGGTTGAAGTGCAGACTGACTGTCAGCTTTAATTTGAGGTATTTTTATCCATATCGGATGAACCGTTTAGAAATTATAGAACCTTTTGTACATAGTCCTCCCCATTTTTGGGCATCAAAAAATATTGGACAGTTTAACAGAATGTAGAATAAAGTAATACTTTTAAATATTTGGTCGCATATCCTTTGCATGTCATGACTTCCTGATGTCTGTGATCCAACAATATCAAAAGACTCTTGATATCTTATTTTCTGGTACTCTTACAAGCGATACTATAACGTCTCTGCATTTGATTGGCTAAATGGCTCTAAGTCATCAAGGGTCTGACGTATCAAACAAGCCATCACTCTGCTGCCAGAAATACAGTAGATATGGATGGATAACTTGAAGGGTTTCTTCTCCTGATTTTTCCATAGAGTTCAATAGGAAAATTTGTCAGAAGAAACATATAAATTATATCATTCCTTGCATCTTATTTAGTATGAATATATATGTTTAACCTGCTCTGTTCTTTTGGTATAGAAGCATTTTGCAAAAATACGAGAGGTACTTGGCATGTGGCCATTTTTGTCAGCCATTTTGAATTTTAATGTATGAAAAGTACAGAAGCCTGTCAAATGTAACAAGATGGAACACATCAAAAACTAGTCAAATGTCCGAGGAGTCTGCCCTCAAGTGGTTGGGAGGGCACAAATGTAAAAATAAAAAAATATACAAACGACAAAAGTGTGTTCATTGCAAACTTACTCACCACAAATATCATGTACTTGGTACCTTTTCACCTCCACCTGCCATTTTGACCTTCAATGTATCAAAACTAAACAAAATGGAGCTCATCCAAATTAAGGCAAAGGTCTAAAAAATCTGTTCTCAAGTGGTTTTGAGATCAAAAATGTTTTGACTAGGTACAAATAGCCTTTGAAAACCCTGTCCACTGTAGTGGACGCCATGCACGAAAGGGTAATAATGCAGCAGTACCTTGGAACTTCCTTTAAAATACTTTTTGCATATTTCATGTCCAACATTTATTAATCTGAATGATTTGAAATATTATAAGGAAGCCAAGTTTCCAGACAGATAGTTATTGTGATTTTTGGAAGGTTTTTCCCACAATATGACCACCCTGAGAAAGTCAAGTCAACCCAAACAAATTTAAATGTTTTGTTAATTTTTCCAAGATCTATGCATTTGACTTGACACAATTTTGAGCTGGGATAGATCTCATTGCACAAATTAAAATGTGTGTCACAAATTACATCATTTTGGAAAGCGAGTCAGGGAGGAGATATGAAAAGACATGAACGTGTGTATTTATTTTAGATTTATAACCCCATCACTTTCTATTGTGTTGCACAGGTAGGAGACTGTTATGCCCTTCGGCAAGTTTGTTTATCTCAGTGGTTTCTATAGAATCTGCTTAATTTGAAAGTGTTGGAAAATGTCCCAGAGATTTCATGCTTCTTAAATTGTATTTTTCATGCAAGAAATGGAGGTAAAATGTTTTTCTAGGGAGAATAGTAGAGCCTCACAGAGAATTAAAAGAGATGACCTGGTGGACTAGTTTCTAATGCTCTGCTTCCCCACTCTTCCTTATGGCATCACTGTTCTTGTCATGTTACCTTGTCAAGTGACCTCCCCTTCCCTCTTCAGGGTACTGGGCAAGACTTGGCATCAGGAGGGTTTGGGTCGGGTTTCTTATATGTCTTCATATATGGGTTCATATATTCCTGTGGAGACAGAGGTCACAGTGGCAGCCAGTGGGCATGGTAAGGCCAGTTAAATGCAGTATTATGTAGGTCTAAGCTAGCGTGCAGCTGGGCCTGGACAAAGCACAGCCATTTCACAATAAATCTTTAATCTGTCGAGTAACATTTATGGCTTTTGAATAAAATATAAATTGTGTGGCATGAGAGTATAAAAAAACATGCCTGTGTGTCAGTTTGACCTCTTTCAGGCCTGTTGACTTCCTGGTTGTAGGTGTGAACTGAGTTGCTAATTTCTCCGATTGCTTCAACACACCTGACGTCCAGCATATTGCTCACCTGAAAACCGCGCATTACGGGAGGTCACAAAAAGGATAGGTCGCATTGTGCTGAGCACCTTAAGTGAGTGGCTTAACGCAGAATGCTCGGCTACTTACGGCGCCCAACTGTGACAACTCGTCGGAAAACCAAGCCAGGTTCATAAAAAGCATGGCTTTGGGCATGTCGCCTCGGTCTCCGAATAGCTGACTTTCTGACTGAAGCTAAGCTGGGGGAAAGCATTTTACCTTGGTATTTTTTTCACTTCTCCATAAGGTCAGGATTCTTCCAATAAGTGTGCGTCAGTCTCACTACCCTACAACTCGGGTTGGGTTTTTTTTTTTTTTTCTTTGATGGACCGAATGTCGATACTATACGTTTAACTTTAGGTACAGTGGCTACTAAATAATGAAATTAAAATCCAAGAGAAGGAGGGACAATACAGTCTGTTCTTTACTGGGGTATTTACACAGCTACAAACCCTGTGATTACAATGCTTTTTACAGAGCACACTGCACTGCTGAATTCAGCTGTATCCTTATTTTTGGTTTCTCAGTCTCAAAATTTCCTCTCCCTCATGGAAATTAAATATATTGAAGTAAGATGTATTGTCAAGATTTCGCTATACTTCACAATATATAAGCAAATACTCAGGCTGCTGCTATTTCCACATATTGCATATATTCGTAAATGTTGTATTTTTCTTCCTTACCTTCAGTTGAGTTCTCATGAGTTTGGCATTTTTTAGTTTTTTTATTCTGTAGGGAAATGAATGTCAGATTCACAGCAGGTCAGGTCAATGATGTCATCAGGAGTAAATTTTGAGTCCTGTGCTATTTGGGCCAAAGTCACCCGCCCACCTGCTCCATCTGTTTCTCCATGCTGTAGATGAGGTGACACTGTGACATCATCATCAACACTGTGTTTGCTCTCTCGTGACCGTCCCTACCTCATTATCACCCACCCCGTTCTATATCTTCAGTGAATCTTGTTTAATTATTATTATTATGATTAGAATAATAATAGTAATTGTTTTTGTAATTATAAATAATAATAATATCTTATTGTTAATAAAATCGTATTATTATTAATAATAATAAGAATCCTGATCATCATTATGGGTGGGTGGGGGGCAGGGTGCGGTTGGGTTGGGGTAGGCTGTTGTGAGATTTCCGCAGGCAAATGCTATGATGTCATACAGCATGTTCCCCAACCAGCACGCAGCACACGCTCGCTGTACTTATAGCTTATAGATCTGGGCCTTTATACATGATGTGTCTCAGAGCAGTAGCACTGATCTCAGATCATGCCCCTGTCCATATACTAACCTTATCCATTATGAGTTCAAAAGCAACCACTGATCCTGGATCAGCTTGGAAATGCTGAAGTATTGAACAAACAATGTATTCATTTAACAATGTATTCATTTTTGCCCTTCTAGTTTAATTTTATGTTAAGGTACTTAACCTCTTGGCGCAAATGGCATATTTGGTCAATCTTGGGGGTACTCTGTTTAAGGCTTTATAACTCCAGGTGTGAGCATCACATAAACTTGGTAAATGGCTTAAATGAAACAAAACCGGTGTACCATTTTTTGTACAAACTTAGATTTGTTTATTTTCATAATTTAAGTCAAAATAAAGTGCCGGAAATGCAAGCAAAACTTTGCTAAAAATGCAACAAATTCTATATTTCTTCAAAATACTGAGAGCTACATAAGTGAAACAGGTAAAACTACACATTTCCTGGATCATAAACTCCTTGTCCACAAGCATTCAATAATCGCAGGGTGATATACAGAACTACTAAAGATCTATGACACAAAATGTAAGCAGTGTAGCCTGATGTACCCAGGGTCTCCAAACCTATCCAAATTGGCTAAAATGTGAATAGCTGTAAATCTTAAACTAATCATACATTTCAGTGCAAATCAACCGTTTTGACTCATTTAACTCACCTTTTTATCATTTTCATGTGGAAATTATTTTGGATCAGTACAGGGGGTGGATATCTAGGTGTCCAATAACCTACCCAAAACCTCTCCGAGAAATTATTAAAAAGCCTTTTGTCCTTTATAAAGCATATACATTTTCCCTTACGATCACTTAATGGATGAAAACATTGATATTGCACAGTTTCAGTTCAGTGTTTTATGCCTAGTGTGCCATTTTTTCACCATTATCCTTCATATACTGCTTCATCCTGTGCGGTGCCTTGGCAATGCTGTAAGGATCTGGTCCTGCAGTGGCTTCACTCTGAACAGTAGAGGGCACTGCTGGAGTGGCAGAGGTGGAGGGTCAAGCATGTTATAGGAACAAATTACATAATGCAGAAGCATTATAACACTGTGGTACACACAGCTAAATATGAAATCATTCACTCTTGTACTTCAGTAAACACTTTCTTCTGTATGCTTCATTATGTTATCTTTTGTTGCGTGCTCTAGGATGGCATTACTCTGTAGTGTGTTTCACAACTGTTGCTTTTTTATTTTTTTTATTTTACATTCATCTTGCACACATCTGGACACAGTAAATTTGAATACATATTTTCCATTCCCTAAGTGAAAAGCATACCCCATAGAGTACATTATGCACAAAAAAATTACAATACAATAAAATAATATCGGGAACACTGGCAATGTTCTAGCTTCACGGCAAATCGAGCCATCAAATATAACGCACGACCGAGCAACCAAACAGAACAGCGCTAAAATACTCAATTTCATTGTGAGTGGTATGAATTCAAACAAAGTAGGCCACCACGAGCCACTACGCTAACAGATATTATCAATACAAATATGTTCAGCATTATTAGCAGGCTAACAGTGCTCTATTACGACCGATGCAAATACAAAAATAACGATTATATATCTAGGTAATGACGCAGTGGAAAAACGAATGTATATAATCACAATCTTACAAGCTGTAATACTTACATGTCGAGGAGGATATCTTCCCCATATCGATAGGCATCCTCTTCTACAGTCTACGCTACAGGGATTAGATGAATCTCCGTCGCTTTCCTCTTCTGACCCACTTCCAAAAGCGATTTGGTCAAATGCGTGAAGTTTATCTTCAGCCATACTGTTAAACCCGTACAAAAGCGCAGGCAAACAATGATTACGCATGCAACCAATGTTTACGCGCACTTATATCGCGTAGTGCGTCATGCGTCACGACATGCGTAAAATTGTAGTGATTGAACAAGATTGCAGTTACGCTCGCCCTTAAAATAGTTAACCCAAGCTTTCAATTACACATGTAAATAACTTTTGGGAAGCTTGTCGTGCCTTCTATTGGATAAAACCATTGTCGATCAAACCAGAATAAAATTGAACGAGTCACAGCACTGCAATCAGAAAGAGAGGGTTACGCAGTTTGTATAATAGTATTACAATGCGCTGTGTATTTTTCAAACGGATTGTCCAAGACAATAAATGACCACGGAATCTTGAAAGGGACATATCTACGCTTAAATCCACGGTAGTATTGCACATGAATTCCATATTTAATAGCAGATATTGATAGTAGAATGGCATTGTATGATTTCACTTGTTTATGTCGGTATTGATAGCAGCGATTTGCACCGCTGTATTTGCATACGCTCGTGCTATTGGTGGGTTTATCTGGTTGCTGGACGGAATTCTGATATTATATGATGAATACATATATTTATGAACTCCCAACATAGACGCTATTGCCCACTATGTCACGCATGGGTAGGTATAGGCTGGTGGGGAGTGCTTGTTAAATGGACTTGCTACGGAAAGATAGTGACACTTAGAAACTACGCATTGGCCAGAAATCGTCGCGAATCGTCTACCAATAAAGTTAAAATACCGCGTTTGGGTTTTCCACTAATAGTTTGGCTGCAGGAGCAACACGTGTCTCAGTTGCGTAAAACGGTCTCGCATGCGCGACTATCTGAACTAAGGGGTTAACTGATGTGCTAAACTATAGATGGTTAAAAACGCCTTTCATACCAGATGGGTGCATTTTTTAAAATGTCTAATTCGCTTTAAAATAAGTAAAATGCAATTTGTCCTTCACATTGAGCCGTAAATATAAAGTTTTATATTTTGTTTATTTGTAATATATTATCTTAAAGATATTATCTTTTCCACATTTGACTGAAGGTGTCACATTTCACAGCCAGTCACAATGTTGAGTATGAATCACAGTATACAGTTCCCTGAATGTAATCCTTAAATTGGGGATTAATTGCTGATATACTTATATATGTAGTTTATACACTATATTTACTGTAATACTGTTTCTGTTCATTAAACAGCTGAAAAGGAGCTGGGAAAATCCAGTTTGTACTTTAATAACCAAAATAAAAAGATGAAGTCAGCGTATTAAAAAGTGTCGTATTACAACCGAGTACAGAAAAATGTAATTTGATACATTTGAAGTTGAGCTTATAGGACTAGATATTACAATCCCTTAGATAATCGGTACCTATGTAACAGTATTGAGTGGGACAAGGGTAAGGGGTAAAAGCTTCACTGGGGTCTTCAGGTGGGCACCCTCCTTCACTGGTGTTTCATTGAATTAAGCCCACGACACCTCGAAAGGGCTCAACGGCAACGCCTGGCGTCCCAGGTGTGCCCCCCTCTGCTTTTACCCCATGGTTGGTCATTTAGCAGCCCAGTTGGGGTCCTTTCTCTTGATCCATAGCCATCTGCTGCTTTGTTCGGCAGCCTCTGACATCGATTTGACGGCTTGTCGGAAGGCCTGTCCTCGCACTCCCATCCCCTTAAGAAGCTTGGTTGTGGACGTTGCAACAAAACCTCTACACCCGACCTCGACCGGGAGCACCTGGGCACGCCAGCCGCGTTGTTCTGCTTCGGCTGCTATGTCGGAGTACTTCAGTCGTTTACGTTCATATGCTTCACCGACTGCCGCCTCCCATGGTACAGTTAGTTCCATAATGAACAGCAACTTCTGGGAGGTTGACCACAAGACCAGGTCCGGCCTGAGGTTAGTTGTAATAACCTCAGGCGGAAAAATGAGTCTCTGGTCTAAGTCAACCTGCATTCTCCAGTCCCGGGCAGTGTGTAGGAGGGTTGCTTCCTCTCTTGCAGATGGCTTTGCTGGGAGTTGTCCTGCTCTTAGAAAGGGGATGGTCTTTGAGTGCCGAGGCATTGGGGGAGGGAGGGCGTTGTTGGTAGTCCTCCTTCCTTCCAGAGTGATCGCCAGTTGTCTTAGGACCTGGTTGTGCCTCCAGGTATAGCGGCCTTGGGACAAACTGGTTTTACAGCCGGTGAGGATGTGTCTCAGTGTTGCAGGGGTCTGACAAAGTGCACAAGAAGGATCTTCTCTAAACCACTGGTTTAGGTTCTTGGGCGTGGGAAGAACATCATAGGTGGCTCTGATGATGAAGCTGATTTGGCTTCCTTCCATTTCCCAAAGATCCTTCCATGTGAGCTTTCGATGCTCCAGGTTTTCCCAGCTAGTCCACTGGCCCTGTTTGGACTGCGAGACTGCCTTTGCGCATCTGTCTGCCTCCTCTTGTTGCCGCACCTGAGAAACCACCAGCTTTCTCCTCTGGGTTGATGTTGCCTTGTGCCATGTGGGTCGACTTGCCCCAAGTCCAAACCCACCTCTTCCATGCTGCACCTGTCCTATAATGAAAGTTGAGTTGCTTTCATAAAACAAATGTACATACATTTTTTTTAAATCCAAGCCTTTTCATATTGATCAAGAGCCAGTCTATCTTTTGATTTGTGCAACAGAGCAGTGAAATGCTGGCAAAATCTCTGTCCTTTTAAGTAGCTAGAACGGAAAAAAGTCTTAATATCATGAAGTGAAATGAGCATAAAATTGTTCTTCGTCTTAAAGGTTCAGTCTTAAATTTTGTTTTGTTAATTATACTGGTGGTGAACCACCTGTCACTGTTCTGATTAAAGGTAGGAAAGAGCAACACACCTGTCACAGTTCTGATTAAAGGTAGGAAAGAGAAACACACCTGACACTGTTCTGATTAAAGGTGGGAAAGACAAACACACCTGTCACTGTTCTGATTAAAGGTAGGAAAGAGAAACACACCTGTCACTGTTCTGATTAAAGGTAGGAAAGAGCAACACACCTGTCACTGTTCTGATTAAAGGTAGGAAAGAGCAACACACCTGTCACTGTTCTGATTAAAGGTAGGAAAGAGAAACACACCTGACACTGTTCTGATTAAAGGTAGGAAAGAGAAACACACCTGACACTGTTCTGATTAAAGGTAGGAAAGAGAAACACACCTGACACTGTTCTGATTAAAGGTAGGAAAGAGAAACACACCTGACACTGTTCTGATTAAAGGTAGGAAAGAGAAACACACCTGTCACTGTTCTGATTAAAGGTAGGAAAGAGAAACACACCTGTCGCTGTTCTGATTAAAGGTAGGAAAGAGCAACACACCTGTCACTGTTCTGATTAAAGGTAGGAAAGAGCAACACACCTGTCACTGTTCTGATTAAAGGTAGGAAAGAGCAACACACCTGTCACTGTTCTGATTAAAGGTAGGAAAGAGAAACACACCTGTCACTGTTCTGATTAAAGGTAGGAAAGAGAAACACACCTGTCACTGTTCTGATTAAAGGTAGGAAAGAGCAACACACCTGTCACTGTTCTGATTAAAGGTAGGAAAGAGAAACACACCTGTCACTGTTCTGATTAAAGGTAGGAAAGAGAAACACACCTGACACTGTTCTGATTAAAGGTAGGAAAGAGCAACACACCTGTCACTGTTCTGATTAAAGGTAGGAAAGAGAAACACACCTGTCACTGTTCTGATTAAAGGTAGGAAAGAGAAACACACCTGTCACTGTTCTGATTAAAGGTAGGAAAGAGAAACACACCTGTCACTGTTCTGATTAAAGGTAGGAAAGAGCAACACACCTGTCACTGTTCTGATTAAAGGTAGGAAAGAGAAACACACCTGACACTGTTCTGATTAAAGGTAGAAAAGAGAAACACACCTGTCACTGTTCTGATTAAAGGTAGGAAAGAGAAACACACCTGACACTGTTCTGATTAAAGGTAGGAAAGAGAAACACACCTGTCACTGTTCTGATTAAAGGTAGGAAAGAGCAACACACCTGACACTGTTCTGATTAAAGGTAGGAAAGAGAAACACACCTGACACTGTTCTGATTAAAGGTAGGAAAGAGAAACACACCTGACACTGTTCTGATTAAAGGTAGGAAAGAGCAACACACCTGTCACTGTTCTGATTAAAGGTAGGAAAGAGCAACACACCTGTCACTGTTCTGATTAAAGGTAGAAAAGAGAAACACACCTGACACTGTTCTGATTAAAGGTAGGAAAGAGCAACACACCTGTCTACATTATGAAGACTTTCAAAGTGCAGTAAGAATATTGGGCCTCTTGCAAGAACATTCTCTCATTTTTATCTTAACTTTCTCTCATATTTGTTCTTGAGAGATGTTCGTTGGAGGACTGCATGTCGGATTCACAAAGCGACTTTACCCTGTAGAATCACATACACACACACACACACACACACACACACACACACACACACGCACACACATGTGCGTATGCGCATTTCTTCCATGAGGTTCATTGAGTACAGAATGAAAAAATGAGGACATAATAGGGAAATAAGAAACATTTAAATGGTGTCGCAAGAGTTTTTGAAAGGCAAAGAAAAGTCTTGCCATTTGTTTTATTTCGCCACGATCGTACCCAAGCGTGAGAAAACTGCATTGTGATTCCAAGTGTTTGGCCCTCTATCTAAACGCTCTCACATCTTGGTTGCTTTCCTCCTATTCTCTGAAGGCACGCATCCTCCACCAGTAATCGCGTTTCATTAAAGCTCGTCTAAAGACTTACAGCCAGGGCTCGCTCGGAATGGCAAAATGATTCCACTGCTTAGACTTTATCTTGAGTGGCAGTTCAGGAAGACATTCAGTAATGACTGTTTATAAGCCTTTCTGGGGCTAGCATGCTAAAGAAGCAAGCTTCCCATGATCAGCATGGAAGCAAGAGGAGCCTTATAGTTTGCACACAACCATAGACCTATTAGAAAAATTAGTCATCCAATCACATCCTTTGACATGAGGATGGTGTGACCAATATTACTGATTATGGTGGTGTGACTGATATTGCGGTGTGGTGTTTGATATTATGGTGGGGTGATTGATATTACGGTGGGGTGATTGATATTATGGTGGGGTGATTGATATTATGGTGGGGTGATTGATATTACGGTGGGGTGATTGATATGACGGTGGGGTGAATGATATTACGGTGGGGTGATTGATATTATGGTGGGGTGATTGATATTACGGTGGGGTGATTGATATTATGGTGGGGTGATTGATATTATGGTGGGGTGATTGATATTACGGTGGGGTGATTGATATGACGGTGGGGTGAATGATATTACGGTGGGGTGATTGATATTACGGTGGGGTGATTGATATTATGGTGGGGTGATTGATATTATGGTGGGGTGATTGATATTACGGTGGGTGATTGATATTACGGTGGGGTGTTTGATATTATGGTGGGGTGATTGATATTACGGTGGGGTGATTGATATTACGGTGGGGTGATTGATATTATGGTGGGGTGATTGATAGTTTCATGGGTGATTGATATTACGGTGGGGTATTTGATATTATGGTGGGGTGATTGATATTTCGGTGGGGTGATTGATAGTTTCATGGGTGATTGATATTACGGTGGGGTGATTGATATTATGGTGGGGTGATTGATATTATGGTGGGGTGATTGATATTATGGTGGGGTGACTGATAGTTTCATGGGTGTTTGATATTACGGTGGGGTGATTGATATTATGGTGGGGTGACTGATGGGTGTTTGAATGCTGTGACATGTTTGGCAGCTAGCTGGTCGGTTTGGTCACAGGGGGAAATTCCATAGAGGAAGACCGTTTTCAGATCTCTGTATCATCTTCCCAAGGGAATTCTAAGGAGAAACCTGACCTTTTCAATCCAGACACGCAAGCTCTAAATGTTCCGTTACATTGCAGTACTTAACTTTATAGACCTGGAAAGTGAATGAAGAAGTAGAGCCTTCACAGTCTTTCTGAGCTGCTACTGCTCGTCTTGGACAAAATGGCGTCACAATGCTGTACAATACCAGCTTCCTTTACTTGCATTTCATTTTTCACCATTGTCTTGTAATTGGGCAGCAATATATCACCAAGGACATTCCTCCCCCTTAGCAATCATGTAACCGTGATGAAGTTGATGTACACACAGAAAGGCCTTTCTTCAGCAGGTGTGTGTAATATAATGTAAAACTCACACAGTGAATGTGCGCTTACCTGAGGAATGCATTCCACAAGCAATGTCAAGCACACACCTGCCTGGGAATAAAATGCTATTTGTTCCAAACTGGCGCATTTAATTATTTTCAATTAAAATAAAAAAGTGCCCTTATTCCCAGATGGTTTAGACTGATGATGATGAGAATGAAAATGTTTAAAGTTGAACTCCCAGGGACCCAGAGGCAGGTGCAGTCTCACCTCGGCTCTTATTCTTACACATTTTAATCATTCATTTTTCTTTTTTCTTCTCTGTTTCTGGAATAGCATTGCATGCATTATCGGTGAGCCATACTAAAGTTTGTTTCTCAAAGCTAAGTGCATTGTGGGTACTCTGAGCCTGTTTTGCATTGAAGCCATGTGATCAGCTGAGGGAATGCATAAATAAATTATGTGTGTGTGTGCGTGTGTGTGTGTGTGTCTGTGGGCATGTGTGTGTGTGCGTGGGCATTTGAGTGTGTGTGGGCGTGTGTGTGTCTGTGGGCGTGTGTGTGTGTGTCTGTGGGCATGTGTGTGTGTGTGCATGGGCGTTTGTGCATGGGCGTGTGTGTGGGCATGTGTGTGTGTGGGTGGGCTTGTGTGTGTGGGCGTGTGTGTGCGTGCGTGTGTGTGTGTATGTGTGTGTGTGTGTTTGTGCGGGCATGTGTTTATGCATGTGTGTGTGTGTGTTTGTGCGGGCATGTGTTTATGCGTGTGTGTGTGTTTGTGCGGGCATGTGTTTATGCGTGTCTGTGTGTTTGTGCGGGCATGTGTTCATGCGTGTGTGTGTGTGTGTGTGTGTGTGTGTGTGTTACAACAGTTATTTATAAGACTGAGAAAAGAAGAGCGAGAGAGAGAGCGAGAGTAAGACAGAGACTGGGTGGCGGACATTTACAATGCACTGAATCTTATCTTCCATCCCTGCTATCAGTTGATGGCTCTCCTCGTCTCTGCGAATGAATCGCCCCGAGCCAATCCTTCATGGCCTTGTCTGATAGGCCCCTGCTCTGCAGGTCAGTGCATCGGGCTCCTCAGGTGGGGAGAAAGAAAAGAAACAGCAGATGCATACAGCCCAGGATGGGAGGTAGAAACGCACACACGCACGCACACACACACATACACACAAACACACACGCACGCACACACACACATACACACAAACACACACACACGCACGCACGCACACACACACACACACACACACACACACACACACACACGCACACACGCACACACACACACACACACACACACACACACACACACACACGCACACACACACACACACACACACAAACACACAAACACACACACACGCACGCACGCACGCACACACACGCACACGCACGCACTCTGGGAGGGCAAACCGGTCAATCCCAATGACACAGGGGAAGCTGTGTAAACTTTTCCCCCCAAAAGTTTTCATGCCAAAGTTTTTGTTTCTGAAGAAAAAAAAAGCAAGAGTACTCATTAATTTGTAAGCCAGAGATAGGGACACGCTGTGATTAAATCTACGCCCTTGTCTGGTTCACGCCTCCCAGCAGAGAGGAAAGGTGTGTTAGATTGAATGAGTTCTTCACACTCCTCTGCTCTGATTAACTCTGCTCCTGGCTCCCAGACTCTTCCTTCATTCTCTCCTGGATGATGAAGTATCCAAAACTTACAGAGTAACAAACACACCGCCATCCACAGAACTCCCACCGGTAGCCCGGGGGGGAAGTTTACCTGCACTTATTTTACTAAAATACAAGCTCGTCCGCCGTGATAACTTTTGTCAGAGTCTTACTCGTCCTTGTTCCGGGAGCCATCAGTATTGGCGCAGCGTGATAGCCGTTTCTTTGTAGTACTTCTAAAAAAGCCTCGCTGTAGCCATTCATCAAAAAAAACAAAAAAACCCTGGCAGACGAGCAAGGTGACTTCCTGAATCAAAAGCCACAGGATTTCCTGAGAAGAACAGCCAGCTAACAGCCTCTGCATTTTTCATCTTATTTGAAGACGGTGATGTGACGTATAATTGAACTGTTGTGCTTCGCGCCACACTTTCGCCCAGCTGCAAACGACCTTCGCCTCGCGAAACTGTGATCAAACAAAACGCCGACAGAGACTAGGCATCGTCTGGTACATCCACCTGAGCTGTTATCTTAAGATTTGATGCAAGTCTCCCTTACGCCTCGAGTGAATTTCCTGGATGTTTTCAGTTTTCATTTAAACATCTCCTAACCTTACTTGAATTAGCATTTTAAAACATCAAAGCTTGAGACATTTTTATAGTTCCCGTTCAGACGTGAGATGTGTTGCTTTGTTTCAGTTTTTTCTTCACAAACATGGGTGAATTTTGGGTGATTTTGTCAGTTAACTTGATAAACTGTGTTTGTGAAAAATTAACACATTTTGTCTACATCAAAGATGAGGACAAATGTGTTCTGCAATGCAGGCCAGAACTTTTTATTCTTTTCTGATTTTTGAAGCAAGTTTTGTGATTTTTAATTAAATACTAAAAGTTTTTATTGAACTAAAAAAAAAATGAAACACTTGCAAATATCATAGAGACAATGAATGAACCGTTAACCGTTCAGAACCTGCATCCGTCTTTCTGCTCAAGGCGGTTACTGGTGAAGAACACAGGCAGTCAAAGTTCTGGCGCAGACCGACCGAGTGCTGGTCCGCACTGCATCGCTCGTTCAATGATACGGCGCTAGAGGTAAACGGTGAGTATAGGTACCCTTTAGCGGTAGGTAAATGGCGAGCATTGTTGGGCTGAAAGGTTTATTCTCGTCAGTAAGTTAGGTTATGTTTACTAACCCTGCATCTGACACCATACCCTAAAAGCACAATATTCCCCAACTCCCTCATGTACCGACTATCACACTTAATTACGTGTTATTATGACCACGATTATAGGCTGTGACATTGCGCTACAATCACTTAGCCAATGTTCTTATTCAGAGCCCCTTACAGAGCAGGCGACAAGGGAGAAAAACCACAAAAACAAACTTTTATTCAAGTCACTCTCGATAAAGTACTGTATGTTGTAAATGTATGTGGGTCTTTTTAGGGCAGTGCACTGAATGCCCTCTATTAGAGGATACTTCCTGTCCCAGATACTTCCTGTCCCAGATACTTCCTGTCCCAGATACTTCCTGTCCCACTGGCAGAGTGTCCATCATCTTCAGATGCAGCAGGTGCGCGAGCTTTTACAAAAAAAAAAAGGCCGTCCTCACTCGCATGTGGATGTAAATATCCTCATCGGTATGGAGCGGCAGTTCCCTCTCCAGCCAGTGTTTCACGCTGGGAAATTCATACCGGCTGGGAATGGATCAATCGCATACAGACTCACAATGTACAGTCGCAACCGCTCTGGCCTTGGCAGTGCATGGCATTGACAGGCATCCTTCTCTCCTCTCGCATGCATTTAGGCAGCACATGCAAATGTGTAACGCGCTGCTGCATTGCTGCTCATGCGCTGCTGCATTGCAGCTCATCTCGGTCTGTGTCAGGAGGCAGTCTGATGTCACACTCCATAGAGGGCCGTCTCTGCTGCGTATCCCCCGCTTCCCTCTCTAATCGCATTGCAGCACAGCGCTGCTTTATCATCGCGCTGCGAATCGAACCATCGATTGGGTTTGCCGTTAAAGAAGCCCGACGGGCCGGCCGGTGTCTCGGCTCACGGAGAGGTTTTTTTTTACTGGGAGGGCCGGTCACAGCTGACTGCAAGCGCTTTGACCGAGGCGATCAGCCGTCGCAATTAAATAAAGTTAAGGAAACAGACGCTGTGAAGATGCACAGCAGGTTATGTAGTGACAGTCTGGCAGTGCACTGAAGGTTGCAGACCTAAAATGCTTGGGTTATTCTACAGCTATTTTTAATGGGGAATATTTACACTAAAATGTGTGTCTGCTACCCTAGATTGTGATATGGATTGAAAACATTTATTCTTAATTTTTCTTCATAAGTTGCTTGCAAAACTGTGTTTAAAAACCCTGCATTTAATCGACTGCATCCAAAAACCATTGAAAAAGGTTAATTAGATTCCATCCTCTACCTATCTAAAAACATATAGAACTCATGTAGCATCATACATGTACAGTGCCCTCCACTATTATTGGCACCCCTGGTAAAGATGAGTAAAAAGGGTTATATAAAATTCACCATTTGGTGAATTAGCTTAATTTCACACTGAAAAAAAAAAAATCCAACCTTTAATTGAAGTAAATCTATTAATAAAAAAATAATTATTTTTAACAAAACAACGTGTGTCACAATTATTGGCACCCCTGCATTTATATATAGAATGAAGTAATCATTTTTTATATTTGGTCACAAATTCTTTGCATGCCATGACTTCCTGATGTCTGCGACCCAACAACATCAAAAGGCTCTTGGTATCTTATTTTCTGGTATTCTTACAAGCGATACTATAACGTCTCTGCATTTGAATGGATCTCTATGAGAATCTGTTTTCATTTAATTTTTTAAATTTAAACTCTGATAGGATTGTGTAAAGCTCTAAAAAAGGGGAGATGTGTATCTCCCTTTCTCTACACATTTTGAGCCCGTTGCTGTGGGCGACAGGAGCTTGGTTAAAAAGCCCTCCTACCCTGGCTTTGACGAGCCCCCTGTATGCTGTTGGAGGTAAAGCTCAGAGCCATGGCATCTCACTACTGAGACAGAACCTGCTGAGTGAGCGTGGAGAGAACTACCCTCCGCTCACACAGGTACAAGCGTAGAGAGCACTACCCTCCCCTCACACAGGTACAAGCGTAGAGAGCACTACCCTCCCCTCACACAGGTACAAGCGTAGAGAGCACTCCCCTCCCCTCACACAGGTACAAGCGTAGAGAGCACTACCCTCCCCTCACACAGGTACAAGCGAAGAGAGCACTACCCTCCCCTCACACAGGTACAAGCGTAGAGAGCACTACCCTCCCCTCACACAGGTACAAGTGTAGAGAGCACTACCCTCCCCTCACACAGGTACAAGCGTAGAGAGCACTACCCTCCCCTCACACAGGTACAAGCGTAGAGAGCACTACCCTCCTCTCACACAGGTACAAGCGTAGAGAGCACTACCCTCCCCTCACACAGGTACAAGCGTAGAGAGCACTACCCTCCCCTCCCACAGGTACAAGCGTAGAGAGCACTCCCCTCCCCTCCCACAGGTACAAGCGTAGAGAGCACTACCCTCCCCTCACACAGGTACAAGCGTAGAGAGCACTACCCTCCCCTCACACAGGTACAAGCGTAGAGAGCACTACCCTCCCCTCACACAGGTACAAGCGTAGAGAGCACTACCCTCCCCTCACACAGGTACAAGCGTAGAGAGCACTCCCCTCCCCTCACACAGGTACAAGCGTAGAGAGCACTACCCTCACCTCACACAGGTACAAGCGTAGAGAGCACTACCCTCCCCTCCCACAGGTACAAGCGTAGAGAGCACTACCCTCCCCTCACACAGGTACAAGCGTAGAGAGCACTCCCCTCCCCTCACACAGGTACAAGCGTAGAGAGAACTACCCTCACCTCACACAGGTACAAGCGTAGAGAGCACTACCCTCCCCTCACACAGGTACAAGCGTAGAGAGCACTACCCTCCCCTCACACAGGTACAAGCGTAGAGAGCACTCCCCTCCCCTCACACAGGTACAAGCGTAGAGAGCACTACCCTCCCCTCACACAGGTACAAGCGTAGAGAGCACTCCCCTCCCCTCACACAGGTACAAGCGTAGAGAGAACTACCCTCACCTCACACAGGTACAAGCGTAGAGAGCACTACCCTCCCCTCACACAGGTACAAGCATAGAGAGCACTACCCTCCCCTCACACAGGTACAAGCGTAGAGAGAACTACCCTCACCTCACACAGGTACAAGCATAGAGAGCACTACCCTCCCCTCACACAGGTACAAGCGTAGAGAGCACTACCCTCCCCTCACACAGGTACAAGCGTAGAGAGCACTCCCCTCCCCTCCCACAGGTACAAGCGTAGAGAGCACTACCCTCCCCTCACACAGGTACAAGCGTAGAGAGCACTACCCTCCCCTCACACAGGTACAAGCATAGAGAGCACTACCCTCCCCTCACACAGGTACAAGCGTAGAGAGCACTCCCCTCCCCTCACACAGGTACAAGCGTAGAGAGCACTACCCTCCCCTCACACAGGTACAAGCGTAGAGAGCACTACCCTCCCCTCACACAGGTACAAGCGTAGAGAGAACTACCCTCACCTCACACAGGTACAAGCGTAGAGAGCACTACCCTCCCCTCACACAGGTACAAGCATAGAGAGCACTACCCTCCCCTCACACAGGTACAAGCGTAGAGAGAACTACCCTCACCTCACACAGGTACAAGCGTAGAGAGCACTACCCTCCCCTCACACAGGTACAAGCGTAGAGAGCACTACCCTCCCCTCACACAGGTACAAGCGTAGAGAGCACTACCCTCACCTCACACAGGTACAAGCATAGAGAGAACTACCCTCACCTCACACAGGTACAAGCGTAGAGAGAACTACCCTCCCCTCACACAGGTACAAGCGTAGAGAGAACTACCCTCCCCTCACACAGGTACAAGCGTAGAGAGCACTACCCTCCCCTCACACAGGTACAAGCGTAGAGAGCACTACCCTCCCCTCACACAGGTACAAGCGTAGAGAGCACTACCCTCCCCTCACACAGGTACAAGCGTAGAGAGAACTACCCTCCCCTCACACAGGTACAAGCGTAGAGAGCACTCCCCTCCCCTCCCACAGGTACAAGCGTAGAGAGCACTACCCTCCTCTCACACAGGTACAAGCGTAGAGAGCACTACCCTCCCCTCACACAGGTACAAGCGTAGAGAGCACTACCCTCCCCTTACACAGGTACAAGCGTAGAGAGCACTACCCTCCCCTCACACAGGTACAAGCGTAGAGAGCACTACCCTCCCCTCACACAGGTACAAGCGTAGAGAGCACTGCCCTCCCCTCACACAGGTACAAGCGTAGAGAGCACTACCCTCCCCTCCCACAGGTACAAGCGTAGAGAGCACTACCCTCCCCTCACACAGGTACAAGCGTAGAGAGCACTGCCCTCCCCTCACACAGGTACAAGCGTAGAGAGCACTACCCTCCCCTCCCACAGGTACAAGCGTAGAGAGCACTACCCTCCCCTCACACAGGTACAAGCGTAGAGAGCACTACCCTCCCCTCACACAGGTACAAGCGTAGAGAGCACTACCCTCCCCTTACACAGGTACAAGCGTAGAGAGCACTACCCTCCCCTCACACAGGTACAAGCGTAGAGAGCACTACCCTCCCCTTACACAGGTACACAGTAAAAAACAAAGTGTCAATTTAACTCTTATAGAGTTGAATTTAACTCCATTTCAGATAACATTTGGTCCCACTCAAAAATAGAGTAAAATTTACTCTATGGCCAGTGTCAACTTTTCAGAGTTAATTCTACTCAATTCAGTGTCAAAATTAACAATGAAATGTGTAAAAATATTTAACACCGAGGTTTGTTCACACTGTTCAGAGTAATATGATTACACTTTATAGTTAATTTTACTCCAAATTTAGTTCTTAAAATGACACTCTAATGTGTAATAATATTTCATTTTTATTTCTCTACAGTGTTATTTTTATATTTTATTATATCTAGGTGATATGTGCTATACTACTGAACTGCTTTGATCTAAATAATAATTCATTAATAAATAATTAATCAAATAGAAATAAAACACAAACAAACAAGGTTACAGTCACAACTTGCTTTAATGCTCACCAGAAGAAGCAATATGGAACAACAAAGAGAGCTGTGTGATTCACTCCATAGGACATCTGTATGTCAAAAGGCCTGGGATAAGGCAGGTTGTCAACATGAAAGACAACAAAATCTTGCTTTCTCCTTGTTACTTCATACGCATGGAAATGTTCTTGAAAACTTACAGTAAATAAAGGCAAAGTGAGCAGCAACAATTTTTCATGTATTATCGGGACAGACTCAATCTGGTAAAAGAGAGGCATTTCACATTCAACTGCACCACAAATAACCAGATGTTGGCGGTAAATAAAACCATTGTGTTTAGCCCAATTCACTTTCATAACTTGAACACTGGAGGACACTTGCATTGCCTTGACAATTTCAGAACCACCTTTTACCATTTCTAAAGACACCATTTTTGCAGGACCAATGTCTAACCGACTAAAAGTTGTTGAAGATCGCCAAATATATGCCATATGATGCTGGTGTTTTTTGGCCAGCGTTTTGGTGATATTTTTAAATGACTTGAGCTGTTTCTTAAAAAAATTGTGCTTGCCTTCATAGCGCATGCACCAACTATGAAGTACAGGTCCTATTTTCTGGATGCAGCGGGGATAATGGATAAGAAAATGGTGCTTTGGTAAAAGTTTTTTCTGGGGATACAACGTCTTGAACAGTTTGTGGTGTTCCACAATCAAATGTTTTAAATATACACACATACCTTGAGATAACATGGCAGAAAATACAATGTTTATTATTTGTAGCAATAAAAGAAGTAGGCCCCAATGTTGGTCAGTAGGAGTTACCAAATCTCCAAAGAGGAGCGGAGTATTCCTCAATAAGCACCATGACTGAACTGCATTCAGCCCCAGATCATTAGACTCTCCACCTAAATTCACTGCCACTGGCCTATTGTTTCTCTCCATGAATCCATAATCAAAACTTTGTATTCTTGAATTCAGCTCCTCCAGTGTAACATGTTGTTCTTTAAAATACAAAAACAACAGCTTCAGTTCGTACTGGGCCACTCCTTCCAAAATGTCATGCATCACATCAACTGAGAAGTTCTCAGTAGTGTGAAAATATGTCAGTGAATTCAATAAGCATGACCTCTTCACACCAAAAACATATGGAAGAGATGGATTATCAGCCATTTCTTGACAGTGAGCCGTGTGGGTGTCTTTTGTGCGCAACACTATTTTTGAAGACTCCTCTGAGAATTCTGTTTGAAAGTCATCTTTTTCAGCTAAACAAAATCTGCAACAGTACCTTGCACTGAACGACTCCACCAGACCAAACAAGCTATGTATGCCTAAATTATCACCAGTAACCTGTACCACACTGCCACAAACACGACCACCGTATAGTGGAATCTCAATACCATCTTTCTCTAAAACTTTGATGTCTCGAACAACAGGAGCAAGAACTTCACTAAAACCATACCGTTTAAGATCTTGTGCATGAAAAAGGGCACACAGGTGTATGTTGGCCAAAAATGAATTCCATTTTGGAGAGAAGTTTCTTAGGGTAAAATATATTGCACCCAATTTATGAATACCTCGCTTGGAACCGAGAGGATTTGCAACCTCAAAGTCATCATAGAACATTTGTATCTGCACTGTTTGCTTTTCAGTTGAAAACAGAGGGTGAGTCTTGAACAAAGATCCATCACAAATATCTCTTAGTCTCAAGTCATCAGTGTCTGATTTTTTCAACATTTCTGCAACATACTTACTTTTAAATATCGACTCCAATGTAGATAAAATTGGAACATACATGAATTTATCTTGAACAACTATCTGATCATATGTCCCAGTCTCTTTATTTCGTCTTGTGTCAAATCTGGAGCCAATTACACATTCAACTGCTTCTACAGTTTCCCACTTGCTGGATAAAAATTTGGATCGCTTGTATTCTGAATTAAGAATTGTGAAAGGATTCTCCAACCCATCAAAACATGCTTCAACTTTCTTGCATGTTTCACTTTCTCTTTCATCACTGAATACATGCTTAACAACAGTTTCTTTAGCATGCTGCTGGATATCTTGAACAATCTCTTCCATGGAAATCACGACAGAGTTTACTACACTTTGGCCTACACCTGCTGCCTTTAAATCAGAAATTACAGCTGCACAACTATTTACAAGGTCTTCTGCAGATAATGTAGACTCTGCCTCTACATGGTCAGACAACACATCAACATCAGTGGCATTACTTGTGTCAAGAACACTTTGGTCAGGTGAAAAATCACCTTCTCCTACAGAATCAAATGAACCGCTTATGTGGCACTTGTTCAGGTGCTTTCTAAAGCCAGAAAAGCTACCAAAAGAACGTGGGCACCCTACTTGGCCACATTTAAGATGAAGAGTCCGGCCGGTACAGAGACCATGAATTACCTTAAGGTGCTTTATAAGGCTGTTTGGACTCCCATGGTCACTTCTGCAGAGAAAACACTTCATTGTTTGATCTAACCAGACACTAATGCATTATTCTTGCTCGCAATTCAGCAACTCTGGGAGTTTCCTTTGTTTCCCCAACGTCAATGTTGTAGATAGTTGTTTGCAGAAAAGTGAAAAAGTTGGCAAGGGAAGGACTGTACGAGGTACCAAAGATGTAATGGGCCTTAAAGAGTTCGTCAAGGGCTCCCACTGAACCTGTTGCCTTACATGGTAGTGCATACTTGTCGATGACAATAAAGAAGGTGTGGATGCTGCTTCTCGTAGGCCCCTGAGCGAGGAGGTAAGGCTGGCTGCTTTGGCTGATGTTGTTGAGATGCTGCTGTACACTGGTTCCAGCCTACAACCAAACATTAAACAGCAATATTTAGTGACCAATCTCTCGCAATAGATCACTGTACATGAAACTGAGGTGATGAAAAGCATATTTCAAACAACTGTCCAGCATACTTTTATGAATTTGATGAGGTGTTCCACAGCCTGACTTGCAGACATCTTCCCTGGCCTCTTCCTACCCTGGGCAGATGGTGGCAAAAGATGAAGGAGCAGCAAGATGGCGGACATGTCACTGTCCCAGCCTAAATACCAACAAACATCAGGTTAGCATTAAGATAAGATCATCAATATTACTGTCTAGTACAATGCGTAGTCAAGTGTGTTATTGTGCCTGTTTCCAGAAATCATAAAATAAAAAGACAGTGTAAGCGATAAGAAAATAAGATATATAAAATATGAAATATTTATGCTACATGTACGTTGAACTGGCACAATTACAAAGTAATTAAAAACAGTCCCTGTCTTACCATTCTCAACCACAACAGTTGACTCAGCATTCCTCATCAAATCTAGGAGCTCTGTGCTCTGTACAAGTCCTTGGCTCTCTGTGATTACTTTTGCTTTGAGACTGGGCCACTTTTCCAAAAATTTGTTTGCCGTCAGTTCATCAAACAGCAGCCTGAAATCTTGTTCTATCTGTAATACAAAAACAAAGTGCAAAGAAAGGAGTGATGAGAGACACTGCATGTATGATGCCCACTGATGTGTGCCCACATTTGTGGACTTAAATTATTTTCTGTTTTTTGCGAGAACGTATTTTTGAGGCGTCCCCATTTTGAACAATAGGGGGCAGTGAGATTTTCAGGCACTTCATCCTGGATTTTCGTGTGTGTGAGAACTTGACTGAAGTAGCCATGTCCTGCAAATGGTGACTTCTTTCCAATTTTCTCAGGTCAGTCTGGTCTCAAACTTGTGTTATGGTGACTTTAGGGTTATCGTTAAGTAAACATTCTGTTTATATGGCACAAGTAAATAGATTTGACGCTGTTATGTAAAATGCGATGGTGGCGATACATTTAGTTACTGTGTAGTACAGGCAAAACTAGCATTATGATTTATGTCTCTGTTTTATGTTGTGTCATGGCATAGATAATGTGTGTGAGAACTTGACTGAAGTAGCCGTGTCCTGCCATTAGTGAGACATTTTCTCAGTTCACAGACACAGATGCAACTGTTAACAGGAATCTGCAACCGGTACCCATAACACATGCTGTATGGGATATTTCAGTGATTCAACTAATGAAGATGTAGATGTGGACTTACCAGTCCTGGTGTATCGAGAAACCGTGGGAAGACTGAGAAGACATCTGCTGCTCTCTTTTCATCGTTGACCATTGAATGACGATAAATGAAGGTAGCTTTCATCTTCTCACGGACAGTGTCTACATCAGCAGAGTGTTTCAAAACAGCAAGAGCTGCTTCCACTTCCTCATCCGATAACACTTTGTCAGCAGTGAAGGGTCTGGGTTGACCATGGCCAGGCCCACCACCTTGAGACAAAACACAATTTTATTGACTCCTGCCTACACAATTTATCAACATCATATGTAACTGATAGGTATACTTACTCTTGGGAGATTTGCTAGCAGAGGCACCTCTTTCCTCTGCAGCTTTTCTTTGAATGGTCTTCAACCGCCATGCAAGGTATCCAGAACCACTCTCTGGATCGTAGTAATGTTCCTGTGTAATTAAAAACATGCAGACTGACTATGCTATCAACATTTCTAAGGGCAATTAAGTGTGTTGTAAGGACCCTTTTACTTACATATCCATGTTTTGAATATGGGTCTTTCAGATATGGAAACAGAGCAACTATCCCCTGTGCGTACATCACCTTGACATTTTTAGGGGGGGATGTCCTAATGTATGAATCCAACGATCACAATCACTCATTTGGACACAATTAAAAACAATCCAATACTAACAATGTTTCTTTAGAGCTTACATGTATGATTCTTACCCATGTGTTTGTGTCATCTCAGCAGCAAGGATGTTTATCATCTGTCTTCTGGTGGCATCTTTCAGGGATTTGGTTTTTGCATACTCTTGCATGATGTGTTCACCACCAGGCTTTGTTGTGAGGATTTTTTCAATCAACTTAAATGGAAAAAATATACAGTCAGAAATGTTTAAACCATACGTACAATGGGGAAATTATAACAGAAAAACACTCCCCATCAAATCGAACAAAATCCAGATTAAACTTAACAACAATGTCCACTACCCACCTCTTTTGCCTCAAAGTTTATGTGGCATGGCCTTTTAGGTTGACTTCCTTCTGAAGCGGCTGCTTCTTCAGGAGGATCACACATCGTGACGTTCAGAATGATAGTATCTTCAGATGCTGCTGAGCATGATGATGATGATGACAGAGAAGCATCTGTGCATTAAATAGAAATGTTATTACTCCCATCCCAACCTTTAAGTTTAATATGAACACATTTGTGAATGGTCAGTGATTACCAAGTTCTTCATTGCTCAACATGACTCGGAAGGTTCCAGGTGACTCCTTCACTAATTCTTCAAAGACCTCTCCGTCAACTTCTGTGTTAGATTGGTCAAATACCTTCATATCAGGCTGCCTACCTTCTGGTATGTTAAATTTTAGGCACACTGTAGTAAAGGAAGGAAAGGGAAAAGGATGTTACAGTAACAAGACAATTTCCTTTTGATGAGATTCAAAACCATAACTAAGTGGAGTGAGCCTCATGTCTTCACAAAATGCTGTCGAGTTGAAACTTAAGTCAGTAGGTTATTCCCATGCATTTAAAAGGCACAGCAGAAACAGTTATCAACTCAGAGGAATGTTTTATGGTGAATTAGGTGTATTAACTAAGTAAAAGGTTGTGATATTGTGTTATCCTGATGTACTCACTAACCTTCTTTCATGAAGGCATCCAATGTTAGGTCAGACAGCCTAACATACTTCTGCTCCCCACCAAATGACACACGCAACAGCATATTCTATTAAAATAAACAAAGGTAAAAAAACAAAACAGTTGAACAAAGAGTTACCCACGTGCTTACATTGTTCCATAACCTGAGCCTACTTACCAACTACGGTCCACGCTTTACACTCACATCTGCTTGATTACTGTGAACAACAAGGCAAAGTTGACATAGTTGAATTGTGATAAACAAATCAAAATATTTATTACACATATCTATTGAATTAATGCTGCATTCTGGAGCACGGAGGAAAAGTGACTGGACTTATACTATGCCGATTTGTATGCTAAATTGCGCAGTTTCTAATACGTTAAGTCCTACTTTGATCAACATTGTGTCTCAGATTATTAATTTCACACAATGAGCTGGTCGTTATGGAGAAATAAACCCCGACAGGTTGAATGGAACAAGCACAATTTTACAACTTTATTCCTTAGTGAGAGCTAGCAACAGTAGGCTAACTGGCATGCGCAACTTCGCTGTCTTTGTGTAATTTTTAAGGCACCACTTCGGCAACTTCAGAAAATGGCAAACCGACCAACTGACCGTTTGAGTCGTCGAGTATTGAGGAGGAAGGGGGGGGCTATGGCTATGCCGTTGCGGTTTACTTCTTAGCTTCAAGCTAATTCGCGGTTAGCTTAACGATTAGCATACTAGTACACAATAACATAAAACGTTATCATAAGACAGGCAGCGTGTATTTGTGTGTACCAGCATTGAGGAAAAAGACACGCAGTTAATGGTGCAGCTTAACACAAGGAGAAATGTGAACTGCTAGCAAGTTGCTAGTTGTATGGGACATGTAGCAAATATTCATGAAATTGAGCGGATACATACCTTATTTGGTTTGAAGTGGGTGGAAAATAGTAGTTTTCTTTTTTTCCGTTGGAAAATCGGCTTTCGACGAAGTTCAAATATGATCGAACGCGGCTGTGCCCGATAAAGGGCGCCCTGTAGCTAGCTACTTGACAGCCATTCACCAGAGGAATGGGCAACATGTCCTCAATCAACATTTATAAACCGATAAAACCAACCGTGTTTAGATGGAAAACAATTATTAACCGATGTTACGAGCACCAGCATGTTCATAATGTTACTTACCCGACTTACCCAGGCACGACTCCAGACCTGCTCCAGACTAACCTTCAATGTGCCGCCAGAGTGTTCAAGACGTCACGACTGGCGCGTATTCGTCACTCTGTAGAGAGTTAGAGTGTTCAGACGTCACGACTGGCGGTATTTCGTCACTTGTAGAGTAAAGTTACACTGCATGTCTGCGGGATTTTACACTGACTTTTAACTCTACTCTTAGAGTGGGTTTACTCTCCATATAGTTGTAAATACTCTATCTAGGTTAAAATAGGTTGACTCTGAAATATTGACACCCCTGTTTTTACTGTGTACAAGCGTAGAGAGCACTACCCTCCTCTCACACAGGTACAAGCGTAGAGAGAACTACCCTCCCCTCACACAAGTACAAGTGTAGAGAGAACTACCCTCCTCTCACACAGGTACAAGCGTAGAGAGCACTACCCTCCCCTTACACAGGTACAAGCGTAGAGAGCACTACCCTCCCCTTACACAGGTACAAGCGTAGAGAGCACTACCCTCCCCTCACACAGGTACAAGCGTAGAGAGCACTACCCTCCACTCACACAGGTACAAGTGTAGAGAGAACTACCCTCCCCTCACACAAGTACAAGTGTAGAGAGAACTACCCTCCTCTCACACAGGTACAAGCGTAGAGAGCACTACCCTCCCCTCACACAGGTACAAGCGTAGAGAGCACTACCCTCCCCTTACACAGGTACAAGCGTAGAGAGCACTACCCTCCCCTTACACAGGTACAAGCGTAGAGAGCACTACCCTCCCCTCACACAGGTACAAGCGTAGAGAGCACTACCCTCCCCTTACACAGGGACAAGCGTAGAGAGAACTACCCTCCCCTCACACAGGTACAAGCGTAGAGAGCACTACCCTCCCCTCACACAGGTACAAGCGTAGAGAGCACTACCCTCCCCTCACACAGGTACAAGCGTAGAGAGCACTACCCTCCCCTCACACAGGTACAAGCGTAGAGAGCACTACCCTCCCCTCACACAGGTACAAGCGTAGAGAGCACTACCCTCCCCTCACACAGGTACAAGCGTAGAGAGCACTGCCCTCCCCTCACACAGGTACAAGCGTAGAGAGCACTACCCTCCCCTCACACAGGTACAAGCGTAGAGAGCACTACCCTCCCCTCACACAGGTACAAGCGTAGAGAGCACTACCCTCCCCTCACACAGGTACAAGCGTAGAGAGCACTACCCTCCCCTCACACAGGTACAAGCGTAGAGAGCACTACCCTCCCCTCACACAGGTACAAGCGTAGAGAGCACTACCCTCCCCTCACACAGGTACAAGCGTAGAGAGCACTACCCTCCCCTCACACAGGTACAAGCGTAGAGAGCACTACCCTCCCCTCACACAGGTACAAGCGTAGAGAGCACTACCCTCCCCTCACACAGGTACAAGCGTAGAGAGCACTACCCTCCCCTCACACAGGTACAAGCGTAGAGAGCACTACCCTCCCCTCACACAGGTACAAGCGTAGAGAGCACTACCCTCCCCTCACACAGGTACAAGCGTAGAGAGCACTACCCTCCCCTCACACAGGTACAAGCGTAGAGAGCACTACCCTCCCCTCACACAGGTACAAGCGTAGAGAGCACTACCCTCCCCTCACACAGGTACAAGCGTAGAGAGCACTACCCTCCCCTCACACAGGTACAAGCGTAGAGAGCACTACCCTCCCCTCACACAGGTACAAGCGTAGAGAGCACTACCCTCCCCTCCCACAGGTACAAGCGTAGAGAGCACTACCCTCCCCTCACACAGGTACAAGCGTAGAGAGAACTACCCTCCCCTCACACAGGTACAAGCGTAGAGAGCACTACCCTCCCCTCACACAGGTACAAGCGTAGAGAGCACTACCCTCCCCTCACACAGGTACAAGCGTAGAGAGCACTACCCTCCCCTCACACAGGTACAAGCGTAGAGAGCACTACCCTCCCCTCCCACAGGTACAAGCGTAGAGAGCACTACCCTCCCCTCACACAGGTACAAGCGTAGAGAGCACTACCCTCCCCTCACACAGGTACAAGCGTAGAGAGCACTACCCTCCCCTCACACAGGTACAAGCGTAGAGAGCACTACCCTCCCCTCACACAGGTACAAGCGTAGAGAGCACTACCCTCCCCTCACACAGGTACAAGCGTAGAGAGCACTACCCTCCCCTCACACAGGTACAAGCGTAGAGAGCACTACCCTCCCCTCCCACAGGTACAAGCGTAGAGAGCACTACCCTCCCCTCACACAGGTACAAGCGTAGAGAGCACTACCCTCCCCTCACACAGGTACAAGCGTAGAGAGCACTACCCTCCCCTCACACAGGTACAAGCGTAGAGAGCACTACCCTCCCCTCACACAGGTACAAGCGTAGAGAGCACTACCCTCCCCTCACACAGGTACAAGCGTAGAGAGCACTACCCTCCCCTCACACAGGTACAAGCGTAGAGAGCACTACCCTCCCCTCACACAGGTACAAGCGTAGAGAGCACTACCCTCCCCTCACACAGGTACAAGCGTAGAGAGCACTACCCTCCCCTCACACAGGTACAAGCGTAGAGAGCACTACCCTCCCCTCACACAGGTACAAGCGTAGAGAGCACTACCCTCCCCTCCCACAGGTACAAGCGTAGAGAGCTCTACCCTCCCCTCACACAGGTACAAGCGTAGAGAGCACTACCCTCCCCTCACACAGGTACAAGCGTAGAGAGCACTACCCTCCCCTCACACAGGTACAAGCGTAGAGAGCACTACCCTCCCCTCACACAGGTACAAGCGTAGAGAGCTCTACCCTCCCCTCACACAGGTACAAGCGTAGAGAGCACTACCCTCCCCTCACACAGGTACAAGCGTAGAGAGCACTACCCTCCCCTCACACAGGTACAAGCGTAGAGAGCACTACCCTCCCCTCACACAGGTACAAGCGTAGAGAGCACTACCCTCCCCTCACACAGGTACAAGCGTAGAGAGCACTACCCTCCCCTCACACAGGTACAAGCGTAGAGAGCACTACCCTCCCCTCACACAGGTACAAGCGTAGAGAGCACTACCCTCCCCTCACACAGGTACAAGCGTAGAGAGCACTACCCTCCCCTCACACAGGTACAAGCGTAGAGAGAACTACCCTCCCCTCACACAGGTACAAGCGTAGAGAGCACTACCCTCCCCTCACACAGGTACAAGCGTAGAGAGCACTACCCTCCCCTCACACAGGTACAAGCGTAGAGAGCACTACCCTCCCCTCACACAGGTACAAGCGTAGAGAGCACTACCCTCCCCTCACACAGGTACAAGCGTAGAGAGCACTACCCTCCCCTCACACAGGTACAAGCGTAGAGAGCACTACCCTCCCCTCACACAGGTACAAGCGTAGAGAGAACTACCCTCCCCTCACACAGGTACAAGCGTAGAGAGCACTACCCTCCCCTCACACAGGTACAAGCGTAGAGAGAACTACCCTCCCCTCACACAGGTACAAGCGTAGAGAGCACTACCCTCCCCTCACACAGGTACAAGCGTAGAGAGCACTACCCTCCCCTCACACAGGTACAAGTGTAGAGAGCACTACCCTCCCCTCACACAGGTACAAGCGTAGAGAGCACTACCCTCCCCTCACACAGGTACAAGCGTAGAGAGCACTACCCTCCCCTCACACAGGTACAAGCGTAGAGAGCACTACCCTCCCCTCACACAGGTACAAGCGTAGAGAGAACTACCCTCCTCTCACACAGGTACAAGTGTAGAGAGAACTACCCTCCCCTCACACAGGTACAAGCGTAGAGAGCACTACCCTCCCCTCACACAGGTACAAGTGTAGAGAGAACTACCCTCCCCTCACACAGGTACAAGCGTAGAGAGAACTACCCTCCTCTCACACAGGTACAAGTGTAGAGAGCACTCCCCTCCCCTCACACAGGTACAAGCGTAGAGAGCACTACCCTCCCCTCACACAGGTACAAGCGTAGAGAGAACTACCCTCCCCTCACACAGGTACAAGCGTAGAGAGCACTACCCTCCCCTCACACAGGTACAAGCGTAGAGAGCACTACCCTCCCCTCACACAGGTACAAGCGTAGAGAGCACTACCCTCCCCTCACACAGGTACAAGCGTAGAGAGCACTACCCTCCCCTCACACAGGTACAAGCGTAGAGAGCACTACCCTCCCCTCACACAGGTACAAGCGTAGAGAGCACTACCCTCCCCTCACACAGGTACAAGCGTAGAGAGCACTACCCTCCCCTCACACAGGTACAAGCGTAGAGAGCACTACCCTCCCCTCACACAGGTACAAGCGTAGAGAGCACTACCCTCCCCTCACACAGGTACAAGCGTAGAGAGCACTACCCTCCCCTCACACAGGTACAAGCGTAGAGAGCACTACCCTCCCCTCACACAGGTACAAGCGTAGAGAGCACTACCCTCCCCTCACACAGGTACAAGCGTAGAGAGCACTACCCTCCCCTCACACAGGTACAAGCGTAGAGAGCACTACCCTCCCCTCACACAGGTACAAGCGTAGAGAGCACTACCCTCCCCTCACACAGGTACAAGCGTAGAGAGCACTACCCTCCCCTCACACAGGTACAAGCGTAGAGAGCACTACCCTCCCCTCACACAGGTACAAGCGTAGAGAGCACTACCCTCCCCTCACACAGGTACAAGCGTAGAGAGAACTACCCTCCCCTCACACAGGTACAAGCGTAGAGAGAACTACCCTCCCCTCACACAGGTACAAGCGTAGAGAGCACTACCCTCCCCTCACACAGGTACAAGCGTAGAGAGCACTACCCTCCCCTCACACAGGTACAAGCGTAGAGAGCCCTACCCTCCTCTCACACAGGTACAAGCGTAGAGAGCCCTACCCTCCTCTCACACAGGTACAAGCGTAGAGAGCCCTACCCTCCTCTCACACAGGTACAAGCGTAGAGAGAACTACCCTCCCCTCACACAGGTACAAGTGTAGAGAGAACTACCCCCCCTCCACCCTCCCCTCACAGGTACAAGTGTAGAGAGAACTACCCTCCCCTCACACAGGTACAAGCGTAGAGAGCACTACCCTCCCCTCACACAGGTACAAGCGTAGAGAGCACTGCCCTCCCCTCACACAGGTACAAGTGTAGAGAGAACTACCCTCCCCTCACACAGGTACAAGCGTAGAGAGAACTACCCTCCCCTCACACAGGTACAAGCGTAGAGAGAACTACCCTCCACTCACACCGGTACAAGCGTAGAGAGAACGACCCTGTAGAGAGACTACCCTCCGTCACACAGGTACAAGCGTAGAGAGCACTACCCTCCCCTCACAGGTACAAGTGTAGAGAGCACTACCCTCCTCTCACACAGGTACAAGCGTAGAGAGAACTACCCTCCCCTCACACAGGTACAAGCGTAGAGAGAACTACCCTCCTCTCACACAGGTACAAGCGTAGAGAGAACTACCCTCCCCTCACACAAGTACAAGTGTAGAGAGAACTACCCTCCCCTCACACAGGTACAAGCGTAGAGAGAACTACCCTCCTCTCACACAGGTACAAGTGTAGAGAGAACTACCCTCCCCACCCCCTCCTCTCACAGGTACAAGCGTAGAGAGCTCTCCTCCCCTCACACAGGTACAAGCGTAGAGAGCACTACCCTCCCCTCACACAGGTACAAGCGTAGAGAGCACTACCCTCCCCTTACACAGGTACAAGCGTAGAGAGCACTACCCTCCCCTCACACAGGTACAAGCGTAGAGAGAACTACCCTCCCCTCACACAAGTACAAGTGTAGAGAGAACTACCCTCCTCTCACACAGGTACAAGCGTAGAGAGCACTACCCTCCCCTCACACAGGTACAAGCGTAGAGAGCACTACCCTCCCCTTACACAGGTACACAGTAAAAAACAAAGTGTCAATTTAACTCTTATAGAGTTGAATTTAACTCCATTTCAGATAACATTTGGTCCCACTCAAAAATAGAGTAAAATTTACTCTATGGCCAGTGTCAACTTTTCAGAGTTAATTCTACTCAATTCAGTGTCAAAATTAACAATGAAATGTGTAAAAATATTTAACACCGAGGTTTGTTCACACTGTTCAGAGTAATATGATTACACTTTATAGAGTTAATTTTACTCCAAATTTAGTTCTTAAAATGACACTCTAATGTGTAATAATATTTCATTTTTATTTCTCTACAGTGTTATTTTTATATTTTATTATATCTAGGTGATATGTGCTATACTACTGAACTGCTTTGATCTAAATAATAATTCATTAATAAATAATTAATCAAATAGAAATAAAACACAAACAAACAAGGTTACAGTCACAACTTGCTTTAATGCTCACCAGAAGAAGCAATATGGAACAACAAAGAGAGCTGTGTGATTCACTCCATAGGACATCTGTATGTCAAAAGGCCTGGGATAAGGCAGGTTGTCAACATGAAAGACAACAAAATCTTGCTTTCTCCTTGTTACTTCATACGCATGGAAATGTTCTTGAAAACTTACAGTAAATAAAGGCAAAGTGAGCAGCAACAATTTTTCATGTATTATCAGGACAGACTCAATCTGGTAAAAGAGAGGCATTTCACATTCAACTGCACCACAAATAACCAGATGTTGGCGGTAAATAAAACCATTGTGTTTAGCCCAATTCACTTTCATAACTTGAACACTGGAGGACACTTGCATTGCCTTGACAATTTCAGAACCACCTTTTACCATTTCTAAAGACACCATTTTTGCAGGACCAATGTCTAACCGACTAAAAGTTGTTGAAGATCGCCAAATATATGCCATATGATGCTGGTGTTTTTTGACCAGCGTTTTGGTGATATTTTTAAATGACTTGAGCTGTTTCTTAAAAAAATTGTGCTTGCCTTCATAGCGCATGCACCAACTATGAAGTACAGGTCCTATTTTCTGGATGCAGCGGGGATAATGGATAAGAAAATGGTGCTTTGGTAAAAGTTTTTTCTGGGGATACAACGTCTTGAACAGTTTGTGGTGTTCCACAATCAAATGTTTTAAATATACACACATACCTTGAGATAACATGGCAGAAAATACAATGTTTATTATTTGTAGCAATAAAAGAAGTAGGCCCCAATGTTGGTCAGTAGGAGTTACCAAATCTCCAAAGAGGAGCGGAGTATTCCTCAATAAGCACCATGACTGAACTGCATTCAGCCCCAGATCATTAGACTCTCCACCTAAATTCACTGCCACTGGCCTATTGTTTCTCTCCATGAATCCATAATCAAAACTTTGTATTCTTGAATTCAGCTCCTCCAGTGTAACATGTTGTTCTTTAAAATACAAAAACAACAGCTTCAGTTCGTACTGGGCCACTCCTTCCAAAATGTCATGCATCACATCAACTGAGAAGTTCTCAGTAGTGTGAAAATATGTCAGTGAATTCAATAAGCATGACCTCTTCACACCAAAAACATATGGAAGAGATGGATTATCAGCCATTTCTTGACAGTGAGCCGTGTGGGTGTCTTTTGTGCGCAACACTATTTTTGAAGACTCCTCTGAGAATTCTGTTTGAAAGTCATCTTTTTCAGCTAAACAAAATCTGCAACAGTACCTTGCACTGAACGACTCCACCAGACCAAACAAGCTATGTATGCCTAAATTATCACCAGTAACCTGTACCACACTGCCACAAACACGACCACCGTATAGTGGAATCTCAATACCATCTTTCTCTAAAACTTTGATGTCTCGAACAACAGGAGCAAGAACTTCACTAAAACCATACCGTTTAAGATCTTGTGCATGAAAAAGGGCACACAGGTGTATGTTGGCCAAAAATGAATTCCATTTTGGAGAGAAGTTTCTTAGGGTAAAATATATTGCACCCAATTTATGAATACCTCGCTTGGAACCGAGAGGATTTGCAACCTCAAAGTCATCATAGAACATTTGTATCTGCACTGTTTGCTTTTCAGTTGAAAACAGAGGGTGAGTCTTGAACAAAGATCCATCACAAATATCTCTTAGTCTCAAGTCATCAGTGTCTGATTTTTTCAACATTTCTGCAACATACTTACTTTTAAATATCGACTCCAATGTAGATAAAATTGGAACATACATGAATTTATCTTGAACAACTATCTGATCATATGTCCCAGTCTCTTTATTTCGTCTTGTGTCAAATCTGGAGCCAATTACACATTCAACTGCTTCTACAGTTTCCCACTTGCTGGATAAAAATTTGGATCGCTTGTATTCTGAATTAAGAATTGTGAAAGGATTCTCCAACCCATCAAAACATGCTTCAACTTTCTTGCATGTTTCACTTTCTCTTTCATCACTGAATACATGCTTAACAACAGTTTCTTTAGCATGCTGCTGGATATCTTGAACAATCTCTTCCATGGAAATCACGACAGAGTTTACTACACTTTGGCCTACACCTGCTGCCTTTAAATCAGAAATTACAGCTGCACAACTATTTACAAGGTCTTCTGCAGATAATGTAGACTCTGCCTCTACATGGTCAGACAACACATCAACATCAGTGGCATTACTTGTGTCAAGAACACTTTGGTCAGGTGAAAAATCACCTTCTCCTACAGAATCAAATGAACCGCTTATGTGGCACTTGTTCAGGTGCTTTCTAAAGCCAGAAAAGCTACCAAAAGAACGTGGGCACCCTACTTGGCCACATTTAAGATGAAGAGTCCGGCCGGTACAGAGACCATGAATTACCTTAAGGTGCTTTATAAGGCTGTTTGGACTCCCATGGTCACTTCTGCAGAGAAAACACCTCATTGTTTGATCTAACCAGACACTAATGCATTATTCTTGCTCGCAATTCAGCAACTCTGGGAGTTTCCTTTGTTTCCCCAACGTCAATGTTGTAGATAGTTGTTTGCAGAAAAGTGAAAAAGTTGGCAAGGGAAGGACTGTACGAGGTACCAAAGATGTAATGGGCCTTAAAGAGTTCGTCAAGGGCTCCCACTGAACCTGTTGCCTTACATGGTAGTGCATACTTGTCGATGACAATAAAGAAGGTGTGGATGCTGCTTCTCGTAGGCCCCTGAGCGAGGAGGTAAGGCTGGCTGCTTTGGCTGATGTTGTTGAGATGCTGCTGTACACTGGTTCCAGCCTACAACCAAACATTAAACAGCAATATTTAGTGACCAATCTCTCGCAATAGATCACTGTACATGAAACTGAGGTGATGAAAAGCATATTTCAAACAACTGTCCAGCATACTTTTATGAATTTGATGAGGTGTTCCACAGCCTGACTTGCAGACATCTTCCCTGGCCTCTTCCTACCCTGGGCAGATGGTGGCAAAAGATGAAGGAGCAGCAAGATGGCGGACATGTCACTGTCCCAGCCTAAATACCAACAAACATCAGGTTAGCATTAAGATAAGATCATCAATATTACTGTCTAGTACAATGCGTAGTCAAGTGTGTTATTGTGCCTGTTTCCAGAAATCATAAAATAAAAAGACAGTGTAAGCGATAAGAAAATAAGATATATAAAATATGAAATATTTATGCTACATGTACGTTGAACTGGCACAATTACAAAGTAATTAAAAACAGTCCCTGTCTTACCATTCTCAACCACAACAGTTGACTCAGCATTCCTCATCAAATCTAGGAGCTCTGTGCTCGGTACAAGTCCTTGGCTCTCTGTGATTACTTTTGCTTTGAGACTGGGCCACTTTTCCAAAAATTTGTTTGCCGTCAGTTCATCAAACAGCAGCCTGAAATCTTGTTCTATCTGTAATACAAAAACAAAGTGCAAAGAAAGGAGTGATGAGAGACACTGCATGTATGATGCCCACTGATGTGTGCCCACATTTGTGGACTTAAATTATTTTCTGTTTTTTGCGAGAACGTATTTTTGAGGCGTCCCCATTTTGAACAATAGGGGGCAGTGAGATTTTCAGGCACTTCATCCTGGATTTTCGTGTGTGTGAGAACTTGACTGAAGTAGCCATGTCCTGCAAATGGTGACTTCTTTCCAATTTTCTCAGGTCAGTCTGGTCTCAAACTTGTGTTATGGTGACTTTAGGGTTATCGTTAAGTAAACATTCTGTTTATATGGCACAAGTAAATAGATTTGACGCTGTTATGTAAAATGCGATGGTGGCGATACATTTAGTTACTGTGTAGTACAGGCAAAACTAGCATTATGATTTATGTCTCTGTTTTATGTTGTGTCATGGCATAGATAATGTGTGTGAGAACTCGACTGAAGTAGCTGTGTCCTGCCATTAGTGAGACATTTTCTCAGTTCACAGACACAGATGCAACTGTTAACAGGAATCTGCAACCGGTACCCATAACACATGCTGTATGGGATATTTCAGTGATTCAACTAATGAAGATGTAGATGTGGACTTACCAGTCCTGGTGTATCGAGAAACCGTGGGAAGACTGAGAAGACATCTGCTGCTCTCTTTTCATCGTTGACCATTGAATGACGATAAATGAAGGTAGCTTTCATCTTCTCACGGACAGTGTCTACATCAGCAGAGTGTTTCAAAACAGCAAGAGCTGCTTCCACTTCCTCATCCGATAACACTTTGTCAGCAGTGAAGGGTCTGGGTTGACCATGGCCAGGCCCACCACCTTGAGACAAAACACAATTTTATTGACTCCTGCCTACACAATTTATCAACATCATATGTAACTGATAGGTATACTTACTCTTGGGAGATTTGCTAGCAGAGGCACCTCTTTCCTCTGCAGCTTTTCTTTGAATGGTCTTCAACCGCCATGCAAGGTATCCAGAACCACTCTCTGGATCGTAGTAATGTTCCTGTGTAATTAAAAACATGCAGACTGACTATGCTATCAACATTTCTAAGGGCAATTAAGTGTGTTGTAAGGACCCTTTTACTTACATATCCATGTTTTGAATATGGGTCTTCCAGATATGGAAACAGAGCAACTATCCCCTGTGCGTACATCACCTTGACATTTTTAGGGGGGGATGTCCTAATGTATGAATCCAATGATCACAATCACTCATTTGGACACAATTAAAAACAATCCAATACTAACAATGTTTCTTTAGAGCCTACATGTATGATTCTTACCCATGTGTTTGTGTCATCTCAGCAGCAAGGATGTTTATCATCTGTCTTCTGGTGGCATCTTTCAGGGATTTGGTTTTTGCATACTCTTGCATGATGTGTTCACCACCAGGCTTTGTTGTGAGGATTTTTTCAATCAACTTAAATGGAAAAAATATACAGTCAGAAATGTTTAAACCATAAGTACAATGGGGAAATTATAACAGAAAAACACTCCCCATCAAATCGAACAAAATCCAGATTAAACTTAACAACAATGTCCACTACCCACCTCTTTTGCCTCAAAGTTTATGTGGCATGGCCTTTTAGGTTGACTTCCTTCTGAAGCGGCTGCTTCTTCAGGAGGATCACACATCGTGACGTTCAGAATGATAGTATCTTCAGATGCTGCTGAGCATGATGATGATGATGACAGAGAAGCATCTGTGCATTAAATAGAAATGTTATTACTCCCATCCCAACCTTTAAGTTTAATATGAACACATTTGTGAATGGTCAGTGATTACCAAGTTCTTCATTGCTCAACATGACTCGGAAGGTTCCAGGTGACTCCTTCACTAATTCTTCAAAGACCTCTCCGTCAACTTCTGTGTTAGATTGGTCAAATACCTTCATATCAGGCTGCCTACCTTCTGGTATGTTAAATTTTAGGCACACTGTAGTAAAGGAAGGAAAGGGAAAAGGATGTTACAGTAACAAGACAATTTCCTTTTGATGAGATTCAAAACCATAACTAAGTGGAGTGAGCCTCATGTCTTCACAAAATGCTGTCGAGTTGAAACTTAAGTCAGTAGGTTATTCCCATGCATTTAAAAGGCACAGCAGAAACAGTTATCAACTCAGAGGAATGTTTTATGGTGAATTAGGTGTATTAACTAAGTAAAAGGTTGTGATATTGTGTTATCCTGATGTACTCACTAACCTTCTTTCATGAAGGCATCCAATGTTAGGTCAGACAGCCTAACATACTTCTGCTCCCCACCAAATGACACACGCAACAGCATATTCTATTAAAATAAACAAAGGTAAAAAAACAAAACAGTTGAACAAAGAGTTACCCACGTGCTTACATTGTTCCATAACCTGAGCCTACTTACCAACTACGGTCCACGCTTTACACTCACATCTGCTTGATTACTGTGAACAACAAGGCAAAGTTGACATAGTTGAATTGTGATAAACAAATCAAAATATTTATTACACATATCTATTGAATTAATGCTGCATTCTGGAGCACGGAGGAAAAGTGACTGGACTTATACTATGCCGATTTGTATGCTAAATTGCGCAGTTTCTAATACGTTAAGTCCTACTTTGATCAACATTGTGTCTCAGATTATTAATTTCACACAATGAGCTGGTCGTTATGGAGAAATAAACCCCGACAGGTTGAATGGAACAAGCACAATTTTACAACTTTATTCCTTAGTGAGAGCTAGCAACAGTAGGCTAACTGGCATGCGCAACTTCGCTGTCTTTGTGTAATTTTTAAGGCACCACTTCGGCAACTTCAGAAAATGGCAAACCGACCAACTGACCGTTTGAGTCGTCGAGTATTGAGGAGGAAGGGGGGGGCTATGGCTATGCCGTTGCGGTTTACTTCTTAGCTTCAAGCTAATTCGCGGTTAGCTTAACGATTAGCATACTAGTACACAATAACATAAAACGTTATCATAAGACAGGCAGCGTGTATTTGTGTGTACCAGCATTGAGGAAAAAGACACGCAGTTAATGGTGCAGCTTAACACAAGGAGAAATGTGAACTGCTAGCAAGTTGCTAGTTGTATGGGACATGTAGCAAATATTCATGAAATTGAGCGGATACATACCTTATTTGGTTTGAAGTGGGTGGAAAATAGTAGTTTTCTTTTTTTCCGTTGGAAAATCGGCTTTCGACGAAGTTCAAATATGATCGAACGCGGCTGTGCCCGATAATGGGCGCCCTGTAGCTACTTGACAGCCATTCACCAGAGGAATGGGCAACATCTCCTCAATCAACATTTATAAACCGATAAAACCAACCGTGTTTAGATGGAAAACAATTATTAACCGATGTTACGAGCACCAGCATGTTCATAATGTTACTTACCCGACTTACCCAGGCACGACTCCAGACGGTCAGACCTGCTCCAGACTAACCTTCAATGTGCCGCCAGAGTGTTCAAGACGTCACGACTGGCGCGTATTCGTCACTCTGTAGAGTTAAAGTTACACTGCATGTCTGCGGGATTTTACACTGACTTTTAACTCTACTCTTAGAGTGGGTTTACTCTCCATATAGTTGTAAATACTCTATTTAGGTTAAAATAGGTTGACTCTGAAATATTGACACCCCTGTTTTTACTGTGTACAAGCGTAGAGAGCACTACCCTCCTCTCACACAGGTACAAGCGTAGAGAGAACTACCCTCCCCTCACACAAGTACAAGTGTAGAGAGAACTACCCTCCTCTCACACAGGTACAAGCGTAGAGAGCACTACCCTCCCCTCACACAGGTACAAGCGTAGAGAGCACTACCCTCCCCTTACACAGGTACAAGCGTAGAGAGCACTACCCTCCCCTTACACAGGTACAAGCGTAGAGAGCACTACCCTCCCCTCACACAGGTACAAGCGTAGAGAGCACTACCCTCCCCTTACACAGGGACAAGCGTAGAGAGAACTACCCTCCCCTCACACAGGTACAAGCGTAGAGAGCACTACCCTCCCCTCACACAGGTACAAGCGTAGAGAGCACTACCCTCCCCTCACACAGGTACAAGCGTAGAGAGCACTACCCTCCCCTCACACAGGTACAAGCGTAGAGAGCACTACCCTCCCCTCCCACAGGTACAAGCGTAGAGAGCACTCCCCTCCCCTCCCACAGGTACAAGCGTAGAGAGCACTACCCTCCCCTCACACAGGTACAAGCGTAGAGAGCACTACCCTCCTCTCACACAAGTACAAGCGTAGAGAGCACTACCCTCCCCTCACACAGGTACAAGCGTAGAGAGCACTACCCTCCCCTCACACAGGTACAAGCGTAGAGAGCACTACCCTCCCCTCACACAGGTACAAGCGTAGAGAGCACTACCCTCCCCTCACACAGGTACAAGCGTAGCGAGCACTACCCTCCCCTCACACAGGTACAAGCGTAGAGAGCAATACCCTCCCCTTACACAGGGACAAGCGTAGAGAGAACTACCCTCCCCTCACACAGGTACAAGCGTAGAGAGCACTACCCTCCCCTCACACAGGTACAAGCGTAGAGAGCACTCCCCTCCCCTCCCACAGGTACAAGCGTAGAGAGCACTCCCCTCCCCTCCCACAGGTACAAGCGTAGAGAGCTCTACCCTCCCCTCACACAGGTACAAGCGTAGAGAGCACTACCCTCCCCTCACACAGGTACAAGCGTAGAGAGCACTCCCCTCCCCTCCCACAGGTACAAGCGTAGAGAGCACTACCCTCCCCTTACACAGGTACAAGCGTAGAGAGCACTACCCTCCCCTCACACAGGTACAAGCGTAGAGAGCTCTACCCTCCCCTCACACAGGTACAAGCGTAGAGAGCACTACCCTCCGCTCACACAGGTACAAGCGTAGAGAGCTCTACCCTCCCCTCACACAGGTACAAGCGTAGAGAGCACTCCCCTCCCCTCCCACAGGTACAAGCGTAGAGAGCACTACCCTCCCCTCCCACAGGTACAAGCGTAGAGAGCCCTACCCTCCCCTCACACAGGTACAAGCGTAGAGAGGACTACCCTCCCCTCACACAGGTACAAGCGTAGAGATAACTACCCTCCCCTCACACAGGTACAAGCATAGAGAGCACTACCCTCCCCTCACACAGGTACAAGCGTAGAGAGCACTCCCCTCCCCTCACACAGGTACAAGCGTAGAGAGCACTCCCCTCCCCTCACACAGGTACAAGCGTAGAGAGCACTACCCTCCCCTCACACAGGTACAAGCGTAGAGAGCACTACCCTCCCCTCCCACAGGTACAAGCGTAGAGAGCACTCCCCTCCCCTCCCACAGGTACAAGCGTAGAGAGCACTACCCTCCCCTCACACAGGTACAAGCGTAGAGAGCACTACCCTCCCCTCACACAGGTACAAGCGTAGAGAGCCCTACCCTCCTCTCACACAGGTACAAGCGTAGAGAGCACTACCCTCCCCTCACACAGGTACAAGCGTAGAGAGCACTACCCTCCCCTCACACAGGTACAAGCGTCGAGAGCACGACCCTCCCCTCCCACAGGTACAAGCTTAGAGAGCACGACCCTCCCCTCCCACAGGTACAAGCTTAGAGAGCACGACCCTCCCCTCACACAGGTACAAGCGTAGAGAGCACTACCCTCCCCTCACACAGGTACAAGCGTAGAGAGCACTACCCTCCCCTCACACAGGTACAAGCGTAGAGAGCCCTACCCTCCCCTCACACAGGTACAAGCTTAGAGAGCACGACCCTCCCCTCCCACAGGTACAAGCTTAGAGAGCACGACCCTCCCCTCACACAGGTACAAGCGTAGAGAGCACTCCCCTCCCCTCACACAGGTACAAGCGTAGAGAGCACTACCCTCCCCTCACACAGGTACAAGCGTAGAGAGCACGACCCTCCCCTCACACAGGTACAAGCGTAGAGAGCACTACCCTCCCCTCACACAGGTACAAGCTTAGAGAGCACGACCCTCCCCTCACACAGGTACAAGCGTAGAGAGCACTCCCCTCCCCTCACACAGGTACAAGCGTAGAGAGCACGACCCTCCCCTCACACAGGTACAAGCGTAGAGAGCACTACCCTCCCCTCACACAGGTACAAGCTTAGAGAGCACTACCCTCCCCTCACACAGGTACAAGCTTAGAGAGCCCGACCCTCCCCTCCCACAGGTACAAGCTTAGAGAGCACGACCCTCCCCTCACACAGGTACAAGCGTAGAGAGCACTCCCCTCCCCTCACACAGGTACAAGCTTAGAGAGCACTACCCTCCCCTCACACAGGTACAAGCTTAGAGAGCACGACCCTCCCCTCACACAGGTACAAGCGTAGAGAGCACTCCCCTCCCCTCACACAGGTACAAGCGTAGAGAGCACTCCCCTCCCCTCACACAGGTACAAGCTTAGAGAGCACTACCCTCCCCTTACACAGGTACAAGCGTAGAGAGCCCTACCCTCCTCTCACACAGGTACAAGCGTAGAGAGCACTACCCTCCCCTCACACAGGTACAAGCGTAGAGAGCACTACCCTCCCCTCACACAGGTACAAGCTTAGAGAGCACTACCCTCCCCTCACACAGGTACAAGCGTAGAGAGCACTACCCTCCCCTCACACAGGTACAAGCGTAGAGAGCACGACCCTCCCCTCCCACAGGTACAAGCTTAGAGAGCACTACCCTCCCCTCACACAGGTACAAGCGTAGAGAGCACTACCCTCCCCTCACACAGGTACAAGCGTAGAGAGAACTACCCTCCCCTCAGACAGGTACAAGCGTAGAGAGCACTACCCTCCCCTCACACAGGTACAAGCGTAGAGAGCACTACCCTCCCCTCACACAGGTACAAGCGTAGAGAGCACTACCCTCCCCTCACACAGGTACAAGTGTAGAGAGAACTACCCTCCCCTCACACAAGTACAAGTGTAGAGAGCACTACCCTCCCCTCACACAGGTACAAGCGTAGAGAGAACTACCCTCCCCTCACACAGGTACAAGTGTAGAGAGAACTACCCTCCCCTCACACAGGTACAAGCGTAGAGAGCACTACCCTCCCCTCCCACAGGTACAAGTGTAGAGAGAACTACCCTCCCCTCCCACAGGTACAAGCGTAGAGAGAACTACCCTCCCCTCACACAGGTACAAGTGTAGAGAGAACTACCCTCCCCTCCCACAGGTACAAGCGTAGAGAGAACTACCCTCCCCTCACACAGGTACAAGTGTAGAGAGAACTACCCTCCCCTCCCACAGGTACAAGCGTAGAGAGAACTACCCTCCCCTCACACAGGTACAAGTGTAGAGAGAACTACCCTCCCCTCACACAAGTACAAGTGTAGAGAGAACTACCCTCCCCTCACACAGGTACAAGCGTAGAGAGCACTACCCTCCCCTCACACAGGTACAAGCGTAGAGAGCACTACCCTCCCCTCACACAGGTACAAGCGTAGAGAGCACTACCCTCCCCTCACACAGGTACAAGTGTAGAGAGAACTACCCTCCCCTCACACAAGTACAAGTGTAGAGAGCACTACCCTCCCCTCACACAGGTACAAGTGTAGAGAGAACTACCCTCCCCTCACACAAGTACAAGTGTAGAGAGCACTACCCTCCCCTCACACAGGTACAAGCGTAGAGAGCACTACCCTCCCCTCACACAGGTACAAGTGTAGAGAGAACTACCCTCCCCTCACACAAGTACAAGCGTAGAGAGCACTACCCTCCCCTCACACAGGTACAAGTGTAGAGAGCACTACCCTCCCCTCACACACGTACAAGTGTAGAGAGCACTACCCTCCCCTCACACAGGTACAAGCGTAGAGAGCACTACCCTCCCCTCACACAGGTACAAGTGTAGAGAGAACTACCCTCCCCTCACACAAGTACAAGTGTAGAGAGCACTACCCTCCCCTCACACAGGTACAAGTGTAGAGAGAACTACCCTCCCCTCACACAAGTACAAGTGTAGAGAGCACTACCCTCCCCTCACACAGGTACAAGCGTAGAGAGCACTACCCTCCCCTCACACAGGTACAAGCGTAGAGAGCACTACCCTCCCCTCACACAGGTACAAGCGTAGAGAGCACTCCCCTCCCCTCACACAGGTACAAGCGTAGAGAGCACTACCCTCCTCTCACACAGGTACAAGCGTAGAGAGCCCTACCCTCCCCTCACACAGGTACAAGCGTAGAGAGCACTACCCTCCCCTCACACAGGTACAAGTGTAGAGAGCACTACCCTCCCCTCACACAGGTACAAGCGTAGAGAGCACTACCCTCCCCTCACACAGGTACAAGCGTAGAGAGCACTACCCTCCCCTTACACAGGTACAAGCGTAGAGAGCACTACCCTCCCCTCACACAGGTACAAGCGTAGAGAGCACTACCCTCCCCTCACACAGGTACAAGCGTAGAGAGAACTACCCTCCCCTTACACAGGTACAAGTGTAGAGAGCACTACCCTCCCCTCACACAGGTACAAGCGTAGAGAGCACTACCCTCCCCTCCCACAGGTACAAGCGTAGAGAGCTCTACCCTCCCCTCACACAGGTACAAGCGTAGAGAGCTCTACCCTCCCCTCACACAGGTACAAGCGTAGAGAGCACTACCCTCCCCTTACACAGGTACAAGTGTAGAGAGCACTACCCTCCCCTCACACAGGTACAAGCGTAGAGAGCACTACCCTCCCCTCACACAGGTACAAGCGTAGAGAGCACTACCCTCCCCTTACACAGGTACAAGCGTAGAGAGCACTACCCTCCCCTCACACAGGTACAAGCGTAGAGAGTACTACCCTCCCCTCACACAGGTACAAGCGTAGAGAGCACTACCCTCCCCTCACACAGGTACAAGCGTAGAGAGCACTACCCTCCCCTCACACAGGTACAAAGGCTATTGTCGAGACACAAGCCTCAAGGCCCTGAACACTGCTCCATGCTGTAAACAGCAGCGCATGCTCTACAGAATGCACATTTGTTCCACTGAGCTCATAGTTATAGCGCTCGGAGGCCAAACTTGTGCAAGGTTCCCTGTTGGAAGAAGTTTCTCCTTTTTCTACAAGTTTAAAAAAAAAAAAACGGATAAAATTCAGCCAGTTTACTGAATACAGACACGTTGTTGACGACTCACAAAATTTGTCAGGATTGCAAAGAGTTATGGGTTGTATCTGATTAACCCTTTTGTGGCATCAGTCAGATGCTTAATCTGGCTACAAAATGCATAATGGCAGTCGAGTATTTTTACATAACATTACATTAATACATTCAGCAGGTGCTCTGATCTGTCCAGAGGGACTTAAATGCAAATGTTTTTATATTTCCCTCAAAATTGAGTAAGACTGAAAAAGGGATTATCAGTCATAAACCCTTGGAGCTGGTGGCGACTTCTTTGAGGGTGCAATAAAACAATTTACAGCTGGACTTGACCATACAACTGGACTTTAGACCTCATAATGAGTAACCCAGGTTTTTCCCTGGATCAAAGGCTCTTGAACTGAATGGATTTTTGGACTATTGACTGAAACATAGCTGTATATTTATCTTGCATCATATGTATGTGCATGTAAATTAGTATAAAGTAATTGTGGATAATATGATAAATGTGGTGAATTGGGAATTGAGGTGTGGGGTATGTGAAAGTATAGGAGGGGGAGGAATAAAGAATGTGAAAGAAGGTTATCTTTCACATTTTGTAGGTTATCAGGGATGCGCTTGTTCATATAAGTATCTGGAACCTAGAGTGGCCATCACTGGGACCTCACCTGATATCTAGCTTAATGATAGGGAAGATCATAAGATCACTCGCCGTTGTTCAAATAAGCGTATTACTATCACTAGATTGGGGGGAGTAGACTATGCAGGGGGGTCCCCGGTGGTGAGCTCTTCCTGCCAGACCTTATTTGGACAAACAAAGGGAATTGTAGAATGTGGAAGGCTTGCTCATGACTGCATTTAAGGGAAGCACAAAGGGATATCCAGGAGAATCTGCTTAACAGTTCTCCTGGTACCATAGTCACACCGTACGGAATCATTTGGTTATATACTTTGTTAGTGAACTTGTTAATGTTTATTTGTCTTAGCAGCATGTTATTCTGTGTTTAGCTACAGGCATTGAATGTGTTCGTGTTTGCTCTCACAGTCTTAACCAGTGGATATTTGTCATTAATAAATAACCATGTTTCACATAATCTGCATCTTTCTTTTCAACCCTTTTTCCAGCTTCAATTACCTGTATGATCTGAGCTGCAGTGTTCCGAGCACTGTGGAATGTATGCTTGAGTCTCAGAGTCAGAAATTGACTCTGAGACTCAAGTCTGTAATTGACTGCTAATTCTAAGCTAATGACCTCCCTGCCTGTTATTAAATTCTTTTTATATTTAACTTGCGTGGTCTCCATGACTCTCATCCATCTTATACCCTTTTCAGCCTAAATTACGACTGAAGACTCAGTGGGACAATTCTGACCAAGGATCAACTGATCAGTGGCCTAGTACAGCACGTCTTTAGTGGCATTCCCAAGTTGGGAAAGGCAGCCAAGTTCTGCCCGCAAAACAGGGTTGGTAGTGTATGGTTCTGGTGATTTGATGTGAAGAGAACCCATGGGCGTTCTACGCCGGTTCTTGTCAAATTCGCCTTAAGGAGCCCTTTAAATGCATTCTGACCTGGGCTCGCAACTATCTATGACTAATATAAAGCATGTATTGTGTTGGCTAGACCCCCAACCTCTGCGTTCTCCAACGAACTGAGCTTCAGCAATTATGCTGATTCCGGCAAGCATATATTGAGTAATGGTGGTACCTAAGGACGAGTCGAGTGTAACCACTCCGAGCTCCACGCATGATTAAAACCAAATTCTAAATTATTATTTTAAATGGAGTAAATTAATTAGAGATATTTTATACAATAACTTTTACTTTTTCCCACAGCAATAGCGGAATACATCACGCTAAAACCTTCGCTCCAAGCTATTCCCTCATTGGTCTAGCTGCGTGGGTTCTACAATTGCAATAAATAAGCTGAAAGTCATCGATCCCTCAGCACACACAGTGCACATTAGCCATCCTGGACTTTTCACCTTTTTTTCGGGAAATAAGTTTACTTGAATTTGAATATAACTGAATACTTTTGACAAGGGGATGATTAGAGGGATTATGCTAGCTAGCATGTAGGCAGGTTTTGTGCTTTGAGAAGTAGAAAGATAACCAGTCATCGAAGCTGAACTATTCTCTCCTCCTACGCAGTTTTTCTTGTGTAAATTTTCTTACCAGTGGAAGTGGGAAATGAACCTCGCACACATGGGGCTCATGGACTATGTTAATACAACAAGATGTATTAGTCTATTTTACATGAGCTCTTTATATTAATAGCCATGTCTGCTGGGAGTTATTTACAAATGCATTAAATACCATGGAAACTAGGCAGTCTGCCCTGAACCCGCCTCCCACCCACCTAAACAAGACAAGTGCTGGCATCAGTCCTGTCTGGATAAAGGTATGTTCATTAGCACACATGTGGGTGCAACAGCTGAATTTTTGTCCATCTTGGCTGTGTGATTGGAGTGTACTCTGAGACGAATCCCCCCCGCCAAAGAGAGGTTGTAATTAGGGTAGCGGTTTCTTATGTATGTCGTATATCACCAGAGACCTGTCTAGGGTAGAGGGCTAGGTTTTGATGGATCTTATATATAGGCTGAATTTTTTTTTGGGAATTCTACACTCTCTCTCGGACTGCTCACCAAAGTGAAAAGGATAATGTGAATGTATGAAAAGGTGGACTCGTTGTGTACTAGTGTGTAGCCCGGGCCATATAAGGGCAATATCACACACACGCATACACGCACACACACGCACACACACACACACACAAACACACACATTCACACATACATACATTTGGGTTTGCATGCATAGGGTCATGTGTGGACGGGGTCCAGGACAGGAATGCACAAGTTTCTTTCTCACACGTAAGGAGGCTCCTTGTCCACTGAATCTGATCGAACGTGGGCTGAGAATGTCCTCCACAAGGTCAGCGTTTCAAATCAGGCTGAAGGATGTGCTCATCTCCACAGTGATCAGGCGTGTCTGTGTGATTACCTACTCTTTGAATCGCTCGCTTATTCTCGGCACGTGTGATTACATTCCGCAGTTATATTGTCAAGCTGTGATTTGTGTGTATTGATCTGAGCCAAAACAAATGAAACGCATAACAAAGTGGACGGGTGTCAGAAACGAGGCCCAGCCCTGTTTTTCTATGACTTTTTAGTGATGATATCTGCACCATTTTGAGCGAGGGTTTACTGTTCTATTTCTAGTTCAATTTCCAGTGCAGGAATCTTCTGATGATTTGAGATATATTTTATGCATATTCAATAAATCATTTTTTTATTATGAGCTTTATCACACACACACAATACAAATGCAAATACCCTCTGTGTTATTCAGGCGTAGTAGGGGGGGGGGCATTGCATTCTGATGAAGAGCAACGCCCTCACACATGGCCTTCAACCTTACAGACTCACCAGCAGTACTTTTACATTCATACTTCTTATGTATAATCATCCATTTGCAGGATGTGGGCAGTGGGGAAAACCATTGGCACTTGTGCTAAGCTTTAATCAAGTTAGCTGTCCGTGGCTGTTCAAAGTCAAAGTCAAAGTGTTTTTATTTATCAAGTGCACAGTATAACACAAGGTCATTCTGAACAATGAAATTTTTAGGACATGGCAAGCAACAACTATGTAGTAGGCATTAAAAAAAAAAATATATATATATATTAAATTGTTAAAAAATTTGTTAAAAAATGTTTTGGGCAAGTTCTCATTTCTTGGATAGTGGGGTAACCCAATATAACCAGTGACTATGGTGTTAGCACATTATAGCCAGGGGTTATGGTGTTAGCCCGTTATAGCCAAGGATTATGGTGTTAGCCCGTTATAGCCAGGGGCTATGGTGTTAGCCCGTTATAGCCAAGGATTATGGTGTTAGCCCGTTATAGCTAGGGGCTATGGTGTTAGCCTGTTATAGCCAGGGGCTATGGTGTTAGCCCATTATAGGCAGGGGCTATGGTGTTAGCCCGTTATAGCCAGGGGTTATGGTGTTAGCCCGTTATAGGCAAGGGCTATGGTGTTAGCCCGTTATAGCCAGGGGCTATCGTGTTAGCCTGTTATAGCCAGGGGTTATGGTGTTAGCCCGTTATAGCCAGGGGCTATGGTGTTAGCCTGTTATAGCTAGGGGCTATGGTGTTAGCCTGTTATAGGCAGGGGTTATGGTGTTAGCCCGTTACAGCCAGGGGCTATGGTATTAGCCTGTTATAGCCAGGGGTTATGGTGTTAGCCCATTACAGCCAGGGGCTATGGTGTTAGCCTGTTATAGCCAGGGGCTATGGTGTTAGCCTGTTATAGCCAGGGGTTATGGTGTTAGCCCGTTATAGCCAGAAGTTATGGTGTTAGCCCGTTATAGCCAGAAGTTATGGTGTTAGCCTGTTATAGCCAGGGGTTATGGTGTTAGCCCATTACAGCCAGGGGCTATGGTGTTAGCCTGTTATAGCCAGGGGCTATGGTGTTAGCCTGTTATAGCCAGGGGTTATGGTGTTAGCCCGTTATAGCCAGAAGTTATGGTGTTAGCCCGTTATAGCCAGGGGTTATGGTGTTAGCCCGTTACAGCCAGGGGCTATGGTGTTAGCCCGTCATAGCCAGGGGCTATGGTGTTAGCCCGTCATAGCCAGGGGTTATGGTGTTAGCCCGTTACAGCAAGGGGTTATGGTGTTAGCCCGTTACAGCCAGGGGCTATGGTGTTAGCCTGTTATAGCCAGGGGCTATGGTGTTAGCCCGTTATAGCCAGGGGTTATGGTGTTAGCCCGTTACAGCCAGGGGCTATGGTGTTAGCCTGTTATAGCCAGGGGTTATGGTGTTAGCCCGTTATAGCCAGAAGTTATGGTGTTAGCCCGTTATAGCCAGGGGTTATGGTGTTAGCCCGTTACAGCCAGGGGCTATGGTGTTAGCCTGTTATAGCCAGGGGCTATGGTGTTAGCCTGTTATAGCCAGGGGTTATGGTGTTAGCCCGTTATAGCCTGGGGTTATGGTGTTAGCCCGTTATAGCCAGGGGTTATGGTGTTAGCCCGTTACAGCCAGGGGCTATGGTGTTAGCCTGTTATAGCCAGGGGTTATGGTGTTAGCCCGTTACAGCCAGGGGCTATGGTGTTAGCCCGTTACAGCCAGGGGCTATGGTGTTAGCCTGTTATAGGCAGGGGTTATGGTGTTAGCCCGTTATAGCCTGGGGCTATGGTGTTAGCCTGTTATAGCCTGGGGTTATGGTGTTAGCCCGTTATAGCCTGGGGTTATGGTGTTAGCCCGTTATAGCCTGGGGTTATGGTGTTAGCCCGTTATAGCCTGGGGTTATGGTGTTAGCCCGTTATAGCCAGGGGTTATGGTGTTAGCCCGTTATAGCCAGGGGTTATGGTGTTAGCCCGTTATAGCCTGGGGTTATGGTGTTAGCCCGTTATAGCCAGGGGTTATGGTGTTAGCCCGTTACAGCCAGGGGCTATGGTGTTAGCCTGTTATAGGCAGGGGTTATGGTGTTAGCCCGTTATAGCCTGGGGCTATGGTGTTAGCCCGTTATAGCCTGGGGCTATGGTGTTAGCCCGTTATAGCCTGGGGTTATGGTGTTAGCCCGTTATAGCCTGGGGTTATGGTGTTAGCCCGTTATAGCCTGGGGTTATGGTGTTAGCCCGTTATAGCCTGGGGTTATGGTGTTAGCCCGTTATAGCCAGGGGTTATGGTGTTAGCCCGTTATAGCCAGGGGTTATGGTGTTAGCCCGTTACAGCCAGGGGCATGAGGTGTCCTGCATCTCGGGAGCGGCCAGTGTCGATTGCAACCTCTCGGGAGACTTTACAGCGGATGAACTCAGTGAGACCCTGAGTAAGCTTAAGCCGGGCAAATCTCCGGGCCGTGACAACATCCACCCGGAGTTCGTCATCCACCAGAGCACAACAACATCTAGCTGGCTCTGTGCATTCTTCACGACGTGCTACCGGAGGTTAAAGCTCCCAAAGACCTGGCGCCGCGCCTCCGTCATAGCTCTGCTGAAGCCAAATAAACCTGTGGAAGACCCCAAATCTTACAGACCCATCTCGCTGCTCTGTGTCCCATTTAAGATCTTGGAGAGGATGATCCATAGCCGCATCGAGCCAGTGGTGGACCCACAGCTCCCACTGGAACAAGCCGGTTTCCGTCGTGGAAGATCAACAGCAGACCAGGTAACACTACTCTCTCAGGACATCGAGGACAGCTTCCAGGACAATGAGAAAGCTGGGGTAGTGTACCTGGACCTGACCGCTGCATACGACACCGTGTGGCACCGTGGTCTCCACCTGAAGCTGCTGAGGACAATACCGGATCGGCATATGGTGAAATTCATCATGGAGACGCTTTCCAATCGCAGCTTCGTCCTCCAGACCAGCAGTGGCCAGCATAGTAGGCTCAGAAGACTGAGGAACGGGGTACCGCAGGGGTCAGTTCTCTCGCCGATGCTGTTCAATATATACATACACGACCTACCTGACACATCATCTCGGAAGTACGGCTATGCAGACGATCTTGCCATCATGCTGAGACGACCAACGTGGAAGGCGATGGAAGATGGCCTTAACGAAGATATAGGCATCCTGGTAGCATACCTTCAAAGGTGGCGTCTACAGCTCAGCATCGGAAAGACAGTCGCAGCAGCATACCATCTTAACAACAGAGAAGCAAGGAGGGAACTTGAGGTGCGCGTCGACAACAAACGCCTGGAGGTCCAGCAAGCTCCGAAGTACCTCGGTGTGCGTATGGATCGGACACTGTCCTTCAGACAACACCTCGAAGAAGTCAAGGCCAAGGTGACATCCAGGGTCGCGCTGATCCGCCGCCTTGCTGGAACAACCTGGGGAGCCTCCGCTAAGACGCTGCAAATATCTACCCAAGCTCTGGTCTTCTCTGTAGCGGAATACTGCGCCCCAGTCTGGTGCAGAAGCCCACATGCAAGCAAGGTCGACGTGGCAATTAACAACGCCCTCCGAATTATAACTGGATGCCTGAAGCCTACCCCTGTGTCCCTCTTGCCAGTCCTCGCGGGAATAGCCCCGCCCGGCCTCCGACGGGAGGCTGCCACCCTCGCCCTGGCCAGGAAAGCACAAAAATATGACTGGCACATCCTGCACAACACCACAACAACAGCAGCGCCCCCAAGCAGACTCAAGTCCCGCCACCCCTACAACAAGGCAGTGCAAGAGATGCTCAATTCCACCCCTGAAGACATCTCCGGAGAAGCATGGTTGGCAGCAGCTTGGAAGCAGGAGTGGGAGTCAGCCGGGCCCTCACGCATCCATCGCCACATCAGGGACCCAGGAGGTGGGACCATAAGAGGAGACGACCTACCACGCCGGCAGTGGACCATACTGAACCGACTACGAACTGGGGTCGGTCGTTTTAAAACATCAATGAAGAAGTGGGGCCTGACGGACAGTGCAGCATGCAAGTGCGGTGACCCTGAGCAGACTGCCGACCATATAATTAACACCTGCCCCTTATTCAGACCACCCTCGGAAGCCAGCCTCTTCGACCTAGGACCCGAGATGCTGGCATGGCTACACGACACAGAGTTGGACCTCTGACGTTACACGAAAGAAGAAGAAGAAGACAGCCAGGGGCTATGGTGTTAGCCTGTTATAGGCAGGGGCTATGGTGTTAGCCTGTTATAGCCTGGGGCTATGGTGTTAGCCCGTTATAGCCAGGGGTTATGGTGTTAGCCTGTTATAGGCAGGGGTTATGGTGTTAGCCCGTTATAGCCAGGGGTTATGGTGTTAGCCCGTTACAGCCAGGGGCTATGGTGTTAGCCTGTTATAGCCAGGGGTTATGGTGTTAGCCCGTTATAGCCTGGGGCTATGGCGTTAGCCCGTTATAGCCAGGGGCTATGGCGTTAGCCTGTTATAGGCAGGGGCTATGGTGTTAGCCTGTTATAGGCAGGGGCTATGGTGTTAGCCTGTTATAGCCTGGGGCTATGGTGTTAGCCCGTTATAGCCAGGGGTTATGGTGTTAGCCCGTTATAGCCAGGGGTTATGGTGTTAACCCGTTACAGCCAGGGGCTATGGTGTTAGCCTGTTATAGCCAGGGGTTATGGTGTTAGCCCGTTATAGCCTGGGGCTATGGCGTTAGCACATTAAGAAGAAAAAAAACTTGTATTGAATTGTCAGCCAGAGTTTAAAACACAGATTCCGGTTTAACAACATTGGGGAAGTAGAGGGGAAGTAGAGGGGAAGTATAAAGGTAGGCGGGGCTAACGCAGACACTCCCCCCTACAGTCAGTGTTTACAGGGGTGCACCCGTAGTCCTCATAGGTGATGTCGCACACAGGGGGGGTGAGAAATTACTGCCAAACTTCACGAAGAGGATCACTGCTGGACCACAGCCTCCCATCTCCAAGGTTACAATCGCTACAGCAACCCTACAACCTCCTCCGATAATGAGGCTACTATAACGGTGCGGCAGGATGTATAAGCTCATGTTCTTTCGGTACGTGTTAGTTTTTCCTTAACAAAACATGGTTGGCGAGCTCATTTTAACAGTCGCTGAGCTCAGCAACCTGTTACGATGAAATAAAACAACAGCAGCATTTATTTGTAAACTCAAATTTAAAGATGAGCTTTGGCTGAATGGAGGCCTGTGGCTGCAGTGAACACAACAGAGATGGATTTGCACCATTTCACAGAGAATGTGGGTGATGCTTCATGATGATAAATGCTTCAATTTAACCAAGGCACTTATCCCTGTGCACTTTCTCTATACTGAACTTATTCTAATCAATTTACATTAGGTGGAGCACAGCTTAGGACTTGAAGGGTTAATCATCAGCTTGACCTGTAGTAATTACCTGGCTGACTGGATGGTTTTCTTGATCTGGTCTATTAATCTACAAAACCTACTGATCCTGGCCTCTGCAGGGCTGGAGCTGAGCTCTTCTGTCTGTAATGCAGTCTAACCCTTGCTCACCCCCCCCAAGAGGGGGTTGGGAAGAGAGAGAGAGAGAAAGAGAGAGAGAGAGAGAGTGAGTGAGAGAGAGAGAAAGAGAGAGAGAGAGAGAGTGAGCGAGAGAGAGAGAGAAAAAGATGGAGAAAAACAGAGGAAGAGACTGAGAGAAAGAAAGACAGAGAGAAAAAGAGAGAGCAGGAAAGAAAGAGAATGAGGGACAGAAAGAGACAGTGAAAGAGATCGTCCCATGTCTCCAAAGCAGTGTTCACCTCATTAACGTATCAGTTAATCCTCCCTCACCGTGGAGGTTTTTCCACTCGCCGGCTGCAATCTGAAGTATCAATCGTGCTAAAAATTGACTGCCTCTCCCACTTTTTGTAGCGCGGTACAGATAACAGAAGCGCAGAGTGTCGCTTCAGAATTAACGATGAGAGCCAAGCGGGAGGTAATCTAAATCCACTGTAGGCCCTGCACGGGGCTAACACAGTTCTCCTGAGTCTGATGAGATAAACGTCGAAAACGAGAAGCCTCAAATTTCTTTTTCACTTTTTTTAAATTTAATTTTCAATTTGGACCTGAGAGCGTCCCTGCCCGCCTGTTTACTTCTTAATCCATAAATCCAGATCACATCAATCACCCCCATCTTCTCAATAAGATACTGATATCTCTGTTCCATTAAGAACTCGCAACTCAGATCTATAAATCATTTAATGAGACTGGTTGAGTGTGTGCGTGTGTGTGCGTGTGTGTGTGTGTGTGTTTGTGTGCGTGCACATGTGTGCTTGTGTGTGTGTGTGTGTACGTGTGCATGTACGTGTGTGTGTGTGTACATGTGCATGTACGTGTGTGTGTGTGTGTACGTGTGCATGTACGTGTGTGTGTGTACGTGTGTGTGTACGTTTGCATGTACCTGTGTGTGTGTGTGTTTGTGTGTGTGTGTACGTGTGTGTGCAGATATAAAAGGGGGGTGTGGTTTTTGGTTTACATTTTTATTTCAGAGTGCCAAAGCTTGCAATTTATACATAATTTATATATTTTTTTTAAAACAAGAGAACTGATAAACTGAAAGCATAAATCACCTTATGTCTGCTGTGCTGGCAAACACATGGTCAATGAACTAGTGTTCTGCCCATGTGCTTGAGTATTTAACTCTTTAATCTTCATCAATATGAACTAGTGTTCCGCCCATGTGCTTGAGTATTTAACCCTTTAATCTTCATCATTATGGACAATGTTTTATCCAACAGTATACTTTTTCAACGTCTATGGAGAGCAATAGACCTATTCACTGAATATAATCAGTCCATTTGATAATTAGCAGATTGATACATTTACTCAGATACATTCACAAAGGATTTAATAATTACAGTGAGCACCATCATTTATTGGCAGTGACACATTTTTAGTTGTTTTTGTTCTGTACTTTTGAGTTTGAAAGGGTATTTTCATCCATATCGGATGAACCGTTTATAAATTATAGAACCTTTAGTACATAGTCCCCCCATTTTAACATAATGTATAATAAAGTAATCATTTTAAATATATGGTCGTATATCATTTGCATGCAATGACTTCCTGATGTTTGTGACTCAACAGTATAAAAAAATTGCATTTGAATGGATCTCTATGGGAATTGGGGGGTGGTAGGGGTGGACGGTATAAACGGTATAGAAAGTACACCGTTATGAATTTGCACTACGGTATGGATTTTGACCATACCTTGTGACTGGTAGAGCAGCTCTAAAGTAGCAATGACGTAAACCACACCAATGGGAGGCAGCAATGCAACGCGTGCAGGCTGTGTCGTCATCAGCCTGCGGCCTACGCCACCGAATCATCTGGAACATGCGAGAGGCATTACAAACGGAGAAATGGCTGAAAGCGCAGCACACTACGAAGAGGAGGAATTGGTTAAAAGAAAGACCGGTGCAAATTCCATTATATGGACATGGTTTGGTTTTAAAAACGTCAGACACCGAGCAGAAAGCTGTAATCTGCAAATTATGTCGGAAGACAGTGGTTGCAAAGGGTGGTAATACCAGCAATCTTTTCCATCACCTAAAAACAAAACACGTGTTGGAATATGAAGAAAGCAAAAGAATGCGTTCTCCGCAAACGTCGAGTAGCGGTGGGAAGAAAAAATCAGTCTCTCTGCATCTCAGACATCACTTACTCAGGCATTTTCCAAAGGCAGTCCTTACGACAAAAAAAAGTGAGCGGTGGACCAACATAACAAATGCCGTCACTGTTTACTTGTGTAAGGACATGGTTCCTTTTCAAACTGTCGATAGAAAGGGCTTTAAAAACATGGTCAAAGCACTGGATCCAAGATACGTGTTACCTGCCCGCAGACACTTTAGCCAAATTGAAATGCCAAAACTATACGGCAATGTCCGTGAGCAAGTGGAGAAAGAACTCCGTACAATTAAACACTGCACTTGACCACTGACTTGTGGTCAAGTCATACCCTGGAGCCTTACTTAAGTTTAACCATCCACTTCATCAACGACGAGTGGGAGTTGTGCAGCAAATGTTTACAGACTTCATATTTTCCTGATGACCACACTGGAGAATTGATCGCCCAAGGCTTGAGGGAATCACTGGAATCATGGGGACTTAAAGAAGAGTCGCAAGTATGCATAACCACCGACAATGGCGCAAATGTTGTCAAAGCAGTGGCACTTAACGACTGGACAAGACTGCAGTGCTTCGGCCACAGGCTGCACCTCGCCATCGGTAGGTCTAAATATTTTTTTCCAGGTGTAATGTTATCATAGTTTTATGTTTTTGATGTGTATACAACCAGTTTGAGTTTCCAATGTCATAGTAGGCATGCAAGTCAGGCTATTTTCTTACATTTAGGCTTCACACACACACACAGACACACACACAAGCTCAAACTCAGCTTTATTGTCACATCACAAGTTTCCATCGATTATAAACGACTGGGTGAAATTATTTTGTGCAATCTTCCAACGACTGCAGTTAATTTAATTTAATGGACTTTGTTTTGACTTGTTGGTTGATCCACCAGGTTACTGTTTGACTTACCTATCGACGAATTCGGCGATTTAATTGATGATTGTCATTTTTTATAATAATTAATAAATTCAATATCTTAAATATAATTAAAGGTATGGTTGAGTGAGGGGGTTTTTCAGCCCACAATACCGCCCGCTTGTGTTCAGTATTCAGAGTGCTGGGCAATTTAACGAGGGCATTGAGTGCTGGAACTGCTGGATTCAGAATTAGAATAATTTTTACTTAATCTTCGCTCCCCTGACAATGATTTACAGCCATTTTGCCAACCATGTATTCCATACTATTCCCGTGTAATTTACAGCTTAATCTAATCCCCCCCCCCCCCATGAGATCCATTCAAATGCTGAGAAGTTATAGTATCACTTGTAAGAGTACCAGGAAATAAGATATCAATAGTTTTTTTGATATTGTTGGGTCACAGAAATCAGGAAGTCATGGCATGCAAAGGATATGCGATCAAATATTAAAAATGATTACACTGCTCAATATTTTTTGATGCCTGAAAATGGGGGGGTACTATGTTCAAAAAGTTTTATAATTTTTAAACGGTTCATCCGATATGGATGAAAATACTCTCAAATTAAAGCTGACAGTCTGCACTTCACTGTCACTGTCATTGTATTTTTTGAAACTAACAAAACTTTTGTCATTGTCCAAGAAATTATGGTGCTCACTGTATGTGGTTCATCCATGCCCCCATGTTATGTGTTCTGCCTTCAGTGTGCCGAAAGCTCTGGGTGATAGTCGGCCCTCTTAGTGGTAATGAGTACAACGTCTCTCACATCCATTAGTGCTGGGGCAGTGCTCTGCAGCCCTGGGCCTGGAGACCTACAGGGTCTGTTTGTTTCTGATATCACCTTAAAATTCCTATTCCCACCCAAGAAACCAGGTGAAGTGAGTCAGCAGTAGAATCAGCTGCTTTAATTAATCAATTCAGTGAGGAGTTACTGAACCATCACACGCTCTGGGACCAGGGCTGTTGGCCACTGCACTAGATTACTGTGTTCCCCTGCTTCTAAGGTGGAAAACACCTGATTTCCATCAGCTAATAATCATGCTGTATACTACTTGAGTCAGGAGGGAGGGCTGGGATAGAAAGGGGTTTAACTTGCTGCACTTTATATCTTTACTAAGAGTGAATATACATCCTGCAGAACTGTTATAGTAGCCTCATTATCAGAGGAGGTGGGAGGGTTGCTATAGAGATTGTAACCTTGAGAACGGGAGGTCCGTGGTCCAGCAGGGATCCTCTTCGTTAAGTTTGGCACCAACCCCCCCCCCCCCCCCCCCACCACCAAGTGAGACAGCACCTATGAGGAGTACAGGTGCTCACCTGTGTCTGTGTTAACCCCGCCTTCCTCTGTACTTCCCCTCGAAAGCTTCAAATGCCAAAAAATATGAAATAGATTCATATTCTTGTTAATATTGTTGTTTTTATTCTGAGCATATTTTGCGTGCGTGCTCTGAACGGCAATTAACATAGTGAGCAATAGCCGAGCCTACAGATTTCAGTAGAGACAGTGCGCTAAAAAGAACAGATCTTAAGATTCGAGACTCAATGTGAGGACATGTTGTTTTTTTTCCAGACCTTGTGGAGTGATGTTTGAGTGGAAAATGAGCCTTTTAAAATATGTAATTTCTAATGCTAATGGTGATGCTTCGTGCAAGAATGACGGCAGCTATGTCAAGACTCTTATGCCTGATCGAATGTTAACAATTCCTCTCCTCCGTAGGTGGTGAAAAACAACGTAATTATCTTCCGCATGCAGCCAGCCTTGATTAAACGCATGAAGTAGTAGTATGCATTAATCTGCATACTCTCTGATACTGGAACCTACAAACATACTGCAGCATTAATTAAAGCAGGGGTTCTCAAACTGAGTGTGCTGCTGCATTTTCTTACAGCCAATCTCTCCATCAATTAAAATGTTTAAAGCAGGCATTTTAGTTCTGTCTATCAGTGATCAGGTGTAGCCATTTAGACCTCACTGATTTCACCCGTCACTCTGCCATTTAACTAACTAATAAAGGAACCTCTTTCTACAGGAATCATTTGGCACGTTACAGAAAAATGAAAGCGTTAGCAGGTCTGCCTGATGAAAAGTTCTGGGTCATAAAAATGGCTCATTATTCTTCATGGAAAGCACAGCTATTTCACACATAATGTCACATAAGAGACTAAATTCTTCAATCGGCATTAAAAGAGTCTAATTAAGAACAATTAAGGGCTTCTTACAATTCAGGGGCTGCGATTGCAGTTGGAATGAAAACCAGAACATGAATGGGGTCCCCCCCGAACTGAGTTTGAGAACCCCATCATGGAGTCCATCCCACATTGGACAGGGACCTGAGTCTCATGACAGATGCGTGAGAGTTGGCAACCCTGATGTCCACTATAGGCAGGTACACTTGATTAGTAAATGCGGATAGACTATTTATTATTACATTACAGCCATTTAGCAGACGCTCTTATCCAGAGCGACTTACACAACCTTTTAGCATTTTTGACATATTATCCATTTATACAGCTGGACATACATGTATACTGAAGCAATACAGGTTAAGTACCTTTCTCTCGGGTACAACGGCAGTGTCCTACCTGGGAATTTAACCGGCAACCTTTCGGTTACAAGTTCAGTTCTTTAACCATTATATTATACTCCCGCCCCATTTGTGTGGTTACATGGGTTTTTTTGCATATATTTTACTCTCTGCAAATGCTTAGCAAGACTAGCACTATTTATTTAAAGTCTTGCTTTACCTGTTTGTCTCGGTGTGTGTGTAGCCTATGGATGTGTTTGTGTCTAAGCATGACTACATGTGCCTATGTTTGTCTCAGTGTGTAGCCTATGAATGTGTTTGTGTCTAAGCATGACTGCATGTGCCTATGTTTGTCTCAGTGTGTAGCCTATGGATGTGTTTGTGTCTAAGCATGACTGCATGAGCCTATGTTTGTCTCAGTGTGTAGCCTATGATTGTGTTTGTGTCTAAGCATGACTGCATGTGCCTATGTTTGTCTCAGTGTGTAGCCTATGAATGTGTTTGTGTCTAAGCATGACTGCATGAGCCTATGTTTGTCTCAGTGTGTAGCCTATGATTGTGTTTGTGTCTAAGCATGACTGCATGAGCCTATGTTTGTCTCAGTGTGTAGCCTATGAATGTGTTTGTGTCTAAGCATGACTACATGTGCCTATGTTTGTCTCAGTGTGTAGCCTATGAATGTGTTTGTGTCTAAGCATGACTACATGTGCCTATGTTTGTCTCAGTGTGTAGCCTATGAATGTGTTTGTGTCTAAGCATGACTGCATGAGCCTATGTTTGTCTCAGTGTGTAGCCTATGGATGTGTTTGTGTCTAAGCATGACTGCATGAGCCTATGTTTGTCTCAGTGTGTAGCCTATGAATGTGTTTGTGTCTAAGCATGACTGCATGAGCCTATGTTTGTCTCAGTGTGTAGCCTATGAATGTGTTTGTGTCTAAGCATGACTGCATGAGCCTATGTTTGTCTCAGTGTGTAGCCTATGATTGTGTTTGTGTCTAAGCATGACTGCATGAGCCTATGTTTGTCTCAGTGTGTAGCCTATGAATGTGTTTGTGTCTAAGCATGACTGCATGTGCCTATGTTTGTCTCAGTGTGTAGCCTATGAATGTGTTTGTGTCTAAGCATGACTGCATGTGCCTATGTTTGTCTCAGTGTGTAGCCTATGATTGTGTTTGTGTCTAAGCATGACTGCATGAGCCTATGTTTGTCTCAGTGTGTAGCCTATGAATGTGTTTGTGTCTAAGCATGACTGCATGAGCCTATGTTTGTCTCAGTGTGTAGCCTATGATTGTGTTTGTGTCTAAGCATGACTGCATGAGCCTATGTTTGTCTCAGTGTGTAGCCTATGGATGTGTTTGTGTCTAAGCATGACTGCATGAGCCTATGTTTGTCTCAGTGTGTAGCCTATGAATGTGTTTGTGTCTAAGCATGACTGCATGAGCCTATGTTTGTCTCAGTGTGTAGCCTATGGATGTGTTTGTGTCTAAGCATGACTGCATGTGCCTATGTTTGTCTCAGTGTGTAGCCTATGGATGTGTTTGTGTCTAAGCATGACTGCATGTGCCTATGTTTGTCTCAGTGTGTAGCCTATGGATGTGTTTGTGTCTAAGCATGACTGCATGAGCCTATGTTTGTCTCAGTGTGTAGCCTATGAATGTGTTTGTGTCTAAGCATGACTGCATGCGCCTATGTTTGTCTCAGTGTGTAGCCTATGGATGTGTTTGTGTCTAAGCATGACTGCATGAGCCTATGTTTGTCTCAGTGTGTAGCCTATGAATGTGTTTGTGTCTAAGCATGACTGCATGAGCCTATGTTTGTCTCAGTGTGTAGCCTATGAATGTGTTTGTGTCTAAGCATGACTGCATGAGCCTATGTTTGTCTCAGTGTGTAGCCTATGAATGTGTTTGTGTCTAAGCATGACTGCATGTGCCTATGTTTGTCTCAGTGTGTAGCCTATGAATGTGTTTGTGTCTAAGCATGACTGCATGTGCCTATGTTTGTCTCAGTGTGTAGCCTATGAATGTGTTTGTGTCTAAGCATGACTGCATGAGCCTATGTTTGTCTCAGTGTGTAGCCTATGGATGTGTTTGTGTCTAAGCATGACTGCATGAGCCTATGTTTGTCTCAGTGTGTAGCCTATGATTGTGTTTGTGTCTAAGCATGACTGCATGAGCCTATGTTTGTCTCAGTGTGTAGCCTATGGATGTGTTTGTGTCTAAGCATGACTGCATGAGCCTATGTGTGTCTCAGTGTGTAGCCTATGAATGTGTTTGTGTCTAAGCATGACTGCATGTGCCTATGTTTGTCTCAGTGTGTAGCCTATGAATGTGTTTGTGTCTAAGCATGACTGCATGAGCCTATGTTTGTCTCAGTGTGTAGCCTATGAATGTGTTTGTGTCTAAGCATGACTGCATGTGCCTATGTTTGTCTCAGTGTGTAGCCTATGATTGTGTTTATGTTTGTCTCAGTGTGTAGCCTATGAATGTGTTTGTGTCTAAGCATGACTGCATGAGCCTATGTTTGTCTCAGTGTGTAGCCTATGATTGTGTTTGTGTCTAAGCATGACTGCATGAGCCTATGTTTGTCTCAGTGTGTAGCCTATGGATGTGTTTGTGTCTAAGCATGACTGCATGAGCCTATGTTTGTCTCAGTGTGTAGCCTATGAATGTGTTTGTGTCTAAGCATGACTGCATGAGCCTATGTTTGTCTCAGTGTGTAGCCTATGGATGTGTTTGTGTCTAAGCATGACTGCATGTGCCTATGTTTGTCTCAGTGTGTAGCCTATGGATGTGTTTGTGTCTAAGCATGACTGCATGTGCCTATGTTTGTCTCAGTGTGTAGCCTATGGATGTGTTTGTGTCTAAGCATGACTGCATGAGCCTATGTTTGTCTCAGTGTGTAGCCTATGAATGTGTTTGTGTCTAAGCATGACTGCATGCGCCTATGTTTGTCTCAGTGTGTAGCCTATGGATGTGTTTGTGTCTAAGCATGACTGCATGAGCCTATGTTTGTCTCAGTGTGTAGCCTATGAATGTGTTTGTGTCTAAGCATGACTGCATGAGCCTATGTTTGTCTCAGTGTGTAGCCTATGAATGTGTTTGTGTCTAAGCATGACTGCATGAGCCTATGTTTGTCTCAGTGTGTAGCCTATGAATGTGTTTGTGTCTAAGCATGACTGCATGTGCCTATGTTTGTCTCAGTGTGTAGCCTATGAATGTGTTTGTGTCTAAGCATGACTGCATGTGCCTATGTTTGTCTCAGTGTGTAGCCTATGAATGTGTTTGTGTCTAAGCATGACTGCATGAGCCTATGTTTGTCTCAGTGTGTAGCCTATGAATGTGTTTGTGTCTAAGCATGACTGTATGAGCCTATGTTTGTCTCAGTGTGTAGCCTATGAATGTGTTTGTGTCTAAGCATGACTGTATGAGCCTATGTTTGTCTCAGTGTGTAGCCTATGGATGTGTTTGTGTCTAAGCATGACTGCATGTGCCTATGTTTGTCTCAGTGTGTAGCCTATGAATGTGTTTGTGTCTAAGCATGACTGCATGAGCCTATGTTTGTCTCAGTGTGTAGCCTATGAATGTGTTTGTGTCTAAGCATGACTGTATGAGCCTATGTTTGTCTCAGTGTGTAGCCTATGAATGTGTTTGTGTCTAAGCATGACTGTATGAGCCTATGTTTGTCTCAGTGTGTAGCCTATGGATGTGTTTGTGTCTAAGCATGACTGCATGTGCCTATGTTTGTCTCAGTGTGTAGCCTATGAATGTGTTTGTGTCTAAGCATGACTGCATGAGCCTATGTTTGTCTCAGTGTGTAGCCTATGAATGTGTTTGTGTCTAAGCATGACTGCATGAGCCTATGTGTGTCTCAGTGTGTAGCCTATGAATGTGTTTGTGTCTAAGCATGACTGCATGTGCCTATGTTTGTCTCAGTGTGTAGCCTATGAATGTGTTTGTGTCTAAGCATGACTGCATGAGCCTGTGTTTGTCTCAGTGTGTAGCCTATGGATGTGTTTGTGTCTAAGCATGACTGCATGAGCCTATGTTTGTCTCAGTGTGTAGCCTATGGATGTGTTTGTGTCTAAGCATGACTGCATGTGCCTATGTTTGTCTCACTGTGTAGCCTATGAATGTGTTTGTGTCTAAGCATGACTGTATGAGCCTATGTTTGTCTCAGTGTGTAGCCTATGGATGTGTTTGTGTCTAAGCATGACTGCATGTGCCTATGTTTGTCTCAGTGTGTAGCCTATGAATGTGTTTGTGTCTAAGCATGACTGCATGAGCCTATGTTTGTCTCAGTGTGTAGCCTATGAATGTGTTTGTGTCTAAGCATGACTGCATGAGCCTATGTTTGTCTCAGTGTGTAGCCTATGGATGTGTTTGTGTCTAAGCATGACTGCATGAGCCTATGTTTGTCTCAGTGTGTAGCCTATGATTGTGTTTGTGTCTAAGCATGACTGCATGAGCCTATGTTTGTCTCAGTGTGTAGCCTATGGATGTGTTTGTGTCTAAGCATGACTGCATGAGCCTATGTGTGTCTCAGTGTGTAGCCTATGAATGTGTTTGTGTCTAAGCATGACTGCATGTGCCTATGTTTGTCTCAGTGTGTAGCCTATGAATGTGTTTGTGTCTAAGCATGACTGCATGAGCCTATGTTTGTCTCAGTGTGTAGCCTATGGATGTGTTTGTGTCTAAGCATGACTGCATGAGCCTATGTTTGTCTCAGTGTGTAGCCTATGGATGTGTTTGTGTCTAAGCATGACTGCATGTGCCTATGTTTGTCTCAGTGTGTAGCCTATGATTGTGTTTATGTTTGTCTCAGTGTGTAGCCTATGAATGTGTTTGTGTCTAAGCATGACTGCATGAGCCTATGTTTGTCTCAGTGTGTAGCCTATGAATGTGTTTGTGTCTAAGCATGACTGCATGTGCCTATGTTTGTCTCAGTGTGTAGCCTATGATTGTGTTTATGTTTGTCTCAGTGTGTAGCCTATGAATGTGTTTGTGTCTAAGCATGACTGCATGAGCCTATGTTTGTCTCAGTGTGTAGCCTATGATTGTGTTTGTGTCTAAGCATGACTGCATGAGCCTATGTGTGTCTCAGTGTGTAGCCTATGGATGTGTTTGTGTCTAAGCATGACTGCATGAGCCTATGTGTGTCTCAGTGTGTAGCCTATGGATGTGTTTGTGTCTAAGCATGACTGCATGAGCCTATGTGTGTCTCAGTGTGTAGCCTATGAATGTGTTTGTGTCTAAGCATGACTGCATGTGCCTATGTTTGTCTCAATGTGTAGCCTATGATTGTGTTTATGTTTGTCTCAGTGTGTAGCCTATGAATGTGTTTGTGTCTAAGCATGACTGCATGAGCCTATGTTTGTCTCAGTGTGTAGCCTATGATTGTGTTTGTGTCTAAGCATGACTGCATGAGCCTATGTGTGTCTCAGTGTGTAGCCTATGGATGTGTTTGTGTCTAAGCATGACTGCATGAGCCTATGTGTGTCTCAGTGTGTAGCCTATGGATGTGTTTGTGTCTAAGCATGACTGCATGAGCCTATGTGTGTCTCAGTGTGTAGCCTATGAATGTGTTTGTGTCTAAGCATGACTGCATGTGCCTATGTGTGTCTCAGTGTGTAGCCTATGGATGTGTTTGTGTCTAAGCATGACTGCATGAGCCTATGTTTGTCTCAGTGTGTAGCCTATGAATGTGTTTGTGTCTAAGCATGACTGCATGTGCCTATGTTTGTCTCAGTGTGTAGCCTATGAATGTGTTTGTGTCTAAGCATGACTGCATGAGCCTATGTTTGTCTCAGTGTGTAGCCTATGAATGTGTTTGTGTCTAAGCATGACTGCATGAGCCTATGTTTGTCTCAGTGTGTAGCCTATGAATGTGTTTGTGTCTAAGCATGACTGCATGTGCCTATGTTTGTCTCAGTGTGTAGCCTATGAATGTGTTTGTGTCTAAGCATGACTGCATGCGCCTATGTTTGTCTCAGTGTGTAGCCTATGATTGTGTTTGTGTCTAAGCATGACTGCATGCGCCTATGTTTGTCTCAGTGTGTAGCCTATGATTGTGTTTGTGTCTAAGCATGACTGCATGAGCCTATGTTTGTCTCAGTGTGTAGCCTATGAATGTGTTTGTGTCTAAGCATGACTGCATGAGCCTATGTTTGTCTCAGTGTGTAGCCTATGGATGTGTTTGTGTCTAAGCATGACTGCATGAGCCTATGTTTGTCTCAGTGTGTAGCCTATGATTGTGTTTGTGTCTAAGCATGACTGCATGTGCCTATGTTTGTCTCAGTGTGTAGCCTATGAATGTGTTTGTGTCTAAGCATGACTGCATGCGCCTATGTTTGTCTCAGTGTGTAGCCTATGAATGTGTTTGTGTCTAAGCATGACTGCATGAGCCTATGTTTGTCTCAGTGTGTAGCCTATGGATGTGTTTGTGTCTAAGCATGACTGCATGAGCCTATGTGTGTCTCAGTGTGTAGCCTATGGATGTGTTTGTGTCTAAGCATGACTGCATGAGCCTATGTTTGTCTCAGTGTGTAGCCTATGGATGTGTTTGTGTCTAAGCATGACTGCATGAGCCTATGTTTGTCTCAGTGTGTAGCCTATGAATGTGTTTGTGTCTAAGCATGACTGCATGAGCCTATGTTTGTCTCAGTGTGTAGCCTATGGATGTGTTTGTGTCTAAGCATGACTGCATGAGCCTATGTTTGTCTCAGTGTGTAGCCTATGATTGTGTTTGTGTCTAAGCATGACTGCATGAGCCTATGTTTGTCTCAGTGTGTAGCCTATGGATGTGTTTGTGTCTAAGCATGACTGCATGAGCCTATGTTTGTCTCAGTGTGTAGCCTATGAATGTGTTTGTGTCTAAGCATGACTGCATGAGCCTATGTTTGTCTCAGTGTGTAGCCTATGATTGTGTTTGTGTCTAAGCATGACTGCATGAGCCTATGTTTGTCTCAGTGTGTAGCCTATGGATGTGTTTGTGTCTAAGCATGACTGCATGCGCCTATGTTTGTCTCAGTGTGTAGCCTATGAATGTGTTTGTGTCTAAGCATGACTGCATGCGCCTATGTTTGTCTCAGTGTGTAGCCTATGGATGTGTTTGTGTCTAAGCATGACTGCATGTGCCTATGTTTGTCTCAGTGTGTAGCCTATGAATGTGTTTGTGTCTAAGCATGACTGTATGAGCCTATGTTTGTCTCAGTGTGTAGCCTATGGATGTGTTTGTGTCTAAGCATGACTGCATGTGCCTATGTTTGTCTCAGTGTGTAGCCTATGAATGTGTTTGTGTCTAAGCATGACTGTATGAGCCTATGTTTGTCTCAGTGTGTAGCCTATGGATGTGTTTGTGTCTAAGCATGACTGCATGTGCCTATGTTTGTCTCAGTGTGTAGCCTATGAATGTGTTTGTGTCTAAGCATGACTGCATGTGCCTATGTTTGTCTCAGTGTGTAGCCTATGAATGTGTTTGTGTCTAAGCATGACTGTATGAGCCTATGTTTGTCTCAGTGTGTAGCCTATGAATGTGTTTGTGTCTAAGCATGACTGTATGAGCCTATGTTTGTCTCAGTGTGTAGCCTATGGATGTGTTTGTGTCTAAGCATGACTGTATGAGCCTATGTTTGTCTCAGTGTGTAGCCTATGAATGTGTTTGTGTCTAAGCATGACTGCATGAGCCTATGTTTGTCTCAGTGTGTAGCCTATGGATGTGTTTGTGTCTAAGCATGACTGCATGAGCCTATGTTTGTCTCAGTGTGTAGCCTATGAATGTGTTTGTGTCTAAGCATGACTGCATGAGCCTATGTTTGTCTCAGTGTGTAGCCTATGGATGTGTTTGTGTCTAAGCATGACTGCATGTGCCTATGTTTGTCTCAGTGTGTAGCCTATGGATGTGTTTGTGTCTAAGCATGACTGTATGAGCCTATGTTTGTCTCAGTGTGTAGCCTATGAATGTGTTTGTGTCTAAGCATGACTGTATGAGCCTATGTTTGTCTCAGTGTGTAGCCTATGAATGTGTTTGTGTCTAAGCATGACTGTATGAGCCTATGTTTGTCTCAGTGTGTAGCCTATGGATGTGTTTGTGTCTAAGCATGACTGCATGTGCCTATGTTTGTCTCAGTGTGTAGCCTATGGATGTGTTTGTGTCTAAGCATGACTGCATGGGCCTATGTTTGTCTCAGTGTGTAGCCTATGAATGTGTTTGTGTCTAAGCATGACTGCATGAGCCTATGTTTGTCTCAGTGTGTAGCCTATGGATGTGTTTGTGTCTAAGCATGACTGCATGGGCCTATGTTTGTCTCAGTGTGTAGCCTATGAATGTGTTTGTGTCTAAGCATGACTGCATGAGCCTATGTTTGTCTCAGTGTGTAGCCTATGATTGTGTTTGTGTCTAAGCATGACTGCATGCGCCTATGTTTGTCTCAGTGTGTAGCCTATGATTGTGTTTGTGTCTAAGCATGACTGCATGAGCCTATGTTTGTCTCAGTGTGTAGCCTATGAATGTGTTTGTGTCTAAGCATGACTGCATGAGCCTATGTTTGTCTCAGTGTGTAGCCTATGGATGTGTTTGTGTCTAAGCATGACTGCATGAGCCTATGTTTGTCTCAGTGTGTAGCCTATGATTGTGTTTGTGTCTAAGCATGACTGCATGCATGTGCCTATGTTTGTCTCAGTGTGTAGCCTATGAATGTGTTTGTGTCTAAGCATGACTGCATGCGCCTATGTTTGTCTCAGTGTGTAGCCTATGAATGTGTTTGTGTCTAAGCATGACTGCATGAGCCTATGTTTGTCTCAGTGTGTAGCCTATGGATGTGTTTGTGTCTAAGCATGACTGCATGAGCCTATGTGTGTCTCAGTGTGTAGCCTATGGATGTGTTTGTGTCTAAGCATGACTGCATGAGCCTATGTTTGTCTCAGTGTGTAGCCTATGGATGTGTTTGTGTCTAAGCATGACTGCATGAGCCTATGTTTGTCTCAGTGTGTAGCCTATGAATGTGTTTGTGTCTAAGCATGACTGCATGAGCCTATGTTTGTCTCAGTGTGTAGCCTATGGATGTGTTTGTGTCTAAGCATGACTGCATGAGCCTATGTTTGTCTCAGTGTGTAGCCTATGATTGTGTTTGTGTCTAAGCATGACTGCATGAGCCTATGTTTGTCTCAGTGTGTAGCCTATGGATGTGTTTGTGTCTAAGCATGACTGCATGAGCCTATGTTTGTCTCAGTGTGTAGCCTATGAATGTGTTTGTGTCTAAGCATGACTGCATGAGCCTATGTTTGTCTCAGTGTGTAGCCTATGATTGTGTTTGTGTCTAAGCATGACTGCATGAGCCTATGTTTGTCTCAGTGTGTAGCCTATGGATGTGTTTGTGTCTAAGCATGACTGCATGCGCCTATGTTTGTCTCAGTGTGTAGCCTATGAATGTGTTTGTGTCTAAGCATGACTGCATGCGCCTATGTTTGTCTCAGTGTGTAGCCTATGGATGTGTTTGTGTCTAAGCATGACTGCATGTGCCTATGTTTGTCTCAGTGTGTAGCCTATGAATGTGTTTGTGTCTAAGCATGACTGTATGAGCCTATGTTTGTCTCAGTGTGTAGCCTATGGATGTGTTTGTGTCTAAGCATGACTGCATGTGCCTATGTTTGTCTCAGTGTGTAGCCTATGAATGTGTTTGTGTCTAAGCATGACTGTATGAGCCTATGTTTGTCTCAGTGTGTAGCCTATGGATGTGTTTGTGTCTAAGCATGACTGCATGTGCCTATGTTTGTCTCAGTGTGTAGCCTATGAATGTGTTTGTGTCTAAGCATGACTGCATGTGCCTATGTTTGTCTCAGTGTGTAGCCTATGAATGTGTTTGTGTCTAAGCATGACTGTATGAGCCTATGTTTGTCTCAGTGTGTAGCCTATGAATGTGTTTGTGTCTAAGCATGACTGTATGAGCCTATGTTTGTCTCAGTGTGTAGCCTATGGATGTGTTTGTGTCTAAGCATGACTGTATGAGCCTATGTTTGTCTCAGTGTGTAGCCTATGAATGTGTTTGTGTCTAAGCATGACTGCATGAGCCTATGTTTGTCTCAGTGTGTAGCCTATGGATGTGTTTGTGTCTAAGCATGACTGCATGAGCCTATGTTTGTCTCAGTGTGTAGCCTATGAATGTGTTTGTGTCTAAGCATGACTGCATGAGCCTATGTTTGTCTCAGTGTGTAGCCTATGGATGTGTTTGTGTCTAAGCATGACTGCATGTGCCTATGTTTGTCTCAGTGTGTAGCCTATGGATGTGTTTGTGTCTAAGCATGACTGTATGAGCCTATGTTTGTCTCAGTGTGTAGCCTATGAATGTGTTTGTGTCTAAGCATGACTGTATGAGCCTATGTTTGTCTCAGTGTGTAGCCTATGAATGTGTTTGTGTCTAAGCATGACTGTATGAGCCTATGTTTGTCTCAGTGTGTAGCCTATGGATGTGTTTGTGTCTAAGCATGACTGCATGTGCCTATGTTTGTCTCAGTGTGTAGCCTATGGATGTGTTTGTGTCTAAGCATGACTGCATGCGCCTATGTTTGTCTCAGTGTGTAGCCTATGAATGTGTTTGTGTCTAAGCATGACTGCATGAGCCTATGTTTGTCTCAGTGTGTAGCCTATGAATGTGTTTGTGTCTAAGCATGACTGCATGCGCCTATGTTTGTCTCAGTGTGTAGCCTATGAATGTGTTTGTGTGTAAGCATAACTGCATGCGCCTATGTTTGTCTCAGTGTGTAGCCTATGGATGTGTTTGTGTCTAAGCATGACTGCATGGGCCTATGTTTGTCTCAGTGTGTAGCCTATGAATGTGTTTGTGTCTAAGCATGACTGCATGCGCCTATGTTTGTCTCGGTGTGTAGCCTATGAATGTGTTTATGTCTAAGCATGACTGCATGAGCCTATGTTTGTCTCAGTGTGTAGCCTATGAATGTGTTTGTGTCTAAGCATGACTGCATGCGCCTATGTTTGTCTCAGTGTGTAGCCTATGAATGTGTTTGTGTCTAAGCATGACTGTATGAGCCTATGTTTGTCTCAGTGTGTAGCCTATGGATGTGTTTGTGTCTAAGCATGACTGCATGTGCCTATGTTTGTCTCAGTGTGTAGCCTATGGATGTGTTTGTGTCTAAGCATGACTGCATGTGCCTATGTTTGTCTCAGTGTGTAGCCTATGAATGTGTTTGTGTCTAAGCATGACTGCATGTGCCTATGTTTGTCTCAGTGTGTAGCCTATGGATGTGTTTGTGTCTAAGCATGACTGCATGTGCCTATGTTTGTCTCAGTGTGTAGCCTATGAATGTGTTTGTGTCTAAGCATGACTGCATGAGCCTATGTTTGTCTCAGTGTGTAGCCTATGAATGTGTTTGTGTCTAAGCATGACTGCATGAGCCTATGTTTGTCTCAGTGTGTAGCCTATGAATGTGTTTGTGTCTAAGCATGACTGCATGAGCCTATGTTTGTCTCAGTGTGTAGCCTATGAATGTGTTTGTGTCTAAGCATGACTGCATGAGCCTATGTTTGTCTCAGTGTGTAGCCTATGAATGTGTTTGTGTCTAAGCATGACTGCATGAGCCTATGTTTGTCTCAGTGTGTAGCCTATGGATGTGTTTGTGTCTAAGCATGACTGCATGAGCCTATGTTTGTCTCAGTGTGTAGCCTATGAATGTGTTTGTGTCTAAGCATGACTGCATGAGCCTATGTTTGCAAAATGAGCCGCTGAAGGCATTTTTCCCTCTTGTCTTTAGAACCACTTCCAACCATTTTTTCACCTGAGCAAACCACTGTGTTGGGGGAACTCCAAGGCAAATGTTGTTCATTAAAAGGCCATTGAAGCCTCTTGCTATTTCTCTCGCAGGAAAACAATGCCTGCCTGCTAATTTGAAATGTTGGCTGGGATTAGCAACTAACGCCATTGCTTAATAGCAAGCTAATAATACAATACTGTAATAAGGTGGGCCCCTAGGGAAAACGTTTCTGCGCTAACAATTAAAGATATGAACCCACTCTTATGAGTGTAATTAGCCTCCGACAATCAGGAAACAACAGTCCTGATAGTAAGTAATTATAAAGAGAGGAATTTGTATCCCAGTGAAAAAAATAATGCCCCTTGGCAAAAAAAGGGTTTCATAGAGTGTTTACAAATATAGAATTTTACATTTAGCAAAGCCGTGTCATCCCCTTTGGTCAAAGATATACGCAGGATGTAACAAGCAACATTTACACCGATGAGAGCCACTGTTTGAACCCATTTTTCACTTGTTAAATCAAGAAGTATGAATGCACTAAAAGACCCACATACAGACCAGTACAGAATGTTCCATAGAGAACACATACAGACCAGTACAGAATGTCTGATAGAGAACACATACAGACCAGTACAGGATGTTCCAAAGAGAACACATACAGACCAGTACAGGATGTTCCGTAGAGGACACATACAGACCAGTACAGAATGTTCCATAGAGAACACATACAGACCAGTACAGGATGTTCCATAGAGAACACATACAGACCAGTACAGGATGTTCCGTAGAGGACACATACAGACCAGTACAGGATGTTCCATAGAGGACACATACAGACCAGTACAGGATGTTCCATAGAGAACACATACAGACCAGTACAGAATGTCTCATAGAGAACACATACAGACCAGTACAGAATGTCTGATAGAGAACACATACAGACCAGTACAGAATGTCCCATAGAGGACACATACAGACCAGTACAGGATGTTCCATAGAGAACACATACAGACCAGTACAGGATGTTCCATAGAGAACACATACAGACCAGTACAGGATGTTCCATAGAGAACACATACAGACCAGTACAGAATGTCTGATAGAGAACACATACAGACCAGTACAGAATGTCCCATAGAGGACACATACAGACCAGTACAGGATGTTCCATAGAGAACACATACAGACCAGTACAGGATGTTCCATAGAGAACACATACAGACCAGTACAGGATGTTCCATAGAGAACACATACAGACCAGTACAGGATGTTCCATAGAGAACACATACAGACCAGTACAGGATGTTCCATAGAGAACACATACAGACCAGTACAGGATGTTCCATAGAGAACACATACAGACCAGTACAGGATGTTCCATAGAGAACACATACAGACCAGTACAGGATGTCCCATAGAGAACACATACAGACCAGTACAGAATGTTCCATAGAGAACACATACAGACCAGTACAGAATGTCCCATAGAGGACACATACAGACCAGTACAGAATGTCCCATAGAGAACACATACAGACCAGTACAGGATGTTCCATAGAGAACACATACAGACCAGTACAGGATGTTCCATAGAGAACACATACAGACCAGTACAGAATGTCTGATAGAGAACACATACAGACCAGTACAGAATGTCCCATAGAGAACACATACAGACCAGTACAGGATGTTCCATAGAGAACACATACAGACCAGTACAGAATGTCTGATAGAGAACACATACAGACCAGTACAGAATGTCTGATAGAGAACACATACAGACCAGTACAGGATGTTCCATAGAGAACACATACAGACCAGTACAGGATGTCCCATAGAGGACACATACAGACCAGTACAGGATGTTCCATAGAGAACACATACAGACCAGTACAGAATGTCCCATAGAGAACACATACAGACCAGTACAGGATGTTCCATAGAGAACACATACAGACCAGTACAGGATGTTCCATAGAGAACACATACAGACCAGTACAGGATGTTCCATAGAGAACACATACAGACCAGTACAGGATGTTCCATAGAGAACACATACAGACCAGTACAGGATGTTCCATAGAGAACACATACAGACCAGTACAGAATGTCCCATAGAGAACCCATACAGACCAGTACAGGATGTTCCATAGAGAAAACATACAGACCAGTACAGGATGTTCCATAGAGAACACATACAGACCAGTACAGGATGTTCCATAGAGAACACATACAGACCAGTACAGGATGTTCCATAGAGGACACATACAGACCAGTACAGGATGTTCCATAGAGAACATATACAGACCAGTACAGGATGTTCCATAGAGAGCACATACAGACCAGTACAGAATGTTCCATAGAGAACACATACAGACCAGTACAGAATGTCTGATAGAGAACACATACAGACCAGTACAGAATGTCCCATAGAGAACACATACAGACCAGTACAGGATGTTCCATAGAGAACACATACAGACCAGTACAGGATGTTCCATAGAGAACACATACAGACCAGTACAGAATGTCTCATAGAGGACACATACTGGCCAGTACAGAATGTTCCATAGAGAACACATACAGACCAGTACAGAATGTTCCATAGAGGACACATACAGACCAGTACAGAATGTTCCATAGAGGACACATACAGACCAGTACAGAATGTCTCATAGAGGACACATACAGACCAGTACAGAATGTTCCATAGAGAACACATACAGACCAGTACAGAATGTCTCATAGAGGACACATACAGACCAGTACAGAATGTTCCATAGAGAACACATACAGACCAGTACAGGATGTTCCATAGAGAACACATACAGACCAGTACAGAATGTCTCATAGAGAACACATACAGACCAGTACAGGATGTTCCATAGAGAACACATACAGACCAGTACAGGATGTTCCATAGAGAACACATACAGACCTGTACAGAATGTTCCATAGAGAACACATACAGACCAGTACAGAATGTCTCATAGAGAACACATACAGACCAGTACAGAATGTCTCATGGAGGACACATACAGACCAGTACAGAATGTCCCATAGAGGACACATACAGACCAGTACAGAATGTCCCATAGAGAACACATACAGACCAGTACAGAATGTTCCATAGAGAACACATACAGACCAGTACAGAATGTATCATAGAGAACACATACAGACCAGTACAGAATGTCTCATAGAGGACACATACAGACCAGTACAGAATGTTCCATAGAGGACACATACAGACCAGTACAGGATGTTCCATAGAGAACACATACAGACCAGTACAGAATGTCTCATAGAGAACACATACAGACCAGTACAGAATGTTCCATAGAGAACACATACAGACCATTACAGAATGTTCCATAGAGGACACATACAGACCAGTACAGAATGTTCCATAGAGGACACATACAGACCAGTACAGAATGTCCCATAGAGAACACATACAGACCAGTACAGAATGTTCCATAGAGAACACATACAGACCAGTACAGAATGTCTCATAGAGAACACATACAGACCAGTACAGAATGTCTCATAGAGGACACATACAGACCAGTACAGAATGTTCCATAGAGGGCACATACAGACCAGTACAGGATGTTCCATAGAGAACACATACAGACCAGTACAGAATGTCTCATAGAGAACACATACAGACCAGTACAGAATGTTTCATAGAGAACACATACAGACCATTACAGAATGTTCCATAGAGGACACATACAGACCAGTACAGAATGTCCCATAGAGAAAACATACAGACCAGTACAGAATGTTCCATAGAGGACACATACAGACCAGTACAGAATGTCCCATAGAGAACACATACAGACCAGTACAGGATGTTCCATAGAGAACACATACAGACCAGTACAGGATGTTCCATAGAGAACACATACAGACCAGTACAGAATGTCTCATAGAGAACACATACAGACCAGTACAGAATGTTCCATAGAGAACACATACAGACCATTACAGAATGTTCCATAGAGGACACATACAGACCAGTACAGAATGTCCCATAGAGAACACATACAGACCAGTACAGAATGTTCCATAGAGGACACATACAGACCAGTACAGAATGTCCCATAGAGGACACATACAGACCAGTACTGAATGTCTCATAGAGAACACATACAGACCAGTACAGAATGTCCCATAGAGAACACATACAGACCAGTACAGAATGTCCCATAGAGAACACTTACAGACCAGTACAGAATGTCTCATAGAGAACACATACAGACTAGTACAGACCAGTACAGAATGTCTCATAGAGGACACATACAGGCCAGTACAGAATGTCCCATAGAGGACACATACAGACCAGTCCAGAATGTTCCATAGAGGACACATACAGACCAGTACAGAATGTTCCATAGAGAACACATACAGACCAGTACAGAATGTCCCATAGAGGACACATACAGACCAGTACAGAATGTCACATAGAGAACACATACAGACTAGTACAGACCAGTACAGAATGTCTCATAGAGGACACATACAGACCAGTACAGAATGTCCCATAGAGAACACATACAAACTAGTACAGACCAGTACAGAATGGCTCATAGAGGACACATACAGACCAGTACATAATGTCCCATAGAGCTCACATACAGACCAGTACAGAATGTTCCATAGAGGACACATACAGACCAGTACAGAATGTTCCATAGAGGACACATACAGACCAGTACAGAATGTCCCATAGATGACACATACAGACCAGTACAGAATGTTCCATAGATGACACATACAGACCAGTACAGAATGTCCCATAGATGACACATACAGACCAGTACAGAATGTCCCATAGATGACACATACAGACCAGTACAGAATGTTCCATAGAGGACACATACAGACCAGTACAGAATGTTCCATAGAGGACACATACAGACCAGTACAGAATGTCCCATAGATGACACATACAGACCAGTACAGAATGTTCCATAGAGGACACATACAGACCAGTACAGAATGTCCCATACATGACACATACAGACCAGTACAGAATGTTCCATAGAGGACACATACAGACCAGTACAGAATGTCCCATAGATGACACATACAGACCAGTACAGAATGTCCCATAGATGACACATACAGACCAGTACAGAATGTCCCATAGATGACACATACAGACCAGTACAGAATGTTCCATAGAGGACACATACAGACCAGTACAGAATGTTCCACAGAGGACACATACAGACCAGTACAGAATGTCTCATAGAGGACACATACAGACCAGTACAGAATGTCCCATAGAGCTCACATACAGACCAGTACAGAATGTCCCATAGAGAACACATACAGACCAGTACAGAATGTTCCATAGAGGACACATACAGACCAGTACAGAATGTCCCATAGATGACACATACAGACCAGTACAGAATGTCCCATAGATGACACATACAGACCAGTACAGAATGTTCCATAGAGGACACATACAGACCAGTACAGAATGTTCCATAGAGGACACATACAGACCAGTACAGAATGTCCCATAGATGACACATACAGACCAGTACAGAATGTTCCATAGAGGACACATACAGACCAGTACAGAATGTCCCATAGATGACACATACAGACCAGTACAGAATGTCCCATAGAGGACACATACAGACCAGTCCAGAATGTTCCATAGAGGACACATACAGACCAGTACAGAATGTTCCATAGAGAACACATACAGACCAGTACAGAATGTCCCATAGAGGACACATACAGACCAGTACAGAATGTCACATAGAGAACACATACAGACTAGTACAGACCAGTACAGAATGTCTCATAGAGGACACATACAGACCAGTACAGAATGTCCCATAGAGGACACATACAGACCAGTACAGAATGTCCCATAGAGAACACATACAAACTAGTACAGACCAGTACAGAATGGCTCATAGAGGACACATACAGACCAGTACATAATGTCCCATAGAGCTCACATACAGACCAGTACAGAATGTTCCATAGAGGACACATACAGACCAGTACAGAATGTTCCATAGAGGACACATACAGACCAGTACAGAATGTCCCATAGATGACACATACAGACCAGTACAGAATGTTCCATAGATGACACATACAGACCAGTACAGAATGTCCCATAGATGACACATACAGACCAGTACAGAATGTCCCATAGATGACACATACAGACCAGTACAGAATGTTCCATAGAGGACACATACAGACCAGTACAGAATGTTCCATAGAGGACACATACAGACCAGTACAGAATGTCCCATAGATGACACATACAGACCAGTACAGAATGTTCCATAGAGGACACATACAGACCAGTACAGAATGTCCCATACATGACACATACAGACCAGTACAGAATGTTCCATAGAGGACACATACAGACCAGTACAGAATGTCCCATAGATGACACATACAGACCAGTACAGAATGTCCCATAGATGACACATACAGACCAGTACAGAATGTCCCATAGATGACACATACAGACCAGTACAGAATGTTCCATAGAGGACACATACAGACCAGTACAGAATGTTCCACAGAGGACACATACAGACCAGTACAGAATGTCTCATAGAGGACACATACAGACCAGTACAGAATGTCCCATAGAGCTCACATACAGACCAGTACAGAATGTCCCATAGAGAACACATACAGACCAGTACAGAATGTTCCATAGAGGACACATACAGACCAGTACAGAATGTCCCATAGATGACACATACAGACCAGTACAGAATGTTCCATAGAGGACACATACAGACCAGTACAGAATGTTCCATAGAGGACCCATACAGACCAGTACAGAATGTTCCATAGAGGACACATCCAGACCAGTACAGAATGTCCCATAGAGGACACATACAGACCAGTACAGAATGTTCCATAGAGGACACATACTGACCAGTACAGAATGTTCCATAGAGGACACATACAGACCAGTACAGAATGTCCCATAGAGGACACATACAGACCAGTACAGAATGTCCCATAGAGGACACATACAGACCAGTACAGAATGTCCCATAGAGGACACATACAGACCAGTACAGAATGTCCCATAGAGAACACATACAGACCAGTACAGAATGTTCCATAGAGAACACATACAGACCAGTACAGAATGTCTCATAGAGAACACATACAGACCAGTACAGAATGTCTCATAGAGGACACATACAGACCAGTACAGAATGTTCCATAGAGGACACATACAGACCAGTACAGAATGTCCCATAGAGAACACATACAGACCAGTACGGAATGTCTCATAGAGAACACATACAGACCAGTACAGAATGTTCCATAGAGAACACATACAGACCAGTACAGGATGTTCCATAGATAACACATACAGACCAGTACAGGATGTTCCATAGAGAACACATACAGACCAGTACAGAATGTCTCATAGAGAACACATACAGACCAGTACAGAATGTTCCATAGAGAACACATACAGACCATTACAGAATGTTCCATAGAGAACACATACAGACCAGTACAGAATGTCTCATAGAGAACACATACAGACCAGTACAGAATGTCCCATAGAGAACACATACAGACCAGTACAGAATGTTCCATAGAGGACACATACAGACCAGTACAGAATGTCCCATAGAGAACACATACAGACCAGTACAGGATGTTCCATAGATAACACATACAGACCAGTACAGGATGTTCCATAGAGAACACATACAGACCAGTACAGAATGTCTCATAGAGAACACATACAGACCAGTACAGGATGTTCCATAGAGAACACATACAGACCAGTACAGGATGTTCCATAGAGAACACATACAGACCAGTACAGAATGTCTCATAGAGAACACATACAGACCAGTACAGAATGTTCCATAGAGAACACATACAGACCATTACAGAATGTTCCATAGAGGACACATACAGACCAGTACAGAATGTCCCATAGAGAACACATACAGACCAGTACAGAATGTTCCATAGAGGACACATACAGACCAGTACAGAATGTCCCATAGAGGACACATACAGACCAGTACTGAATGTCTCATAGAGAACACATACAGACCAGTACAGAATGTCCCATAGAGAACACATACAGACCAGTACAGAATGTCCCATAGAGAACACTTACAGACCAGTACAGAATGTCTCATAGAGAACACATACAGACTAGTACAGACCAGTACAGAATGTCTCATAGAGGACACATACAGGCCAGTACAGAATGTCCCAAAGAGGACACATACAGACCAGTACAGAATGTCCCATAGATGACACATACAGACCAGTACAGAATGTTCCATAGAGGACACATACAGACCAGTACAGAATGTTCCATAGAGCAGTGTTTCCCAACCTTTTTTGAGCCGCGGCACATTTTTTACATTTACAAAATCCTGGGGCACACCACCAACCAAAATGACACAAAATGACACTAACACAGTACATATTAGATTAGATGACCTTTATTATAATACATATAGTTAATAATATAGTTTTTTAATGTATTTATACTTAGTGGGAAACCTGGGGCTGTTTCGATGAACACAAAATGGATATCCTGGCAGTAATGGTAGAAAGACACACACGAAGCTCTTCCTCAACAGCTCTCAGTCTCTCTCTGTTTTTATTTTTTTATTTTTTATTTTTTGGCAAAAGCCAAAGCATGAAGAACTGTTTTTTTTGGCTATATCCATTTGACAAGCAATATCGTTGTAGCCTACAGTTAGTCTCTTTCAATGTATTAGCATTTTTCCAATTATGCTAGTTATTAACAATTGTAAATTCGTTTTTTCAATTCCAATAGTTTCAATTTACAAGCAATGACTGATGGGTCGCAAGTGTGCTTTCTCTGGGTGCAAGAGCATCCGCGGATTAACGTTAACAGTTACACTATGCCCAGGTTGAATTGGGGTATGCCAGCCAAAGGAATGCGGAAACGTTACCAAGCCCGACTGATATTTCTGTCCCTCCAAATGCGGTAAATTAAATTAAGTGCAGCCTACGGCGTCTTGTTGGCTTGCTAACGTGATGGTTATCTTGTAGCCTCAAAGATATTTACTTGAGTTGTTTTCGTATCGTTAACCATAGTTAACTGGAGCAGGAGTTACGGAGTTACGTTTGATGGATAACCATTAACTGCACTATCTGGAACCCCCCATGGCTGGAACATGTATTTACTGAAATAAAAATGGTACAAGGTACAAAGTGATAATGCTGTGCTTATGTTAACGTATGTCTTAGTTAAGTTATTTGGATAGCTAGTAAACGTGCATTTGTAGATGGCTAGGATAACGTAGGTAAAACAAAATAAAAAAGCCAAAAGCCGTTCAGTTTCACTTGACATTCATTAGCCTACGTGTTGTATTTTTTCATGTTTGTATAATCTGCAGGTAACGTTATGTCAGAATGAATATTTGCTGACAAACGTTAATTTACTGGGCAGAACATCGATTTGAGCAGATTGTGAAGTCTCCCGTAGCGTAGCCTATAGCTAACAGCCGTTTAGTTTCACTTGGCATTCGTTTACATATTTTATTGTCATGTTCGTGAAGCATAGCTACGTTAGATGTATAAGACCATTTTCTTCTTCATACTCCTGGGCGGTGGAAAGCCCAGAGCATTCCGGAGGGGAGATGTCCCCCACCTCGAAGAAGCCATTGACTGATATCACCGAATTAGTCAGCGATTGATACAGACTCAGTTTCACTCGCAATATTTTCCCTTGTGGGCGTGTCTTCAGGTGACGATAGCCTCTCTCCTCGCTCTCGCCCCTCCCCCTCGGCTGCTGCTTTCCACGCCCATTTAATTGCATTTTTCGAATTCGTGGAGTGGGCGGAGAGAGAATGTAACCGAGGGTTTCCTACCCCTTTAATTAGGTGATATTAGATAATTTCCCACGGCACACCTGACGATCTCTCACGGCACACTAGTGTGCCGCGGCACACTGGTTGGGAAACACTGCCATAGAGGACCCATACAGACCAGTACAGAATGTTCCATAGAGGACACATACAGACCAGTACAGAATGTCCCATAGAGGACACATACAGACCAGTACAGAATGTTCCATAGAGCAGGGGTTCTCAAACTTTTTGTTTATGCGGACCACTTTTTATTATCAAGGATTTTCGCGGACCACCTCATATGCAAACCGCAAAAATAAGTACATATATTGTTACGAACCCACGACTGTAAAGTCTAAGGTGATTGCACCCCCCAAACCAAACTAATAGGCTCCCCCCCCAAACCAAACTAATAGGCGATTACATTTAATCTGGAGGTTGCTTAATTTCCCTTTATTGCCATCATCGGAATTTGCTTTGCGCAATGCTTACAGGTAGCTCAGCAATATACAAAATATACAGTCCACAACATAACAAAACAACTTTGGCGGTGTACAGAGACCGCGGCACTGCATGTATGGAGGAAATTCGTGGATGTGGAGTTTGTGCGTTGGATTGCTTGGTGACTCGGGACAGCGGGGGCTATTTTTAATCATGGCTGTATTGCACTTTCATTCACTTTATTGATGTAATGATTCTGTTGGATGTCTTTATTTGATATGTTTGTTTGTGGGTCCCACTGTCTGTCTTTTTGGTTGTTGCTGGGGCTACAACTGAAGTTGTAATAAAAGTTATTATATTCTATTCTAATAATACCAACATAAACAAATATTATAAGGAGTATTGGGGGGGTATACGTACGAAGTAAGATTAATTACAGAGTAAACCCCGGAACCGTCCCAAATCTGGAACATGCATGGGCTGAAGTAGAAAGAGCTGTTCTGGGTTTTATTGAGTTGTCCAGCTAGTACTAACTCAGTAATCCTGCTTTGTAGTATACCACCTTGGTAAGTAAAGTGCTTGTGCAGTTAATATGGGAGCAAAGTGATACGTTACATGTTAGGTAGGCTACAGTAGCCTACTTCAGCAATAAAATATTTTAGCTCGATGGATAGAATATAACTTTTTTCCCCGATAGGGAACTTCAGTTGTAGACACCATAAAAGGCAAATCAGTTCAACACATAAACTACATTTACCGTTACTTTCATTATTACTTTCAAATACATTGTTATTTGGTGCTTAATATCGTAACGTTACATTTTCTTTTTGGATTCTCATATTGCTCACACCCTGCCTGGCCAGCACAGGTAGCTAATGTTTACAGTTTATCCAGTCTATTTGTGAGACATCGTACAACGTAGCACCCCTAGCAATGTAATAATAGTTCAAATGAACACTGTTTTGATGTTCACAATATGCTTGACGTATCGCATTAGGTTAACATTAATGTTTCGCAGGCGTAGCAGTCGATCACACAAATGATATAGCTACTAACGTTAGCTAAACCAAGCGATTAATTCACTTTTAACTTTCTAACATTAAGATAATGTTAGGCCAGCTAGTTATGTATATATTAACTGGCTAACTTTATAATTTGTTCATAAAACGTAATTTACCATTAATGATCCGAGCCTATGCTGTAACGATCCGAGCCCGGTTGCTGTCTAAATCCAGCTCACTCCTGCTTTCAACCACCGTCTCTTCTTTCGGTCGTAAAACTTAGTTCGTTCACCCTGCCTGGTAGTTTAGCTACTATGGTGAGTACTCAGATTATCATGTAAAAGGACATTTTCGCCTTTCCCCAGTTTTATTCGCACATCAGTACGCAGTGCAGAAGTTCGTCATTGTAGGACAGCAATCATCGTAGCGTTATCATGAAACTCTTTTCATGGAGTAGCGAACACTACGAGTTCAGTGGTAACGTTAAGCGTCTCTGTTAGGGTTGGTCCTCCAAACTGACGGCGCGTCCCTGTAACCATTGGTAACGACAGTTCTAGTTCGATGTGACAGGCCTCTATTGCAAAATAGTGAGTAAACACATTCACGTTCATTCATTTTTTTTTTCTACGGACCACCTGCAGTACCCTCGCGGACCACCAGTGGTCCGCGGACCACAGTTTGAGAACCGCTGCCATAGAGGACACATACTGACCAGTACAGAATGTTCCATAGAGGACACATACAGACCAGTACAGAATGTCCCATAGAGGACACATACAGACCAGTACAGAATGTCCCATAGAGGACACATACAGACCAGTACAGAATGTCCCATAGAGGACACATACAGACCAGTACAGAATGTCCCATAGAGAACACATACAGACCAGTACAGAATGTTCCATAGAGAACACATACAGACCAGTACAGAATGTCTCATAGAGAACACATACAGACCAGTACAGAATGTCTCATAGAGGACACATACAGACCAGTACAGAATGTTCCATAGAGGACACATACAGACCAGTACAGGATGTTCCATAGAGAACACATACAGACCAGTACAGAATGTCTCATAGAGAACACATACAGACCAGTACAGAATGTTCCATAGAGAACACATACAGACCATTACAGAATGTTCCATAGAGGACACATACAGACCAGTACAGAATGTCCCATAGAGAACACATACAGACCAGTACAGAATGTTCCATAGAGGACACATACAGACCAGTACAGAATGTCCCATAGAGAACACATACAGACCAGTACAGGATGTTCCATAGATAACACATACAGACCAGTACAGGATGTTCCATAGAGAACACATACAGACCAGTACAGAATGTCTCATAGAGAACACATACAGACCAGTACAGAATGTTCCATAGAGAACACATACAGACCATTACAGAATGTTCCATAGAGAACACATACAGACCAGTACAGAATGTCTCATAGAGAACACATACAGACCAGTACAGAATGTCCCATAGAGAACACATACAGACCAGTACAGAATGTTCCATAGAGGACACATACAGACCAGTACAGAATGTCCCATAGAGAACACATACAGACCAGTACAGGATGTTCCATAGATAACACATACAGACCAGTACAGGATGTTCCATAGAGAACACATACAGACCAGTACAGAATGTCTCATAGAGAACACATACAGACCAGTACAGGATGTTCCATAGAGAACACATACAGACCAGTACAGGATGTTCCATAGAGAACACATACAGACCAGTACAGAATGTCTCATAGAGAACACATACAGACCAGTACAGAATGTTCCATAGAGAACACATACAGACCATTACAGAATGTTCCATAGAGGACACATACAGACCAGTACAGAATGTCCCATAGAGAACACATACAGACCAGTACAGAATGTTCCATAGAGAACACATACAGACCAGTACAGAATGTCCCATAGAGGACACATACAGACCAGTACTGAATGTCTCATAGAGAACACATACAGACCAGTACAGAATGTCCCATAGAGAACACATACAGACCAGTACAGAATGTCCCATAGAGAACACTTACAGACCAGTACAGAATGTCTCATAGAGAACACATACAGACTAGTACAGACCAGTACAGAATGTCTCATAGAGGACACATACAGGCCAGTACAGAATGTCCCATAGAGGACACATACAGACCAGTCCAGAATGTTCCATAGAGGACACATACAGACCAGTACAGAATGTTCCATAGAGAACACATACAGACCAGTACAGAATGTCCCATAGAGGACACATTCAGACCAGTACAGAATGTCACATAGAGAACACATACAGACTAGTACAGACCAGTACAGAATGTCTCATAGAGGACACATACAGACCAGTACAGAATGTCCCATAGAGGACACATACAGACCAGTACAGAATGTCCCATAGAGAACACATACAAACTAGTACAGAATGTTCCATAGAGGACACATACAGACCAGTACAGAATGTCCCATAGAGAACACATACAGACCAGTACAGAATGTTCCATAGAGAACACATACAGACCAGTACAGAATGTATCATAGAGAACACATACAGACCAGTACAGAATGTCTCATAGAGGACACATACAGACCAGTACAGAATGTTCCATAGAGGACACATACAGACCAGTACAGGATGTTCCATAGAGAACACATACAGACCAGTACAGAATGTCCCATAGAGGACACATACAGACCAGTACAGAATGTTCCATAGAGGACACATACAGACCAGTACAGAATATCCCATAGAGGACACATACAGACCAGTACAGAATGTTCCATAGAGGACACATACAGACCAGTACAGAATATCCCATAGAGGACACATACAGACCAGTACAGAATGTTCCACCAGAACACTGCATGCAGACACTTGTCTGGAAACACTGCCAGAAGCTTATTTAGCCCTTTAGCAAGTATGCTATTAGAATGTTGAGGGTGTCGTTATTGAGGCGTGGCTATGATCTGTGTGGGATTGGCATGTAGAGTCTGGGCTGTTAGCGGTTAGCGGGCGGGTCGTTATTGAGGCGTGGCTATGATCTGTGTGGGATTGGCATGTAGAGTCTGGGCCATTAGCGGTTAGCGGGCGGGCCGTTATTGAGGCGTGGCTATGATCTGTGTGGGATTGGCATGTAGAGTCGGGGCCGTTAGCGGTTAGCGGGTGGGTCGTTATTGAGGCGTGGCTATGATCTGTGTGGGATTGGCATGTAGAGTCGGGGCCGTTAGCGGTTAGCGGGCGGGTCGTTATTGAGGCGTGGCTATGATCTGTTTGGGATTTACATTTGTGGAACGAGAAACTGCGCCGGCTAAATATGTTCTATTATCTGTGCGTCACCAGCGGCTCCTCCACTGTTAAACTGCCACTATTGTGGGCTGTGTGCTCGAGTGTCTCGCTCTTAGCTTGACAGGTTTGCTCATATTTTTACAAAATGCACAGCCACGTGTGAGAAAATGACATCTCATTACGATGCTGACGTTTCATTTATTACGACAAGCGAAGTGAAGAAAATCTATTACCCGCTGTGGGTGGAGGGTGAAATGAGTTAGCCGGGTGTTTATTTTTGGCCGTACAGACGCAACAAACTGAAAATGTTTTCCAAAGCGAGAAGATGGATTGGGGAGATTGTGAACGTGAGTGCCTGCATTTCACTGTGGCTCTCCCTGTCAGACGTCAAGCTCCACGGCAACAGTTCTTGCATCCCCTGGGCTTGGAGCTGCTTACTCTAAGACGCTAACCAGCATTGCATATGGACACAGCCCGTGACGGGCTACATAATGAACATAGATGGGCTTGAGGGGCCTTCCAGAAAATAAACTATTATAGTAAATATTAAATATACAGCCATTGGTAGCAATGGTTTCACTGGTTATGCCTGAAATAAAATTCTAACTCAGGGGTGTCAAGCTCCAGCTCTGGAGGGCCACAGTGTCTGCAGGTTTTTGTGGTTTCCTTTCAATCAGCAGCCAATTAAGGCCTTGAGAACAAGGTGTGTGGACTCTAGTTTAGCCAATCAATGACTTCAATTAATCACTTGTGCTGAAACACACAAAAAACCAGCAGACACTGTGGCCCTCCAGGGCTGGAGTTTGACACCCCTGATCTAACTGAATGACAGATTTGTCCCGCTGCAGAAAGCTGTAGTGATTATTGGATGATGGCTCTGGGACTTTCTGAAAGTAGACCATCCCCCCCCGCCCCCCCCTCCAGCACCCTGCCTCCCTGTCACAATCCTATAAGCAATAACTGGCATGGGGAGAAGCCCCCCCCAGGCCTGTTAGCTCTTTTATTTGTTTTAATTTCACAAGTCTTCGTTTTTTATTTATGAGAGCGATACGTCTGCCCTTTTGGAGCTCAGCCCAGAGTGAGCTTTCACCGCTTTGCTCCGAACAAGTACCTACTGTGGGTGGCATTATAACCCACCAGGAGTACAGTCATTCTCATTACCCACGCTGCTTCTCTTTATACTCGCAAGCTGCACATGTATCATTGTGTGTGTGTGTGTGTGCGTGCGTGCGTGCGTGCGTGTGTGCGTGCGTGCGTGAGTGCGTGCGTGCATGCGTGCATGCGTGAGTGCGTGTGTGCGTGTGTGCGTGTGTGTGTGCGTGTGTGTGTGCGTGAGTGCGTTTGTGCGTGAGTGCGTTTGTGCGTGCGTGTGTGTGTGCGTGCGTGCGTGAGTGCGTGCGTGCGTGCGTGAGTGCGTGCGTGCGTGAGTGCGTGCGTGCGTGCGTGAGTGCGTGCGTGCGTGCGTGAGTGCGTGCGTGTCCATGTGTGTGTTTTAAGTGAGTCGTTGCCATCCCAAAGCTTCCGAAGTGATCCATTCTCATTAAAAAACATTTTCAAGTTCAGTAAATAACAATTCATTAGTTGATAATGGTGCGAATTGAGTCATTAAATGAGAATGGAGACAGATGGGGCATGCTCGCCTGAACGCATTGGATTTCTGAATATCTGCAATCTGTCCAGTCTAATCAAATAATCACTTGTAGTTTGTGCAGAAGAAAAAACAAAGTTTTGTGTAATTGAAATATTTTCTTTACAGTGAGTCATGTTAATGTGTATCCAGGGGATATTTTTTAATGAGTTCTGAACATTTAACACAAGAACTTAGACTCTAAAACTGTTGGGTCATGTTGCCCTGCATCTCATTCGCTGGAACGCTTCGCAATGCTGGTGAGGGCACTGGCAATTAGAGGAGCTTTTTCCCACATTAAAGTGTTAGTATGTTTATGTTCTGCCCCAATGGTGACCTTGCATCAGTGTGCAATCTTTCCTCCCTCTCTCACACACAGAGCAGTCCATTATTTCAGGAGCAAATGAGGAGACGTGTGGCGCAATCAGTAGGGCGGTCCTCTCCCACCTCCCACTCCACCGCCACCACAGCTGGGGGTTGGATCCCCATCATGGGCCCTCCTGAATGAGCATCCCTTCTCTGTCTGAATAAAGGTGAGAAATAAGAGAGAAATAAGCTCCAGAACACATGAAATTAAAGATGCATTATTATTATTATTATTATTATTATTATTATTATTACTATTATTATATTAGACACAGGATCAGCAGTCTACAGTCACACCTTTGAATACCCGGTCCACATTTTGCACTGTTCAGTTAATGTTGCGTTAACGTTTGCAATCAATTGCGGTGTAAGAAACAAACGTACCGTAAGAATCCGTTGCACAAAATGAAGGGAATCTTTAAAGCAAGGCCGTTCAGGAGCTGTTGGGAAGGCTCTTCCAGTCAGCGGCTCGTGGACCGTGGCGTGTGACGGTCTGACGGTAACCTCCTCATTCCTGACTGCAGGAAACCCAGGGGAAGTCATACTGGCACATGCTGTATCAGCTATTTGTTGTAATCGACCTGACTTTGGGTTAAAAACAGAATTCTTTTTTGGCCCCTTGCCGCTCAAGCGATTTTCAGACTGCTACTGTAGGCCAAGCAAGGAAAGGCACCATTTAGTGTGATAACAAATCCGTCAGGAGACCATAAAATGAAATAAGAAAATAAACACTGAAGACTGACTGTCTGTGTACAAATACACACGCCATTCACGAGAGGTGTCCTTGCCTATAGGGGAACATGAAACGTGTAAAAATGGCAGGAGTTTTACTGGTGTTATTCTCCGCTGCAATGTGTGACCTGAAGGTAGTCACAGGATAGTGAGGTTTCATCAACCCTATAATGGCTGGTGCTACAACAAACTGTCAATCACTGACTTTATGAACCAATCAAAAGTAATTTCCCCAGAAGAACACAGTGATTGGTCTGCATTGATCTGAAAGCGATAAGTCCACCCATTTTAGCCTCAGGAAACTTCTCCCTTCTTCAATACACAAAGGTAATACCAGCTTTTAAATGGTGAAAAGGCAGTGCCATACATCATGTTCAATGCGAAAGATGCTCAACACACGCACGCACACGCGCGCACCCACACACACACAGTAATAATGAGGCGCTCTGCTGTTCTGCACATGCTGTTCATCTTTCTGTCAGAGCCCATTGTTTCTTTGGTTGTGAAGAGCCTCTTATGGATGCTGACGGCCCACTATGAGTAAAAATAAAGAGGGAATTGAAACCAGTGAGTAATCAGCCCGTAGGGCCTCCATTGTGCTGTTGGAGGAGGAGGAGGAGGGACGGGCGGGGCTTTCCAGCAGACACAATGCAGGATGCTGTAGCCATCTGCCACAGACCCATCGATGAGCTTTTTATTTCATTCCTGAGTTCAGAGGTGAAAACAAACGCAGGAAGGAAGGACGTGCGCATGCAAACACACTCACCATCCAAGGTTCCAGCTTCGCAAATCATTTTATGAGGCTTCAATGACTTCAATAACTTTGAATTGATATGTGTTGCCATAGGAACACTAGTATGCTGTTTTAATAATAATGGATTTTCATTTTAATTTTGCCTTTTGACAATTAGTAAATGAGTTGCCGTCAGTGGGGGGCGGTGGGTAATGTTTGTTGCCATCAGTGGGGGGCGGTGGGTAATGTTTGTTGCCGTCAGTGGGGGGCGGTGGTTAATGTTTGTTGCCGTCAGTGGGGGGCGGTGGTTAATGTTTGTTGCCGTCAGTGGGGGGCGGTGGGTAATGTTTGTTGCCGTCAGTGGGGGGCGGTGGGTAATGTTTGTTGCAGTCAGTGGGGGGCGGTGGGTAATGTTTGTTGCCATCAGTGGGGGGCGGTGGGTAATGTTTGTTGCCGTCAGTGGGGGGCGGTGGTTAATGTTTGTTGCCGTCAGTGGGGGGCGGTGGGTAATGTTTGTTGCCGTCAGTGGGGGGCGGTGGGTAATGTTTGTTGCCGTCAGTGGGGGGCGGTGGGTAATGTTTGTTGCCGTCAGTGGGGGGCGGTGGGTAATGTTTGTTGCCGTCAGTGGGGGGCGGGTGGGTAATGTTTGTTGCAGTCAGTGGGGGGCGGTGGGTAATGTTTGTTGCCGTCAGTGGGGGGCGGGTGGGTAATGTTTGTTGCAGTCAGTGGGGGGCGGTGGGTAATGTTTGTTGCAGTCAGTGGGGGGCGGTGGGTAATGTTTGTTGCCGTCAGTGGGGGGCGGTGGGTAATGTTTGTTGCCGTCAGTGGGGGGCGGTGGGTAATGTTTTGCTGAATTGTTATTGTTTGTCAGTTGTATTTCAGCAGGAATCCTTGAATGTGGAGCAATTTGTAAAATTATATTTCAGTTAGTGCAGGGAGACTGAGGCGGGGGAAGAATTAGCCCCAATTAATTAGAGCCGTGCAACGATTTCTTGGGCGGCTTCATGCACTTGAGACATGTAGATAAAGCCAAAATGGCACGTTTAAAAAAAAAAAAGGGTGATTCATTTCTCAAAGAACACTTTTTTACCGAACTGTGTATTATAAAAAACAAACTGTGTATTCAAATGGGTTTGGGGGTCTGAGTTTACTGTGATTAAAGTGCATTCTTTATAACCGCTGTGTTATAAACTCACCGTCCTGAATGACCATGTTATATAGCCAGTTCCATTGTCATGTGACTGTATACTGATGCTGTGCCTCGCCCAAGTTATGGTTCACATTGCGCAGTGTAGAGTTGTGTTATTACGTTATGGTTCACATTGCGCAGTGTAGAGTTGTGTTATTACGTTATGGTTCACATTGCGCAGTGTAGAGTTGTGTTATTACGTTATGGTTCACATTGCGCAGTGTAGAGTTGTGTTATTACTGGTGCAGTTATAGTTAAGTGCTTGGGTCACACTTTAAACAAAGTTTCTCATATAAATAATAATAACAATAATAACTTTATTTGTATAGCACTTTTCAAAACACAGTTACAAAGTGCTTTACAGAACAAAATAAAATAGTACACACAGTGAGAATAAAGACAATAAAAACATTAATTAAAACATAGAACATAAGACCTGAGGAAATAAAAAGCTTGAAAAACAGATTTACTATTAAAAAAATCCTTCCTGTTAAAGCAAGTTTTGAGAAGTGATTTAAAAGAAGACACTGAGTTTGATAACCTAAGTTCCTCAAGTAGGGGGTTCCACAGCTGTGGGGCTGTAACGGAAAACCTGGCTACCTTTTGTAACGAAGCGGGCTGTGGGAACAGTTAAGAGGGTCCCACCTGAGGATCACAGGCAGCGGCTAGGCTCATAGGGCTTGAGTAAATCTATGATATAGGTAGGAGCAAGGCCATGTAGGGCTTTAAAAGTAATTAATAAAAGTTTAAAATCTATTCTATACCTAACAGGTAGCCAATGTAGTGCTGCAAGGATGGGAGTGATATGGTCTTGTCTCTTGGAATTAGTTAAAAGTCTGGCAGCCGAGTTTTGGATGAGCTGGAGATGGGAGATGGCATTTAGGCTTAGCCCTGAACACAGGAAATTACAATAATCCAGTCGTGACGAAATTAATGTATGGATGACTTTGTTCCTCATTTGGAGAAAGCATGATTGTAGTACCTTAGTCAAAGGTCACACCCAAATTGCGGGTATGAAAAAATCTGTCTCTGTCACTACCAGTAAGCAGAACATAGAGTTGGGTATCATCTGCATAACAGGGGAAATTAATATTATAGTTACGGATGATCTGACCCAAGGGAAGTAAATAAATAGAAAATTATAAAAGACCAAGAATTGACCCCTGGGGAACACCACATGAGAGGGGGGCTGGGGATGAAGAGAATTGTCCCATTACAACAGAGAAAGATCTATCAGAAAGGTAGGCGCAAAACCAGGAAAGAGCAGTGTCCTTAATGCACAGTTCCAGGCGATTTAAAAGTATATCATAGTCGTCCGTATCAAATGCGGAACTCAAATCGAGCAGAATTTAAATTTAACAAGCCCTAGAGTCAGCGGTGAGCAGTAAGTCATTGGTAACCTTAATAAGAACTGTTTTTGTGCTGTGCTGGGCACGGAATCCTGATTGATATTGCTGAAAAGTACTACAGTTGTTCATATGTGTGATTATTTGAGAGGCAACAGACTTTTCAAAAATTTTTGATAAAAAAGGTAAGTTTGAAATTAGTCTAAAATTGTTTTAAACAAGAGGGTCTAGTGTAGGTTTCTTCAGGAGAAGTCGAATTGTTGCATTTTTAAAACTGGATGGGACAGAGCCAGTAGACAATGAGCAGTTGATAAATGAGAGAATTTGTGGGCCGACTGTCTGACGTACGTCTTTCAGAAATCTGGTGGGGATGATGTCTAATTGACAGGTGGATGAATTTAAATGGGAGATTAACTTGTCTAAGTCTAAATAGTAATTAGCTTAAAGTGAGGCATACTAGCAGAGGGTTCAATACAGGTGAGGAAATTTCTTGTCACAGGTGTAATATGGAGCCTAATGTAATCTATTTTATTCATGAAATGACATCACATTCATGAACTGCTCACATTTCTCAGTGGATGCTTCCGTAGGCTGGCTAGAAGGAGGGCTGACCACAGAGTTAATTGCTTGAAATAAAATCCTGGGGTTGTGGCAGCTACTAGCAATCAGATTGGAAAAGTAGGAATACATTGCTTCCTTAACTGCATGCTGATAGGCCAACATCAAACTTTTAAGAATATCAAGGGATACCTTAAGTTTGTAAAGGCTTTATATAGCACATATAAAGCCTTCATAAACATGATATACTGGCTTCATAAATCATACATACAAGCAAATGCCATGCTTTATAAAGGGTATAACATGTTCTTATGCAACGTTATGCCAAATGTGTCCCAGTTAGCCTATAATCCTACATGTTTTAGCCGGGTGACATTATAAGTTACATCACATTTGTTTATGAAGGCTTTATAAACATCGAACAAAAAGTTTTGAAATTTGTGTTTGGTAGATTATTTCTCTGTTGTAACAATGCTTCTTGGCAATAAATGTTATACCGTTGGAAAGCCTGTTTATTTCCCTTTTAAATGGTGCCCGATTTGTAAGGAATATGCATTTGTGGGATGAGCAGCACAGCTGAGTATGTGGGTTGCGCCCATGAAAAATTTGCCAAATCTTCTCTGCCAATGCCAAACAGCTTATTCTGCTGTTGCTATTGACTCTTGTTTTGAGCTTCCGATACCCCCAGGTGCTGACAATCAGGTGCCTGACACAATTGGTGTCTGCTCCAAGAATCGGCATACCACGTTTGTCTGATCTCGATAAGACCCGTGCGATAGGGCAACTTCAAGCTGGTGTTCCGCAAAAGCAAGTTGCGGCATTATTTGGAGTGAGCCCTAGTACCATCTCCAAACTGAAGGCCAAGTTCCATGAAACGGGGGATGTCAGAGACAGACCGCGAAGTGGGCTTCCCAAGAAGACGACACCCCAAGAAGACCGGTTCCTCACCCTTTCAGCACTTAGGTACCGTAGGCTGTCTTCTACAGATTTGCAGTCAAGGTTTGCAGGACGATATGGCACACGGTTCTCGGGCCAGACAATCCGGAACAGACTGCACGCAGCCAATCTCCGGGCTCATAGGGCTGCCAGGAGGCCTGCCATGACTGCCCTTCACCGTCAGGCCCGTTTGTGCTGGTGTCGGTAACACCTGCACTGGAACCTGAACATGTGGAGGAACGTTATGTTCAGCGATGAGTTCAGATTCTGCCTACGGAAGTTGGATCGTAGGGTCAAAGTGTGGAGATGACGGGGAGAACGCTATGCTGATTGCTGCACCGATAGAGTAACACCTTTTGGTGGAGGCAGTGTGATGGTGTGGGGCGGCATCTCCATCCCTGGAAAAACGAGGCTTGTCATCATTGGAGGCAATCTCAATACAGAGAGATATCGAGATGAGATTCTGCAACCAGTGGCAATCCCATATCTCCACAGTCTGGGACCGAACTCCATCCTCCAAGATGACAACGCTCTCCCCCACAGAGCGGGGTTTATCAGAGACTACCTCCAGAATTTGGGAGTAGAGAGAATGGAATGGCCTGCCAACAGTCCTAACCTCAACCCAATTGAACACTTGTGGGATCAGCTTTGGCATGCCGATTCTTGGAGCAGACACCAATTGACCACTGTAGCAGGGCCCATGCTCACAGGTGCTGCCAATCAGGTGCCAATCAGGCACCTGATTGTCAGCACCTGGGGGTACCGGAAGCTCAAAACAAGATTCAATAGCAACAGCAGAATAAGCTGTTTGGCATTGGCAGAGAAGATTTGGCAAATTTTTCATGGGCGCAACCCACATACTCAGCTGTGCTGCTCATCCCATAAATGCATGTTCCTTACAAATGGGGCACCATTTAAAAGGGAAATAAACAGGCTTTCCAACGGTATAAAATTTATTGCCAAGAAGCATTGTTACAACAGAGAAATAATCTACCAAACACAAATTTCAAAACTTTTTGTTCGATGTTTATAAAGCCTTCATAAACAAATGTGATGTAACTTATAATGTCACCCGGCTAAAACATGTAGGATTATAGGCTAACTGGGACACATTTGGCATAACGTTGCATAAGAACATGTTATACCCTTTATAAAGCATGGCATTTGCTTGTATGTATGATTTATGAAGCCAGTAAAAGCCAAGAAGCATTGTTACAACAGAGAAATAATCTACCAAACACAAATTTCCTAACTTTTTGTTCGATGTTTATATACTTTTGTTTAGAAAAACACTATGATTGATCATTATGCTTTCGGGTTGGTGTGAGAGCGCATATAAAAGCATTGATGATTTCCACATCGTTATTTTCAGCACCACAAGACCGGTTAGTGCTATCGTGAAAATTGACCAATTTTTATTACCTGTAGATGACTTGGACAAAGGCCTATCAGATCACCTGTCGTTTCCTCGCTGGGAAAACCGCAGATCTTTGGGGATGTACTGAGAGCGCTTCTCTTTGGAGAGGGCCAGCATTCCCAGAAGCCCCAGCTGTAGTTTTTGTCAGATTTCCACTCCCTGCTTCAGCCCGTGTTGCGCCGCTGCGTGTTATGAATTATGAATAAGAATATGCAATATGAATTATTCCCTATACGGGTTGAAGGCATCAATATTTATTTTGCAGCAACTAATTTTTACCAAACTGGTGTCCTTGGGGCGCTGCTACCTGAAGCCCAGATGGGTTGAAAAACCAGCTGAGTGCAAGTAGCCATAGGCTACTGCTGTTCATTCATTTTGCATCTGTACGGAGCGTGAATCATTCAGTGTTCTGTCATGCGGAGCAATAAACAGATAGCAACCTTGTTTCACCTGGCTGTCTCGAGGATTCACACAGGTGGCTGGGGCGGCAGTGTGGTATAATGGTTAAGGAACTGGGTTGGTAACCGAAAGGTTGCCGGTTCGATTCCCAGGTCGGACACTGCCGTTGTACCCTTGAGCAAGGTACTTCACCTGCATTGCTTCAGTATATATCCAGCTGTATCAATGGATACTATGTATAAATGCAAAATAAATGCTGTGTAAGTCGCTCTGGATAAGAGCGTCTGCTAAATGCCTATAATGTAATGTAATGTGGAGTTTCTTGTTCTGAAATGGAACATAACCCCCCCCCCCCCCCCTCTCCCCCTCCTTCCAACCTTGAAATGGTACAGCTCACTGCTTCACTGCTTAACATACTGATGCAATGGTACAGCCCACATGTTCTGTTCTCTCCCCATTTATCGACTAAACTGACACTTTAGATGAATTAATTGACGTTTGTGCCTGCTGCTTTGTCTTATCCTGAACTAAGACTGATTTTCTGGGTTATTATTAAGCCCTTGTTAGCAATCAGCAAAGGGTTGGTGTGAACGTGTGCAAACAATGATTCACTGGCTAACATAATCATCAGCAGACACTGGAAGAAATTAATTAAGAATGGTGTGAATCGCTAAATTAAGTTAATTTGTCTCACGCTTGTGTGTCGCAGAAGATTTTGTGCTACTTTCTCTATAAAGGATGTTGCGAAAGTGATGTCATTAACCATGAGGATTATGTACCTACATTTCTATTCTATTTTATTTTGGTCTGCCTCTCATGCCCCAGCGCTTGTCCCAGATATACAGGCCTTACTGTAGTTTTCTTGGCCCAGGTGAAAAAAAAGCCAGCCATACACACACACACACACACACTGGGAGCACTCTGACTAAAGCCCTACTTTGTGAGGACCGGCGAGCCAGGGACTGTTTTCCACCCCACACACTGCTCAGTACTAATGTAGGCCTGGTGCCAGAAGCAGGAGAGGTGTGTCTGTCACTGTGGACAGCTGGCAGCCCTGTTAGAACCACCGAATGTTTTCTATATAGTTCAGTAGTTAGAAGTAAAGCAAGGGGAGGGACCCTGGAGGTTTTAACTCAACCTTCCCCTTACAGGACAAGGCCAGGGGGGCGTGACCCACAGCTGGGTTTGTCCCGTGAGGAGGGATCGGTTTTAGATGCTGTCAGAGTAAACCCTTTACCGTTAGTCGTCTCAGGGCTACACCTGCTGTTTACTATTTACCTCTCACTTCAGCCTTCTTACACACTCTTAATTCCCCTCTGGGGGAAAACAAACACTGTTAATAATTGAACAAGGTTGATAATAAATAATAAGTAGTTTGTGTGTGTATAATTGTGTGTGTATATTTGTGTGTGAGCCTGAATGAGTACTACTTTAATGAGCGAATCATCCCAAAGGCTCTTGGGAGTCCTGTCGAATGTTTATCAGACACCGCATCTGGAGTTCTTCTCACGTTTAAGGTGAGGTTACGTCTCTCTAGAGGTGCATCATGGGAAATGTATTTGCATCCTGCATACTATTCATTGAGAGGTATTATTCCAGAGTTATGAGCCGTTGTTATAAAATTCACGGAATATTCTATGGTTCTATTTTATGTCACTCCTGTATTTTAATAACATCCAGGGAATCAGCATTTTAAACTTTTTACTTCTTTATTTTCAAAAACATATGCAACTGATGTGGATACATAGGATTTTTTGGGCGATTATTTGGGGAAATAAAATAAAACAACAGATTGTTACAGACATGCTCTCTCTCTCTCTCTCTCTCTCTCTCTCTCTCTCTCTCTCTCTCTCTCTCTCTCTCTCTCTCTCTCTCTCTCTCTCAGTTCAATGTTAATATTCCAGTTAAATAGCATCCACTGTCACAACAAACCTTCACTGATATACGCAATGTGTTACTTACTGGCCAATTAAATGCATTGCAATATGAATTATGGCATTACAACCTGTTGTTTATTAATGGTATTACACCCTCCGGAGACTCCAAATGCTTATAAATGATTAAGGAAAGTGTTATATGTAATAAATTATGTACATGCTCTACGAAGGTTTAGAGATACAGATTTTGTAATAAGTGTGATGGAAATTGTATGTAGTTATTATTGCCCTTATCATTGTTTGAATATAAATCCTTTTTATATCATCATAATGTCTCTATTAGTTTTTATAGATTTTTTTATGCAGTTGATTGTACAATACATTGCATTTGACATGGCGATAATGGTAATTTGAATTCAAAATTCAGAGAGAGAGAAGGTGTAAGCACCCAATGGGCTATCTGATTTACAGCCTCACTAAAGCAACACTGTTATTGAGTCCCAAATCAATAGCAAAACAAAGCAATTCTGAGAACAACTATAAATTAAATTGACCTTATCTGGACCAAAAAAATATAGTCACAAACATGTATCATAGCCTTAACATAATAATAATAATAATAATAATAATAGTCATAATACAGTCACAAACATGTATCATAGCCTTAACATAATAATAATAATAATAATAATACTAATAATAATAATAATAATAATAGTCTTCGTCGTCATCATCATCATTCTCTCACAAATAAAATACTAAAAAAATGTGGCTCATAAAGTAGATTTATGTCTAAAGTGCTGGTTGTTCATGTGTTGGTTAGCTAATGCTTATGCATACCGTGTGGTGCTGTGTCACTGTTAAAACATATAAGTACATCATGCTAAATAGCAATTATTTTCTTTTCATTCAGTTTTTATAACAATAAGGTGCAATTTAATCTTGAAACAATATATTGAAAGAACAGACAGAGAGAGAAAGAATAGAAGGATAAAGTAAATGAGAGAAAGGAAAAAGAGAAAGTTGAAGCAACAGATAGAGGGCAGTGTGTGAGTGTGTGAGAGATGGAGGGGGTGAGTTTAAGAGAAAGAGAGAAGTGTAGAGAGTGTGAGAGAAACGGAGGGAGGAATAAAGAGTGAGAATAAGCTCTCTCTGACAAGTGTAATTGAAACATAGCGGAGCTATATTTCTACGAATAGCTTCACACTCCACACTGTGAAAGCTGTTGGCAGGAGGGTGTGAGAGAGAGCAGGGCCCTGTGCTTGGGGTGTGAGAGTCTTCGGCAGGCTGATCCCACTGTGTGCGATGTGTACCAAATCAAACATTTCCCATCGGCCATTGCTGTGCACCTGGCTGCTCGTTGTTTTGTAAATGTGTTTTGCCTCTTAAACGTGGGGTTTAATCGGGAGGTGTGAACACCGCTGGTTTTGGGTGTCTGCAGATTTTCACTCTGTTGTTTAGTTTACGACGTGCAGAGTGAATGCATGCAGTCCTGCCCGTTGTTCATATTCAAATACTGCTCATCTATATTCCAGATCCCCTTCATATGAGAAATCCCGCCAGGATCCTCTTCCTGTAGGCGAGGTGGCCTGTCACTCGTATTTGGGCAGGATTCGCGTGTTGCCAGAGGGAGCTTCCGGAACTTTCTGTGCCCTGTGCATTGAGCTGATTGAGCCAGGAATACAAAATTTTGGATCTGTGTACAGAGATTTAGATTTGCACAAATATTTAGCACCTTTGATTTCTTTTCTTATTTTTATCAACAGTCACGTTGAGATACTGTGGGGTCTGCAGTAGATTTTGTTTTTAACCGTTTGTTAAATGGTTCTTGTGTGCACGCATGTCCCTGTGTGCGTTTCAGTGCGTGCGTGTGCTTGTGTGTGTTGGGATGTGGTGTCGGTGTGCGTGTGCGTGTGCACGTGTGTGTTGGGATGTGGTGTCGGTGTGCGTGTGCGTGTGCACGTGTGTGTTGGGATGTGGTGTCGGTGTGCGTGTGTGTTTGGATGGGGTGTCGGTGTGCGTGTGCGTGTGTGTGTGTGTGTGTTGGGATGTGGTGTGCGTGTGTCTGTGGACCCGCACAAGGACCGACGCCCACCATGACGCTCCAACAACATAAACGCGCTCTATAAAAACCCTTTAATGTTTTGTGCTGTGAGACCAGCATTAGAATGACTGTAGATAGGGGTTTATTTCATGTGCCCAGCCAGCTGTGACCAAGGGTTCGGCAGCAGGGCGCGCCGTTGGCCCGGTCTCACCAGGGGTATGTCAGTTTTAAGTGGGTCGGCGGTTCCTTTGGTTATGTTTGTTACATCACTTCCTGTCAACAACACACCAGGCACCTGTAGTGTAATCACCATCAGTCAGAGATGGGCTCCTCTGCTAAATAGTGCTAGCTGTCCCCTGCAGTACCCTGTGGCCTCTAGGATCTCAAACTCAAATCCAGGACGTCCGCTTTGTCTGCTGTGTGCTTTTGATATAATCTTAATTTAAATCATTGGTTATTTTCTAAAGAGTCCGGACACTTTGTTTTCAATTGAATTTAAATAATAGAAAACAGTAGAGAGCCCTGCTGGGGGTTCACACACCTGCTGTTGATGTACAGGTAACATGGCTAACTCAGGAGGCAGGCAGGTAGGGCCGGGGGGAAGGGGCGGTGGTGTGGGTGTTAACAAACATTTTCTCTTTTTACTCAGCACAAGCTGCTCTTATTCCTTGATTTGAAACACTTAATTTGCTGGAATATAGATTTTTTTCCCAAAAATATTGAATAAACCGGCTCACTGCATGCTCTCACAAAGAAGTGTGAAAAATATTCATATTCATTTATTCATGTCAAGAGGAATAAAAGTACAAGGGAAGCATTGTTATTACCAGAGTTTTGTTTAATATGAAAAATAATTTGTTTTACCAGAGTGCTACTCTTCACAGGAGAAACATATGCACCATTGTTTAATAAGCGTGGGGAGAGGGTGGTGGGGGTTTGGGGGGTCATATCAGGTGAAATATCATTTCATAATTAATACTGGAAATGCAAATTCAAATTCCCCCAGATTTATAATTCTCTACAGTTTCCATGTAGATTATCTCAAATTCTTTCATGATACTTCCAGGGACCGCCGCTGAATCCAATTTGGAATGGGCGTCGACCTATCAGCAGCTGATTAGAATGGAATGGGTGCTGACCTATCAGCGGTTGATTAGAATGGAATGGGCGTTGACCTATCAGTGGCTGATTGGAATGGAATGGGCGTTGACCTATCAGTGGCTGATTGGAATTGAATGGGCGTTGATCTATCAGTGGCTGATTGGAATGGAATGGGTGTTGACCTATCAGTGGCTGATTGGAATGGAATGGGCGTTGACCTATCAGTGGCTGATTGGAATTGAATGGGCGTTGATCTATCAGTGGCTGATTGGAATGGAATGGGCGTTGACCTATCAGTGGCTGATTGGAATTGAATGGGCGTTGATCTATCAGTGGCTGATTGGAATGGAATGGGTGTTGACCTATCAGTGGCTGATTGTATCACAGTATCGCTCTGTGCTCCTGAGCAGGCTGTAATTAATGTGATCTGTGCTATTCACATATGGCAGTTATGATGTCATCGCTGCTGCTCAGGCTCATGCTGTGGTGGTTGAGGTAGCGTGGCTTCCCGCTCTTTTGATATAGTTACATCGCCCTCTCGTTTCATTGGCTAGTGCCCTTGACGTCATCTTGATGGCTGTGGTCTGCTCCATGGGCGGGGTTACGCAACACAAGTTACCCTGTGTCACTCCCGACTGCCGGTCCACATGTAGCAGTGTACTGGAGCGCCACCTACAGGCCGTTCACTGCGGTCGCTGCCTGTTTTTCAGCCAGCCTACATGCCCTTTGTCATAAGGATATAAAAACATTTAAATGGAGGGACTATATTAGTCCATCATTTTACCCTAATCAGCAATAGTACTGCCAAGCTATCTGGTGTTTTTCATGGATTAAAAAAAAACTATAAAATGATGAGAGAATTAGTACTATTCATCAGTAATATACAGTACTACACTGGTAGGGTTGTCACCCATTCATGATTCTATGTTACTATTTTAGGATTGGCAAAGACACTCATAAAACATTCTTTCCGCCAATGGGGTGTTGCGTCTGCATGTGGAGCCATGGTTTTCCTGTTTAGCGAATGGAGCTAATTGCGTTCTCATTGGTTCTCAAGGGGTGATGTCACATTATGCGGCTGACCTCTTCGTGCTAGCTTGTGTATATGAGCTCCTATCCTACACTACTGCTGTAAGACTGATGTTTCCTGCTGGGAGAGAGAGAGAGAGAGAGAAAGTGTGTGTGTGTGTGAGAGAGAGAGTGTGAGAGAGAGTGTTTGAGTATGCTTGTGTGCGTGTGTGTGTGTGTGTGTGTGTGTTTGTGTTTGTGTGCGTGTGTGTGTGAGAGAGAGTGTGAGAGAGAGTGTTTGAGTATGTGTGTGTGTGTGTGTGTGTGTGCATGTGATCATATGAAGGTTCGATGTTAGTGGTGTGTGTGTGTCCTCCTCCTCCCCACTGGGCACTGACATTTGCTTTCCCACAATGCAACCTGTGAGTTGTGAGGCCAGATGGCAGCCTCTGTCACACACACATGCACACACGCACGCACGGACACAAGCACACACACACACACACACACACACACACACACATTAAGGTCAGAATAGAGGGCAGAGCTCATTTCTATTAGCCTTCGCTGCTTTACTTCAATTTCTACTAGTTTATCTCATTTCTAAATAATGTACAAGCCAAATAGCTTGTTTTTTCTCCAGTTATAAAAATTAATTGAGATTTTTATCTGATTATCCTCCACATTTCTTTTTTCTGCTCTCCGTCCTCTGACAGGCGGAACAGATGCCACACTTGTAAGAATTAATTGGTGGAAATTGGCAATTTGTTGTTGTATGATTTGATACATTTCTGAAATATTGATTTTAATACAGAATTGTGTGCAACAATTCTGATAGTCTCGCCGTGAGTTCGTCTGACAGCATCCATTAATCATCTTTTCTTTTTTCATGCTTTTTTTTCTTGAAAAGAGACATCCATTTTGTTTTGGCAATTTCATCATTCAGCTCTATGTTAGCTGACTGGCGTGCTGTTAAACAAGGATGCTTAGCATCCACTGGAGGTAACTGGGCTTGTTATGTTGACCCGACTCAATACACAATCAGCAGCATGTATGCCGGAACTTTCCAAAACCGACCTCAACGTGAGGTAAAACCTGTCGTTGACTGAGATATGTGGAAAAAAGTCCAACAAAACTTTGACTTTGTTGGGGGAAAGAGTAACCCCTCCCCCACGCCTCTCACTCTGCAGGCTGTCTCTACATCTTGTGAAGACACACACACCCATGGAATGTGAATTTGTCTGAGTCATATCACTGAGGATGGCCACCGGAGAGCTGGGGTTCGAGCTTTATAATATATCAAACACACACCGTGGAAAAAATAAAAGGTGACCCCTCCTCTACCCAATACTCCCTCCATCTCTGTGTTTCCCATAATGCTTTGCTGGGAGTTAAGGAGACAAGTTCCCAGAGGATAGGGCAGATACCCCGGGCGTATCTGGTCTGGTTGGTTAAAAGCGGTTTCTTTGTAGGCGTTTGTCTGACCCTCATATGACCTTGAGACGCTAAGGCCCTGCAGGGATCCTGCAGAGAAGCAGGAAATGCTCTGCAGGAGTGGAGCGAGCCACAGGGGCCCGAGAGGGGCTGGCCACACTGCTGCCTGTACAAAAATCCCCTCAGAAGCCCTGCTGTTAATAGTGCCGCTCTCCAGAGCATGCTGCATAAATGTGCTGAACCTCTCAGACCGTATGACCAACACTTGACGTGCGCTACGGGAAGCTGGCGGTTGCCGATTCGGAGGGTGGCGGGAACATAAGCTCTTTGTGGGCCGGGAAGCTCATGCCCCTGACCTTCGTGGGTGAGCCGCGCTGTCATTCATTAATTCGCTTTCACCCCACACATCTCTGGCCTCCCGAAGCTCAGGCGTGTAGCGTGTGGCATGGCTCGCATGCGGCGCACGTGTTCCAGCTCTTCTGAAGTACATGTATGTAGCACCGTGGCATTTCGAGATAGAGATTTAGCAGGAGCTGACCTGACTGACATTGAACTGAACATACCTGCACGCCTCCAGCAATACTACCAGGTTTTTGGTGCTGGGGTAGAAGGCCTTGTATTTCTTCCCGTCCCACAATGGCCCAGATCTCCATAATTTCATTCTGAACTCCTGTCCATTAACACTGCATCCGCAGGCCAAGTTGATACAAAAAAAGACAGAAAACATGCTGATAGAGGGACCAAAATATTGCTGTTAGCTCACTGGCTGCACTCTGCTCTTAGCTCGCTGGCTGCACTCTGCTCTTAGCTCACTGGCTGCACTCTGCTGTTAGCTCACTGACTGCACTCTGCTGTTAGCTCACTGACTGCACTCTGCTGTTAGCTCACTGGCTGCACTCTGCTGTTAGCTCACTGACTGCACTCTGCTGTTAGCTCACTGACTGCACTCTGCTGTTAGCTCACTGGCTGCACTCTGCTGTTAGCTCACTGACTGCACTCTGCTGTTAGCTCACTGACTGCACTCTGCTGTTAGCTCACTGGCTGCACTCTGCTGTTAGCTCACTGACTGCACTCTGCTGTTAGCTCACTGGCTGCACTCTGCTGTTAGCTCACTGGCTGCACTCTGCTGTTAGCTCACTGACTGCACTCTGCTGTTAGCTCACTGACTGCACTCTGCTGTTAGCTCACTGGCTGCACTCTGCTGTTAGCTCACTGACTACACTCTGCTGTTAGCTCACTGACTGCACTCTGCTGTTAGCTCACTGACTGCACTCTGCTGTTAGCTCACTGGCTGCACTCTGCTGTTAGCTCACTGGCTGCACTCTGCTGTTAGCTCACTGGCTGCTGCTGCTGCTGCAGCGTGCTAGCGCTTTAGTTTCCATACGCTCCCTCTCTTCTGCTTTCATTATTTTGATTGGTAATTCCCTTAACCAGAATGTTGAAGAGCATTGCAACATATTCTGCTTAAAATGCAATGACCCTAATCTTGATCTCAATCCTAACCCTAGTCTTAGTCAGTCAGTCAGTCAGTCAGTCAGTCAGTCAGCCAGTCACTCTCTCTCTCTCTCTCTCTCTCTCTCTCTCTCTCTCTCTCTCAAACAAGGGCTTCAATCAGAAGAAGAGGAACTGGAAGAGAGGGTTGTGGTGTTGGCTTGTTATTGCACTTCTGTCCTTGTCAGTTATCTACCTCACACTGTGGGACTGAGGTGTTTCTCCCATAAAGAGCCACTGGTTTGAAAAGAAATCAAAGGGTACTGGGACTTTTATTCACCTAACCAATCTGTGTAACTGATTAAATTAAAACAGGAAGCTTACACCATATTCAAAAACTATTAATGATTTAGTTCTGATGTCAAACATGATATATAGTGTATCTTCTTCTATGGTCAGAGGAGGGGATCCCAGCTCTCCCATTGCCTCGGCCGCCACCTTTAGGCCGAGTGTGCTCATAACAGGTTGGGAGAGGGTAACAGTGCGTTTGATTGGTTGGTGGTGGTGGGGGGCACTGGACACTGAAAAATGTTAAATTATAGTTCAGCAATAATGATGCAACAACATATTCTACAAAGAGAAGAGTGGTGAAGAGAGGGGGAGAGAGAGCGAGAGAGAGAGAGGGAGGGGGGAAGAGAGAGAGAGGGGGGGAAAGAGAGAAAGTGAGAGAGTGGGGGAGAGAGAGAAAGAGAGAAAGAGAGAGAGAGAGAGAGAGAGAGAGAGCGCAGCCCTGAACAGAAAGAAGCCCTTATCCATCACAGATGAGTGACTTTCTCATGCAGCAGTCACACATATCAAGAGAATAAAAAGTGTATCTGTGGAGAATGGACCTCATTTCTCCACCAGGGATAACAAGCTGGGATAAAAGGGGTATGAGAAACCGCGGGAGGTAGAAGCAGGCCTTGTAAAGAAGGAGCGAAGATGGGACACGGGTTTCCAAAAAACACACCCCCTCATGTCAGTCGAGTAGACCCACGCGCTGTCTGGCATGTGTGGTGGTTGCATCGCGGTAATTGTATTCCAGGTCGTGTTGTTGGCCGTGAAAACGGGAAAAAAAAACATTCCCACCGCACTCCAGGCAAGATGACAGTCTTCCCGTTGAGCCCGCGGATGCGCCTGTAGCTCCGCCCTTCGCTTCTCCTTGTTAATTCCTCGTGAAAGGACTGTGCTAATATTCCTTAGTTGTGAGTTTGTTGTGTTTCCGCTTAACTCCTCTGGCGAAATCGTCTGGCGTTAATGTTTCCTTTCTTTTTGAAATAGCGTAAATCATGCAGCTCATTACAGAAGGGAAGGTATAGCCGTGCCGCGTGTGCCTGAGCGGTTCATACACCCGGCGGTTGAGCTGAAGCGGATTACGCTCGGCGTTCACTTCCATACGTGTCACAATGCAGCAGGCTCTTCAGACCCACGTTTGCCCTCAGCTTTGGAATAATTGTGAATAATGCAGGAATCGAGCCTTAAGACTGCAGCAGCTTTCACACTGTCCATGAGCTTTTGAATCTGAAAACACCAGTAAACCCAGTAAACACAGCCCATGTGCCAAGCACTCAGCCATGCCAACATGTTTATACTGTATTTATGTATTGCAGAGATTAATTCATCTCAACCGGCCACCTGGATTCCTTCTCTTACCATGTTCTCTGTTGTTCCACAAGCACTGCACTTTTCCTGCTTGAAGTTTAATAGTTTTCCCTGTTGTACAACAGTCATAGTTTTAAGAGTTATGCCCAACTGCATGCCTCTGCCATCCTTATCCTTTTAGCACACAGCTTGTCAGCACTGAAGCATCTCTACTTAATCTCCCATTAACATGCTATGATGGAGTGGGGAGATCAGAAAGTTACCCACAAAACGTGGAATAACCAGTAATATACGGAAAAGGGGATTCCGCGAACGGAAAAGGGGATTCCGCGAATGGAACTGAGAAGAATAGGCAAATGGGAAAAAAACTTCCGGCGTAAGTCAAACAAAAAACAACCCTCAAAATAGGGCAAAAAAACTCAGACACGAGCAGAGAAATAAAAAAGGAAATGAGATTTATATTTATAGCTAATTTATAGCTCATTTATAGCTCATTTATAGTTTGAGTTAAAGGTAACTAAAAGAGGCAAAATGAGACAAAAAAACAAAGGCATCCCTCAACGAGGACAGGTGGGCAAAGAAGGAAAGGCTAAGAACAGAGTAAACGAAAAGGTGAGAATAATACTGAGAATTCACCTATACTCAACTAAAGGAGTTCCTGCGTTGCTCTGAAAAAACAAAGGAATACAGTCTCTTAGCCTAATACCCTATACCAATACCTGTGGCGTCGTGTAGTGGCAATAAAAACACGGAAGTGACGAAAGAGGAAATCGCCGCACTTTAATAACACGCCGACTCTCGCACAAGTGAAACAAATGAGTGCGGGTGAGCGGAAAAACACAGCAGGAGCGCCGTCCCGCGGAATAGAAACGCAACGTCCACAGAGCAGGGCAGGCGAGCTGCAAAACCATGACACATGCATCCAGCACCCTGCATCAGTAATGAAAGTGATCTGTAGAGAGCAAGATACCATAAAAAACACAAGTTTGGATGTATTTTCCCCAATATAACCAATTATGAACGGTTACATTTGGGAAATTTTGCAGTCTTATCAACTGTGCAAGTATAACAAGCTTAACAGTATTACGAGCGTCATGTCTTTATGCCTGACAGGTGAAGAGCAGATGTATCCCCAAGTTCTTTCCCTTTGAATAATAAATCATACATCAGTTATTCGATGCTTTAAAAAAAATACGATGTGCATAACCATCTGTCATCCGCGTTAATGGGGAAATGAATGTAATTTAGTGAGAATCGGGCAGGAAGATTATCTTGTTTGCATAACCCATTGCGGTGGAGGCTGACACATGTGCACAGAATTGTATTATTAATTGGAAGCATCCTCCCACGCAGCCAATAATATATCGCACCATATGTGCACGCGAGAATGCGAAAGGCACAGCAGCTGCCATGGCGTCCGCCTCGCTCACCCGCAAATAGCACATATACGCAACGCAGCCAATATTGGCACTTTTCTTATGGCTGGTATTGGGCTATTTTTATGGTATTGGGCTATTTAGGTCTTATGACTGATGACCAGATGTTAAGCTTTAGATGTGAGTTTCACAGATACTGTTTTCAGTTTAAATTATTGCATGGAACACGTGTGTACAGCTGTAGTCAAAGGGAGACCGCCAAATACAGTGACCCAGGCTCTGTAGTCAAAGGGGGGGGGGGGTACAGTGACCCAGGCTCTGTGGTTAAAGGGGGGGGGGGGGGTGTACAGTGACCCAGGCTCTGTGGTTAAAGGGGGGGGGGGGGTACAGTGACCCAGGCTCTGTGGTTAAAGGGGGGGGGGGGGGGGTACAGTGACCCAGGCTCTGTGGTTAAAGGGGGGGCGGGGGGTACAGTGAGGGGTACTGCTGACCCGTGCAGGACTGGGGTCAGCAGCCTCAATACACTGACCCGTCCATCAGTACAGAGTCATAGACCCTGCAGGACTGGATTAATGGCCAGCCAGAACACAGCTGTTCTATACAGTTTTGATATTTAAAAAAAAAGAACATCTGAGCTCACACAGGAAATGAGAACAATCTAGAAATCACTCAAACTACAAAAAAACCTTTTCAGGAATGGCCTTGCAACATTATTCAATTTTGTTATTCAGGTTAAAAAAAGATTTATTGAATTGTGGATGACTATTCATGCTAGTTTTGTCAGGAAATGTCGGTTGGCCTAATAAAATTGAAAAAGATCTGCCATTTTTAAAACATTAATTTGAAATATTGTTAAAATGTACGGTATATTCTTTAAACGGAAGCCAGGGATTTGAGACCTAGAACACTTCTCGTATTGGTCTTTCTTCATGATTTCACATAAATTTCACAAAACTGAAAAAAAGCCTTCCCATTTTTATACCAATAAAACAGGGAAGAAATTTCTGGTGGGTTGAAAGCCTCTATAAATAAAGCTTTTTCCGTTATCATGCGTCAGCTCATTGTTCTGTTTTTATGCTCCCAGACGCGTATGCGCTCCCGCCAAGCTGAGGCTCACAGCTCCGCTTGAGAATATCTGGCTCCTCCAGCCCTATTATGGAGATTTATATTCTGTTTAACACTACAAAACCGCTCAGTGCTAACGTACGCCCAGCAGTGGTCACGCTCCCGCTAACGATTCCTATTGTTGAGCAAACGAAACCTGCGATGCGGCGTTAAGCAGTTTGTGGAAACGGCATCGGCGTAACGTGGGATTTTAAAACGCCACAAAGTAGGTTGGAGGATTCCGAAAACGCTATGTCAAGAAGGTAAAGTAAAACATGACTTTAATTTCATATGGCTAATGTCACAGTGAAATTGTATTACGACACTACTCCCAACAGGCTGTCAAAAAAACTAAGTGCAAAAGTTATAACTGATGAACACAAAGTGGAACAGACTAAGATAAACGATACAGTGGCAAACGGAACCAAGTTACCAACCATAGATAGTCATTTAAAAAAATAAAAATAAACACACTTTAGCTATTCAAGGTATAAAATGGTTCTAAAGTGTATCATCCATTTGAAATGCAAGTACACAGTATCTAGGTATTCCAATACTGAGTAGCCTATCCCAGTATTATGAGGGTGGAAAAGATGTTCACACAGTAAAACATTATTCTTGGCAAACCTGGAGAAGCAGTGCACATATATCTAATTAAAACCTTTATATATGGAGCGCTATTTGTCATACTTGCTGAAAAGTGTGACCACGAATAGGAGAAGACTGGAATGTTCAAAGATTGCATTTATTTAGAGGTGGCCTACTGTAGCCTACGTCATGCGGGAGACTCGGGCTGTCTAATTAAATTTAACCACCGTACCCTTTGTCCTCGGGTTAACTCTGCGCAATAAACTCATGTGGCTGTATATTCCTCAGTCTCAGTGAACAGGCACCGCTTAAATCAATTTAAAACCAGCAACCCAAAGAATCGTACCACTATTCTATTTCAAATCCATAATCAAACAAATCACAGCCGTATTTCTGTCGTTACGTTTGAGTTTCCCCGTTACCCAGACCCCCGACCCGTTGCTGTGGAAACGTGCAGCCTGCGGGGGTGACGTGTTAAATGCCTCCCCTCACGCTTTTGCATTTCCTGGAAAGGCCAGATTTCTTTCTCAGAGAGTCTAACGGCACCAGAACAAGTGTTGAGGAAGTGTTGTGGAAACTTGATAGTTGGTTAACTGGGATAAATTTCCATTTAGTATCATTTAGGATGGACATGTCCACACAGGCATTACACACACACACACACACACACACACACACATTCAGTCAAATAATACCCTTGCGTTATATTCACATGCATGCGTGTTTGTACCTTAACCATAATTAGGAATCTGCATTTCCCTTTTTTTCCCAAATCTTTAGTGAACACATTACTTGTAAAGTGGATCTTGTTGACATTGTTATACCTAAGTGTGATATCGTCATGCATATATAAAGATATATAAATATAAATGGCTTATAGTGTCTGCTTTTCATTGGATGTAAGACATACGATGTCAACAAGCTTTCTAACCTTACGTCCGTTCTGAGTAGCTGGGAATAATGCTTATGTATGCTCATATAAGGTTATATGGCCATTATAGAGCCGATCAAGGTCAAATGAAGAGCCACTTCATATCAACTGCAAGCAATTCAAAAAGTTGCTGGGTAGTTGTGATGGCAACAATGGAGCGTAGTAGTATTCCGCACACGCCCCGTCTCTATCTCCCTCTCACCCCTCAAAGGAGTCCCCTGGGCCAGAGCTCTCACTAATGTATCAGACAAAAAGAAGAGGGGAAAAAGTACAGAGAGAGAGAGAGAGAGGGAGGGATGGAAAGAGAGGTGAGTGAGTGAGTCAGTGAGTGAGTGAGTGAGTGAGTGAGTGAGGATAGTGAGTGAGTGAAGATAGTGAGTGAGTGAGTGAGGATAGTGAGTGAGTGAGTGACTGAGGATAGTGAGTGAGTGAGTGAGTGAGGATAGTGAGTGAGTGAGTCAGTGAGTAAGGATAGTGAATGAATGAGTGAGTCAGTGAGTGAGTGAGGATAGTGAGTGAGTGAGTGAGTAGTCAGTGAGTGAGTGAGTGAGTGAGTGAGTGATTGAGGATAGTGAGTGAGTGAGTGAGTGAGGATAGTGAGTGAGTGAGTGAGTGAGGATAGTGAGTGAGTGATTGAGGATAGTGAGTGAGTGAGTGAGGATAGTTAGTGAGTGAGTGATTGAGGATAGTGAGTGAGTGAGGGAGTGAGTGAGGATAGTGAGTGAGTGAGTGACTGAGGATAGTGAGTGAGTGAGTGAGTGAGTGAGTCAGTGGGTCAGTCTGTGAGTGAGGATAGTGAGTGAGTGAGTGACAGAGTGAGTGAGGATAGTGAGTGTGTGAGTCACATTCAGCCTTCTTCAGTGACAAGCAGCTCAGCTCTGATAATATCCTCCCGTCACCCCTGACAACCGCAGGTGAAAAGACATACGCCTTGGCAGATTCAGGGTTGATTTAGACCCTGCAGCACTGCTCAGAGTGGTAGAAAATGTACCTGTGATGAACCGTATGAAACCAAGCCGAAAAAATGCCTTGCCCGAGCCCCGCCCATTTTATCGCAAGCTTTTTGCCCACAGGCTCAAGTGGACGTTAGCCAATGTGCTGTCCAGCCAAGCGCCCTCAGCCCCACCCTCTCTTATTCTACACCAAGACCACAGAGGTTTTAAGTCCATTCGTGGCTAGTTTTTGTCTGCCAGAAATCCAATTACTGCTTCACAATATGGAGCCTGTCAAGTTGAATTAGACCATGTAATAATTCCTCAGATGAAGAGTTGAATTAGGCCATGTAATAATTCCTCAGATGAAGAGTACAGTGCACCTCAGCATTTCACCGCTGTTCTGAGATATCGTTGTGGATTAAGATAATGATTTCTAGGGTTCCACCGCTCAGTCTTCAGTGTGTTGTGCAGGGGTTCTAAGGTTCTGCTTTTAAGAGCATCCTGCGCAATATAAGCAACATGAACAGTGCTATTCTTCTTCCTTTGTCATTACTTATTTATATTCAACAATGTGGAGTTCAGCAGTGCTTACAATGCGTGTGATGTCATTCACCCGTTTTTACACTTGGGTTTTGGTAAAGTTCTGACGCTTTGGCCGCATTCCTCAAGCACAAGACAGCTGTACCCGACCTGGGTAGAAATCCCATAATCCTTTGCTTCGGCGTCCAGGGCTGAAGGTTCTGTGTCATTACGGCCACTGTGTTGATCAGCCTGGACAGAGACAGGACAGGTCCTTGGGCTTCCTGTGAAATCATCAGCTATGATCGCAACATTTACTTCTCCTAAAAATGTAAGTAGACAGAGAGTGGGGATGAACCATTATCACCAGGTGTGGGTCGCCAGGTGCGGTCACCAGCTTGCTCTCTGGCCTTAACAGACCAGCTCCTCTCCTGTGGTTCTGTTTAGTTTAAACAGATAATGTTTTTATTTATAAAGATGGACTGCGTGGTGATCAACACAAAATATAAGCTAAAGAAAAAACTTATGAAAGACAATAAAAAGCCACGGGGTTTGAATCCAGGTTTTTTTTTTTTAATGATCCATGACATCAGAAGCAAGCTTGTGGTGCCTCCCCTGACCAGATACATTATAAATCTGTCTGAGATACGCAGCGCATGAAATAAAAGATAAAGGCCAAAAGCCCCGTTCGTGACAGGAGAGAAATAGGGCCTGACTCTAAAAAAAATGAAACTAAAGAAAAATGTGAAAAGGAGCCAAAAGCCCCCCCTCTCATTGGGCTTCTGCAAACAGACTCAGAAACAGCATCGGATCCTCTCTGATATCTGTAAAACCCGGCCCGATCCAAATTTCTGTTCCTTCTCACAGACCTGTTTGTTTGAAAAGCTCAGCTCCTCGCGGCTCAAAGGCAGTCTCTGGATGCCAGAGGCCCTGGCACGCACTCAATAAAAACGACGGATGGCTAACATTTGAAATAAGGTGAGCGTTGTCTACTTGTCTTCTCATTTTTTAATACGGTACGAACGTGAAAGCGTTTTCCGACAGAGGCGCTGCAGCGCAGGTACTGAAATAAACAGGTAAAAGGTGCATTCTGAGAGAAGGCGTGTGTCTGAATAATTCATACACGCACCTGTCCTGCCAAAGGCAGGATGGCTGAATGAACCCCTGGTTCACCTTTACCTGCGCACGTTCAGGTGTTGAGTCAAAGGCAGAATGGCTGAATGAACCCCTGGTTCACCTTTACCTGCGCACGTTCAGGTGTTGAGTCAAAGGCAGAATGGCTGAATGAACCCCTGGTTCACCTTCAGCTGCGCACGTTCAGGTGTTGAGTGAAAGGCAGAATGGCTGAATGAACCCCTGGTTCACCTTTAGCTGCGCACGTTCAGGTGTTGAGTCAAAGGCAGAATGGCGGAATGAACCCCTGGTTCACCTTCAGCTGCGCACGTTCAGGTGTTGAGTCAAAGGCAGAATGGCTGAATGAACCCCTGGTTCACCTTCAGCTGCGCACGTTCAGGTGTTGAGTCAAAGGCAGAATGGCTGAATGAACCCCTGGTTCACCTTCTGCTGCGCACGTTCAGGTGTTGAGTCAAAGGCAGAATGGCTGAATGAACCCCTGGTTCACCTTTACCTGCGCACGTTCAGGTGTTGAGTCAAAGGCAGAATGGCTGAATGAACCCCTGGTTCACCTTCAGCTGCGCACGTTCAGGTGTTGAGTCAAAGGCAGAATGGCTGAATGAACCCCTGGTTCACCTTCAGCTGCGCACGTTCAGGTGTTGAGTCAAAGGCAGAATGGCTGAATGAACCCCTGGTTCACCTTCAGCTGCGCACGTTCAGGTGTTGAGTCAAAGGCAGAATGGCTGAATGAACCCCTGGTTCACCTTCAGCTGCGCACGTTCAGGTGTTGAGTGAAAAGCTGATGTACGACGGGCCCACCTTGGCGTGAGTTGCTGTGGCGAAACTCGGTAATAAAGATAACTTTTCTTATAAAGCGTTCAGGTTGCTTTACATTGCATTACATTACATGGCATGTTTGGCATTTGGCGGACAAGCTTTATCCAGATCATTTTACACAGTTTATATTCTTTACATGCTGTCCAGTCATACAGATGAATATTTACTGATGCAATTGAGATTAGGTACCCTTGCCTAAGGGTGAAATGGCAGTGCCCCAGTTGGGAATTGAGCCCGCAGCCTTAGAGCTGCGAGATAAATTTTCTACCCATCATGCTCTACTGCCACTTGTGATAAAATAAACACACAAAAAATTCATATTTTTACAAAAAAAAGCATAAAAGTGAATTAGAATAAAAGCAATGACGAGGAGGTGTAAAGGTTCTCGCTTGAGTGTGTCACGGCTCTCTCGTGAGTTCAGGAATGTCAGCGAGCCAGTGAGCGCCCTCAAAACAAGGTGACATCACTCCCCCTGGGGCTCCGGTATGAGTGACACTAGTTTCTATGACGATAGGTTTTTGGTGTATCTCTTGTTGTGCAGTTAGGGGCGGGGCTCTGAATACCCCTCAGCTTTCTAAGGGGGAACCCTCCGGTCTTCCTCCAGAACATCATTTTAAATGCAGCATACAGCAGTTTATTTGAGAGCATTTAACTTAAATGGTCTTTTCCTTGTCTATTTATTTGTATTTGTTTGTCAGTGATAATGTAAAATTAATAACCTTCACGAGTCGTGCGATGCATTCTACCCAAATTAGCCAGAAGGTTAAAGGCGGTCCCAAAAAGTTCACACAGCCATATCTCAGAGCTCCTCGGTTTGAAGCTTAAATGCTCTTGAGAGATAAACTATAGAGAAAAAATAGATTTTTAGAAAAAGTCTCTTTTTGGTTCCAAAAATATCTGCCATGAAGAAGGGGACTGTCAGGTTGTATAAAAAACAAAGCGTCTTCTTTTCAGGAGGTGTTGTTTGTTATTACGCCCTGCTGTGAAAAGCGTGCCACTTTCTTTTTTTATCCCAATTGAGAATTACTCAAACCAATGTGACATTTACATAATCAAAATCATCACATTTACATCATCAAAAAAGGTTGATGTAATTACCTGCGCAGAGAGCTGTGATTATCGCATGATTTACTCAGGGTTGTGCGCAGACACACATGCACATACCCATATATGCACACACAATGCACAAACAGGCATGCACAGACATACCCATATATGCACACACAATGCGCAAACATGCATGCACAGACATACCCATATATGCACACACAATGCACAAACATGCATGCACACACATACCCATATATGCACACACAATGCACAATCTTGCATGCACACACATACCCATATATGCACACACAATGCGCAAACATTCATGCACAGACATACCCATATATGCACACACATTGCACAAACTTGCATGCAGACACATACCAATATATGCACACACAATGCGCAAACATGCATGCACAGACATACCCATATATGCACACACATTGCACAAACTTGCATGCAGACACATACCCATATATGCACACACAATGCGCAAACATGCATGCACAGACATACCCATATATGCACACGCAATGCGCAAACATGCATGCACAGACATACCCATATATGCACACACAATGCACAAACATGCATGCACACACATACCCATATATGCACACACAATGCACAAACATGCATGCACAGACATACCCATATATGCACACGCAATGCGCAAACATGCATGCACAGACATACCCATATATACACACACAATGCGCAAACTTGCATGCACAGACATACCCATATATGCACACACAATGCACAAACTTGCATGCACACACATACCCATATATGCACACACAATGCAGACACAAACATGCATGCACACACATACCCATATATGCACACACAATGCACAAACATGCATGCACAGACATACCCATATATGCACACGCAATGCGCAAACATGCATGCACAGACATACCCATATATACACACACAATGCAGACACAAACATGCATGCACACACATACCCATATATGCACACACAATGCACAAATATGCATGCACACACATACCCATATATGCACACGCAATGCGCAAACATGCATGCACAGACATACCCATATATGCACACACAGTGCGCAAACATGCATGCACAGACATACCCATATATGCACACACAATGCACAAACTTGCATGCACAGACATACCCATATATGCACACACAATGCACAAACATGCATGCACACACATACCCATATATGCACACACAATGCACAAACATGCATGCACAGACATACCATATATGCACACACAATGCACAAACATGCATGCACAGACATACCCATATATGCACACGCAACGCAGACACAAACATGCATGCACACACATACCCATATATGCACACACAATGCACAAACATGCATGCACACACATACCCATATATGCACACACAATGCACAAACATGCATGCACAGACATACCCATATATGCCCCCGCAACACAGACACACACACATGCACAAATGCATGTACATACCCATATGTACAGAGAAGCACAAACACTTGCACACACACACATGCACACACACACACACACACACACACACACACACACACACACACACACACACACACACTAACATGCATTGAGAGCCTTTTGTCCTAATCAGGTGAAATATCAGATAATACTCTCCCAGCATACCTGAGATATGTTCTATTGCTTCAAAGAGACGGAGTCAACAAGTAGACCAACAGCTTCTTACCACCTCAGTCATTGCAATGAGAGAAGCCTGTATTTATAAAGTGCCTTAGAGTAAGGGTGCTGATCTAGGTTCAGCTTTTTTCTGCCCATATCCTAAGCTTTCCCATTATGAGCTAAAAGTCTAAACTGATTCTGGTACGTATTCATGAAGCATCTGAGAACCAGAACACTGACCTGGGATCAGTTCTCTCCTGCCCATGAGCTAAGCTCATCCATTAGATCAGCGCTCTGAGGTTCCTCATGAATACAGACCAGAGTGCTGTTTATCACTGAAGACCTCAAAACCTGGGCAGAGGTTTCATTCTTACTCTGATAATGAATCAAGGCATTTGCTGATAAATGTGTTCTGAAGTCATTAGCGTTGGTTAGTGGAGGAGACGGTGTAGATAATGCTCTGTAATGCTGAAACAGACAGACTGCTCCAGACCTAAGCCATGGAAACGGCATCTGCTGACGGTTCACTGTGTGGGTGTTCAAATATGACGACTAACTCCCTGGTCCTGTGCAAAATGTCAGCAAAACAACAGGGCAAGACTGAATGAGAATCAGGTCTAAATGACTTACAGAGATTTAGAGGAGGGAGAGAGCGATTAGCAAGTCTTTTTTCCCCCTGTAGAAATGTTGCATTAATGATGAAATTACAGAAAGGCAGTTAGTTATTCATTATAACTGTGATTGTAAACCCTGGTTTGGGGGCACTGGTGCAGTCTGACTGATTGTCTGTGAGTGTGTTTTTGACCGACTGTGAGTGTGTAACTTTGCTGGTGGATTTATTGCGTCTGAATTTGTCTGCAGACTGGTTGTGTGTCCGTGAACGGACTGATTTGCAGTTATGCATCATAGGGGCAAGTTATTTTTATTATCTGCGTAGCACCATGGCACATGATCTCACCAAACACAAATACTCATAAAAAGATTCAGTGTGTGCGACTACGAAGAAAGGCACAATTCAGCTCAATTATTGTAAAGAGGAACAGATTGGTGATCAACAGCCAAGGGCAACTGTATATCACACACAGTTCCAGGTTTGCACCCTATATTACCACATGGAGGGAGAGAGTGCCCCCATCAGCACACCCCACATTAAAATAAATAAAAACACCTTCACCCTTCCCCCTCACGGGATCTGGGCAAACACAATTAACTAAAATAACAGCAAACATATTCAGTATTAAGCACCTGTGGTTTATAAGTGAATGAGTCCACAGGACAATGACTAATGTAATGGTAATCCATGCTGGCATGATGCTTTTAAGCTCTTTATAGCCAGCCGTGTTATTGAAATGGCAAGAGCAGAAAGCCCTCCCCGCAGTCTCGCAAACACAGCTTTTCCACACAGTCTCACAAACACAATAACAATCCCAGTCCCCACACAGTCTCAAAAACACAGCTCTTCCACACAGTCTCACAAACACAGCTTTTCCACAGTCTCACAAACACAACTTTTCCACTCAGTCTCACAAACACAGCTTTTCCACTCAGTCTCACAAACACAGCTTTTCCACACAGTCTCGCAAACACAATCTCAGTCCCCACACAATCTCACAAATACAGTTTTCTCCACAGTCTCACAAACACAGCTCTTCGCTACAGTCTCACAAACACAGCTTTTCCACACAGTCTCACAAACACAGCTCTTCCACACAGTCTCACAAACACAGCTCTTCCACACAGTCTCACAAACACAGCTTTTCCCCACAGTGTCACAAACACAGCTTTTCCCCACAGTCTCACAAACACAGCTTGTCCCCACAGTCTCACAAACACAGCTTTTCCCCACAGTCTCACAAACACAGCTTTTCCCCACAGTCTCACAAACACAGCTTTTCCCAACAGTCTCACAAACACAGCTCTTCCACACAGTCTCACAAACACAGCTTTCCCCCACAGTCTCACAATTACAGCTTTTCCACAAAGTCTCACAAACACAGCTTTTCTCCACACGGTCTCACAAACACAGCTTTTCCCCATTGTCTCACAAACACAGCTTTTCACAACAGTCTCACAAACACCCTCCATTCACCTTCTGTCACCCGCCATGGCTGACCACCAGATCTTTCTGTCGTGCTCTATATCACACCTCCTCACTCAGGCGCGTCGTAATTCAGCAGAGCCCTCATCACAAGGGGGCGGGGCCAGAGGCAGGTGCCTGGTGCTAAATCTACCCATAAATCACCGGGACCCCGCCTCATTAGAGCGATATCATCCGTTGTGGCTCTTCGATGTGATCTGCGACGCCAGAGGAAGCGATCGGAAGCAAACAGACTCCGCCCTCTCCCATCAACAGTGTGCTGCCACACTCTCACCTGAGCTCTGAGTTACTGTACCTGACTGGTCTATGTTACACTCTCACCTGAGCTCTGAGTTACTGTACCTGACAGGTCTGTGTTACACTCCCACCTGAGCTCTGAGTTACTGTACCTGACTGGTCTATGTTACAGTCCCACCTGAGCTCTGAGTTACTGTACCTGACAGGTCTGTGTTACACTCCCACCTGAGCTCTGAGTTACTGTACCTGACAGGTCTGTGTTACACTCCCACCTGAGCTCTGAGTTACTGTACCTGACAGGTCTGTGTTACACTCCCACCTGAGCTCTGAGTTACTGTACCTGACAGGTCTGTGTTACACTCCCACCTGAGCTCTGAGTTACTGTACCTGACAGGTCTGTGTTACAGTCCCACCTGAGCTCTGAGTTACTGTACCTGACAGGTCTGTGTTACAGTCCCACCTGAGCTCTGAGTTACTGTACCTGACTGGTCTGTGTTACACTCTCACCTGAGCTCTGAGTTACTGTACCTGACAGGTCTGTGTTACACTCTCACCTGAGCTCTGAGTTACTGTACCTGCAGGTCTGTGTTACACTCCCACCTGAGCTCTGAGTTACTGTACCTGACAGGTCTGTGTTACACTCTCACCTGAGCTCTGAGTTACTGTACCTGACTGGTCTGTGTTACACTCCCACCTGAGCTCTGAGTTACTGTACCTGTAGTCTGTGTTACACTCCCACCTGAGCTCTGAGTTACTGTACCTGACAGGTCTGTGTTACACTCTCACCTGAGCTCTGATTTACTGTACCTGACAGGTCTGTGTTACACTCTCACCTGAGCTCTGAGTTACTGTACCTGACAGGTCTGTGTTACACTCTCACCTGAGCTCTGAGTTACTGTACCTGACAGGTCTGTGTTACACTCTCACCTGAGCTCTGAGTTACTGTACCTGACAGGTCTGTGTTACACTCCCACCTGAGCTCTGAGTTACTGTACCTGACAGGTCTGTGTTACACTCTCACCTGAGCTCTGAGTTACTGTACCTGACAGGTCTGTGTTACACTCCCACCTGAGCTCTGAGTTACTGTACCTGACAGGTCTGTGTTACACTCTCACCTGAGCTCTGAGTTACTGTACCTGACAGGTCTGTGTTACACTCTCACCTGAGCTCTGAGTTACTGTACCTGACAGGTCTGTGTTACACTCCCACCTGAGCTCTGAGTTACTGTACCTGACTGGTCTATGTTACACTCCCACCTGAGCTCTGAGTTACTGTACCTGACTGGTCTGTGTTACACTCTCACCTGAGCTCTGAGTTTCTGTACCTGACAGGTCAGTGTTACACTCTCACCTGAGCTCTGAGTTACTGTACCTGACAGGTATGTGTTACACTCTCACCTGAGCTCTGAGTTACTGTACCTGACTGGTCTATGTTACAGTCCCACCTGAGCTCTGAGTTACTGTACCTGACAGGTCTGTGTTACAGTCCCACCTGAGCTCTGAGTTACTGTACCTGACAGGTCTGTGTTACACTCTCACCTGAGCTCTGAGTTACTGTACCTGACAGGTCTATGTTACAGTCCCACCTGAGTGTTGTTTATGGAGTATTCTGCTCTATCCATACTGCAGTCTGGGGTTTGAGTTTTTAATTAATTTGGGTTGATGGATGTCTTAATTGAATACCGAGCTGGGATTTATTCATCCTTAAAGACAGGAACGTGTTGTCCAAAGAGCACTTTGAATAAGCTATTTCTCCAAATGTGCATACTAAATTTAAGTTCCATCAATCATTCAATAATTTGCATGTGGGTGAATAATAGCATGGGCCTGTGTTCTGTCTGCTTTATAATAGAGAAAAAAACAGAAATCAAACCCAGAACAGAGGCAGAAGAAAATTCAATTTGATGCTGGAGATTCCATCCTGTTGATTGGACGGCTGCATGATAATATGTCAATGGTTCATTTAATTGCCATTGGCTCTTGTTCCGCCGAGGTTGAGTAGGCACGTCTTGATCGTACCTAATTTTGTCTGCAACATTGTATGCGTCCTACTCAGCCGGATGAAATTGAATTAGCTCTGCACGCTAACACAACACAAATTGGCCCTTTTATTGCAAAGCATTTAATGATTCATGGAAAACAGCCGTACGGAGAAGGGAATGTTTGTTTGTGTGTTTCATAGATCTTTATTTTCTCATATTTATCCTTAAAATTCTAAATTATAATCTTTAACTAAATTTCCTTTAATGATTATGAAGCGTATTACTGTACCAGATGTGTACAGACCAAATGTTGTGCACAAACACATGCCAACTCTCCTTTAAAATAGTATTCAATCTCAGCTAAGAAATGCATTTTGAAATATACATTTTTTTCTGAAAGTTCACTCGACTCAGATTACACTTTACCAGTATTCTGTCATTCATCACTAAATTACCAAAGCCCTCAAAACTGTTATTTTTCATATTCAATCGTACTATCATAGTTACTAGTATGTGTGCATGTGTTTGTGTGTGTGTGTTGCCGTGTCAATATAGAGTCATGTGAGCACATTGAGAACAGATGGTCCCAGTGGTTGGAGTTCAGGGTTGTCAGCATGTGGGCGGGGCTCCTGGCCCAGTCACTGATCTGCCCTACCCACACATCATGACCCTGCCTGGGCAGAGCTGGGGAAATCTTGATCTACCCTGGGGTGTGACCACTCAACGCCGCATGACTGGGACAGCCCTTAGGCCTCATAGATACTACAGGATGACTTTTCTCCTTATCGTATTTCCTGTACAAATCACAGTTGTATACACTCGTGCACAATATTTACTGTGCACGGCATATTCATACAACCAAACACCCACCATATTTACTTGGCACTTTGACAGATCTGAGTTTTCAACTCTGAGATCAGGAGAGAGATGGGCCTGTTACTGGGTCATAATTACCATGACAACAGCAGCCTCTCATACCTTCCAGCTGCTTCTCCTGTCTCTCGTAACCTGGACGACAAACAGACAGGAGAAATTAAATATGGGAGTGAAAGAGAGGGAGGGACAGAGAGAGAGTACTTTTGTACAGAGGGCTTTTGCTCTATAATGGCCTTGTTTTGTCGTGTCCTTCCACAACATGTGTGTAATATGGGCTTCTTGGACTCTAATGTGAAAGATATGAATTGGAACAGCTTGTTTATATTGTGTTATGAGAGTACCTTTTCCAGTACTCTAACAGACTTTATAGTCTTCTGTAATCTTACAAAATCCTATGATTTATATATTGACTTTACAATAATTTTGAAACCGTATATCAGAGTTGTGTTAATGGAGAGCAAGTTGAATTCATCAGTAAAAATGTCAGGATGAGTCCTTTGGAAATGGCTACATCTTCATATTTCTTTTTAATGCGGTGAACCATGTAGGCATGGCTCATACATTCCTCAGGGTCTTGAAGGAGTGATAAATTCCCCTCTGTAAACGTGGTTAAGAGAGCCGCTTCACGGATGTGCATTTCACAGTGTGGGATGGTAAGGGGGCGGGGCCACATATGCATATTTCACACCGTGGGATGGTAAGAGGGCGGGGCCACGGATGTGCATTTCACAGTGTGGGATGGAAATGGGGCGGGGCCACGGATGTGCATTTCACAGTGTGGGATGGAAATGGGGCGGGGCCACGGATGTGCATTTCACAGTGTGGGATGGAAATGGGGCGGGGCCACGGATGTGCATTTCACAGTGTGGGATGGAAATGGGGCGGGGCCATGGATGTGCATTTCACAGTGTGGGATGGTAAGAGGGCGGGGCCACGGATGTGCATTTCACAGTGTGGGATGGTAAGAGGGCGGGGCCACGTATGTGCATTTCACAGTGTGGGATGGTAAGAGGGCGGGACCACGGATGTGCATTTCACAGTGTGGGATGGAAATGGGGCGGGGCCACGGATGTGCATTTCACAGTGTGGGATGGTAAGAGGGCGGGGCCATGGAATCCAAAACTGAAACTGACTTGCTGACTTGGCGAGTCTGCAAAGCCAGAGAATGGGATTCAGCCTGTAACTCACACACCACAGACCATCAGCACTGAATCTTTCCAAAATGGACCCTTTCTTACTTCCAGTAAGGGTCTGTTGCCTGCAGGTGCTCTCAGGTGAGGGCGGGGATAGATTACATCAGTCTCCGTCGGCGGAGCCAGGGATCCTTTCTAAAGTCTGGGGTGAGAAATCTCACATCACCCAGTCCTCACCTCCCAAAAGTTACACCTTCACAGGAGCAGTCTGCACACACGTACACACACACCGCACACACACACACACACACACACCGCACACACGTACACACACACACCGCACACACCGCACACACACACCGCACACACACACCGCACACACACACACACACCGCACACACACACACACACACACACACGTACACACACACACCGCACACACACACACTCACCACACACACACACACACACACACACACACACACACCGCACACACACACCGCACACACACACACACGCACACACTCTCCTGCCCAGTATATGAGTTGATTATGGTGTGGCCTATGGGAAGAGAGCTGGATGAGGTTGTTATTGTTATCTGAATGGCCTTATGCAGGGCCATAACATTTGAGATGTAGTTATTTTAAACAGCAGCAGGATGCAGTATTTCTGTGCCAGCAGGCTACATGCCCGCCGTTTTTTTCCTGTTTTTAAGATGTCATTTTATGGGCGTCGAGAGGCCGTCCTACGCCTGAGGCACGGGGGAATATCTGAGCGTGCGCGGCGAAGCAGATGGCCTGGGCTGATCGCGCGTTTGTCTCCGCGCGCGGACCAGAATGCCGAGCGCTCACCCGCGCGCGTACGTTCGCCCTTTATACGTTTGTTTTATCTCCACTTTCATGTGCACTGTACGGCTCTCTTCTCCCGCCCCTTTCTCTCTCTTTACCTGCCTTTACGAGTGCAGGGCGGGCCCCCCGGCCCAAACGCCTGGCAAGTGGCCCCCAGCCTGCAAATTACTTTCGCTGTTACGGCGTGTCGGGCCCCTTTCTCGAGCCGAGAGACGGGCTGCCGGGGCCCACCTGCCTTTTGGAGTTTTCTTTTTTCGGTGAGACGCGAGGCGTGGGGTGTTCTGTTCACGCTCCTTACTCGTATGTTACTCCACCCCCATCTGTTGCTGTTTCCATAAAAGCACAGAGAAAAACAAATGACACCACCCCCACAGTTTAGCTTAAAGAGCTAAATCACCCAATGCCCTAGTTTCTATTCCAGAGTGGTACTGTAGCCTCTTTCACATTGTAAGCATTGTGAGTGGTGATGTAAGAGCAGAGGCTTTGTGTGCTGTAGTCTAATGACAGCAGCTATGGTTCTGCCTCTCTCATGCAGTTAAAGTCAAAAACAGAATTTGTCCATAAATTTATAAACCATTGGTCAGAAGGCAGATTTTCACAATGGCTGCCTAAGGCCGAGAGACAATGTGGAGGCAATGCCCATAATTCTATGGGCTGCCTTCTCTTTCACTGAGATAAAGTAAAATTTTAGTTTATCTATTCACCAGTGAAGCAAAAATAGCATTTTGACCTGTAGCATTTGTGTGTGTATCTCAATACTTCCTCAAAGTGTGTTTCCTCAACAGCTATTAGACCACAGCCCAGTAACTCTACCATGAGTCAGTAACCCTGATTCAGCCTGATTTCAGCTTTCAGACCACAGCCCAGTAACTCTACCATGAGTCAGTAACCCTGATTCAGCCTGATTTCAGCTTTCAGACCACAGCCCAGTAACTCTACCATGAGTCAGTAACCCTGATTCAGCCTGATTTCAGCTTTCAGACCACAGCCCAGTAACTCTACCATGAGTCAGTAACCCTGATTCAGCCTGATTTCAGCTTTCAGACCACAGCCCAGTAACTCTACCATGAGTCAGTAACCCTGATTCAGCCTGATTTCAGCTTTCAGACCACAGCCCAGTAACTATACCATGAGTCAGTAACCCTGATTCAGCCTGTAATCATTTTCAGCTTTCTCCTTTTTCAGTCAAATTGGCTGCGTTGTCACTGATTCAATTAAAAAGTCTGCTGCCGTTTTATAATTCCCCACCCCCAGATCGTGCCAACGCAATAAAACACACAGTTTGAGTTAAAATAGCGAAACAGCCGTGTTTGTGTTATTTTAGTGATTGGGCCGATTGGCACTTACATTACATTCACTTAGCAGAGAGACACACAGAAATGCAGAACACCTGTGTTAGCCTCAGGAATGCAAAAATGCAATATAACCCAGAGGTCAAAGAAGGTCCATTTGTAACCAATACGATAGATAACCCATCTTTACACAGCTATGCCTATAATATTATCCCAAAAGGAAATGCAAAGAACCGACAAGAGAAAAAATATCTAAAGGGGGTTAGGGGAGCCCTGGTGCAGTCTGAGAAGGTGAGTCTGGACGGGCTATGTGTTGTCCTGGCTGTAGTGGGAAGCTCACTTGTGTCTGTTTCCTTGGTTTCTCCTGGAGCACACAGTGAAGGCGCTGGCCAGGGTTCATTACAGCATCTTGTTCTGGGATTCTGTGGTACATCTTGTTCTTTGGTATTACATCATGTTTTGTGGAACTCTCTATCTTTCTATGTTCTACATCTATGTTTAATCTAGGCAATACCTAGAACCGTTCTATCATAGAGTTAACTGGATGGTTGTGTATAATGGGAACCTGTTTGACAGGTGATGTTTTACTTTGAGATATTGTTGAAAACACACACTCTACAGTGTGTTCGCCGTCGCAATGTATGAATTAATTCTGCAATATTTATTTTTAATTTCCAAGGCCTTGCGTCAGCTGAATAAATGGATAACAATATTTTTCAAATGTACACAATACAAATGGATCTTCATAAGGAGATGTCTCGTAAGCGCCAATCACATATCATTTGATTGGCGCTTAGCCGGTCAGAATTTCTTCTGTATTTGCTGGTGGTAGGAATGGACCTTACTGCTCTGAATTATCACATCTTTGTCTGAAGCAAAAAGCAAAGTGGATAGCTGACGCTGGGTAGGACATGAGGGAATACTTGAGCTGTCAGGCTGGCATGTTGAACATGGCCGTATACAGTGTAAGGGTGGGTTTTGAGTGGTTTGACAGAGACCTGGAACCAGTGCATGATGGAATTGTTCTGTCACTCTCATGCACGGGGGTAGCAACTCTGGTAGGAGCACAAGGATAATGGGTGGAGCAGTATTACATCAAGAGTAAGTTATCACCAATCATCTTCTGCTGTGGAGAGCAAAATCTTTTGATTGGTTCACACAAGAAAGTGATTGACAGCTCAATGCTCGCTGCACCTGTTAAGGGCTTCATGGAGTCTGACATTATCTTCACTGTGTAGCAGTGGGGTCAGATTTTATATGCTCACCCTTTCTGCTCACCGCCCCCTAATGGTGGGCTGACCAAGCTCTGGTCATCAAACCAGCAAAATCGCACACCCATCTGAAATTACTGCCCCCTAGTGGTGGGCTGACTAAGCTCTGGTCATCAAACCAGCAAAATCGCACACCCATCTGAAATGACTGCCCCCTAGTGGTGGGCTGACCAAGCTTTGTCATCAAAACAGTAGAACTGCACAAGCCATCTGAAATGACTGCCCCCTAGTGGTGGGCTGACTAAACTCTGGTCAGCAGAATCGCACACCTGTTTAGTCTTCTCTTCCCTCCCGCTGCTGAGTGTGAGTTTGCATGTGGTGTACTGCTTCAGGTCTCAGGTCATTGTTAGTCAGAGTACAGCAGTTGTATGCAAGCCAATGGCGCTCTGCAAAATCAGCACGATGAGCAATAACAGTGTAGAACCCAGGCATTCAGCAGCCTCTTTATCCACCGCGGCTGTGTCATCAGATATAAGAGGATGATCGTTCCCGTCCCCACGCTAATGTAATTACAGTAGCGTTCTGTGGTGGGGAACGCCGCTGTTCGTCAACTTGATGCTCGTTCAGCGTGTTGCGGCAGAGTTATGCGTTTGCGTTTCATGTCCGTTCTGCTCGGGCCTTTTCCCCAGGCTGTATAGACTAACCAGATGGCCAGTCCCATGGTCTTAGAATGGAACGCTCCATCTTTCTACCAGTGGAAGCTGAAATTTCCAATTTGATGTATTTTATGAATATGCATAAGGTGAGGTGTGGCCAAACACAATACCAGTGGAAATTTATGTTCTGTACTTGAGTGTGCCTGTTTGTGAATATTCATAAACTGTAATATACCGCTGGCAGATCCTGTTGCCAAACGGAACCATATAACTATGATAAGGAAGCAGAGAATTGAACACAGGATTTGTTCGTCTGGTCATTATAAAGCATCTGTGCTTTGGTCATCATGCTTCATGGGAAGCATCCCAATTCGCGAAGAATGCATCCTCCTTTCCTCCACTATCACCTCCTCTCCTCTTTTCCTCCACTACCACCTCCTCTCCTCCTTTCCTCCACTACCACCTCCTCTCCTCCTTTCCTCCACTACCACCTCCTCTCCTCCATGCCCTGAAAACCTATCTTTGTATTCTAATCAAATGTTGTTCATTACATATTAAAGGTTACAAATGAATTAATGACTTGATGCTAACGCAATGTCAGGTTCATTGTATACTGTACATGCAACTCCTTGTACCTGAAACGTTCAGGCAGTTTTGCATCCTTCCGGGTAGGAGACGAGTGGAGGAGAGGAGGTGAGGAGAGGAGGTGAGGAGAGGAGGTGAGGAGGGGACAATATTGGGACGCACTCAGTCTTTGCCAAGTAACACAATTAAATGTGAAGCATATCTGCACTGTGAGGGGATATCTGCTTTGTGCAGGGGCTGATGGGAAGGGGGCGGAGTCTTCTCTGGCACCCTCCCTGCCGTATGATTGGAGGAGAGCGGGAAGGGTGTGACATCACGGCTTGTCGCTGCTGCATCAGAGCGGGCAGGTTGGCAGCCTCTCGAGTGAAAACTCTGCCCAGCCGCTACGCCTCTCTACCGACCGAGAGCCAATAATCGAACACGTCAGTAAAGATTACTCATCCAATGTCTTTGAGGGCTGGGACTTCAGCTATTTCCACCCAAAAGTTTAATCTGCTGACAGACAGACTTTTTATATCTATGGGGTGGTGTTATGGACCAGTAGGGGGACAGGGTTAACAAAGTTTGGAACCGTTTTATTGCAGGTTTGATTCCCGAATGAGGCATTGCCAGTGAGACCACCAGCATCATGGTACTTCATCTGAATTGCTTCAGTCCATAGAAATAAATAGAAATATCTAGAAACACAGACATTACATTGCCACTTTGTATATATTTCTGGAATAGGATGCTAAATTGGCAGTATTTCCAATAAAAAAAATAATTCAACATGATGTAAAATCAGTGTCTTTTCCTTCATGCTTAATATGGTCCTCATTAAAATAGAAACAGTGAATTAATAAACCAAGACAGTGCCTTTTTTAATATCTTCCATTAGCAAGATGGGGTTTTAGCAGAGGGCACGGCACATTGATTCTAAATGGGAACTGCTGTTAAATTTGCAGAACATCCCAATAAATGACTTACATCCCCCCTCCCCTCCCCTCCCTCCCATCCCCTCCCCTCCCCTCCCCACCCCTCTCCTCCCCTCCCCACCCCTCTCCTCCCCTCCCCTTTACCACACAATAATTTAGTCAGGTAATTTCCTCTCTGTAATTTCCCCTGTATCTCAAGCCCTGAAGAGCAGCTCAGCCCTGATATAAACACCAGCATTGTATTTTATATATGCTTGTTTTGGATAATGCTTTCCGTACAGCCGAATGCAGCATCTTTGCTTAATCTAGTGGAGCGATTCAATTAACATAATCCCCTGCAGGCGTGCACAGCAGCTGTTTTCCACCTGGTATTTGAACCAGCAACCACCACTCCTGTGAGGTCTGCTTTTGGGCACGGAGCCTCTCAGTTTCCCATACTAGGGACTGAATCTGTGCTTTGGATTATAAACCTGCTCCCCACCAGATCTGAGACGCTAGTCTTCATGGTGTGCCAGAAAGGCAGGCGATGAATAGGCTGTAAATACTGTCAGCACTTCTGTTTCACGTTCATTTTCAGAAATAAAATTATAGAATTGTTATAAATCATTGACAAAAAATGGCAGCAATGAGTAGTACTAATGGTGCTCATTAAAATTTTAGCAGGATGCTTTATTGGGAAGTCGGTGAAAATTAGTTAAAGGTAAATTCCACACTAATATCAGGATGTGTTTTTTAGGGTAAAAGTTAATTCCACACTGATATCAGGAAGTGTTTTTTAGGGTAAAAGTTAATTCCACACTGATATCAGGAAGTGTTTTTTAGGGTAAAGGTATATTCCACACTGATATCAGGAAGTGTTTTTTAGGGTAAAAGTATATTCCACACTGATATCAGGAAGTGTTTTTTAGGGTAAAGGTATATTCCATACTGATATCAGGAAGTGTTTTTTAGGGTAAAGGTATATTCCACACTGATATCAGGAAGTGTTTTTTTCCAGACAGTAATGGAACAGCTTGCTTGGTCATGTCGTAGAGACAGAGAGACTCTTGGGATATCCAAGCTCAGGTTTGACACCACCCTTGACACTGTAGACCGTAGGTATATATTCTCATGCTCTTAATCTCCAATTTTTCAAACTGGGCTGAAAATAAATAGATAACTAACTAATCTGAAATAAGTGAGACTACCGTCATGGCTTCTGCACAAATAATGTAAAATGTTTGTCCCCTGATCAGCCGTAGACAAAGAATCAATGCATTGTTCCCAGGCCTCACCGTCCTGTTGTCCTGTACAGTACTGCAAGCGGATTGGAGGCATTGACGTCGTTGCCATGGTTACAGTGTAGAATTACACGTCTGTGTTCCGTTGTGAGTTAAGGGCCACCCGCTGCTTGCATAGCATCATCTGTTAGCCTCAATAGTTTCAGCAACGCTATTAATCACGTAACAACGTTTCTGCTATTTTCAGTTGGATGACTTTAAAACGGGGCACGAGGCACCTGTCACTTTTTATTATAATATACTCACATACAGATTAACACACTCTAATGGAATGAAATAGCCAAAATGTGCTGAATGAGAGGAACATTACCCTGACCCCAACAACAAGGGCACAAGTGACTTATTCCTGCCCTGCTTGCTCCACTCTTGATGACCTGGCAGATTAAACGCCCTGATTTATTTTTGCAGTGGAGATGAAGGTCAAGCGAGTACAAACATTAAACATTTTACTCCAAAATGCTCCACTAAAATCGCAACCAGTCTGGGTGAGTCACAGCTGTATACTAAATAGTGTTCTACAGTTGAGTAGAGATCAGTGAGTCAGTGTATGTGGTTAACTATAAGAGCAGTAAAATAGCTTTTTGTGGGACCTTCTATCAGACTGAAATGAGCTTTGAGCATTGTACTAGCCACCTGGCCAATGGGACATCCACCCTGGTGTTTCCTTTACACAGTCTCTACCCTGGTGTTTCCTTTACACAGTCTCTACCCTGGTGTTTCCTTTACACAGTCTCCACCCTGGTGTTTACTTTGGCACAGTCCAACAAGGGTTTTCTCAGGGTTTATTTGTGTGTTTATTTGAAATCTGAAAAGCGTTCACCTTCACGCCAGCTGTCTTGGCACCATTCTGAAACTCAGAGCACCTGAAACTGCTCTTAAACCGAAGCTAATCCTTAGTAATGAACATTCCATTTTAATTTACATCACAGTAATGGCGGCCTGTCACTGGGTGATCAGTGCAAATGAACGTGAATCACAGGTGCGAGAGACTGACTGCAATGCTCTCTGGCCATCTGTCAGTCTGTGATCCGCAGTGTTCAGAGCTGGAGAGCCGCCAATACCACTAACCCACAGAGGAACTCACACTCACCATCCCCCAAACGCTGTCAGAAGAACTCACATTCCCCCAAACTCTGTCTAAGGAACTCACAATCCCCCAAACTCTGTCTAAGGAACTCACAATCCCCCAAACTCTGTCTAAAGAACTCACACTCCCCCAAACTCTGTCTAAAGAACTCACACTCCCCCAAACTCTGTCTAAGGAACTCACAATCCCCCAAACTCTGTCTAAGAAACTCACAATCCCCCAACCTCTGTCTAAGAAACTCACAATCCCCCAAACTCTGTCTAAGAAACTCACAATCCCCCAAACTCTGTCTAAGAAACTCACAATCCCCCAAACTCTTTCTAAAGAACTCACAATCCCCCAAACTCTGTCTAAAGAACTCACAATCCCCCAAACTCTGTCTAAAAAACTCACAATCTCCCAAACTCTGTCTAAAGAACTCACAATCCCCCAAACTCTGTCTAAGAAACTCACAATCCCCCAAACTATGTCTAAAGAATTCACAATCCCCCAAACTCTGTCTAAAGAACTCACAATCCCCCAAACTCTGTTTAAAGAACTCACAATCCCCCAAACTCTGTCTAAGAAACTCACAATCTCCCAAACTCTGTCTAAGAAACTCACAATCCCCCAAACTCTGTCTAAGGAACTCACAATCCCCAAAACTCTGTCTAAAGAACTCACAATCCCCCAAACTCTGTTTAAAGAACTCACAATCTCCCAAACTCTGTCTAAGGAACTCACAATCTCCCAAACTCTGTCTAAGGAACTCACAATCCCCCAAACTCTGTCTAAGGAACTCACAATCCCCCAAACTCTGTCTAAAGAACTCACACTCACAATCTCCAAAACTCTGTCTAAGGAACTCACAATTCCCCAAACTCTGTCTAAAGAACTCACACTCCCCCAAACTCTGTCTAAAGAACTCACACTCCCCCAAACTCTGTCTAAAGAACTCACAATCTCCCAAACTCTGTCTAAGGAACTCACAATCTCCCAAACTCTGTCTAAGAAACTCACAATCTCCCAAACTCTGTCTGAGAAACTCACAATCCCCCAAACTCTGTCTAAAGAACTCACAATCCCCCAAACTCTGTCTAAAGAACTCACAATCTCCCAAACTCTGTTTAAAGAACTCACAATCTCCCAAACTCTGTCTAAGGAACTCACAATCTCCCAAACTCTGTCTAAGGAACTCACAATCTCCCAAACTCTGTCTAAGAAACTCACAATCTCCCAAACTCTGTCTGAGAAACTCACAATCCCCCAAACTCTGTCTAAAGAACTCACAATCCCCCAAACTCTGTCTAAGAAACTCACAATCTCCCAAACTCTGTCTAAGAAACTCACAATCCCCCAAACTCTGTCTAAAGAACTCACAATCCCCCAAACTCTGTCTAAAGAACTCACAATCTCCCAAACTCTGTTTAAAGAACTCACAATCTCCCAAACTCTGTCTAAGGAACTCACAATCTCCCAAACTCTGTCTAAGAAACTCACAATCTCCCAAACTCTGTCTGAGAAACTCACAATCCCCCAAACTCTGTCTAAAGAACTCACAATCCCCCAAACTCTGTCTAAAGAACTCACAATCTCCCAAACTCTGTTTAAAGAACTCACAATCTCCCAAACTCTGTCTAAGGAACTCACAATCTCCCAAACTCTGTCTAAGGAACTCACAATCTCCCAAACTCTGTCTAAGAAACTCACAATCTCCCAAACTCTGTCTAAAGAACTCACAATCTCCCAAACTCTGTCTAAGAAACTCACAATCTCCCAAACTCTGTCTGAGAAACTCACAATCCCCCAAACTCTGTCTAAAGAACTCACGATCCCCCAAACTCTGTCTAAAGAACTCACAATCTCCCAAACTCTGTCTGAGAAACTCACAATCCCCCAAACTCTGTCTAAAGAACTCACGATCCCCCAAACTCTGTCTAAAGAACTCACAATCTCCCAAACTCTGTTTAAAGAACTCACAATCTCCCAAACTCTGTCTAAGAAACTCACAATCTCCCAAACTCTGTCTGAGAAACTCACAATCCCCCAAACTCTGTCTAAAGAACTCACAATCCCCCAAACTCTGTCTAAAGAACTCACAATCCCCAAAACTCTGTCTAAAGAACTCTCAAATTAATGACTGGTGATTTATCGACAGTCGAAAATTAGTTGAAAATTGCGGACGAGTGCAGTGCGAGTGAAAGAAGGGCAGTGGACGTTTTCTGTGTTTTTGAGACTGCACTCAAGAGGAGGTTCTATATTTCATTATCTGGGTATTGATGCGGTCATACACAAATGAATGATAGACCGCGAGCAGGACAGGATTAATTAGCTGTGAGATTGTATGATACACAGCGATAGTTAAAAGAGAAATAGCATGTCTTTGTGCTGCAGGCACAGAGGGACGAAAGGTGAGCCAGACTTCTGGATATTTTTAGATCTCCGACTGTTTTGAGGTCTCCTTGCAGTTTCAGCCCAAAAATTCACTCCTTTTGGGAAGCTACTCTTTTTGGAGGGCAAATCATGCTCTTGGCATCACCTTGTAAAATGAATATGAATCTAATTGTGTGCATTTGAAATATGAAAAGTTTAATATTTTCATGTTTGAAGCATATGACAGAATTTAAAATGCAATAATAAACAATGGACCAAAAAGCCATTATTTGCAGGTTAGTAACCAGGAAGAAGGATCATACGGTTTGCAGCCAAAGCGATTTTTAAAAAGTGTATTTCTCAATGTGAGGAACTGTGCTGTTGCTGCTGTGCTGATTCTGTTTTATTGTGCCGCTCATTATATTTCAAATCATAAAAATATTCTCAAAGACAGTAAGAAGATGCAATCTTGACATGTGTGCTTGCGTGCATGTGTTTTGAAATCGCACAAAGCACTCCAAAAACAAGATATCCTAGCTGCAAACTCCAATAAACATTGTCACACAAAATTCTCTCACTTAATTTACTAGACTTAAGTGCTCAGTAACATCCCTCTACGTTTCCCAAACTGAAAATAAATACATAATTTCAATGCTTATTCCCAACAATTATTTATGTATAATGCTCTCAGTGCTCAAGCATGTATCAAATGATTTTTCATTTCATAAGACTGTCAGCGATGTATTGGATAACATTCAGTGATCATTTATACAATACACAATTACACTGATGTAGCAATATTTGGCAATATGCCAAAATGTTTGAAATGTATATTCCTTTTTTATGAAGTGCTTGTTAATAGCCTGTCTGAAAATAGAGGCTCTAATCACCAATTGTTCTATAATTAACCTGCACACCTGTGGGGACGTTACAGAGTTAGTGTGTGAAGGGCTTCAATTAACCTGCACACCTGTGGGGACGTTACAGAGTTAGTGTGTGAATGTCATGGGTAGTGGCTGTCTCTTTTTGTTTTCTACCTTTGTTTTTCGTTTGGCGTCGTTTGAAGCTCTATCGGATTTTTTCTTCCGCCGTCCCGGTGTTTGGATCTCTCCAGGTCATTATCGCCTACACCTGGGTCTGGGTTCCGTCGGCTATAAATAGAGCTTGACTTCCGCTTTCCGGTGCTTCTATATTGACGTTGCAGTAGGTAGAAAGCCGTATAGGGTTTATTAAAAAGAATAAAGAAAAGAAAGAAAACAAAGAGCTGTAGTTACAGGCTTGCTATTGTGGTTATTTCTTTTCAGTTCTCGACCTCTGATATACGCAGATCAATTAGTGCGTGAGGTCATTTCTTTGGTTGTTAGTTTCTCGCTGTTTTAGCGATTATCCGCCTCCGTTTGAGGTTGTTTTGATTTAGCCTTGTGCTAGGAAGTTTTGTTTCCGCTTTTGTTTTCCCATTTTACTAGTGCGGTGTAATTCCGCTTCTGTGGCGTATCTAATCTAGATACGCTTTCTGTATCCTTATCTTTCGCGTTTGGTTCTCTATTTTCTAAACCCAAACCTGACAGAATATAGAAGCCTTACAAACATGGAGCAATCAGCGTTAGATAAGGATGATGAACAAACACAAGCCAGTCAGGGTGCTACGGGGGTTACAGTGGAGCAAGCACTTCTCTCCATGCAAATTCAGCAGGGTCAGCTGTGGGAACAGTTGCGTAGCCAGGGAGAGTGCCTCCAACGCTTGACAGAGAGCCTGCATAGACTTTCTGTGGCAAATAACCCTCCTCCAGTTGCACAAGCACTCACACCTCCCATAGCCGCTCCACGTACTATAAAGGAGCCCAAATTACAGTTACCGGATCGCTATGGTGGGGAATCAGGAAAATGCAGACCATTTCTGACTCAGTGTCTGATATTTTTTCAGGCACAACCCTCTCGTTTTACCACACCTGAATCCAGGGTAGCATTTATTTTATCGCTATTAAATGGCCAGGCTCTTGCATGGGCAGACCCTCTCATTCGAGCCAATGCACCTACCATTCGTGATCCAGTTAAACTGATGGACGAGATGCAACTGGTTTTCGATCACGAGGTTTCAGGAGAGGAGGCGGCAAGGAGACTCACCAGCTTACGCCAAGGCACTAAAACCGTAGCTGAGTTCTCCATCATTTTTCGAGCGCTAGCCGGGGAGACGGGATGGCCAGACGGTCCGTTAAAATCCCTCTTCCTTCAAGCATTATCTAATTCCATCAAGGATGCGTTGGCTATGCTAGAACCACCAGCGACACTTAATAAATTAATAACGTCTGCTATACGTCTCGATAACCGGATCAGAGAACGTGAACGTGAATGTGCGATTAAAGAGCAGTCGCCCCGTTTAAGATCCGTGTTAAGAGACATTCCGCCTACTGTGCCCACATACCTCTCCGTTGATCAGGAAGAGCCTATGCAGGTGGATGGCTCCTCCCTCCATCAAAATAAGAGAGCGAGACCGCAGAGGTACTGGTGCCAGCATTGTAAGCGTAGCGGCCATACTAAGGATCGATGCTATAAGTTGGTGGGAAACGAGGGGTCTCACTAGGGAGGTCGGGGTCCCTAGTGAGACAGGATTGTATTAACTCCCGGACCCTCATACCTGTCCGACTGGTTTGGGAGGGGCGTTCGGCAAACGTTACAGCTTTTATTGATTCAGGGGCCGTGGAGTCTTTTATTGACGCTAAATGGGCTAGGAAGTTACAAATCCCTACCAATTCCTTAATTAGCCCTCGCCAAGTTACTGCCCTGGATGGTCGTCCTTTGGGTTCTGGGCTCATTAAACAAAAAACGAATCCAATTGAGATGCGCATTCCTCTCCAGGGGCACTCGGAGATAATAGAATTTTTTTTAATAAACTCTCCGTCGTATCCTTTGGTACTGGGACATTCATGGTTGGGGCTACATAACCCGCTTATCTGTTGGGGTAGGAATATTAATCCTATTCGTCAGTGGGGTCCCCACTGTTTATCGCATTGTTATCCTGCTGTTTACTCTGTTCCAAACGCTACTGGTGATCTGTCCGAACTTAATTCCGAGAGTGATTCGGATGAGGCAGATTCCTATCCGGACCGAGACACTTCCTCCTTCCTCACGGGGAGCGGTGAAGAGAGTCTGTCTTGGGATCCCTTTGCGGAGGGGCTTCTCACAGAGGAGGACGAACATTCCACCTCCGATTTCGAGTGGGATTACTCGTCTGACAGATCCGCCGGTACTCCGGAGGTGGTAGGGGCGCTTGAGTCGAATCTACCCGCGGGGGTACCTATTGAATATTCAGACCTCGCAGAGGTTTTTAGTAAACAGCGTGCTGCCAAATTACCATCACACAGACCATACGATTGTGCCATTGAGCTGTACCCTGGTACTGTGCCTCCCAGAGGCTCTTTGTACTCCTTGTCAGCCCCAGAGAGCACGGCTATGAAGCAGTACATTGAGGAGTCCTTAGCCAATGGGTTTATCACGCCGTCCACGTCACCAGCCGGTGCGGGGTTTTTCTTTGTTAAAAAGAAAGACGGAGGGCTAAGACCCTGTATAGATTACCGGGGCCTCAATGCTATTACCATTAAGAACAGGTATCCTCTTCCCCTCATGAATTCTGCATTTGAGCGTTTACAGGGGGCGTCGGTTTTTAGTAAACTCGACCTACGTAGCGCATACAATCTCGTGCGCATTCGTGAGGGGGATGAGTGGAAGACCGCGTTTAACACGCATCACGGACACTACGAATACCGGGTGATGCCGTTCGGCCTCACTAGCGCCCCCTCTGTTTTTCAGGCGCTAGTGAACGATGTCTTGAGAGAGATGCTGGAGAAATTCGTCTTCGTTTACTTAGACGATATTTTAATTTTTTCTCCGGATCTTCCCTCTCACATCAGACACGTTAGACAGGTGTTGGAAGCACTTCTTAAGGCCCAACTATTTGTTAAGGTTGAGAAGTGTTCTTTCCACACCAGTTCCGTCTCCTTTTTAGGCTTTATTGTTGCTGACGGTAAAGTCCTGATGGATCCTAATAAAGTTGCAGCGGTTAAGAATTGGCCCACCCCTACGTCGGTAAAGCAGGTGCAGCGCTTTTTGGGTTTCGCTAATTTTTATAGGAGATTTATCCGCAATTTTAGCTCAGTAGCGGCTCCTATCATAGCCCTCACAAAAAAAAAAAGCATTTCCCGCCCGGTTTCAGTGGAACTCCAGGGCGGAAACCGCTTTTACTGAACTAAAAAGGAGGTTCTGCTGCGAGCCCATTCTTGCTACTCCCAATCCCTCCCTTCCCTTTGTGGTGGAGGTTGACGCTTCGGAGCTGGGGGTTGGGGCCATTCTGTCTCAGCATTCTCCGGTGGACCGCAAGCTTCACCCATGTGCATATTTTTCTCGTAGCCTTACACCTGCCGAGAGAAACTACGACATTGGTGATCTTGAACTGTTGGCGGTCAAATTGGCGCTGGAGGAGTGGCGTCATTGGTTGGAAGGAGCTGAGCATCCCTTTACAGTCTGGACTGACCATAAGAATTTGCAGTACATTCAACAGGCCAAAACGCGCAATTCGCGACAAGCCCGTTGGGCCTTATTTTTTACCAGATTTAATTTTATCCTTACCTATCGTCCCGGGTCAAAAAATATTAAGCCTGATGCGTTATCACGCATTTATGACCGGTCGGATAAGGAGTCACGTCCCAGATCTGTCGTTCCCAGTTCTAGTATTGTGGCCCCTGTTATGTGGGCCATTGAGGCGGCTGTGCAGAAGGCCCTGCGTTCTGATTCCGGCCCAGGAGGGGGTCCGCTTCACTGCTTGTTTGTTCCCCCTCGATTGAGGTCGCGTGTCCTTCAGTGGGGTCACACTTCTCAGTTAACGGCTCATCCGGGCATGCACCGGACTAAGGAGTTTATCTTACGTCGGTTTTGGTGGCCCAAGCTCGAGAGTGATGTGCGGGAGTTTGTCGCGGCATGCGCTATTTGCGCCCGTAATAAGGGTTCACGGCTTCTCCCTTCGGGTCTTTTGCGCCCCCTGCCCATTCCCAGGCGTCCCTGGAGTCACATCGCCCTGGACTTCGTTACAGGTCTCCCACCTTCGCATGGGAATACGGTCATCTTAGTTATAGTTGATCGTTTTTCCAAAGCAGCTCATTTTGTCGCTCTGCCTAAACTGCCATCGGCACCTGAGACGGCCCAGTTAATGATAGACCATGTGTTTAGGGTGCACGGTTTACCTCTGGACGTGGTGTCGGATCGTGGGCCCCAATTCACCGCTAAATTCTGGCGTTCATTTTGTGCTCTGTTGGGGGCATCTGTCAGTCTTTCTTCCGGCTTTCATCCGGAGACTAACGGCCAGACAGAGCGCACCAATCAGAGTATGGAGAGTACTCTCCGGTGTCTGGCCGCGGCCAATCCTAGCTCCTGGAGTCGCTTTCTTGCCTGGGCCGAATACGCGCATAATACCCTGAGCAACGCGTCCACGGGAATCTCCCCTTTTGAGGCTCAGCTGGGATACCTACCTCCCTTGTTCCCTGAGCTGGAGAGAGATGCGGAGGTACCCTCCGCCGGATTCTTCGTGCGTAGGTGTCGAGCGGTTTGGAAGCGCGTACGTGCATCGTTACTGCGCGCTTCAGCTAAACAGAAAGCGGTGGCTGACAGGCACCGTCGTCCGGCCCCCTTCTACCGGGTGGGCCAACGGGTGTGGCTTTCCACACGGGACCTGCCGTTGCGAGTTGAGTCCCGCAAACTTGCACCTCGATTCGTGGGTCCCTTTAAGATCGTGCGGAAACTTAACCCAGTCACGGTACGTCTTCAGTTACCATCGTCCATGCGCATCCACCCTACCTTTCATGTCTCACGCTTGAAACCAGTACTTGTGAGCGCCCTCGCTCCGGCTGACAAGCCGCCTCCTCCTCCTCGATTCGTGGAGGGAGGTACGGTGTACACCGTTCGGCGCATTTTGGCCGAGAGAAGGGTGGGCAGAGGGTACCAGTTCCTGGTGGACTGGGAGGGGTATGGACCCGAGGAGCGTTGCTGGGTTTCTTCCAAGAATATTTTGGACCCCACTCTCATTAGGGACTTCCGAGACAGCAAAGCCTAGGGATCGTCTGGTACCGTCCCTTAGTTGGGGGGTACTGTCATGGGTAGTGGCTGTCTCTTTTTGTTTTCTACCTTTGTTTTTCGTTTGGCGTCGTTTGAAGCTCTATCGGATTTTTTCTTCCGCCGTCCCGGTGTTTGGATCTCTCCAGGTCATTATCGCCTACACCTGGGTCTGGGTTCCGTCGGCTATAAATAGAGCTTGACTTCCGCTTTCCGGTGCTTCTATATTGACGTTGCAGTAGGTAGAAAGCCGTATAGGGTTTATTAAAAAGAATAAAGAAAAGAAAGAAAACAAAGAGCTGTAGTTACAGGCTTGCTATTGTGGTTATTTCTTTTCAGTTCTCGACCTCTGATATACGCAGATCAATTAGTGCGTGAGGTCATTTCTTTGGTTGTTAGTTTCTCGCTGTTTTAGCGATTATCCGCCTCCGTTTGAGGTTGTTTTGATTTAGCCTTGTGCTAGGAAGTTTTGTTTCCGCTTTTGTTTTCCCATTTTACTAGTGCGGTGTAATTCCGCTTCTGTGGCGTATCTAATCTAGATACGCTTTCTGTATCCTTATCTTTCGCGTTTGGTTCTCTATTTTCTAAACCCAAACCTGACAGTGAAGGGCTTCAATCTGTCTTTGGTGAACAATTGAGGTAAATGTAGAACAAAATAAAGTCAAACATGAACATTTTCGTGTATTTCTTGTGCCTTAAAACAAATCCTTTCATCCCATTTCATTTCTGAATGCATTAAAATTTATACCACTCATACTTAAAAGTATTAAAATTATATGTTCAATTGTTTATTTCAAGTATTATTCTGTTCTGCTTGGTTTTACAAAAAAACATTCTCAGATATTGTATCTGGTATTTTTCAAAAGATAGGAATTTGCCCGGATTTAATATTTTCACACAAAAAATGCACTGGAAGTGGAACGCCACAAAACTATTAGTATTCTTTGTTGGTGCAGTTCACAAATTGCCCTTCAGACCTGAATAAAAGTGAGAGAAAACATTCCGCTGTAACAACTAAAGGGACCTCAACAAAATGAAAAAAAAAAAACGGTCATTTTGGGGGTCCCCCATGTGCTCTGAGATAAATCCACACCCTTTCTGTCCTGCAGCAGGTCCCATCTCATCTGATGCACTGGCCTTTCACCGATCCAAAAATGCTGGAATAATGCTACAGAAAGACTCAATCAATCAATCAGTCAATCAATATATAAATCCATGTTGCCCCACTATTGATTTTGCAACAGCACAAACGTATAGTATCCATCGACTTGCAATATAGGCTCCGCAAATCTGAAATCTGGACAAAAAAACGATGTTACAGAATGGATGAGTTACATCCCTTCACAAAGCAAATGGCCAACTCTGAATTGCGGTCAAATATGATGAATTAAAAACAATTATAATGTAAGAACTTAAACACGTTTTCAACAGTTATTTACTGTAAAGAAAGGGAAATTAATATGAAAAGATTTGCGCTCATTTTGAGATCAGGGATCATTGACATATATAAATGGCAAGTGATGGGTTGCATTGAGCTGGGTGTTGTGGGTTCATTGTGTATTCGTGTAGGAGGCAACTGTCTGGATTTAATAGACAGATTTGATGCCCTGCCGGTGCGTGAAATTCTTATTTATATTGCCCTGCTGTAAAACCTGACCGCCATATGGTCTCTGTCCATGGTACTGTAAAGCGCCGGAATCCCCACGTCGCCACATCTTCACTGAATTCCAGAAGGTTCCAATTAAACTCCTCATAGGCAGAATCCGTGACGTCATCTTTTTTAGGCAAGGGCCAGCAGATGTTCTGCCTGCCACGTGCTTCTTACTCTATCTGGGAAAGTAGTGCTACCGTGTAAGAAATGTGCGAAAGCCGTGGCTGGTGGACTGTAAACTGCACGCTGTTGTAATTAAGAGAAAAAAGACAGATGAGCGGTGCACACTCGTCGGTTGTTACTGTATCTACAAGTAATCCAGCACAGCGCGCTGTACACAATGACCCCACTCGCCCCTCAAACTAAATGGAAATAAAATTGGTCATTAATCAAACCTGACGGACAGCTTAAACACTGCCGTCTTCACGTCGTATTTACATTTCTTGCTCTCGGGTTGTATTGAAATCGATCAGTCATGCAATGTGACAGCTTGTTTCGTATATTTATAAATCACATCGTGTGAACGTGTGACAAACTGAATTTGTCTGGGGAATTTCGCGGAAAGTATCCTTTAGTGAGCTGAAACGTAGCCGTATCCTGTTAGAACACTGGGGATCTGTGTAATCACATTTCCCACTTCTGGTATCAAATATTGTGCCAATGGTGATTCGACCAGTGTCGACTGTGGCCGACAGGCCAGGCCGCGTATAATAGGCTGTTGAGACACCCAGATAAAGAGGATTCCAGGCGCACCACATAAATGTAAAGTTTTTTTAAATAATAAATAAGACCAATTAAACAGCTATCTGACCTGTACTCAGTCTGTATCATACTCTTACCATAAATTTCAGAAAACTATTTGAATGAGAAAAGTCACTGTTCTCGTGGTATTACCAGTGTCACACATCCGGTATATGTACACATTCCAATAGCAGTACAGTGCCAACAACCAGTCTTTTGTCTTCATTAAATCGCCATCATATATCACATGGGAACTAATCTATGCAAATTAAACGCTTGGAACGAGCTTCTAATAGTTTCTGACTGTCGCCGCAGTAATCGCGGAGCAGATAAGAACATTGCATGGGCATATTAGTGTATTTATAGCATACATATTGAGTTCCATTGATATAGTGGTCGTGGTGTTACTAGTGCCGATTCCGATTGTAATTTGGCATAGGCTAGTTGTGGTCACGATGCTAATATTTTGTGTGCTAAAGGAACTGTCCCTGAGGTCGTATCATGACAGGATCAATGCGACGAAATGTATGTTTGCGGCTCCTGAATCAATTCAGGGACCGGGGGGAATTGGCTGTCGGCAGCATGTGGATCTATGTTACACTTTATTTCGGCTCCAAGGTGCTGTTGCAAGCTGGACTTCCAGCGGAAAACTCGGTGTGCGTTAAAACTGTCTCCATCTAGCGGTGTTGTATTAACCATATATTTTCTCCAGATAAGTTGTCAGAATTAACAACCTGTGCATTTCCATCTTTTAACCATGTCGTTGTTTCTGCGGGCTACCCCTTCTTTTTGTAATCAAGGATTTGAGCATATTCAAACTAATGCTTCATTTTGATTGTGATTTCAACCTTTTGAGCTGACAGGGGATGACGTTGTATATTTACGTATTTTATGCAATTCGTACTACCGCAATATATTTTATTTTTCCAGCACAACTCCAACCTCTTCTTACTCGCGCGCTTACCTCTGCATATACTTTAATTAATTGAGTGGAAACTTGTATCAATAAGCGGTCATACAGTGCGTTGCGGCACGTGACGCGCCTCCACAACGCTCAGACCAGAGAGGAACTTCTGTCTTCACTGCAGTGGTACGTTCCGACCGGAGTAACCGCGAAGATATTCGGAGGAGAACCAAGCCAACTTACAATCAGTCAGCTGTGCTTAATAGTTACACGGCTCATAAAACAATGACTCGTTTTTAATTGCATTATTTCTGTAGTTATCGGGAGCTGTATATATTCCGCAGCTGGCGGTCTCTGACACCGATAGGTCGCCGGGTTTTTTTTTTTTTTTTTGTCTTTTGTGTCCGCTTGCTCTCGACACAGCTGTGCCTGCCGAGGTGGTCTCTCGGTCGTTGTGTGATCAGTTGAGCGTTTCACACAGAAAGCATCGCTGAGAGAGAGATCACTGTGGAAGGTCGTTTCCCCGGCGCAAACGCAAAAGGCAATGAATGGCCGTGTCTTTTGGCTATGCTGAAGCCTTTCGTCGAAATCGTAGGGCGTGATCAAAATTTCTTCTGAACTTGTTGCTGTGTCGTTTCGAAAATTCGGAGAGAATTTAATTGATACCTTGGATAAAGCGCTGTTGAGGCTACAAGTCCGAGCATTTGTCTGCGAAACAGTGTGAAACATTAGAAAACAAACTACATGCATCTCTGTTAAAGTGCTCGTTTCTACGCGGAGGTGAGTAGCTGTGCTTGGGGAAGATAAGTGTTTTGTGTGTTTAACTGGTTATGAATGTAGCGTTACTAGTTAGTAAAGATAAGTCATAGGTATTTGCATCCCCTCTGTTGCGCACTCGTGGACATTTGAGGTCTGTTACAGAGCTTGTGTTCCTACTTTAAGATCATTAGCGGTGGACTGTCACTCAAATGTAAGACCAGACGTACATTTATCTATTATTGATAATAGTTTCACCTCATTTGTAAACATTTTGTGGATTACATGTAAAAAAGAAAATAGATAAGAAAAACGAATGAAGTGAGCATTCTGTACAATGATTGCTAAATGATGTATTTTTATGCAAAGTTATGCATTTTTGATAATTTCGGTCCTGCATTCTTTCCATAGATGTCCTTTCGTTGTCACGCGGAAATACAGTAATCTTCAAAGGCTCAGCCTGCTTCAGCTGGACCAAGTTTCGGAAAGCCGTTCGGCATGGCAGCGGGAGTGGCCGCGTGGCTTCCTTTCGCCCGCGCAGCAGCCATAGGATGGATGCCCGTGGCGAGCGCCCCCATGCCGGCGCCGCCGACGGAGAAGAGGCGGAAGCCGGACGGACTGATCATCCTCAACGTCAGCGGCACAAAGTTTCAGACCTGGCGGAACACCTTGGAGCGGTACCCGGACACGCTGCTTGGGAGCACAGAACGAGATTTCTTTTTCCACGAGGAAACGAATGAATACTTTTTTGACCGAGATCCTGACCTTTTCCGTCACATTCTTAACTTTTACCGCACCGGCAAACTGCACTACCCCCGCCATGAGTGCATTGCCGCGTACGACGAGGAGCTTGCGTTCTTTGGGATAATACCTGAAATAATCGGAGACTGCTGTTATGAAGAGTACAAAGACCGACGGCGAGAGAATGCCGAGCGGATCCAGGACGACGAAGACGACGAGAACAAAAATGATATGGTGCCTCCCAATATGACCTTTCGCGAGTCAATGTGGCGGGCTTTTGAAAACCCTCACACCAGCACAATGGCGCTGGTGTTCTATTACGTCACTGGGTTTTTCATCGCGATTTCCGTAATGGCCAACGTGGTGGAGACGGTTCCCTGCGGGCCGTCGCCCAGCCGAGTTAAAGAGATGTCATGTGGGGAACGCTACGCCTTAGCCTTCTTCTGTCTGGATACGGCCTGTGTCATGATCTTCACCGTCGAGTACTTGTTGCGTCTGTTAGTGGCGCCCAGCAGGTACAATTTTGTCAAAAGTGTCATGAGCGTCATTGACGTGGTGGCAATCATGCCCTACTACATTGGGTTAGTCATGACCGACAATGAAGACGTTAGCGGGGCCTTTGTCACTCTGAGGGTGTTCCGAGTGTTCCGGATTTTCAAGTTCTCCCGACATTCCGCGGGCCTGCGTATCCTTGGTTACACACTGAAAAGCTGTGCCTCTGAGCTGGGATTCTTGCTCTTCTCGCTCACGATGGCCATCATCATTTTCGCCACGGTGATGTTCTACGCCGAGAAAGGATCCACAGCCAGCAAGTTCACCAGCATCCCTGCGGCTTTCTGGTACACCATCGTCACCATGACAACACTGGGGTAGGTGCAGATAAGCCAAAACCACTATGTCTGTGTTTTCAAGGGTGCGCTGCGTTTGCTACTGAAATTTTGCCTATGATTATGGAACACACACATATTTGTTTTGATCCCACTCAATCACAAGCTTACTCTCCAAGTTCCGAGCGTGGATGGGTGCAGACATTCACCATGTTAGGTTACACAATGCCTTCTTGTAGTTAGTCACAGGAGCGGCTCAAAACGTGCTCATTCACAGCGCTGTTCTAAGTAGTTTGATGACAGTGGTAACACAAGTTTCCTATGAATGCAGCTAAATTCACTGCATTAGATTGAATGTATTTTTCTGCTGGAAAGTAGGCATAGAAAAGTAGGCATAGTAAAGTAGGCATAGGAAAAGTAGGCATCCCTCACAAACTAACAAGCGTACATTTTTAAAAGCTGAAGTTTATTGATTCAGCATTTTTTTGATGCAGACGTTGAAACGTAATACACCTCAATATGACTTATGACAATATGACTTATGACAATATGACTTATGACAATATGACATTTTTGTTACTTTTGCTAACTAAAAGCTTTCAAGAATGCACATTCTTTAGTAACCTGCAGGGTATACACAAGTAACAATGGAGTATTGAGGTTTTAATTTTATGGTCACGATTAAGACCGACTGTATTGATGCAGCAAAAAAAAAGTTAATTATAGTAGCAACGATCAATTTAATTAATTTCAAGGATGTGTGCATCCATTCATTAATGTGTTCAACCCTGAGTTATTTTTAAATGGATTGTATTCGTGCTCTGCGCCAGCCTTCACGTGCGCTCTCCAAGGTCCTGAATCCCATTGTAGCCCGCTCCAGCGCTCGTGGCACTGTCTTTCTACAGCGAGCGCAACCTTACACTTGGAGATCTCCTTACCAACCCCATTTGAATGTTTAAAATACAGCATCGCGGCTTTGATCGCGGGCTCTCTGAAGTGCGTAACTGTTTATTCCACAATGCAGAAACTGAAAGTGACATTATTCTGCCTGTCCCAGGATTACTCTTAATGAACGCGGAAGCAGCAACTTTAAATCATTCAAGTGAGGCCCCCAAGCGCAATATCATGAAGCAGTTCTTTCAAGAGCGCTATGAATATTTATCTTCAATGTTTTGGATCAAAGGAGGTTGTTCATTAATGTAAAAGTCCACATAGGGGTAGGGAGAGAAGTTTTTTTCTTTTTGCTGTTTGGGTTCAAATGTGTCTTGGCTGTGAAATCAGATATTATCAATATTTTAGAGCAATTAATTCCAAAAATTCATGCATGCCTAATTGGTAGATTGTGACTGAGCCAGGCTGAGAACTCCACCCCCTCCAGTCATTTCACCAAGTACCACTACATTCTTAAGTTTATGTGATACATGCACACATGCAGACACGCATACACACATAGACGCATGCACACGAACACACACAAACATAAAATCCATTCACATAAACCAATGCACATACAGAGTACAAACATACTCACACATGCACAGACACACACACAAGCCCAGGTAAGCTCACACAGTGTTCCCCTGTTAAGTGTGCTGGTGCTGAACACGCGTGTCTTTGCGGGAAAACATCTTTGTTTGTCAACAATATCTCCCTTGTGAGAGGCTGTGAAATTCACTGTGTATTTAATATCTAAACTCTCCAAACTCTCCATGGTGTCCAATCTACAGGCCCTAGTCCCAACCCACCACACACCCTGTTCTTACAGGCCCTAGTCCCAACCCTCCACACACCCTGATCTTACAGGCCCTAGTCCCAACCCACCACACACCCTGATCTTACAGGCCCTAGTCCCAACCCACCACACACCCTGTTCTTACAGGCCCTAGTCCCAACCCACCACACACCCTGTTCTTACAGGCCCTAGTCCCAACCCACCACACACCCTGTTCTTACAGGCCCTAGTCCCAACCCACCACACACCCTGTTCTTACAGGCCCTAGTCCCAACCCACCACACACCCTGTTCTTACAGGCCCTAGTCCCAACCCACCACACACCCTGTTCTTACATGCTACCAAAACATCTCACTAACATATCGTTTTTGCATCATCTGGCTTTATTAGCGTGAAATCATTGGATTGCTGGAGCAATTTAATGCACCTCAAAAATAATTCACCAACTGATTGTGACAAGTTGACTGTGGCTCTTAAAGTGTGGTTTCTGTAGATTCTGTCTGCATGACCGCCCTGGGGACTAGCGGGTGTCTCTGGGCACGACCGCCCTGGGGACTAGCGGGTGTCTCTGGGCACGACTGCCCTAGGGACTAGCGGGTGTCTTTGGGCACAACTGCTCTGCGGACTAGCGGGTGTCTCTGGGCATGACTGCCCTGGGGACTAGCGGGTGTCTCTGGGCACGACTGCCCTGGGGACTAGCGGGTGTCTTTGGGCACAACTGCCCTGGGGACTAGCGGGTGTCTCTGGGCACGACTGCCCTGGGGACTAGCGGGTGTCTCTGGGCACGACTGCCCTGGGGACTAGCGGGTGTCTTTGGGCATGACTGCCCTGGGGACTAGCGGGTGTCTCTGGGCACGACTGCCCTGGGGACTAGCGGGTGTCTCTGGGCACGACTGCCCTGGAGACTAGTGGGTGTCTCTGGGCACGACTGCCCTGGGGACTAGCGGGTGTCTTTGGGCACAACTGCCCTGGGGACTAGCGAGTGTCTCTGGGCACGACTGCCCTGGGGACTAGCGGGTGTCTCTGGGCACGACTGCCCTGGGGACTAGCGGGTGTCTCTGGGCATGACTGCCCTGGGGACTAGCGGGTGTCTCTGGGCACGACTGCCCTGGAGACTAGTGGGTGTCTCTGGGCACGACTGCCCTGGGGACTAGCGGGTGTCTTTGGGCACAACTGCCCTGGGGACTAGCGGGTGTCTCTGGGCACGACTGCCCTGGGGACTAGCGGGTGTCTCTGGGCACGACTGCCCTGGGGACTAGCGGGTGTCTTTGGGCACGACTGCCCTGGGGACTAGCGGGTGTCTCTGGGCACGACTGCCCTGGGGACTAGCGGGTGTCTCTGGGCACGACTGCCCTGGAGACTAGTGTGTATTTGTGGGCCCGTTTGTCTTGCAACACAGGGTGCTTGTTCAACACATAAAGACAAAACACTTTTGTGAAGGCCACCGGAGTGATTGTCAACACAGTACATCACAGGGAAATGGGATCTCACACAGAAAGCCAGTTGACCGCTACACAGGCACAGCTGATGCCATGTATAAGCTTGTTAAGATAACATGGCTCTGGGTGGAATCGTTTCCTGTGGAACATCTATGGCCGGCCAGCGATGACTTGTTAACTACCTCGTCTCTCTTAGATTGACTGCAGCCCTTGTATTTCTTAAAAAAATGTTTTTTTAAGTATATATATATATAATTTATTAATGCCTCATAATATTACTGCGACACTCAGACCTGAGATTTATACTCTCTTGTCTTGATGTGGAAAGCTATCTGAAGATACAGGTGAGAGGAGTTATTGAATATTAAAGTAAAATTGAATTCCATGCAGCTTTAATGAGACCACTGCAGAAGAAGCGCTGTGTGCTGGACTCTGCCTGGGGCACGGCGGGTTCCCGCTCTTTTTGGGAGGTTGCTAAGCAGCATGCGCTCATGACTAAGTGATGCCATCGCTCACCTGTTTTGTGCCTGGCTAAGGTGTGCACTTTTATTTTGGAATGGAAATGAGAATGGGAAATGGGATTGGAACGCTCCTGGCATAGAACCTGATCATAACCAGTCATTTAGATTTAAACACATTTGCATGTAACAGCATATCAGCCTAAACATACGGTCCCAAAAAGCATATTACACTTTCAAAATCACTTGGTTAAAATGTAACTTATGCTTAAATGTCTATTATATTTTATATTTATATAAGCAGGTTTTCTGCTTCTTTTAGTCCACCACACACCAGTTGTATTACATCACCTTACTTTACTTTACTTTACATTTGAGCCTTTAGGGTGTTTCTTAGGGTTATATGGCATGCTGAAGGGCCGCAGTCAGCCCTGCCATGCTGAAGGGGCCACAGTCAGCCCTGCCATGCTGAAGGGGCCACAGTCAGCCCTGCCATGGTGAAGGGCCACAGTCAGCCCTGCCATGCTGAAGGGGCCACAGTCAGCCCTGCCATGCTGAAGGGGCCACAGTCAGCCCTGCCATGGTGAAGGGCGACAGTCAGCCCTGCCATGCTGAAGGGGCCACAGTCAGCCCTGCCATGCTGAAGGGGCCACAGTCAGCCCTGCCATGCTGAAGGCCCACAGTCAGCCCTGCCATGCTGAAGGGGCCACAGTCAGCCCTGCCATGCTGAAGGGGCCACAGTCAGCCCTGCCATGCTGAAGGGGCCACAGTCAGCCCTGCCATGCTGAAGGGGCCACAGTCAGCCCTGCCATGGTGAAGGGCGACAGTCAGCCCTGCCATGCTGAAGGGGCCACAGTCAGCCCTGCCATGCTGAAGGGGCCACAGTCAGCCCTGCCATGCTGAAGGCCCACAGTCAGCCCTGCCATGCTGAAGGGGCCACAGTCAGCCCTGCCATGCTGAAGGGGCCACAGTCAGCCCTGCCATGGTGAAGGGCCACAGTCAGCCCTGCCATGGTGAAGGGGCCACAGTCAGCCCTGCCATGGTGAAGGGCCACAGTCAGCCCTGCCATGCTGAAGGCCCACAGTCAGCCCTGCCATGGTGCTGATACCACATGGTCCTGGAACACTGTCTTACCAACAGCCAGCAGGCCCTTCTGTTTAAATGGATTATTTAATATTCAATAATAATGTTTCTGCCTTATTTCATCTGATTGTAGGTTTAGAGAACACTGACAGACAAGCAGTCAAAGGAGGCATTTATAGGTCTCTGCCCAATCCCATTTCTGACCCTGGTAAGCCATCTGGACTCCAGGGCATGTTCTACCTGAGGCGGAAGCAGAAGAAACTCTGGGATCCATAACGCCGTTTAACCCTTATTCCTCCTCAGGCAATGCTAACCGGCCCATTTCTTGAGATTTGTTAAAAGTGTCTGGGCCAATTTAATCAGCAACATTTTAATTAGATTATCGAGTGTCAAATTGAATCTAATGAAGGCGCATCTATCATTGTTAAAGACCCTGGCAACATTAAGGATGTGAGCTGGAACAGGCTGGGAATACTAAGCACTGGGAATGTGGCATGTAGGAGTGGGACTGCGTTTTTCTCCCAGATACAGAAAATATGAGCATTAAAATAAATACATTTTACCTCATCTTCTGCTGAGTTGTATTGGCCTGACTACTGGAAAGAAACAAGGAGGGTCAGTACGGTCCAGACCGACTGTATAGAATAGCAAGCCATTATTTTACCATCTGGATGTAGAAATAAGGATGAGCCGAAACTGTGAACTGGTTGTATGCAGGTTAGGGAAGGTTGTAGGTGTGGTAGTTTGGAGGTTAATAAAAGGGTTGTGAACTTGTTGTTTGTGGGTTAACAGGAGGATCACAGTCTGGTTGTTTGGGGTTAGGAGAAGGGTTGAAAACTGGTTTTATAAAGCTGTAGATGAGGGTTACATATGCACTATGTTGAGGGTTATAGACTGGTTCAGTTGAGACCCTTTGGAAGGGGAATTGTGTCAGAACCTTCTGGAACCCAAGACTCATCTCAGATTGCATGGGTGTAATCATAGGCAGGAGAACAGTGTCGCCCCCGGAGGAAAAATGTTTGTGCATGTATTATTAATGATTGTGTAAGCCTCTCTCCCACCTGCATACATCATGTTTGGCCAAACTGGCAAGGTGCAGAACACACTCTGACCAATCGCGCAGAACGCAGTCTGGCCAATCGCGCAGAACGCAGTCTGGCTAATCACGCAGAACGCAGTCTGGCCAATCACGCAGAACGCAGTCTGGCCAATCGCGCAGAACGCAGTCTGGCTAATCGCGCAGAACGCAGTCTGGCTAATCGCGCAGAACGCAGTCTGGCTAATCGCGCAGAACGCAGTCTGGCCAATAGCGCAGAACGCAGTCTGGCTAATCGCGCAGAACGCAGTCTGGCCAATAGCGCAGAACGCAGTCTGGCTAATCGCGCAGAACGCAGTCTGGCTAATCGCGCAGAACGCAGTCTGGCTAATCGCGCAGAACGCAGTCTGGCCAATCGCGCAGAACGCAGTCTGGCTAATCGCGCAGAACGCAGTCTGGCTAATCGCGCAGAACGCAGTCTGGCTAATCGCGCAGAACGCAGTCTGGCCAATCGCGCAGAATGCAGTCTGGCCAATCGCATTTCGCTGGCCAAACTTGCACGGCTACAGAAGTGCCTGGGAAGGAAAGCATTTGGCCACGTGACCAATGATGTCATCATCACTGCTGGCTCTGGAAGCACTTTGATAGGCCGATGCCACTTTAATCACATTCGGATGTCAAAAGATCAGAGCCAAACATGGAGGAGAGGGCATGGCCCCTTTGGGAGGAGGAGATGGGGGCGGGGGTGTGGGGGTGTGGGGGTGCGGGGGTGTATCTGCCTGTGGAAACAGTGATCATGTACTCTGGAGGAATATAGGAATGTTCATCATCTGCTGTAATGTAATTAGCACCTCATTGTCTTTCCTGTGTGCACATTTATCCAGCTATATACAGTAAATCCATTTATATCTTCTATACGTAAATGTGTGGATCATCTCCAAAGCGTGGCTAATTGGGCTTCATCACATTTTCTGCACATCTTAGTTTAAATTACATTCAGTCATTAATACAGTCTGCGGCTCCCCAAGCACAAAAGTTTTTTCGAATCCAGGCATAAATATTAAATAAATGTCATGAAAAAGTTTGAAGTTTTTTTAATGGGAAGTGTGTGGCATTCTGAGTTATTACTGGTGGAAAAGCTTCGTCCGGTGTTGAGAGTAGTGTAGAATGGAACTTTAATGTTTCGTTTAAGTTCAATGTTGAATGTCGGAAACACACGGCATATTTATGTGTTTATTGGTCTAATGGGATCCTGTTTTTTCAGGAACTGAACGACATGTGGACATACCTGCCACCTCTCTCATTTATTTTTTGGGTTATGACCGTATTTTAAAGCCGTCTACCGGCATACTCTCGTTTCGTTGTTTCTCCCGGGAAACTTCTGTAATTTCCCCAGCCCTCAAAGTTTATTATGAAACTTTATTAGGAACGGATCGATCAGTCTTGTCTGTTTGTTTGACGTCAGCGAAGTTGCCAGATTTGCTTTTTTAAACATTAATCCACATACTGCACCATTTCACGCCATCTGTTTCAACACAACCTGGCAACCCAAAAGTAGCTCACTTCAAAGGAAATAAAGAAATAAAGAGGTTCTGGCTGTGTGCTTGCAGCCGCCACCTTCTTTCCTTCTTAACTTTGTCTTAGCTGTTTGTTTATTTAGTAACCTATTGTTGCCATTGCAAAACACACACAGTAATCACCCCCTGCCCACTCCCCAAGAATAATTTAACCCTTTCATGCATTTCAGTTCACTGCAGTGGACAGGCTTTTCAAAGTCTATTTTAACATAGTCAAAAACATTTGTGATCTCCAAAATATATCAGAGCAGATTCTTTGCACCTTTGCCAAAATTTTGAGGCTCCATCTTGTTGCATTTTATTGGCTTTTCTAGTTTTGATACAGTGAAGGTGAAAATGGCAGGTGGAGGTGGAAACATACAAACTCCCTCTGGTTTAGCTGTGAAAACCTTATATTCCTAGAGAACAGAGCATGTTAAAAATAAAAGATATTCTGATTAGGGGAGATGCAGGGATTGAAGATGCAGAATTATAAATATTTGTAACAAAAAGTTACCATAGTTCTTGTATTGTTTATGAAAAACCACTGAAGTGGACATCATGCATTAAGAGTTGTAAATCTGCATGTGTGGTCGATGTTTTCAAGGGGCCATTTGGGGCACATTTTTGGCAGGTGAAACACATGTGGAGTTTGATGTGGAAAAAATATTGCTTTTTTTGTAATAATTAATGCATGAAAGGGTTAAACCCTAAATGTTGGCTGGTATGCATTGGGATGCTCAGATGGGATGTAGATATATAGTTACTAGATCTGCTACGGAATTCTCCATTTCAGGTTTTTGTTCTACGTGGCTTACTGGATGAACTAACTGTCAGGGTGCTTAAAAGTTCTAGAACACAAATTTAAACCACAAAAAAAAAAAAAACAGCTTCCAAAGACATAGTTTTAGCAGAGTTGCCAGACTGGGGGATTTTACCCTAAATGTAGGGGATTTTTAGTTTTAGAGTAAAAATGTATGGGAGTCTATGACAGATGGGGGATTTTAAAAGGAGGTATGGGGGAAACTGTGGGGAAATTGTATTGGGAGTAAACTGAAGATGGGGGGGGTGGGGTTTCAGAATATTTTCACTCACTGACTCACTCACTGACAGATTTTATACTATTACGGGGTGCGGCTCCTGCTGATTGGCTGGCTGCACTACATCAGAGGTAGATACAGACTGCATTAACAGGAGCTGTTGTACCTTGTCCTGTTGACTATTTGACTACTGCTTCAAGGCAACAGCTTGCAGAGGCCTGTGTTTGCTTAGTTGAACGCTGGCCGCTGCCCGTCGTTATGGCTACCTTCCAGAAGTTCAAAACATAGTGTCAAGCCGGCAGCTGTGCTCTTAAATGAACAGAAGCTTCTTGCTAACATCAGCCAAGCTGCTCTGTTGAGCATGTGTGAACCGTGACAGCTTTTTAAGAGTAAGCTAGCATACCGGTTCTCTCATGCCTGTCTACCGGAGAGTGCATCCATTTTAGCATGATTTCAACCAAACAGGCTGTGTGCTATTGGGGACAGCAACAGGAGCTGAAGTGCAATATTTCTATGATCAGATTTCCTGTAATTGGCAGAGAAGTCATTTAATTGGGGTTCCAGTGTGGCTGTCTGTACTGATTCATTGGGGTTCCAGTGTGGCTGTCTGTACTGATTCATTTAACTGCTTTGTATGAGTAAAGTATATGTGTGGATTATAAAAGTACAAACTGGAGCGGATTATTTTATAGGATTGTTTTAAGGGCAGCTACAGCTACAAGTCTCATATTGTATATGTGAATACAAAAAGCTGTTCTCAGATGCGGGCTAAAATTTGTTGATGCAATTTGGTAATGCTCTCTATGTTAGACACAGTTAAGTACAGCGGGGTCCCCCCACAGTTAATTACAGCGGGGTCCTGATTAACAGTTTTCACACAAAACAGACACAGGGCCCTCATCCGTTCAGTGATTTTAGCTTCCCAGAACCTCCTGTTCCTCCAGTGCCCTTAGTGCCCTTAGTGCTCTTAGTGCTCTTAGTGCCCTTAGTGGGGGTGGACAAATCTAGAAATTCAATTTTTGTGAGGTCCTGCTTTTTCAATGCAATGATCCCTCTAAGTGAGAAAGATTAAAAGAACAAATATGGCTCCATTAGAGGGGTAATTACACTCTATTGTGAATAGAGGTGTCATTGACACCCCCCCCCCACCCCCCAAAAAAAAATTCCTGTCTGAGAGAGGAACACAAGCCGTTTCATTTTTATTCATGACACCCACACTCCTCTCTAATGGGTTATAAAAGCTTGCAAAGCCAAAGACTGCCCTAGCTAATAAACAGGCAACACAATTACTGGGGGGGAGGATGTTCAGTAGCTGGGGGGGAGGATGTTCAGTAGCTGAGCAGAGCTTGTGGTGTTGTAGGCAGAGATCATCAGGGTGTTGAACTCATTAAATAATCTCCAGTGTAAACAGGTGGTCATTTTTAAAATTACACTCTACATAGTTTTTTTCTGAGCATGCGTGCGTTCGATAGTAGCGCACCTCCCGCACACGATCTGTGAAATCCACATCCTGACAGATATGAATTTTTTTTGTTTGTCATTTATTAACCTTGGACTAACATTCAAATGATGTTTGTGCCAGACGTGATGTTGGCAACATTTCCATTATTGAGACTACAGGAGAAATCAATTTTCTCTGGAACCTTCAAGTGGCAATTACAAGGAGAAGTAGGCCCAGAGAAACAGATTTCTGAGCACAGCAGGGGAAATTAATTGATCAAAGGCACATGGCTACTCCTCTTCATCTCTGTTTGGAATTCAAATAAGGGATGGAATAAACGAAAAAGAAAGAATATCAGCACTCACAAGCTGGACCGTGTTCAGGGGAACGCGTCCAGAAGGGCCGTCCCTGTCTGATGAAGACTTGTTCTAGAGGGCCCTCCTCTCCCAATGTTCTGCCTGATTTGATTGGCTCATAATTGGAATTGTATCACAGACCAATTTTCAACCCTGTCCCCTTCCGCACAAGGGCTGTTTGAGTGGATTTGGTTTCCAGATAATTTTAGCAGTGAATGTGAAATTAACTTGACAAATGAGCCTGCCTGGATCAGTCTTTGGCTGTGTTCTAATGTGCTTGGGTAGGTCATGGTTATAAACTCAATCTTTAATCGTACCAACCAGAGTACCAGTGGAACAGAAGTCATTTCTTCTTTAGCAAAGCTAATAAAAAAGTACTTTTTCTGAATGCCCTCACAGTTTTTTCTCATAGTTTTATGCTAAACAAAGCACAAATATAAATATTTGCATAGCTTCACACAGTTTATTATAATGGTGTTTTTTTGTCATAACACCATACATAATTTAAGATAATAATGTGTATTAATTAACTGGAAAACCAATACAGTAGTTTACAGAAAGAGAGAGAGAGAGAGAATGTGAGGGAGAGAGAGAGAAAAAAAGGGATTGGAAAAGGAGGGAATGGAAAGAGAGAGAGAGAGAGAGAGAGGGAAAGAGAGAGAGAGAGAGAGAGAGAGCTTGCTCACACAGTAGATGGCACATCCTGCAAGGCATGTTGAATTATTGAAAGCACGTTCTGTGGAAATGAAGACAGTAACACTCTCTCCTTCATTTTTGCAGTCATCTGTGTTGCACGAGTTTCCAGACTGACGGTAAACCCGGCGGTAGGCAAGGTATACACAGAGTGAAATGATCAGTGTTAAATCAACTCTGATGGAATACATTTTACTCTGATGATAGATGGGGTTCAGTCCCTACTGGACTCATATAAAGGCTGTTGGAGTTTAAATAATGCTGAATGCTTTACTGTACACTTGAGAAAATACAACTGTAGAGACACCAGTTTAAATACTGTGGAGGTTTTTCATAGAGGTTAACTGCAGCTAGTCTATAATCTCTTACTGAATTTAGGACAATATCCACACGCTGTAAATGCTGGCAAACTGCTGAAGACCTAATGCACATCTTTGGCTCGAAACGGTAACTGTCGCATGGGTAAATAAAAATACCGCTCTGTCCCTTGAGGCCAGTGTAAGCGTGTGAGATTTCATTCTGGGTTTTATAACGTGATTTTTTTTTTGTTGACTCTGTGCTTCATGCCAGGAACATTTTGGAGGACGTGTGTTCATTCTCTCTGGAGACAGAAACACTTTCAGAGCTCTCTGGTGATGGCAATCCCATGCAAACTGTCCATTTAAATTATGAATGTGCTCAGGTAATAATTACAGTCCCAGATGTCCTCTTAGTTAACGTAGCCCAACCCAAACAGCCGAAGCTCCACGTATGTGCATTCCGCTAAAGTCCCAGATGTCCTCTTAGTTAACATAGCCCAACCCAAACAGCCGAAGCTCCACGTATGTGCATTCCGCTAAAGTCCCAGATGTCCTCTTAGTTAACATAGCCCAACCCAAACAGCCGAAGCTCCACGTATGTGCATTCCGCTAATTTGCATGCAGTGTTCCCATTGGTTGTCACTGCCCGCTTTTGTTTCTGTTGGGATTCTTTTCAAGGCAGTGATAATCTGATGCCATCGCCCTGGTCGTTCAACCGCTACCTGTATGAATGAGTAAATATTACCGCGGCTCTCCGAGCTATTAGCGCCAGGCGTTACGGATAAGCGCTCGTGTCTCTGTGAAGAGGTGTGCTCTGTCAGTACTGCCCATTGGGAAACTCTGTGTGTTTATGGACGATGATCTCTGTGGTTGCATTGGGTTATCCAGGTGGATACTATAGACGCTCTGAAGGACGGAGGGCACAGAGAGGGCTGTGCTGGTGCTCTCTCGTGGCTGGCACTGCGGCACTTACGTTCGTCCTCTTCAATGACGGGGTAACCTGGGGTGACCATGGCGTGCCCTGAGCTGCCCTGTCTCATGTTTTCAGGGCTTCCACACCAGCGCTGCTGAGTTTGCATTCTCTCATTTGCCCAGGTGATCTTTCAGACGTCCTCATCGGTGTCCCCTGTTCATACCTCTACACATCCCACACGCTAATGCACTGCGGCTAGCGCGGACGTTGAACACAAGACAATGGGGTTGTCGACATGATACAGCGTGCATTATGGGACCTCAACAGGAAGTGAGATCACCCGAGACAATGGAATTGGGAACAATGCATTACACGCCACTCTCCCCCGATGCAGACACGAGGCTTTTCCACTTTTATGGCGTGGTCTGATTTTATCGGTCATCACAGAAGCGCAAATGTCCATCAGTGCTTATGGACAGGCTGACCTTTCACACTTATGATGCAAAGACCAGATCAAAACAAAAATTGCGGGGGGGGGGGGTGTATTTCACTGTATTATATGAAGGCGGAATATATATATATTATATATATATATATATTATATATATTTCTGTCCACTTCCTCCCTTAAAAGGGACTAAAGCTCGTACCTTGTGCTGTAAGACGTGCTTTAGCATTCAGAGTGTCTGGTCAGGGTGGTGTGAATGACCCTTGTGGTGATATAAAATGACCTCTACTATTGATTCATTTGAAGAGAAAATATCACTTGTGCAGTTGGCATTGCAGCTGTCTGTCAAAAATCATTGATCAGAGAGAAAGAGAGAGAGAGAGAGAGAGAGAGAGAGAGAGAGAGAGAGAGAGAAAGAGAGAGAGAGAGAGAGAGAGAAAGAGAGAGAGAGAGAGAGAGAGAGAGAGAGAGAGAGAGAAACCTTTCCACATTTAATTCTGCACACAAGAATCCACAAAAATCCACTGAGAGCTCAAAGCTGAATAAATAATCATAAGTAATAATAAGTATGTGCTGCTGTCATGCACTGTCAGTCATTGACTGCCTGCTGCTCCGTGTCAGTCTCTTAACCCCTCTCTGTGGACCTGTGGATAGTGCTGCAAGCAAGGCTTTGTTTTCCTCTGTGATTTACGTCTCAATGAAGGATCGTAGGGAGAATTCCCATGCCCAAGTATAAAGTCATGCAGCTTGGACGCAATAGCTTTTATGATAGCGTGGGTCCTACAACAATCTTGGTGCACCTGGTCACAAAGGTCAGGGCTTTCCAGCACTCATGATTTCATTAAGTTTTAATACTTTTGTACATATGGTACGTATATTTTCATTTTGGCTCGTTGTTTTTGTATTTGTTGCAAATACTGAGTGGACTGAAGCCACAGTGAACATGTTCAGTCCTCAAAATAACAAAATAAGCTTAGAATTGTAAAGTTCAGTTAGAGGATATTACATGACATCATCTTAAAATTGCATAGCGTCACGCTGAAAGGAATCAGATTGGTGTGCCCCATAACAATATGACCTTTTTGTAATGAGTAAAAATGATTCTGTACAAGAAAAGAAAATTGTAGAACACAAAATGAGAACACTATAATCCTACGGTCTTATAGAAGCTACACACATTAATCTAGTTTCTATCCAATTTAAATTCCAGTTTCTGAATAAAATGTCCTGACATTGGTCATGTCCTTCAGGGAGGCCTGTCCTCAGGCATTTGGACCAATCAGATGCCTCCACTGCTGACAAACACAAGAGGGGTCTGGGAGTGCATCATTGCAGACTGCCAGCTCCTCTTTCGACGGTAAACCAGCTGACTAAAGTCCAAATGAGCCTAAGGATTAGATGAGCGCAGTCAAGCTGAGTCACGGTGGGATGCGACACAGGGCGGCTCAGAGGTGAATCCAGGTCCCTTTGACTCTGTCCTTCAGGCCGCGTTCACTGAGTCACGGTGGGATGCGACACAGGGCGGCTCAGAGGTGAATCCAGGTCCCTTTGACTCTGTCCTTCAGGCCCCGTTCACATAATCTCATAATGTGTGTTTGTGTGCGTTTCCATGACCTGGTCCTCACAGCTGCTGTTTTACAAGCGTCCGCCTTTCTTTCTTTGTCAAACCCGACCGCTGTGGCCCCCATTATAGTCATAGCTACATTATTATAGCCGCTTTGTTGAAAGGTCATTAATCCCTCCAAATGCTTTTTTAAATCAAATGGTATTTATTCACTATAGATCTAATAGAAAGATATCTTCTTCCCATTTTAGATCATGTTTATTTATATTTATAATCTAAAAGGATAAATATTGTCATTGCAGATCACATGGTAATTTTTAAATGTTAGACAAATACATATGTTTAAGACAAATACATAATACTAAAGCGTATTGGTTATTATTGTTTATTGAATGCATCTCATGTTTTGCTGTGAAATATGCTGACTCTATAAGTAAAGGTATTTCTCTATGTAGCCAGAAAGTGAAACTTTTCAAGCTGAAGCTCACGGTGGTATTTACACTGAGAGTGTTAAACCTGAAGGTATGGTTGGTAATCACAGCTGCACAGTCTAATTAAGGGAGAGAGAACATCCGGCTGTCAAATGTGTTCATTAAAAAACAAGTAGCATAAATCCAAGCGTACCAACACTACTGTCATTTTATGATTTATTTTATTAAAGAGCAAACAGTCTGGCGCTACCTCTGTAGCAAGGTTGCTGAAAACACAACACTAGATATAAGAATTTCAACGACTATTGCACAGAATTAGATGGATAAACAAACTGTGAAATGTTCAAAAATCATAAATAAATTGGTATTTTGGCTTCAAGTTTTCTCAAACCTTAAATAAATTGGTGTTTCAGCTGTGTGCTTTCACAAGGGCAAGTGAATTAATCTCCAGCGAGTTTCAGGCGGGCTGGGAAAGCAGAAAGATGCCATTGTTCCTCTCAGTTTGACAGAGAAATTCTCCTCTGAGTCTTAGATTAGTATATCTGAAGCCCTCTAAGACCACAGCCCGTCCTGGTGTCTGGAGGGGCCTTCAAACAGATAAGACTCCAGGGCACTTTTTTCTCTCTCTTATCCACGTTAACCCCAATAAGAGATGACAAGGAAATGGCCGCCTGGCCAGGTGCTGTGCGTTAGAGAAGATAGGAAGGCAGCCTCATGTTTTAAACATGGCAGAGGCTCCCTGTGCCGTCTGACATTCAACAAATTGTGTGGCCGTCCGGCTTTGAGAGGGCCATGGGGGGGGGGGGGGGGGGGGTGGGGGTGGATCTCTCTGAGACGCTCACGTCAAGGCCTCCCACAATTCGATGAAGAAGCAGAAGTGCATTGTGGGTGGAGTTTTCCAGAAGTGGAAAAGCTGTTGCTTGACTTTGGTGGCTTGGGTTGGGTCCCCTAACTTTAACTTGAAGATGAATGCCAGTGATGTTTTTCCTGTCCTTCTTCAGAGCGGTTTGATGAGCTCATTGTGTAACTGTTGAATGAGGATGAGAACTTGCATTTAACCATGTTCCTGTCTGCACAAATTCTGTTTGAATCTGGCATTGTAGCAGGATACATAATCCAAATCTTATTACCAGCTTTCTTAGAAGTAGATTAAAAAAAACGTAATATTGCGTATATTGTTTGATTGGACCATTGATGGCTCAGGTGTTAGTTCTATAATCCTGCTTTCATTTTGGAAATGAAGGACTGAGATCTGGGCATAGTCATAGAATGCAGTGGTAAAGGGATTAAATAGGATGTGTGTGTGTGTGTGTGCATATGTGTGTGTGCACGCTTGTGTATGTGTGTGCGTGCATGTGTCTGTGTGTACGTACCTGCCTGCATGTGTGCGTGTGTCTGTGTATGTGCCTGTGTGTGCGTATCTGCCTGAGTGTGTGTGTGTGCGTGCATGTGTATGTGTGTGCGTACCTGCCTGAGTGTGTGTGTGTGTGTGCCTGCGTGTACGTACCTGCCTGAGTGTGTGTGTGTGTGTGCATGTGCGTGTGTGTGTGTGTGTGCTTGTGTGCGTACGTACGTGCGTGTGTGCGTGTGTGTATGTGCCTGTGTGTGCGTACCTGCCTGAGTGTGTGTGTGTGCCTGCGTGTACGTACCTGCCTGAGTGTGTGTGTGTGTGTGTGTGTGCATGTGTGTGTGTGTGTGTGTGTGTGCATGTGTGCGTACGTACGTGCGTGCGTGCGTGTGTGTATGTGCCTGTGTGTGCGTACCTGCCTGAGTGTGCGTGTGTGTAGGTGCCTGTGTGTGCGTACCTGCCTGAGTGTGTGTGTGTGTGTGCATGTGTGCGTGCGTACGTGCGTGTGTGTAGGTGCCTGTGTGTGCGTACCTGCCTGCCTGCATGTTAGCATATCGTATGTCTTTATGTGACTGCGAGCGGCAAAATGAGCAGCGCTAATGCTAACACGCTTCATCAGGGACTGCAGTGTGTGGACGGGAGACGTAGCGCTAATGCTAACACGCTTCATCAGGGACTGCAGTGTGTGGACGGGAGACGTAGCGCTAATGCTAACACGCTTCATCAGGGACTGCTAACACGCTTCATCAGTGACTGCGGTGTGTGGACGGGAGATGTAGCGCTAATGCTAACACGCTTCATCAGGGACTGCAGTGTGTGGACGGGAGACGTAGCGCTAATGCTAACACGCTTCATCAGGGACTGCAGTGTGTGGACGGGAGACGTAGCGCTAATGCTAACACGCTTCATCAGGGACTGCAGTGTGTGGACGGGAGACGTAGCGCTTTGGCAGTTGGCATCATGTGTCAGTTTCTCAGGGGCACTGTCTGCATTAAAGATAACCTCTTCACCTCCCAAATCTGCCTGTCTCTGACGCATCTCCCCCGGCGATAACGCTCTGTTACAAACCACACCTCGCCTGGCTACAAAGCCATGATGCCATTGCAGAAATGTCGTGGGAACGTTGTGAGAACGTCTGCTGTAGTTTGAGCTATTTGTGTGTACGGTAGATAGATGCAGGCTGCACTGGAGATGGTGATGTGAAAGCGCACTGCCGTTTCATTCTCTGTGATTATGATTATGATTATGATTATGATTATGTGTCCATTCCTCACCATACGGCGGTTCACTGACTCCCCGTTAGTATCTGTGATTTGCCGAAACGTGCCTGCACAAGAAATATGATTTGCTGGCTCGGCTTCCTTAATGTCCGCGATTGGCTAAATGTGTCGAACCAAGGGCCGTGACTGGCCGGAGAATGAGGAGGCAGGCCGTGGAGTTTGAGGCCAGTCTCCTCTTGGTTTCCACGGTCACCCTTGGCGACGGCTCAGCGAATAACAGCTCCAGGCGTTTAGCCCAGTCCCTCCTCATAGACTCTGGAAATGAAATAACAGCCAGACTGACTGCGGAGGATCATTGATCCGGAGCCTCGGCGCGAACATCAGTGATGCGCCATTACACCAGACTAAACACGCCACCGGACTCCTGGATCTCCCCCACGCGCTGTTCAATCAGAACCCATCCGACTGAGAAACTGTCACAATCTCCTTATAACCCCCGTTTAACATTCTCCACATGGAGTTTCAGCGGCTGGGTGAGGGGGGGGGGGGTTAGGGAGACGGGGGCGCAGTAAGAGCTTCACGTTTATAGTGCGCCAAATACATGGAGCAGAATGAGGCCTCTGACTTGGGTTTGTTAACTGGTGTAAAAGTCAGCTCCCTGATTGGTGGTGTGTGTATAGAGCCATAAAGAATCAGAGACAGGGACAAATGCACTGACCTATAAATGAACAGAATACAAACGTAATATTAGTAATATTTTACTCTTACTTAGATCGCTAGCTGCATGAGGGGGTAAATCTGTCTGTACATTTAAGACGGCTATATATCACACCACTAAATTTAAGGCAGTTTTCTGTTGTTCCACCTCAATGTTGCCATAGCGACAGTACAGACGTGATGTAGCGCTAATCTTATATTTTCAGGGCTGGAATAAACCGAGGACCCATCTTTGTCAATGCTGTCGTCCGGCTCGTTGTTAAGGTCAGCCGTGCTGCTTAGCCAGAGGATCCAATCTAGTCTCTGTATGTCTATGGTCAGAGTCCTGGCCCACGGTCCACACTGTGGAGAATCAGTCCGGGGAGATTCATTGGCTGCTGTGGCCCAGAAGCACGGGCGCTTAATTATGAGCCGGGTATGAACCACATTGAGTAAGATGAGCTCCTGGGTCACTGGGTCAAGCGTGCTACTCGGCCGGACCGGCTAATCTAATGGTCAGAACCCACGGCCCACAGTCCAGACAGCGGAAAGGCGGTCCTGGGAGATTAATTGACCCATCAGGGTGAGTGATTTAGGGGGAAGGAGCGGACACCATGCCTGAAAGACTGCAGGGACATCCAGATCTTTGGTAACACGGGCCGTAAATCACGGCTGGGTATTGTGATTGGGGCTATTAAACCCATCAATTCCCCGTGCGCTGATTAACTCGAGCCTCCTCCGGCCTCCAGTGAAGCCGCCTCCCTCTTCCAACGTGATTGGACGGAGCAGGAGGGGGGGTCCCTCTTTTGATTGCTGTGTCGTTCTGGGGCGGGCTTAATTTAGTCTGCAAGGACATCATTTTGTCAGTATACCGTCGTTGACAGTTGTGTGAATGCGAGTTGGCACCAGTAAGCATGTGTCACGCATGTAAAGGGATGTTAATTTTGTGTAGAGCGTGCGTGAACAGAAATCAGTCTGCTGCTGTTGTTCCCCCGTAGCCGAGAAGCCGAGAGAGTGGAAGCATACTGACGTTAGGTCTGGTACACAGGAACCCAGCCAAATTAAGAAGGGTTCTCAAACTCTATCCCTCCAGCCCTGTAAGCAGGTTTTTTTCACAACCATAATCACGATTACTGACATATAACGAGCTGTTAATTGTTCTTAATTAAACTTTTGATATCTAATGAGGGGTGACTCGCTAAAGCCTAAATTTGGTCGGCCGCAGATATGCACGCGGCAAAGATATTAATGCAACGTCTCATCGGTTAAAGGGTTTTTAATCTGTCAGGAACACGGGTTTAAAGGGCTGCAATGCTAACAGTGATGCTAACGAAATGCAGAACATTTAGACAGCATTTGACCTGCTTACAGCCTGACAGGTGGCGAGGTTGTTGAAGGCATGGATTTTTTTTTCTCTCCTAAAAACCCCTCTACCTGGGCCGCTGCGGTAGTACAACGGTAAAAGCGCTGACTTTCAGTCAGCGCAGTTGTACTCCGAGGATCGGGGTTCGCGCCCCGGACCTGCCATTTTCCGAGCATGGCCGGCCTGTGGGAGCAGCAATTGGCGGCTGCTTCCGGGTGGGGGGAGGGGCTCGGAGAGAATCGCTGCGCATATAGCAGCCACGGACGGGTTGGAATCACGGTCAGGCTCGGAAGGAGTCGCGCTCTGGTAGCGCGGCTACCTTCGCTCTACCGCCGGCTGACGGAGGTTGTGCAGCAGTGATTCTCTAGCGGTTGCTACACGGGGGAATTGAATTAGAATAGGGGTTCAATTGGCTACTAAATTGGGAGAAAAAACGGGAAAAAAATCTGAAACTAATTTTTATTAAAAACCCCTCTACCTGTATCGCCCGCCGGCTAAAAATTTACCCGCTGTGTCTGACCGAAAAATCTAACGCGAGTTTAATACTCGTCTGTTTTATTAGCTTTCCGGGCTGCTCCTCCAGGCGCTAGCCCCCGTGCTAGCTCCGTCTGACAGCTACCTGCTCGTTGCGGAGGCAGATCGGCTTTTACTGCGGGAGGCTTTGAGCGGCGGCGGCGGCGGCTTAGCGATGTGTGATAACATTCCGCTTGTAATGGGCGCCGTGTAATGACACTGTGAGGCAGGCCTGCGTAGACTTGGGAGAGGAAGAGGAAGAGGAGGCTCACAATTCAATTTTCAGGAACGCTGGCGCAGGTTGGAGATTACTTCCACATCGCCTAACGCGTCCCGCGTAGGTGGCAGACGTGTCTGAAACACAGCGGCGACGTTTAAATGTCAAGCCTCCGCTGCCTCTCCCACCGTGGATAGAAATTGATCTCAGCGCAATGGCGGGATTTGGGCCCTTTCATTTAACAGGGCTTTTACAGAAGAGCTGGAGAGGAGTGTCAGGGCGGGAAAGCCTGCTCGTTTCCATGCCGTCGGGCCTCCGTGCGGCGCAGTGACTGCTCCGCTCCGCTCATGGACGTCCGTTTAGCGAGGAGAGCGGGAGCTCGTTGGCGGACGTTACCGCGAACAGCCGGGAGTTTGAAGTGCACCGCTGCACGGTGATGGTGTGGTGCAAAATGGGCCGCAGAGTGTTAAGGACAGAAATGTGGCCTCTTTCTGAGGAGTTCACAGACAGGATTATAAACAGCACTGACACCTACACCAGCTGCTACTCTAAGGGGGATACCTGCCGTCTCCAGGTGCAGGAGTCGGGACAGCCTGTTTACCAGCCTCTCTGGGGGCCCCATGCTGGCTGGGGCCCCGTTTGTCTGGGGGCCCCGTCCCGCTGAGGCCCCAGGGGCCATTGCAGGTGGGCTCCTCCTTTTCATTTCAGTCAATTTCCCCTAAAAATTAGTTTAAATTAAAATTGTGAATTGAAAAGAACTCATAGTGTCCTGTGGAGATTTTTATCAGTTGATGAGTTGAATTTCAGTTCATTTACAGAATTGGCCACCTTGGAATGTAATTCATCCTGACCCAGCTGCAGGCTTCTGTTAGAACTCGCTGGCACACTCCCCAGCTGGCACGTGTGTAATTGGCCACAGTGTCAGGCAGGGAGGGAGGGAGGGGGGCTTGTACTCAGTGATTGTGTCCTTTTGAGCTTCTCTGTATCTGAGAACCACTGTGTCTGGGATCCTCTGTCTGAGATCCACTATGTTTCAGATCCACTAAATCTGAGATCCACTGTTTCTGAGATCCTCTGCATCTGGGATCCTCTGTGTCTGAGATTCACTGTGTTTCAGATCCATTAAATCTGAGATCCACTGTGTTCGAGATTCACTGGGTTTCAGATTCACTAAATCTGAGATCCACTGTGTTCGAGATTCACTGGGTTTCAGATTCACTAAATCTGAGATCCACTGTGTTTGAGATCCTCTGGGTCTGGTTGCCTGGCGCTGTGTACCAGTGTCCTTCAGAGGGATTAAATAAAGTGAGCAGAGGCCTTCAGGAGAGAAAGGGACTGAAAGCGTGGGTAAAAGACACCAGAATGCTTCTCCTGCAGAGATCGCTGTCTGTGCTTCACCCAGCAGCAGCAGTAGCTGGGAAACATTATGGGTGTGCAAGTTCAGAGGCTGAGTGATGATGCATTTACCCCTCCCATCCTCGGGGATCGCTTTAACAGCCCCCCACCCCCCCCCTGTAGTCCGCTGACCAATCACAGCAGTCTCTGACACCTGTCTCTCTCACTGGTGTACATGAGCCTGGCCCTCGCCAACCCTGCGCCACTGACCCTCCCCTCACTGTAGCTCTGCACACTCCTAATGGGACGGGGATACAGTGTCGTGCGAGGTTAATCCAAGGCCCCGCGCATACAGACCCGCCAGGCTGACCCTCGCACATACAGACCCGCCAGGTCGACCCTCCTGGGAGGCTGACAGACGGAAAGCAAAATCTGTTTCTGTGGATCCGTGACGGAAGGACAGACGGACGGACGCGTGGCGGGTCAGCAGGCTGTGGCAGTTGGCATCACCGCGGCGACCGTTAGTGTCCATTTCATTAGATACTTTGTGTACTTGTTACTGGAGTGCTATGCTGACAGACCTAAGCGCTGGGAGCCCCTGCCCAGGCCCAGGACTGGATTAAATGCTGTAAATGGCGGCCATTTTGAAAAGGAAACGGGCTCCGCCCACTATCGATGGCCCAGCTGATGGTTTGTGCCAGCTCAGCGGTTTTTTCTGCAGCGGACCTCAAGATGAATGGAATTCACTTACGGCTGTATTTCTGTATGGGGGTGTGTGTGTGTGTGTGGGTACAAGGAGATTAAAGTATTACGGCAGTATTTCTGTATGGGGGTGTGTGTGTGTGTGGGTACAAGGAGATTAAAGTATTACGGCAGTATTTCTGTATGGGTGTGTGTGTGTGTGTGGGTACAAGGAGATTAAAGTATTACGGCAGTATTTCTGTATGGGGGTGTGTGTGTGTGTGGGTACAAGGAGATTAAAATATTACGGCTGTATTTCTGTATGGGGGTGTGTGTGTGTGTGGGTACAAGGAGATTAAAGTATTACGGCTGTATTTCTGTATGGGGGTGTGTGTGTGTGTGGGTACAAGGAGATTAAAATATTACGGCTGTATTTCTGCATACGGGGTGTGTGTGTGTGTGGGTACAAGGAGATTAAAATATTACGGCTGTATTTCTGTATGGGGGTGTGTGTGTGTGTGGGTACAACATCGCTTACGGAAATGACGCACAGAAAAAAGATTGTTGTTTAAAAAGATTTTATGTTCTTTGAAAGTTTTCCGTTCCGCCTGTGTTTGCATTTATGGCGGGAAGTGCGGGTTCAGCAGTTACCGTTACCGTGGAAACGTTTTAAAGATTCATCGTCTCTCCCCCTGTTTGGCCGATGCCGCCTGGGGTGGCGTCTCCGTGCGAGCGTGCTCCTGGGGAACGGCTTCACCCCTCTCTTTGTCCCAGAGGGCTGGGAGTCATTCATGCTTCAGGGCTCAGCCAAAAAAATACAGTAGTGTGCATGAGACACAGAGAGACACAGAGAGACACAGAGAGACACAGAGAGAAAGAGAGAGAGAAAGAGAGAGAACAAGAGAGAGAACAAGAGAGAGAGAGCAAGAGAGAGAGAGAGAGAGCAAGAGAGAAAGAGAGAGCGAGAAAGAGAGAGAGACAGAGAGAGAGAGCAAGAGAGACAGAGAGAGAGAGAGAGAGCGAGAGAGAGACAGAGAGAGAGAGAGAGAGAGAGAGAGAGCGAGAAAGAGAGAGAGAGACAGAGAGAGAGCAAGAGAGACAGAGAGAGAGAGAGAGAGAGAGACAGAGAGAGAGAGAGAGAGAGAGAGAGAGAGTGGTGGAATGCATTCTGCAGGTTAACTGCAGGTGGTTTCACAGGTAAAAGCATTAGAGGAGTACACACACACACACACATACACACACTCAGCACAGTGGGAGCTGGATAAAAAAAAGAAAGATCTATTCATTCTGAAGAAAAGAAGGGTGTTAGGGTTAGGGTGAGGGTCTCCCATGGCGATGGCGATATGTGCAGCGGTTTAAGTGTGGGTTTCACTGGTCTGGGCGTGTCACTCACAGAGGAGTTTTACCTGAAGGTCAGGTGACAGAAGGTGTTTGTGTGTGTGTGTGTGTGTGTGTGTGTGTGTGTGTGTGTGTGTGTGTTTGTGGGAGTGTATGTATGTATGTGCAGTGCCCTCCACAATTATTGGCACCCCTGGTAAAGATGAGTAAAAAGGGTTAAAAAAATGAACTGTTTGGTGAGTTAGCGTAATCTCACACTGAAAAAATGTGTTAAATCCTAACTTTAATTGAAATAAATTTATTTTGATAAAAATAATCTCTCATCAAGAAATTATTATTGATTATTGACACCCCTGCATTTAATACTTTGCACAACCTCCCTTTGCCAATAAAACAGCACTGAGTCTTCTCCCGTAACATCTAATAAGGTTGGAGAATACAGAGCAAGGAATCTGAGACCATTCCTCTTTACAGAATCTCTCCAGATCATCCAGAGTCTTAGGTCCTCTCTTGTGCACTCTCCTCTTCAGCTCAGCCCACAGGCTTTCAATGGGGTTTAGGTCAGGGGACTGAGATGGCCATGGCAGAAGCTTGATTTTGTGTTCAGTTAACCATTTTTCTGTTGTTTATTTAGACTTATGTTTTGGATCATTGTCCTGCTGGAAGATCCAATGACGACCCAGTTTTAGTTTCCTGGCAGAGGCAGCCATATTCAGATAAAACATGTTCTGGTATTTCATGGAGTTCATGATGCCATGTACCCTAACAAGGTTCCCAGGGCCTTTGGAGGAAAAACAGCTCCACAACATCACGGAACCTCCACCATACTTAACAGTGGGGATCAGGTTATTTTTGGTATAGCCATCCTTCTTTTTACGCCAAACCCACCTTGAGTGTTGCCGAAAAGCTCACTTTTCGTTTCATCTGACCATAGATCACGGTTCCTGTCAAATTTCCAGTAGCATTTAGAAAACTCCAGGCACTTATGTTTGTGGTGAAATGACAGGAAAGACTTTTTTCTGGCATGCCTTCCAAATAATTTGTTGTCATGGGGGTGACATCTAATGGTAGTTTTGAAGACTTGATGACCCCAAGATGCTACTTTCCTCTGTAATTCTCCAACAGTGATCCTTGGGGATTTTTTTTGCCTCTCTTACCATCCTCGTCACTGTGCGTGGGGGCAAAATAAACTTGGGTCCTCTTCCAGGCAAGTTTGTAACAGTTCCAGTTGCTTTGAACTTTTGAAGTATTGCCCTAATGGTAGATATGGGCATTTTCAGGTGAGTAGCTATTTTTTTATAGCCATTCCCTGATTTATGAAGCTCAACACACTTTTCCCTCATTTGATTTGTGTGTTCTCTTATCTTTCCCCTGTTGATGTATGAATAAAGGAATATGGCCTCTGTGTCACCTCATATTTATACCCCAGTGAAACAGGAAGACATGGATTACTGCTTGACAGTTCCTAAACACTTAACTTAACTTTAAAAAGTAAAATATAAATGGAAAAAATGCTTTTTGTTCATAAGAATTTCTAGGGGTGCCAATAATTGTGGCACACATGGTTTTGTTAAAAATAAAAAATAAAATTCTCAGAATAAAAAAAATAAAATTCTCATTTTTTCAGTGTGAGATTAAGCTAATTCACCAAAAGGTATATTTTTTATAACTCTTTTTACACATCTTTACCAGGGGTGCCAATATTTGTGGAGGGCACTGTATGGTTTATGCGTGCGTGCATGTGTATGTATGTGTGTGTGTATATGAATGTTTGTGTGTGTGGGGGTGTATGCATGTGTGTGTGTGTGTGTGTGTTTGTTTGTGTGGGGGAGGGGGGGGGGGGGTATTTCAGGTCATACCTGGTGTTTGTATTTCTTTACTACTAAACAGGCTGTGGTCACAGAACCCCTGTTACGTTATCACCATGTGACCCGATCCAGGGAGTTGCCCCTGGATCCGGTGTCAGCCCCCAGGGCGGTCATGTGACCCATCCCATCGCAAGCGGAGAGGACATCTCGTGATGACCGTGCTGGGAGTCCCGGCGAGCGGGTGGCTCCCAGCCCAAACCTGTATGCACTGCGAGGCTGCAGAGGCAGGAAATACTGCCCCCTACAGGTCCACAGTCCTCTGCAGTATAGATCGTCTGCAGTGATAAGAGACACTTGCTACACAACATACAGAGCAATGAGAGAGAGAGAGAGAGAGAGAGAGAGAGAGAGAGAGAGAGAGAGAGAGAGAGAGAGAGAGAGAGAGAGAGAGAGAGAGAAAAAAAAAGACTGAGAACGATCGTCAATCCATACAGCCATAAATTGTTAGTTTCACTTAAATCAAGAGAGAATTGAAATTCACAGTCTGTATAGAAAGGGCAAAGACACTAAGATGGATGAGAAAATATAAAAACCCAATTTGTGCAGCGTGCGCTCAGCCAGATAAAACACAGCGCATCACGCACACGCACACGCACACGCACACGCACGTGAGTTCAGACTGTGTTAAATGTGCCCTGTCGTGTATGCTTTTTGTTAAAAGAGAACATTGTGCACGCCAATCCAGGAACTTTTTTTGCGTGGGTTATTTTAGTGTTTTCTTGTGGCGGAGCCATTCAACTGTCAGCATGAGGGCCAAATGTTGCCCTACATAGACATGCTCTTCCCTTCAGGAATACAAATTCACTGTGTCCTGGTCCACATCAACAGTGTTAGCATACCTCTCTACTAGATAAAATACATCAACAAAGGCATCAACATCTGAACATGCAAAAGCTGCCTGTGCAGTCTTATAAACATGAACGTGGAAATTGTGGAAAATAGTGTTGAGAGCGCTCTACGTTTACCGACATACGCCTCATAGACCTTTTAAAACACTGCCCACAATCTTGCCCGCTGGTCTGATAACTCGCCGGTGCTTTTTAAAACTCTTTTTAACAGGAGAGACTGCTGAACCACACAGGGCCACAAACAGTTAGAAAAACTGTTCATAGTAAACATTTTAATTGGATCAGACAAAACTTTGACAGAACGTCAGCATCACAGTCCAATCCGCTTTAAGGGACATGAGATTGTATAAAAAGCAAACAAATTAGTTTTTTTGTCGACTGTTGCAGTCGGCGGCTGTCTGCTCTCTGGGGCTGCGCGTACGGCGCAGAGCGGCTCTACGCAGTGCAGCTTCTCGTAAGCACAGCCTGCTCTTCGCATGTGAACACACTTCCACCACGTGTCAGTTGAGTCCTAATTAATCCATATTCATCCAGTTGAGTCCTAATTAATTCATATTCATCATAATATTAACACGTTTATCCGTGTTGTGACTACTTGTGATCGTGGCCGCGACCGAATCCAATTACGGATGTAACATCATTAGATCATCTCGAGCCCTCTCTCTTTGTGTCCTTCTCTCATTATTTCAGCACAGCGACTTCCTGCGCTTGACTCCTGAGCGGAATTACATTATCATAACTTAGCATGCATTACCAAGCCTCGCTGCGGAGCCAGAGCCGAGCGCACAACTGCAAAAACGGCGAAATGGCGACAGACGCGGAAAGGTCCGGAAATGGCACTGCGGTGGAGAGGACTGCCGAGGGCAGCTGACCTGTTCACCCTCTGGCTCTGATATTCACCCTCTGAGTGCGTGGGGGGTGACCAGGGGGGGTGCGTGGGGGGTGGGGGTGACGCTCGTCTCTCGTGACGGTGGATTTTGTGCCATTATCTGATGCTAAAATGAGGAGTGTAGCAGACTATGGAGGTTGAGTCATTTAAAACAGACCTGCTAATTTATACCAATCAGACACTATCTTGCATTATACAGTGTACATTAGAGAGCACTGTCATGCTCTACAGTAAAGATCAGTATAGAACAGTACAGTATAGAACAGTGCACTGTAGTACAGATCAGTATAGAACAGTGCACTGCAGTACAGAACAGTGCAGTATAGAATAGTGCACTGCCGTACAGAACAGTGCAGTATAGAATAGTGCACTGCAGTACAGAACAGTACAGTATAGAATAGTGCACTGCAGTACAGATCAGTATAGAACAGTACAGAACAGTGCAGTATAGAATAGTGCACTGCAGTACAGAACAGTGCAGTATAGAATAGTGCACTGCAGTACAGAACAGTGCAGTATAGAATAGTGCACTGCAGTACAGATCAGTGCAGTATAGAATAGTGCACTGCAGTACAGAACAGTGCAGTATAGAATAGTGCACTGCAGTACAGAACAGTGCAGTATAGAATAGTGCACTGCAGTACAGAACAGTGCAGTATAGAATAGTGCACTGCAGTACAGAACAGTGCAGTATAGAATAGTGCACTGCAGTACAGAACAGTGCAGTATAGAATAGTGCACTGCAGTACAGAACAGTAGAGAACAGCACGAGTGAGATTCTCAGTGTCGTACAATATTTCAGATAGTTTTTTTCTTTTCTGTAATATATAAAACATAATAATAATAATACTTATTATTATTAATTGGGATTGGGAGTGTGAGTGCTGTAAAGGCCGCTGCTGTCACAGGGATTGGGAATGTGAGTGCTGTAAAGGCCGCTGAGTTTGGGTGTTTGTTTCACTTCTCTCTGTGCAGTGAGACTGTGCTGTGGGGGATTGAGTGCTTGTTCCAGCACAGGCTGGCACAGTTAGTCAGCACAGGCTGGCACAGTTAGTCAGCACAGACGGGCACAGTTAGTCAGCACAGGCTGGCACAGTTAGTCAGCACAGGCGGGCACAGTTAGTCAGCACAGGTGGGCACAGTCAGTCAGCACAGGCTGGCACAGTTAGTCAGCACAGATGGGCAGATTACTACATGCTGCCTCTGCTGTAGAGAAGTAAATATCTCCAGAGGCGGGGTTCATTGTTTTATGTTTTTTAGTGGCCTTTTTTTTCTTCTTAATTGTACAAAAAGACTGTGTAATTGGTTATAACCACTCCGGTCACTGCTGAAGAGGGTCGTGTCTGTGCTGTGGGGTTTTTGGCCTCTGCTCTGGGCGCCCCCGGCCCAGGTCCCGGCCATATGCGGGTGTGCTCGCAGTCGGGACAAAGGGAATTGCTTTTCTGACACGGCGGGATGGCTGGTGGTTTTCGGCACTGCGCCAAAGGGTATTTGCCATCTCAGATATCAGTGAACGGGAGAGAGAGAGGAAGAAAGAGAGGAATAGAGAGACAAGTAGAGAGAGAGAGAGAGGATGAAGAGAACATCTGTGTGTAATACAAATGGAGCTTTTTGTCACAGGGACAGGCTTGGAGGCCAAGTCATTCTTCTGACTGACGGACTTCAGCGACTGATAAACCTTTGGGTCCCTGTCTGCAGCCTCTACAGCTCCTGAGTTTAAATCCATAACTAGCACGCTTTCCTTTATTTGCATTTGTTGCATTTTTTTAACGGTGAAATCTTTAAACAATCTGGTCACACAATATACCATTTGGAAGAAAAAAAACTTTTACTGTGTTTGGGCTTCTGTAACTTTTACTGTTTACGGTTTACCTTTACTGTTTCAGTAGTACTTAAGAGAGTATTAAAAAACAAACTCCCAAGGGTTCCCTTACAGAAGAGACCAGGATTATGCCTTTAGTCAAAGGGGTTCAAGAACAGTAACCATTTTATTTTCAGGCTTGTGTGTAAAAAAAGTGGTGCTAGAGAAGGGGTTACATTCACAGTTCCCCAGCCCTCATACTGCTCCCCCACACCCCACACCCCACACCACACACCACACACCCCACACCACACACCACACACCCCACACCACACACCCCACACCACACACCACACACCCACACCACACACCACACACCACACACCACACACCCCACACCACACACCCCACACCACACACCCACACCCCACACCACACACCCCACACCCCACACCACACACCCACACCACACACCCCACACCACACACCCACACCACACACCACACACCCACACCACACACCCCACACCACACACCTACACCCCACACCCCACACCACACACCCACACCACACACCCCACACCACACACCCCACACCACACACCCCACTGCATAACTTTTCTGATCCATTTTCATCAGCGGTTTGAGGTTCTGTTTTCCTTCTCCGGTATCGCCATCAGCTCATGTCTCTTCTCGAGACGGACTGACGTCAGGAATCCGATGAGGCTCAAACACCTGCTGCAACGTTACCTCAGCGTTCTCTCAGCGTTTTTTCAGCGCTCCGGGCCACAGATACATGGAAAAGCACGCATCACCCGGTGGATTTATCGCTCGCGTCCTCCGTGACATCACTGTAACGTGCTGCCTGAATAGCGGTGGCTGGCTCCTGTGGTAACAAAAACAAACACTCCTCACCTCTCACGTGCTGTCGGACAAACACCAGCCGGCAGAAGCAGCTCTGTTGTTCATTTTATGCAGAATTGTTTTGTTTTTCAATCATAATGCGCAGTGTTGGAAACACACACAGGCCCTCCGTCTTGTTTGTGCTGAGCGTGGATCGTTATGGTAATGCGTTGCTAAAGATAATGTGGTTTGCGTGACGGTTGTGCGCTTTCTCTCCGGCTAACGGTGAAGAATGGCTGCTCAACGCTAGCAGCTGTGGAGGGATTATGAGCACCTGCTGCATTATGGCTGATGAACAGCAAACAGGAGAGACGCACAGTGCTAACCCACAGTGCTAACAGAGGCCTGCTCTCACAATGACAGCTCATCTATAGGAAAGAGAACACTTAGACTCCAGCTGGCTTTGGTGTGTGTGTGTGTGTGTGTGTGTGTGTTACTGTGAATGCCTGGGTGGGTATGTGTGTATGTATGTGTGTGTGTGTGTGTGTGTGTGTGTGTGTTACTGTGAATGCCTGGGTGTATATGTGTGTGTGTGTGTGTGTGTGTGTGTGTGTGTGTTACTGTGAATGCCTGGGTGTATATGTGTGTGTGTGTGTGTGTGTGTTACTGTGAATGCCTGGGTGGATATGTGTGTGTGTGTGTGTGTGTGTGTGTGTGTTACTGTGAATGCCTGGGTGGGTATGTGTGTATATGTGTGTGTGTTTGTGTGTGGGTGTGGGTGGGTGTTTGGGTGGGTGTGAGCGTGTGTGTGTGTGTGTGTGTGTTAGTGTGAGTGCCTCAGCGGGTGTGTGTGGATGTGTGTACGGGCGTGTGTGTGTGTGTGTGCTATGTACTGTAGAGAGCGAATAACAAATGAGCTTGAGTGCATCAGCAGTTCCACACCTAGGTAGAGTGCTTTCATCACACGGACAGGCTCACCTGTATCCCTGAGACTGGAGTACAGACAGGCTCACCTGTAGCCCTGAGACTGGAGTACAGACAGGCTCACCTGTATCCCTGAGACTGGAGTACAGACAGACTCACCTGTATCCCTGAGACTGGAGTACAGACAGACTCACCTGTAGCCCTGAGACTGGAGTACAGACAGGCTCACCTGTATCCCTGAGACTGGAGTACAGACAGGCTCACCTGTATCCCTGAGACTGGAGTACAGACAGGCTCACCTGTAGCCCTGAGACTGGAGTACAGACAGGCTCACCTGTATCCCTGAGACTGGAGTACAGACAGGCTCACCTGTATCCCTGAGACTGGAGTACAGACAGGCTCACCTGTATCCCTGAGACTGGAGTACAGACAGGCTCACCTGTAGTCCTGAGACTGGAGTACAGACAGGCTCACCTGTAGTCCTGAGACTGGAGTACAGACAGGCTCACCTGTATCCCTGAGACTGGAGTACAGACAGGCTCACCTGTATCCCTGAGACTGGAGTACAGACAGGCTCACCTGTAGTCCTGAGACTGGAGTACAGACAGGCTCACCTGTAGCCCTGAGACTGGAGTACAGACAGGCTCACCTGTAGTCCTGACACTGCAGTACAGACAGACTCACCTGTAGTCCTGAGACTGGAGTACAGACAGGCTCACCTGTAGCCCTGAGACTGGAGGTGTTAAACATTTCCGAGCCCTGCACAGATCCCCTCTCCATTCACATCTCCTGTGCAAACCCCTCTAAGATATATCTTCCCTTAATAAAGGGCCTTGATAACGGTGGTGAATTCCTTTGTCGCATCGCGGCTCCTCAAACCCGCAGCTTTTCAAATGCAAATGAAAGTGGGGCTCCAGTGCAGTGGGGATTCTGCACGCGATCGCATTTCTCCCCTGGTCCCACCCACATGCAGTCCGAGGGCCGGTT
>CM040403.1:4676228-4748728 GCA_022702515.1 Ilyophis sp. 1 JC-2022 | reverse complement strand
TAATCCAAAGCATTTTTATGCTGGTTTTATTATAGTGGAAGAATTAAAGTTATAGAAGCTAAGTGCTTTATAAGGGACATAAGTAGGAAGATTAACAGACACTCATCCGGGGGAATGTTGGACAGCCTACCAGGGATGGGGTCGGTTCCAACCGAAACTGATATTCAGTGGACTATTCCAATTGCAGTTCTCGTCGGAAAGTGGAAAACTGATTTTAAAAAAACAGAATTACAAGAATATTTAAGAACTGGAATTGAAATTTAACTGGATTTGGGACATCTTGAATTGGAGAGAGCCTGCCGGTGTCAGACAACTTTCTGCTCATTCCTGTGGTCTGAATGCGGTTGTGTTACGCTGCGTGATTATGTTCTACAGAACGGTCTCGTGCTCCATGTGCCGGCCGGCAAGCCAACGGGGACATTCCGCAAATTCGATTTGAGACGCCTCCTCACTCCTCGCCTGTCCAATTCTGGAGATGGAACAGCACCGCGGTCAGAAGAAGATCTACATGGATTCCGGTTTCAGGAATATTATCAGTTCCGCGCGAGCACGTTTTAAAAAGGGCCGCCGACAGCACTTTGGCTCCTGTGGTTCACAGTAACGAGGGTGAACATTTAACATGACGATTCCCATCGTTCCCGCAACGGTCTGTCCCGCCCGTCCGACTGCCTCGGCAATGTGGCATGACCCGAGGAGGCCGACTGGGCCATGGACACCACAGTGAGCTCGCCTTGCCTTTCAGCATTACCAAAACCGTCGCTTCAGTGGGGATGATGAAGTGGATTTAACAGAGTGCCGCTGATCAGAGGCGTGAGGACGGTCACAGGTACAGTGCCGCTGATCGGAGGCGTGAGGATGGTCACGGGTACAGCGCTGCTGATCGGAGGCGTGAGGACGGTCACGGGTACAGCGCTGCTGATCGGAGGCGTGAGGACGGTCACGGGTACAGTGCTGCTGATCGGAGGCGTGAGGACGGTCACGGGTACAGTGCTGCTGATCAGAAGCCTGAGGACGGTCACGGGTACAGTGCCGCTGATCGGAGGCATGAGGACGGTCACGGGTACAGTGCTGCTGATCATAGGCGTGAGGACGGTCACAGGGAGAGTGCCGCTGATCATAGGCGTGAGGACGGTCACAGGGAGAGTATCTCCCTTTCTCTCTCTCGCACCCACCATCTCCCTAACCCCCCTCTCTCTCTCTCTTTCTCTCTCCTTCTGTCTCTCTCTCTCTCTTTCTCTCTCTCGCATGATTGGTTACTTTTCTTTTTAGATTGTGAAGTTTTGGGTTTGTAAATAGGGGATTGCGGTAGGTTTTCAGATAACTGTTTTGTTTCAATAAAGGAACCACAAATGTCTAAGTGTCTTTCTCTCTAACACACACTAACTCTCTAACCTCCCTTTTCTCCAGGTCTATCTCTGTTCTTCTGTGTCTGGCTCTCTCTTCCTCCTCCTCCTTCTCCTCCTCTTCATCACCTCACTCTCCTTAAGAATAATCTTCATCCTCTTCTTTCTGTGAAATTCTATTTCGTAAACTGTAAGGGATTGGTTTGAAACCATGAATCAAACGCGACAAAACAAAACACGATTACAGAACAAGTCACTCACGGACGTGAGAACCACTAAAGGAGTCTAAAAAAACTGATAATAGGAGAAACGAAAAACAAGGGATTAAAAACTCCCTGGCCGTAGCCAAATAATAAACAACCCACTAAAACGGGTGTGGCTCGTAGACACGAGTAGAAAGGTGCAATATCAGAGACTCCCAAACAGAAATACACGAGCATAAGCTTGAAAGGGAGAAAACAAAGAATCACCTTCGGAACGTAGACTATAGCGCCTGATAGAGGTGAAAAAATAAATTAAATTAAAAAAGAAACCTCTCACTCTAAATATAGCAGAGAGTAGAAGAGAAGTAAAAAAACTAAAATAGCGAAAGGAACTATTCCCGAAAGAGCTTCAAGGGCAGCTAAAGCCAATCTAGTAGTGAAAATATAGAGCAGCTATATTCTAACCAACCCTGACTATGTGAAGGCCCGAAATGACAAAGAAGCGCCAGGAAGCGGAAGCGGGGGCTTAAATACCTAGCAGGTAATAGGACAGGTGAAACGAATGATAAGCGGGGAGAAGCAAAACCCCAAACCGGAACGTGGAAAAAATCAGATCGATTGCTAACCGGAGAGAGAGGACGAGAACCGTAGCAAAAAAGGAAAAAATAGTCACGGACCATGACAGTAAACTTGTTCGCTGAACCAGAAAACCTTTTTTTTTTTTCCTGCTTCGACAAAATATGTTTTTGGCAGTTTTTCTGCCTGAGACAGGCCTTTCAACGTCCCTCCCGTCTCTTTTCTTCCTGGTTCAAATATTTTTCCTGGATTTAATGCACCCGTCATTCATGTGTGGCCGGAGAGTGGGTTTGAGGTGCATTAGCGTGGTGTACAATCAGAGATATGCTGCATGTAACTGCCTGTTAGACACTTTTCTTCGCAAAAGGTCATTCGCTCATATTGTGAGCAACATTTTTGCACATCAACTTCTGAATAATGGCATTTCAAGTAGTGGCAGCGTTATAGACTGAAGGCAGCTGCTGAATGAAGCCGATTTCCTCTGTAATGCTGCTCATTCAAAGGCCTGCCCACAGACTTGGACAGCTTGTGTGCTGTTGCTGTTTGAATGCTCATCAACCAAAACGATTAACCGCCGGAAAAACTGTTTGAACTGTGTCGCGATATCGCAATATTTTAGCGATGGTATTGTCATCGTTGGCAGGTACATTATTAATAATGTGATTTGAATCACGTCACACGAGTAGGAAAGTTAATGTCCTGGTTTTTTTGTAGTGCTTCAGGCATTTGGTGCTGTGAGCAGGTGGGACAGACAGGTGACCCAGCCGGAATGGCTGACGAGACCGTGCAGGTGTGCTGAGAAACAGTTCTAAGCAGTGACAGAGCAGCTGCAGAGTTAACATTAGCGTTAGCCTCAGCAGACAGGCCCAAATCAATGATGAAGTCCATCGATACCTCCTGGTGTTTCTCTGGCCTGAAAACTCGCCTTTTTTCCTCAAGGACGTTGTCCCATCGCCAAGCTCACTCATTTAAATGAGTCATCAAGAGGTCCGCCTCTGAAATGCTTCCCCTAGGCTTCCACACATAAGTAGGTCAAGGTCTGCATATCTCAGGATCTCTCTCAGGTGTCCCCTTGCAAATCTAACCGCAACTTTTTATAAATGTATGAACCAATTCTTATTCATTTTATTTATTTATTTTATTTTTCTCGATTTTAAATGGACAGTTGTATTTCAAGACCTATTCTGGTACTACAGTCATATGTCTTGAATCAGCACACTTGCCTACTATTGAGTATGCCAGTTGAGTATACTTTTTTTTTTTAAAGCTAAGTATGTGACAGTTCTGAAAATTGAGTGTTCTTAATATATATAATAAGATATACTTATTTCCGGGTTTTCACTGGTAATATGGAGTATGAATAGTATGGAGGATATTTTTTTGCATACTGCATTTTGCAGGCTCTGCAGTAAGCGGTATACAGCATGCTAGTACACAGGATGCAGTGGATAGGGCTCTGATTGGGCCATATTCTCAAACCTGTCTCCCCACTGCATTGTGGTAATTTAATTCAGGCCAGTGCAGACGTGCACGCATTAACCTTCTGCTAAATCTACATAAGACTACCGTCAGGCTAGCGTCATGTGGCTGTTTAGCCAATGGAACGGGCGGTGCCACGTGACGCCACTGAACTGGAATTGCAATCAGTGGTATCTGCATCTGTGTGTCCAACCATGGAACAGGCAGCTCCAGTCTATTCCCATACTCCGTATCAGTCGAATAACGCTGTCAAACCAGTCTCATGCAATACATCTTTTTAATGCATTTCCCCACAGATGGGGGCGCGGGGGGAAATGATACGCTTTCGATTGCGAGCATTTGCTCTCCCCGGTGTTAACGGTGAAAGTATTCCGCGTTTCCGTTGACAGCTACTTCACAGAAAGTGCACACATGGCAGCTTTTTGTATTTGTTTCAGGTACAAAGGCAATCTGATAGAAATTGAGCTTCAGGCTCAGATTTCACCCACAGTCTGTGCATGATTGAGAGTGTGCCTTATTCTGAGCTGAAAAACCTTGTTCTAATGTGTGAACATTGGTTAAATATTTATAAGACCCCTGTGACATTATTTCTGTTTTGCTGGATCCTTTTTTTTTTTTTTCTAAAGTGATTTCTTCTGTCAGTTTGACTGCCATGAATTCTGTGCAACAACTATGAAGTGTCATATAAAGTTTTTTGCTTCGCTGTTGAGTCTTTGTTAAGGAACTCAAACTCTGGACCTAAGATTCTAGTCCCAAATTATGTGCTCAGAAAGGAATTATGGTGGAGATTTTATAAATCATCATATTTTCATGTTTTATCTTAAAATAACATCTAAAATCCAAGATGGCTGAACCACAACCAGAGGTTGTTCCATCTTTCACTCTAATGCATTTAAACCAAATATATTATGCTGCAGAATACAAAATATGACTTCTAATACATCCAATATAATAACGTGCTCTACTCAGATTTTGAAATGGTACGGTGACGTAATTACAGACCAACAAGTACATACGCACAATGGCGCTATTGGCTAAGATGTCATTTCAACTTCAAGGGAACAGTCAACACCTCACAATGGTGTTTAGGAGATATACCTACAGGCCATGGAGGGTGCAGTATCACACTGTTCCGGTGTGTTCTCTCGTATAGTTTGAACTGGTTCCCTCCGGCACTGCTATAGAGGCCCCAAACTGCCTTGTACATCCCTTGTGGTGGTTGTAGCTGTGATCGCGGATAAATCCCAAAACGGTTGGGGAGAAAAGGGAGGAAAAATAGGATTAAAAGGCAGATTCCAGATTCTTAATAGACCACTTTTGGGATTTCCTATTTCCAAAAACAGAATAAAAAATAAATCTGCATTTCTGTGCTTTATAAATCTTGATAATTATCTACATGGCCCAAGATGAATGTAGGCGTAGTAGAGAATAGAAATAAAATAAAAAATAAATAATCCTGTGAGACAAATGGGATTGCATTATTTATCTTGACTTTGCTGGATTTCAGCATTTTTCTGTGGGCTGGTTCACATTAAAGTGAAGTCTGCAGTTTGCTTCCCTGCAAATGTTGTTCTGCCTATTTATCATAAAACGTCTCGTTTAAATTATGGAAATAAAGGCCTGTTTGGGCGTAAATCTGCCGAGGTACCTGAGTGAAACACAGAAAAGACAGAACATTAGATAATTGCTCTTATTATAGTTGTCATACAATCCAGTAAAACTCCAGGTAAACAGAAAAGCGAGGCAACGTGAATAAAACCTGGTCCCCCGTCGGGGTCCCCCACGTGAGCTTTGGAGGAAGCTGTTGTGTTTCATGCGTACGGAACGCGGCGAGCTGCAGAAGCTCCTCCCCCTTTCCCGCCGCTAGGAAGCAGCGAATGTCGCGTTGTTCAGGCAAACATTCTGGGCCTCTGTACTGGAGCTGGATAGGGGAACTGCAGTGGGGGGGGGCGTTTGATTGATATTCCGTCGTGTGTTAGTGGCCCGCCCGCCGTTATAGCCGATTACGAGCGCCTGCAGGTGTGTGTTCAGAGGAGTACTGCCATGCGGCTGATGCAGGGCTCTGCGTTGGGCGTATGCGCAGACGGCTTTGATGGGCTCTGCGTTGGGCGTATGCGCAGACGGCTTTGATGGGCTCTGCGTTGGGCGTATGCGCAGACGGCTTTGATGGGCTCTGCGTTGGGCGTATGCGCAGACGGCTTTGATGGGCTCTGCGTTGGGCGTATGCGCAGACGGCTTTGATGGGCTCTGCGTTGGGCGTATGCGCAGACGGCTTTGATGGGCTCTGCGTGGGACTGCGTTTGTTATTTTGCAGAGGTTCCCCCTCCCTTGGCGGTTTCGTCGCGCTTCAGTTTTTCACGTCACACATGATGAAAGGAAGATTCATAACTTAATGAGAACCTAAGCGTCTGGGGTGATGCCATAGCCATGAACTCACAGGGAGCCTTTGAAAGGGCCTGTTTTTCTTATGGAAGCATTCCCAGTGGGATCCCGCAATTCTCAAATCCCAAAATGAACTCAACTCCCCCACTTAAATTTCTGTGGCTGTTTTAGCCACAGGGATAGGCCTGCAGAATAGCATTTCATCAGGATTTTGAACAAATAGTTTTCTTTGTTTTTCTCATTCCTCCTGTCCTATTTCCTTTTTTTTTTTCCTCTTTAAGAATGCCTGAATGGAATTCCGGAATTCCCTGTCAGCGGTCAGCTCCTTTAGACGCAGAAAATGGGGCCGATTAGCAGTGCCCTCAGCTTCCGAAACGTCACGGCCAACGCGCTTCTGCAATCTTTACGCACATACATATTTCAGAATGTGTGTCATGAAATGAAAATAAGGATATAAATGAAAGACTCCGAACGGATCTGAATTCAGACGATAAATCCACTGCAGAGACAATGGGAATCTCTGGCAAGAGAGAAAGAGGGAGCGGGGGGGGGGGGGGAGGTGGTGCTTGAACTGGGGCCCAGATGCAGGCCTGGCTAGCGGCTAGCGGCTAGCCTCTGGAGTCTTCGGCTGGGAGGGATGCAGTGACAGGCATTACAAATTAAATCGGATCAGAGATTCCTCTCTGTGGGCCAATGGGAAGGAGATGGAAAGGCTGCAACACACCCCTGCTCTCTGCACCTGGGCATGGAGTTCGCCAGCCAGCCAATCAGCACCTGACCCTGAAAAGCCCCTCCCCCATCTCTCCCACTGGATTTTTATAAAAGAGGCTGGGGTATTCTCACAAACAGTGACTTTAAACATGTAGCATGTAGCATGTGACTTTAAACATGTAACATGTAAACATGTGACTTTACACGTGACATAACATAACACTTTAAAATTAAAAAAATTTGTGCTGAGGAATTGGTCTTGTGTGACAAAGAACAGGGTCCATCTTGTTCAGTACTCTGAGTTAAAACTCTATTTATTATGCCCAGATGTATGGCTTATCTTTGTATGTATATGTATCTGCCTGCATTAGCTATGCTATGTTAAATCACCTTGGGTTTCAGAAATGGGCTATACAAATAAAAAGTCATTATTATTTATTGTTAATGTAGATAAAGCACATTTCAGCTGCAGTGGTCCCTCTTTATTAAAAAGCCAGTCTTCCTCTTTCCACTCGGTGTTTGCTCATAAACGCACCAGTAATTATTACATCTTCTCTACCGGCAGCTGGACTTAAGGCTCCCCTTGGCAAAAGGAGAAGGAACTAAATCATTTCTCATGCTGGCTTGTTAAATAAGCTTAGAAATGTAATTATAACAAGCGGGAAAGCAGGGAACTGGCGTCACAGAAACCAAATTCAATTAAATTAGAGCAAATTACTATTTTTTTTTTTACCTCGTCATACAGCCAAGGCTGAGCGTGACAGTACACACTATGGCAGCCGAAGGGTGTTAGGAGTTGGGGGGGGGGGGGTCACTCCACAGCCTCTCTCACCTCCATTGTCGGAGATGACGGCTGTCTGGCTGGGCTGGGAGTCATTCCCCTAAAGTGACAGCAAACCGGTTACAGCGACCCGCGCTTTTAAACTGAAACCTTAACTGCATTCTGCATGTCAGCTGATTTTAACGCTTGGCAACCATTATGATGTCATATGGATGATTTCACACATTCTAGTGTCGACCAACCAGAGGCTGGGCTCCATATTCCTAATGCGAAGCTCAGCGATACATAACAACATGTAATCAAGTATGCAGTCAAAATAGTTTATTCTACAGACTCTCACAGGCTTACACACTCTCTCTCTCTTTCTCTATCTCTCTTTCTCTCTCCTTTTCTTCTTTTATTTCCCACTTGTTGCACTCTCTCTCCCTGCGGGTCTTTTGTAAGTGTGTCAGACACACGCGCATCTCACGGACGCATTCTCACAGTCCTCTCCGTTGCATTTCCATGTCTCATTTCACACAGTTAATCCATTTTGTGCTTCAGGATACGAGCTCTGCGATATTTTCCTGTGTTGACAGTCACTACCCAAATACAGGGCTGCTCCAACTCACAAGACTTGGCCGTGTTCTTTAGGACGATATGATGCAATGCACAGCAAGTGTTTAACCTGCAAATATCTTGATAATCGAGTCTAGTGTCTATATAATGAACAAATGGAGAGGGAGAGGGAGAGGTAGAATCCGCTAGCGTGTATATGCATGTCTGCCGTTAGCTTGTGCGCATCTCCCCCTTAGCGTGTATATGCATAACCATACATTAGACTGCGCAGTAGCTACTGCATGTCTGCACACGCGTGTCCTTCAGTTATGAATCATTTTGGGTGCGGTTCTGCAGCTCCAGGATCTGCCTGGGGAAAGCTAGGCAGGCCTCTTTACTGTGTGCTAATGTTCCCTACAGCCATAGCTACTGGCCTTTACTGTGTGCTAATGTTCCCTACAGCCATAGCTACAGGCCTTTACTGTGTGCTAATGTTCCCTACAGCCATAGCTACAGGCCTCTTTACTGTGTGCTAATGTTCCCTACAGCCATAGCTACTGGCCTTTACTGTGTGCTAATGTTCCCTACAGCCATAGCTACAGGCCTCTTTACTGTGTGCTAATGTTCCCTACAGCCATAGCTACAGGCCTCTTTACTGTGTGCTAATGTTCCCTACAGCCATAGCTACTGGCCTTTACTGTGTGCTAATGTTCCCTACAGCCATAGCTACTGGCCTTTACTGTGTGCTAATGTTCCCTACAGCCATAGCTACTGGCCTTTACTGTGTGCTAATGTTCCCTACAGCCATAGCTACTGGCCTTTACTGTGTGCTAATGTTCCCTACAGCCATAGCTACTGGCCTTTACTGTGTGCTAATGTTCCCTACAGCCATAGCTACAGGCCTTTACTGTGTGCTAATGTTCCCTACAGCCATAGCTACAGGCCTTTACTGTGTGCTAATGTTCCCTACAGCCATAGCTACTGGCCTTTACTGTGTGCTAATGTTCCCTACAGCCATAGCTACTGGCCTTTACTGTGTGCTAATGTTCCCTACAGCCATAGCTACTGGCCTTTACTGTGTGCTAATGTTCCCTACAGCCATAGCTACAGGCCTTTACTGTGTGCTAATGTTCCCTACAGCCATAGCTACAGGCCTTTACTGTGTGCTAATGTTCCCTACAGCCATAGCTACTGGCCTTTACTGTGTGCTAATGTTCCCTACAGCCATAGCTACTGGCCTTTACTGTGTGCTAATGTTCCCTACAGCCATAGCTACTGGCCTTTACTGTGTGCTAATGTTCCCTACAGCCATAGCTACAGGCCTTTACTGTGTGCTAATGTTCCCTACAGCCATAGCTACTGGCCTTTACTGTGTGCTAATGTTCCCTACAGCCATAGCTACTGGCCTTTACTGTGTGCTAATGTTCCCTACAGCCATAGCTACAGGCCTTTACTGTGTGCTAATGTTCCCTACAGCCATAGCTACTGGCCTTTACTGTGTGCTAATGTTCCCTACAGCCATAGCTACAGGCCTTTACTGTGTGCTAATGTTCCCTACAGCCATAGCTACAGGCCTTTACTGTGTGCTAATGTTCCCTACAGCCATAGCTACTGGCCTTTACTGTGTGCTAATGTTCCCTACAGCCATAGCTACAGGCCTTTACTGTGTGCTAATGTTCCCTACAGCCATAGCTACAGGCCTTTACTGTGTGCTAATGTTCCCTACAGCCATAGCTACAGGCCTTTACTGTGTGCTAATGTTCCCTACAGCCATAGCTACTGGCCTTTACTGTGTGCTAATGTTCCCTACAGCCATAGCTACAGGCCTTTACTGTGTGCTAATGTTCCCTACAGCCATAGCTACAGGCCTCTTTACTGTGTGCTAATGTTCCCTACAGCCATAGCTACAGGCCTTTACTGTGTGCTAATGTTCCCTACAGCCATAGCTACAGGCCTCTTTACTGTGTGCTAATGTTCCCTACAGCCATAGCTACTGTAGAAAATACAGCATGGCGCTAATATTACCCTGCTACTGCAGATTAGACACAATGCTAGCCGATGCTGTGGTTTTACCAGAGCTGCAGATTAGACACAATGCTAGCCGATGCTGTGGTTTTACCAGAGCTGCAGATTAGACACAATGCTAGCCGATGCTGTGGTTTTACCAGAGCTGCAGATTAGACACAATGCTAGCCGATGCTGTGGTTTTACCAGAGCTGCAGATTAGACACAATGATAGCCTATGCTGTGGTTTTACCAGAGCCTGCAGATTAGACACAATGCTAGCCTATGCTGTGGTTTTACCAGAGCTGCAGATTAGACACAATGCTAGCCTATGCTGTGGTTTACCAGAGCTGCAGATTAGACACAATGATAGCCTATGCTGTGGTTTTCAGGCGGCAGTGTAGTATAATGGTTAAGGAACTGCACTTGTAACCGAAAGATTGCAGGTTCGATTCCAAGGTAGGACACTGCCGTTTGTACCCTTGAGCAAGGTACTTAACCTGAATTGCTTCAGTATATATCCAGATGTATAGGAATGGATAAATGTAAGAAGTTGTGTAAGTCGCTCTGGATAAGAGCGTCTGCTAAATGCCTGTAATGTAATGTAATGTTTTACCAGAGCTGCAGATTAGACACAGTGTGGTATTACCAGGACTCCTCCACTCCTCCACTGGGGCTGTTTCCTCGACAGCGCTGGGCTGTGTGGTTTTGGGTGAATCATGACCGAGTTATCTGAATGTCTGGAGCAGGTGGGGAGAGCAGGTACATGGTGCGAGGCAAACGGCTCCCACAAATCGCACTTCAGGACGTTCCACTCAAGCTACTCAGCGCTCGATCGGCCTCATGGGAGTTCGGTCCCGTCGGAGGAGGTGATGTCACTCTACTGGGTGGGGGGGGGGGGGGTGTTGGGGACACATAGCTCCTGCAGAGAGCCCCAGATCCTCACGTATTTCCATACACGGAACAGAAGCTCATTTCCGACAGAAACCACCCCCCCGGCCCCCGGAGTCCCCAGACTCGTCCAAAATTAGATTTCCACCACCAGCCATTTAGGGAGTTTTTAGTGAGGGTGTAAACAGCGCCCCCCCCCCACATTCTGTTTTTGTTTTTCTCTGCGGAGCTTCAGTGTTTAACCCAACAAACGCATTCTTATCTTTTACATAAGGCTTCCCACAGCCCCGCCGGCTGCTGTCGCTGCCGCTGCCGCTGTCTCCGTTTCGCTAAGCCCTCGCAGCGGGAGCGCCGAGCTGCACAAACAGACAGGCAGACAAAGAGCCGCACACACAGGAAGGAGGGAAGGAAGGAAAGAAAGAAACAAAGAAATAGAGTAAGAAAGAAAGGGAGCTCCCCCACAATTAATCTAAAATAGGTTTTGCCCTCGTACCCGAGGTCGCCGTGGACTCCCGTGGTGTACGGGCCGTGCGGTCTCTTTCAGACAGGCCACTGGGATAAAGGGCTACTGTCCCCACGGTTAAGGTCACACTGTGACTCGTGACACCGGATGCTGTGTGTAGACAAACAGGTAAGAGGCCAGGTAGCCTTTAGCCGTAGCCGCGTAGATCCAGTCGCAGAGCTGCTTCACAGTGCTGTAAATATGCAGGCTTTGTGAAACTAAAAATAGACGGAGCTATCGGCAACCGATTTCAGCCAATCATTTTGTTTTTTTGTGAAAAGCAAAACTTTTTGACTACTCTAAACAACACTTGGGAAAAGTCGTGCTACAGCGACCGAGCCGAGGCGCTGCTTCAAAAATGACACTGCTCGTCCGAGAAGTGTGACATGCTTGTAAGAAACTTTTGGCTAACTTTATTTTTAAATGTTATATTTATTCAACGTATAATTTTTGGTTTCGTTCTCTGACGAAGACCTGGGTGGCCAAGATGTTGTTTTTTTAACTAAAAAAAGTCAACAATACATTTTGTATTTCTCACAAGAGTGTCACACTTTCCATTTTACCTATGACTAGTCCAAAAAATATATAATAAATAAGAAATTACACAGTTTAGTTTAGCTTCATTTTTATTTATTTTAATTTTTTATGTATCCTTTATTTATACAGGAAGGTCCTCATTGAGACACAAGATCTCTTCTTCCAGGGAGTCCTGTTTGTTTTTATTTTACTCTCTTTGGAAATTTGGAAAAATAAAAAATAACAATATTTGAGTTGACCAGTACACTCAAACAATACTGAAGCCTAACAAAATAGCAAATAGTCTCTTTTATTTTTTACACCAGTGTGTAATTGCCATTTATAATTTGTATTCATTTGTTGACTAGTGTTTATTATTTGAAGGAAAAATGTCATTTTGGGATGAGAGTGTATGGTTTTGAAAATAGTGCTTGATTTTGACAAGAGATATATGAAGTTTTGCAGAAAGAGTTGAACGTGTGGGTTTTGTGTTTATAATTTTGAGAAATTTGTTTTAATTTTCTGAAAATGTGTCTAAACAATTGAGAAAAAGTGTAATAATGAAATGCACGGGTAAAGCTAAAGAATTTGCATTGCTTTTGGTAGCACACATTGTGAGATCTGAGTGAGAATGTATATGAGTAGTTTTATATAACCTGCATATTATGATTGTGTGGAACTCATGGTACTTAACAAAATTAAATAAATGAAAGAACCATTTATAGGCTTTCTTCCAATAAGCTGTATGAAGTCAACATTACTCTAAGACTAAGCTGTCCTACTGTCCACTGTAATACAATCAAAAGCTTAAAAACACGTAGGAATATTAGATCAGATCAATTAATTGTGTAAGTTATTGGAGCTGAGTTTCTGTATTTTTGTGGCAGGTGTTTTTCTTGTGCTGGACATTGTGAGGTCCGATAGGGACATTGTGAGGTCCGACAGGGACATTGTGAGGTCCGATAGTATGTGGATTAAAACAGAGCTGGGCGTGTGTTAGTCAGGTTAGATTAATTAATAGTGTCTATTAATTAGCACACACACACACACACACACACACAAGCACACACACACACACACACTCACAAGCACACACACACACACACACACACTCACACACACACACACACACACACTCACATGCACACACACACACACACACACACACTCACAAGCACACACACACACACACTCACAAGCACACACACACACACTCACAAGCACACACACACACACACTCACAAGCACACACACACACACACACACACACACACACACACAAGCACACACACACACACACACACAGTTGTGCAGCCCACTATTCTGGCATCACTGTTCAAGTGCTAAAACACCAGCACTATTACATTCTCTCTGTGTCCCCTGAATCAAAGAGGCCAAGGAGTGAGCTACAGTTTGGATCTGAGTGACACCGTACAGAAAGAGTGTAGGAACGTAATGGAAGTAATTTGTTTATATTTCACTCGACTTAATTGAGAATGTCGCCTACATGGATTAATTATGCTAACAAGGCTAACAACAGCTGTGGTGGGATGGGAGTCACGGCCAGCTGGAATCACCCGCTCGCCCCGCCCCGCCCCGCCCCCAACCCCCCCGGAGCTGATGCAGCTCAGCCTGTGTGTGTATGTGTGTGTGTGTGTGTGTGTGTGTGTGTGTGTGTATATGTGTGTGTGCTGGCGCTTTGTGCTTTGTGTTATAGATCTCGAAGCAGGAACGTGTACTGGGCCTTTCTGTAGACTGTTAATGTGTGTCTGTATGTAGATTAATGGGTTGGGTCAGGTAGGGGGGATCTATACTTAAGTTTAAGTGTATTTATTTAAGAAAGGGACAATGCACATTAATAAACATAACTTAATATGTGCCTGAATTAGCCATTAGGGCCAATTTTCTTCTATAGTCCCTGGGCAGGTTGATGGAAAAGCATAACAAAACATAATAAAAGTGACATAATAGCACATAGACAACGATTAATAAATGTCATCAAGTCCCCAGCAAACACATAACAGCATGCAAAACACATAGAAACATATTGAGCCGTTCTCCGTATAGCAGTGGTGTGTAGACTACATGTAGACGGTTTTTTAATACATTTTGTCTTTACCATGTAGAAATGACCACACTTTTCATACGTAGCCCCCTAAATATATGGCATATATACTGTATATATATTACTGAATAGCATATTATTTTACTTAACGCTGAAACATTTGTGATCCTGTCCTCAAGGAAATGATCGCTAAGGCATTGTTCTTTTCTCCTCCATTTTACACCATACAGACCAAACGATTGTTATTAATAATGGTCTGGGTGTTGACATTAGGGCTATGAAAGCTCTCGGGCGTCGGTCTGAGCCCCGACACCGCCGCGTCTCCACGGGGGAGCTCATCTGAAGGACTGCAGCTGATGGATGTTAGCGGGGCTGACGGAGGCGATCCGTCTTCGTGTTTTATGGCGCTCCGAAGCGGCCGCTGGCTCCCTCTCCCAGCAGCACCGGGCCAACCGGCGCCTCTCTTCTCCTCCGCCCTGAACAGCGAGCGCCATGCTAATGAATCACAATTCATTAAACATCACTGTCTTGGTCTTCAACCCCCACCCCCCCTACGCCTACGTTCTGCGGAATATATCACGTTTAACGGCTAATAACCATCAGCAGGAAGCCCTCCCTGCCCTCGTCTTCCCTGTGCTTCTTCTTAAAGTACGGAAAGATCAGTGTCATTTTATCAGTGACATATCGTTACCGTATCCGTCTTCCAGTAGGCAGTGGGCACGTTTGCTTCTCGTTGCGACAACTATAAAAATCAAACGGGGCCCCGTTTCCCAAAAGGATCTTAGATAGAGATCATCTGAGGCTATTTTGTTTTTATATTACTTTCATTGTTTGTTTGTTTTTCATCATTAATTTTTTTTTTCTCTCCCTTCCAATTTTTTAAATTATTTTTATGTAATGTCAGTACAATTTTATGATTTTAATCATAAACTTGATAATGCACAAACACAAAACACTCTAAGATAATCTTAACTCTAAGATGCTTCTGGGAAACGGAGTCCAGAAGTCTCCAACGCTAAACCTTAGAAATTGAGAAGTGGTCTAATGGCTCTGGTCTGTGTGTTCCTCCTCATGTTGACTTGGCGAAGGCAGTTTTAATGTTCCGGGGGGGGGGGGTTCCGGCCCTGTCTTTTGAAGGTAGGAAATGTTTCTTTCCTGTGGCCATCTGTGTCTCTAACTGAGGATTAAACTAGCGTCAGCAGGCACAGAACAAAAGCCCCGGTCTAACATTATGTTTTTTGGCGACGCTTTTGCTGAGCTTTCATCTCTGCCTGTTTTGGTCCGACAGCCGTCCCCTCTGTGTGTGTGTGTGTGTGTGAGGGGAGAGGGGCTCTCTGATGAGTTTAATTATGCATCACACAAGCATCGCGCGGGCCTGCGCTCTGGAACAGGTCCAAGCAGGAGACAGGTCCCTCCGTAATTTACCCAAATTTACACCTCCGTGCATCCTCCTCCATGGACCCATCAGTCAGACTGTCAATCAAACTTTATTTAGTGTGGCAGCCCCCCCCCCCCCCCCCCTCCACATAGCAGTCAACTCACAGCACAGAGTACAGGTAGCAAAGAGCCTCACAGCACGTGGCTAAAAGAACAGCACAGGTAGCAAAGAGCCTCACAGCATGTTGCTAAAAGAACAGTACAGGTAGCAAAGAGCCTCACAGCACGTTGCTAAAAGAACAGTACAGGTAGCAAAGAGCCTCACAGCACGTTGCTAAAAGAACAGTACAGGTAGCAAAGAGCCTCACAGCACGTTGCTAAAAGAACAGCACAGGTAGCAAAGAGCCTCACAGCATGTTGCTAAAAGAACAGCACAGGTAGCAAAGAGCCTCACAGCACGTTGCTAAAAGAACAGTACAGGTAGCAAAGAGCCTCACAGCACGTTGCTAAAAGAACAGCACAGGTAGCAAAGAGCCTCACAGCACGTTGCTAAAAGAACAGCACAGGTAGCAAAGAGCCTCACAGCACGTTGCTAAAAGAACAGCACAGGTAGCAAAGAGCCTCACAGCACGTTGCTAAAAGAACAGTACAGGTAGCAAAGAGCCTCACAGCACGTTGCTAAAAGAACAGCACAGGTAGCAAAGAGCCTCACAGCACGTTGCTAAAAGAACAGTACAGGTAGCAAAGAGCCTCACAGCACGTTGCTAAAAGAACAGTACAGGTAGCAAAGAGCCTCACAGCACGTTGCTAAAAGAACAGTACAGGTAGCAAAGAGCCTCACAGCACGTTGCTAAAAGAACAGTACAGGTAGCAAAGAGCCTCACAGCACGTTGCTAAAAGAACAGTACAGGTAGCAAAGAGCCTCACAGCACGTTGCTAAAAGAACAGTACAGGTAGCAAAGAGCCTCACAGCACGTTGCTAAAAGAACAGTACAGGTAGCAAAGAGCCTCACAGCACGTTGCTAAAAGAACAGTACAGGTAGCAAAGAGCCTCACAGCAAGTTGCTAAAAGAACAGTACAGGTAGCAAAGAGCCTCACAGCACGTTGCTAAAAGAACAGTACAGGTAGCAAAGAGCCTCACAGCACGTTGCTAAAAGAACAGTACAGGTAGCAAAGAGCCTCACAGCACGTTGCTAAAAGAACAGCACAGGTAGCAAAGAGCCTCACAGCACGTTGCTAAAAGAACAGTACAGGTAGCAAAGAGCCTCACAGCACGTTGCTAAAAGAACAGCACAGGTAGCAAAGAGCCTCACAGCACGTTGCTAAAAGAACAGTACAGGTAGCAAAGAGCCTCACAGCATGTTGCTAAAAGAACTGCACAGGTAGCAAAGAGCCTCACAGCACATTGCTAAAAGAACAGTACAGGTAGCAAAGAGCCTCACAGCATGTTGCTAAAAGAACAGTACAGGTAGCAAAGAGCCTCACAGCACGTTGCTAAAAGAACAGTACAGTTAGCAAAGAGCCTCACAGCACGTTGCTAAAAGAACAGTACAGGTAGCAAAGAGCCTCACAGCACGTGGCTAAAAGAACAGTACAGGTAGCAAAGAGCCTCACAGCACGTGGCTAAAAGAACAGTACAGGTAGCAAAGAGCCTCACAGCACGTGGCTAAAAGAACAGCACAGGTAGCAAAGAGCCTCACAGCACGTGGCTAAAAGAACAGCACAGGTAGCAAAGAGCCTCACAGCACGTGGCTAAAAGAACAGCACAGGTAGCAAAGAGCCTCACAGCACGTGGCTAAAAGAACAGCACAGGTAGCAAAGAGCCTCACAGCACGTTGCTAAAAGAACAGTACAGGTAGCAAAGAGCCTCACAGCACGTGGCTAAAAGAACAGCACAGGTAGCAAAGAGCCTCACAGCACGTTGCTAAAAGAACAGTACAGGTAGCAAAGAGCCTCACAGCACGTTGCTAAAAGAACAGTACAGGTAGCAAAGAGCCTCACAGCATGTTGCTAAAAGAACTGCACAGGTAGCAAAGAGCCTCACAGCACGTTGCTAAAAGAACAGTACAGGTAGCAAAGAGCCTCACAGCACGTGGCTAAAAGAACAGTACAGGTAGCAAAGAGCCTCACAGCACGTTGCTAAAAGAACAGCACAGGTAGCAAAGAGCCTCACAGCACGTTGCTAAAAGAACAGTACAGGTAGCAAAGAGCCTCACAGCATGTTGCTAAAAGAACTGCACAGGTAGCAAAGAGCCTCACAGCACATTGCTAAAAGAACAGTACAGGTAGCAAAGAGCCTCACAGCATGTTGCTAAAAGAACAGTACAGGTAGCAAAGAGCCTCACAGCACGTTGCTAAAAGAACAGTACAGTTAGCAAAGAGCCTCACAGCACGTTGCTAAAAGAACAGTACAGGTAGCAAAGAGCCTCACAGCACGTGGCTAAAAGAACAGTACAGGTAGCAAAGAGCCTCACAGCACGTGGCTAAAAGAACAGTACAGGTAGCAAAGAGCCTCACAGCACGTGGCTAAAAGAACTGCACAGGTAGCAAAGAGCCTCACAGCACATTGCTAAAAGAACAGTACAGGTAGCAAAGAGCCTCACAGCATGTTGCTAAAAGAACAGTACAGGTAGCAAAGAGCCTCACAGCACGTTGCTAAAAGAACAGTACAGTTAGCAAAGAGCCTCACAGCACGTTGCTAAAAGAACAGTACAGGTAGCAAAGAGCCTCACAGCACGTGGCTAAAAGAACAGTACAGGTAGCAAAGAGCCTCACAGCACGTGGCTAAAAGAACAGTACAGGTAGCAAAGAGCCTCACAGCACGTGGCTAAAAGAACAGCACAGGTAGCAAAGAGCCTCACAGCACGTGGCTAAAAGAACAGCACAGGTAGCAAAGAGCCTCACAGCACGTGGCTAAAAGAACAGCACAGGTAGCAAAGAGCCTCACAGCACGTGGCTAAAAGAACAGTACAGGTAGCAAAGAGCCTCACAGCACGTGGCTAAAAGAACAGCACAGGTAGCAAAGAGCCTCACAGCACGTTGCTAAAAGAACAGTACAGGTAGCAAAGAGCCTCACAGCACGTTGCTAAAAGAACAGTACAGGTAGCAAAGAGCCTCACAGCATGTTGCTAAAAGAACTGCACAGGTAGCAAAGAGCCTCACAGCACGTTGCTAAAAGAACAGTACAGGTAGCAAAGAGCCTCACAGCACGTGGCTAAAAGAACAGTACAGGTAGCAAAGAGCCTCACAGCACGTTGCTAAAAGAACAGCACAGGTAGCAAAGAGCCTCACAGCACGTTGCTAAAAGAACAGTACAGGTAGCAAAGAGCCTCACAGCATGTTGCTAAAAGAACTGCACAGGTAGCAAAGAGCCTCACAGCACATTGCTAAAAGAACAGTACAGGTAGCAAAGAGCCTCACAGCATGTTGCTAAAAGAACAGTACAGGTAGCAAAGAGCCTCACAGCACGTTGCTAAAAGAACAGTACAGTTAGCAAAGAGCCTCACAGCACGTTGCTAAAAGAACAGTACAGGTAGCAAAGAGCCTCACAGCACGTGGCTAAAAGAACAGTACAGGTAGCAAAGAGCCTCACAGCACGTGGCTAAAAGAACAGTACAGGTAGCAAAGAGCCTCACAGCACGTGGCTAAAAGAACAGCACAGGTAGCAAAGAGCCTCACAGCACGTGGCTAAAAGAACAGCACAGGTAGCAAAGAGCCTCACAGCACGTGGCTAAAAGAACAGCACAGGTAGCAAAGAGCCTCACAGCACGTGGCTAAAAGAACAGCACAGGTAGCAAAGAGCCTCACAGCACGTTGCTAAAAGAACAGTACAGGTAGCAAAGAGCCTCACAGCACGTGGCTAAAAGAACAGCACAGGTAGCAAAGAGCCTCACAGCACGTTGCTAAAAGAACAGTACAGGTAGCAAAGAGCCTCACAGCACGTTGCTAAAAGAACAGTACAGGTAGCAAAGAGCCTCACAGCACGTGGCTAAAAGAACAGCACAGGTAGCAAAGAGCCTCACAGCACGTTGCTAAAAGAACAGCACAGGTAGCAAAGAGCCTCACAGCACATTGCTAAAAGAACAGTACAGGTAGCAAATAGCCTCACAGCACGTTGCTAAAAGAACAGTACAGGTAGCAAAGAGCCTCACAGCACGTGGCTAAAAGAACAGCACAGGTAGCAGAGAGCACAGAGCACGTTGCTAAAAGAACAGTACAGGTAGCAAAGAGCCTCACAGCACGTTGCTAAAAGAACAGTACAGGTAGCAAAGAGCCTCACAGCACGTTGCTAAAAGAACTGCACAGGTAGCAAAGAGCCTCACAGCACGTTGATAAAAGAACAGTACAGGTAGCAAAGAGCCTCACAGCACGTTGCTAAAAGAACAGCACAGGTAGCAAAGAGCCTCACAGCACGTTGCTAAAAGAACTGCACAGGTAGCAAAGAGCCTCACAGCACGTTGCTAAAAGAACAGTACAGGTAGCAAAGAGCCTCACAGCACGTTGCTAAAAGAACAGTACAGGTAGCAAAGAGCCTCACAGCACGTTGCTAAAAGAACAGTACAGGTAGCAAAGAGCCTCACAGCACGTTGCTAAAGGAACAGTACAGGTAGCAAAGAGCCTCACAGCACGTTGCTAAAAGAACAGTACAGGTAGCAAAGAGCCTCACAGCACGTTGCTAAAAGAACAGTACAGGTAGCAAAGAGCCTCACAGCACGTTGCTAAAAGAACAGTACAGGTAGCAAAGAGCCTCACAGCACATTGCTAAAAGAACTGCACAGGTAGCAAAGAGCCTCACAGCACGTTGCTAAAGGAACAGTACAGGTAGCAAAGAGCCTCACAGCACGTTGCTAAAAGAACAGTACAGGTAGCAAAGAGCCTCAAAGCACGTTGCTAAAAGAACAGTACAGGTAGCAAAGAGCCTCACAGCACGTTGCTAAAAGAACTGCACAGGTAGCAAAGAGCCTCACAGCACGTTGCTAAAAGAACAGTACAGGTAGCAAAGAGCCTCACAGCACGTTGCTAAAAGAACAGTACAGGTAGCAAAGAGCCTCACAGCACGTTGCTAAAAGAACAGTACAGGTAGCAAAGAGCCTCACAGCACGTTGCTAAAAGAACAGTACAGGCAGCAAAGAGCCTCACAGCACGTTGCTAAAAGAACAGTACAGGTAGCAAAGAGCCTCACAGCACGTTGCTAAAAGAACAGTACAGGTAGCAAAGAGCCTCACAGCACGTTGCTAAAAGAACAGCACAGGTAGCAGAGAGCCTCACAGCACGTTGCTAAAAGAACAGTACAGGTAGCAAATAGCCTCACAGCACGTTGCTAAAAGAACAGCACAGGTAGCAAAGAGCCTCACAGCACGTTGCTCAAAGAACAGTACAGGTAGCAAAGAGCCTCACAGCACGTTGCTAAAAGAACTGCACAGGTAGCAAAGAGCCTCACAGCACGTTGCTAAAAGAACAGTACAGGTAGCAAAGAGCCTCACAGCACGTTGCTAAAAGAACAGTACAGGTAGCAAAGAGCCTCACAGCACGTTGCACAGGTAGCAAAGAGCCTCACAGCATGTTGCACAGGTAGCAAAGAGCCTCACAGCATGTTGCTAAAAGAACAGTACAGGTAGCAAAGAGCCTCACAGCACGTTGCTAAAAGAACAGCACAGGTAGCAAAGAGCCTCACAGCACGTTGCTAAAAGAACAGTACAGGTAGCAAAGAGCCTCACAGCACGTTGCTAAAAGAACAGTACAGGCAGCAAAGAGCCTCACAGCACGTTGCTAAAAGAACAGTACAGGTAGCAAAGAGCCTCACAGCACGTTGCTAAAAGAACAGTACAGGTAGCAAAGAGCCTCACAGCACGTGGCTAAAAGAACTGCACAGGTAGCGAAGGGCACAGAGCACAATGCACTGTGCTGAGTAAATCTTCCATGGGTGGTATGGTGGTGCAGTGGTCACCGCAAGGAGGTCATGGGTTTAAATCTGTGGGTTTGACCTTTCTGTGTGGAGTTTGCATGCTCTCTCCGTGTCCGTTCCTCCGGGTACTCCGGTTTCCATCCAAAAAACATACGAGTTAGGGGGTCATTAACAGGGCGTTGCTGTAAAAGACCATGTGTGCTCAGTCAGCTTACCCTTATCCTGTAAGGTTAATAAATGATCAATAAGAAACCGTGGCGGTCCTAGCGAATGTAACCACTGGGTGAAAAAGTAATTAAACTTTTGGAAGAGAGATAAAATCTTCTTACATTTATGTATCTTTATTCATTTTGCCCATTAATTTATTCAAAGCAAACTACAAAGCTATTGCAGCAAATGCAGACAGCGAAGCTACAAGCAGCAGAACAGAGCAGCATTCTCTCTCTCTCTCAATAACACTAGACAAATTTAGAGCAAAGCGGATTTTGGCTCAGCCACTACCCAACTGAATTAAGTTGGATCACAAGTGTGCAAATATCTAAGCATGACAAACAAGACAAGAGGCTTTTTTTACTGATCCAGATATTCAATGTTACAATATGACAGAGGACATATAATCTATACAATCAATTAGATAAAGGAAGAAAGGAAGGTAATGCCGTTGTACGTCAGTGTTCTATAACTTCATTGCTTTGATTGTTACATCAGCATTAGAATGTTCAGTTAAGAACATTCTTAAAGGGTTAAAGCTATGCCTGGCGTGTAGATGCATCCTGGTGTGATGCCACACATTTAAATGGACTAAAAGCGTGGCAGAGGTCCCCACCTTTTCACACCTTTGTCCATCACCCACTACATGCTGCAACGCTGTGGCTATTTAACACCCTAGTGCCCGGAACAAAGTTCTAAAATAAAATGTCCAGCCAGCCTACTGTGGTTATCTGACATGATGCACCTTTACTTTTTTTTAAAAGTTATTTTATCTGAAAGTCTAATGTATGTACTGTTATGAAATGTGTAAATATAATAAATATTCACACAATGGGCCTCATTCATGAAAAGTTCCTAAATATATGCGTACATTTATGTCCGAAGGGAGTTGATACGAAAAATGTACGCCGGATTCATCAAACCGTGTGGAAAAGGTAGTTTTTTTCATATTCACTTACGATGCGCGTCCATTATATTTTGTGATTAGCATAAATCCACGCCCATGAATTGCCTTATATGGAGACTGTCACTTCAATTTCATCTATAGTCTCCTCCACTGAGAGAAGCCTTCTTCATCTATAGTCTCCTCCACTGGGAGAAGCCTTCTTCATCTATAATCTCCTCCACTGAGAGAAGCCTTCTTCATCTATAGTCTCCTCCACTGGGAGAAGCCTTCTTCATCTATAATCTCCTCCACTGGGAGAAGCCTTCTTCATCTATAATCTCCTCCACTGAGAGAAGCCTTCTTCATCTATAGTCTCCTCCACTGGGAGAAGCCTTCTTCATCTATAATCTCCTCCACTGGGAGAAGCCTTCTTCATCTATAATCTCCTCCACTGGGAGAAGCCTTCTTCATCTATAATCTCCTCCACTGGGAGAAGCCTTCTTCATCTATAATCTCCTCCACTGGGAGAAGCCTTCTTCATCTATAATCTCCTCCACTGGGAGAAGCCTTCTTCATCTATAATCTCCTCCACTGGGAGAAGTCTTCTTCATCTATAATCTCCTCCACTGGGAAAAGTCTTCTTCATCTATAATCTCCTCCACTGGGAGAAGCCCTCTTCATCTATAATCTCCTCCACTGGGAGAAGCCCTCTTCATCTATAATCTCCTCCACTGGGAGAAGCCCTCTTCATCTATAATCTCCTCCACTGAGAGAAGCCTTCTTCATCTATAATCTCCTCCACTGGGAGAAGCCCTCTTCATCTATAATCTCCTCCACTGGGAGAAGCCCTCTTCATCTATAATCTCCTCCACTGGGAAAAGCCTTCTTCATCTATAGTCTCCTCCACTGGGAGAAGCCTTCTTCATCTATAATCTCCTCCACTGGGAGAAGCCTTCTTCATCTATAATCTCCTCCACTGGGAGAAGCCCTCTTCATCTATAATCTCCTCCACTGGGAGAAGCCCTCTTCATCTATAATCTCCTCCACTGGGAAAAGCCTTCTTCATCTATAGTCTCCTCCACTGGGAGAAGCCCTCTTCATCTATAATCTCCTCCACTGGGAGAAGCCTTCTTCATCTATAATCTCCTCCACTGGGAGAAGCCCTCTTCATCTATAATCTCCTCCACTGGGAGAACCCTTCTTCATCTATAGTCTCCTCCACTGGGAAAAGCCTTCTTCATCTATAATCTCCTCCACTGGGAGAAGCCCTCTTCATCTATAATCTCTTCCACTGGGAGAAGCCTTCTTCATCTATAATCTCCTCCACTGGGAAAAGTATTCTTCATCTATAGTCTCCTCCACTGGGAAAAGCCTTCTTCATCTATAATCTCCTCCACTGGGAAAAGTCTTCTTCATCTATAATCTCCTCCACTGGGAAAAGCCTTCTTCATCTATAGTCTCCTCCACTGGGAAAAGTCTTCTTCATCTATAATCTCCTCTACTGAGAGAAGCCTTCTTCAGATAAATTCACGCTCTTTAAAAGGCTTGGTAAAATAAAAAACACTTTCAAACGCTGCTTCTTGTTCACAAGTTGCTCTGGTGCCTGTTGAAAAGGTTCATGAATATTTATGACTCTCCTCTACTGTAAGTACAAATCAGCTTATTATTTTACATGCTCTATCTCCCTTTGTGAAGTAGACGTGTGCGATGTACTGTATGTAATATAACTGCGTTCAGTGTTAAACGGTGAATTAGAGCTAACCTTGTTTCTGTTTCTTCTTTTATTGTTTTGACAGTGATTATATTGATTATTATTGATTATATTGCCATTTGAGCTTTTTGTTCTTGGTTAAAGAATAAGGGTTTTGAAAGTCTCTCTCTCTCCCTCTCTCGCTCGTTTTTTTTTTAAGTGTTAGTTTTTCACCTGATAATGCTCTCAGTTGCTGCAATGGTTAATATGAGTTTTTTTCTCTGAATTTCATAGGAAAATGGTAAATAAAGGTGTTTTTAAATCTCAAATTTCTCTCACTCACTCTCTCTCTCCCCCCTCTCTCTTGCTCTCCCTTTCTCTCTCTCTCTCTCTTTCTCTCTCTATCTCTCTCTCTCTATCTCTCTCTCATTGAACTCACAGGGAATGTGGAATTGCTTTGGGGGGGAATTGACCACATTTTTTGGGGATCAAATGCTAGGGGGTCACCTCATTGTACTCATATTAATGGGTCAAAAGGTGGAGTTGTGGTTCAAGCACTTTGCTCTTGACCAAAGCTTCTTGATCTAACTTTGATCACTCCAATAAAAATCTACTTGGATGAATGGGTAATGCAGAAAAACACTTCCCATTGTTTGGGCCGTACAATCAATAACTATGATGACAGTGCTAATTACAGCATATGAGCTGTATCAAGCTGAAAAGCAGCCAAACCCAAACCTATCTCTGCATTTTCATTATGCGTTAGAGCAAAACATTCCTCATATTCTCCGGAGGCTGTCGTACAGAATATTTTCTCGAGTTTAATTCTGAAAGAGCACTTCTGTAAGCGTTAAAACTCGTCTACACTCAGAGATAATCCAGAGCACTGGAGAGGCCCCTTTTAAGATTTATCACCGCTTATTGAAGTATGATCATTTACATGCTTCGTGCACAGTAATATTATGTAATAATCAATGTTTTGATTATCAGTCAACTAGAATGTTGAAAGCATTCGTATGAGATATCCTATGGCTCCCTTGTCTATTGCACAAAATAATTGTTGTAATTAATAAGAAAGGAAACTAGTATTTAAATAACTGAGTTGAGGCATCTGTTTGATGTTATGATTAAGAGTTCATATGCACTAATTAAAATAAGTTCGTTAACGCAGTTTTGTGATAATAAGATCCGGTTTGTAGAACGAGAGTGACGACTTGTAATGATCTCAAAGGAGAATGTTATTATACAAGTGCTGTTCTTCTGTTCTTCCCCGCAAAGAATTGTTCAAATACCCACCGGCTGTTGATATAGGTTTTTGATGCTAAAAAGCATCGTCTGAATGCTATTGTTTCGGAGTTTTATGAAAAAAACCCTGTCTAATATCAGCGTGTTTGTTTTGCTTCTAAAATATGAAGTTAAATGGTGAATAGCGGTTAGGTCCAAATGCACATTATTATTATTATGCATCAGACATCTATAAACAACACTTTTTTTTTAATGTTCTTGCTGGAAGAAAATGTTTCCATTAAATTTCCTAGAAAAATATGCAAAACTTTGCCAGTTTTTGTTTTTGTTTTAAAGGTTATCTGCAATTATTGTAACCTAGCAAATTCAGCATATGGTACAATATAATATTGTTATTTATATAAATATAGCTGTCTATTGTGTTTATGTGTCTATGTGTTTGAGTGAGTGAGACAATGGATTCTGTGTCTGATCCCGAGCTGGGCTTTTCTGCCTGTGAGCACACAGTAAAATTATCAGTGTTAAATCAACTCTTACAGAGTACATACAGTCCCTATTGGACTCATATGAGCTCTGTTAGTTAACAGAGAACAATTAACACTGAACAATTAAAATGTATAAATTTTTAAAAGCTGTATTAGTTTCAGAAGCGCATATCATACGTCAACAAAAGTAAATTTGCATGCAATCGCAGCAAGCACACACTCTTCTGTGCACAGCGCGGTAAGAGAGAGGTCTGCGTTTGTCCCACTGCCTATAGCTCTGCAGCGGCAGTCTCGCTCAAAAACCACACCGATCTCTGACACTTCCAAAGATTTACTTTATTGATTCTTTTTTTTTTTTAAAAAGCAAAAAAAAAAAAAGATTTATTTATTCGTCCCTCGCCGAGCCAGTGGCCTTCAGTAAATATTGCACTTTGGGAGACGCGCCTGAAAAAAAGATTTAATGCAGTTAAGTGCCTGAGAGAGGCTCTGTTTACCTCTACTCACCATCTCCTGGGGCAGTCTGGGACCAGCACAGTCCCCCAGGGCACCACTCAGCGGGGACCCCCTCTCTTCTCCTCTCTTCCCTCTCTCCTCCTCTTTCTTCTTTTCTTCCCTCCTTCTTCACCTCTCATGCTTTTCCCTCCTCTCTTCCCTCTTTACTCCTTTCTCCTCTCTCCCCCCTTTCCTCCTCTCTCCTCCACTCTTCCCTCTCTCTCTTTTCTTCCCCTCTTTCTTTCCTCTCTTCCTCTCTGCTCGCTCCTCTGCTGTGCTTCCTATCAGTTCATATTTTTGTCATGTCTAGATTCTCATTATTGGGAAATAATTTTTCACTTTTGTTTTTAAAACCAGCCAATCACAAACCAGTGAGATCTATCTCTGAGATCCCAAACCAGCACGCCTATCTCTATGATCCTAAACCAACATGCCTATCTCTGAGATCACAAACCAGCACGCCTATCTCTGAGATCCCAAACCAACATGCCTATCTCTGAGATCCTAAACCAACGCACCTATCTCTGAGATCCCAAACCAGCATGCCTATCTCTGAGATCCTAAACCAACGCTCCTATCTCTGAGATCCTAAACCAACGCTCCTATCTCTGAGATCCTAAACCAACGCTCCTATCTCTGAGATCCTAAACCAATGCTCCTATCTCTGAGATCCTAAACCAACGCTCCTATCTCTGAGATCCCAAACCAGCGCGCCTATCTCTGAGATCCCAAACCAGCGCGCCTATCTCTGAGATCCTAAACCAGCACGCCTATCTCTGAGAACCCAAACCAGCACGCCTATTTCTGAGATCCCAAACCAGCACGCCTATTTCTGAGATCCCAAACCAACACGCCTATCTCTGAGATCCTAAACCAACACGCCTATCTCTGAGATCCTAAACCAACGCACCTATCTCTGAGATCCCAAACCAACACGCCTATCTCTGAGATCCTAAACCAACGCACCTATCTCTGAGATCCCAAACCAACATGCCTATCTCTGAGATCCCAAACCAACATGCCTATCTCTGAGATCCTAAACCAACGCACCTATCTCTGAGATCCCAAACCAGCATGCCTATCTCTGAGATCCTAAACCAACGCTCCTATCTCTGAGATCCTAAACCAACGCTCCTATCTCTGAGATCCTAAACCAACGCTCCTATCTCTGAGATCCTAAACCAACGCTCCTATCTCTGAGATCCCAAACCAGCGCGCCTATCTCTGAGATCCCAAACCAGCGCTCCTATCTCTGAGATCCTAAACCAGCGCGCCTATCTCTGAGAACCCAAACCAGCACACCTATCTCTGAGATCCCAAACCAACACGCCTATCTCTGAGATCCTAAACCAACACGCCTATCTCTGAGATCCCAAACCAACATGCCTATCTCTGAGATCCTAAACCAACGCACCTATCTCTGAGATCCCAAACCAGCATGCCTATCTCTGAGATCCTAAACCAACGCTCCTATCTCTGAGATCCTAAACCAACGCTCCTATCTCTGAGATCCTAAACCAGCGCTCCTATCTCTGAGATCCTAAACCAACGCTCCTATCTCTGAGATCCTAAACCAACGCTCCTATCTCTGAGATCCTAAACCAGCGCGCCTATCTCTGAGATCCTAAACCAGCACGCCTATCTCTGAGATCCCAAACCAGCACGCCTATTTCTGAGATCCTAAACCAGCACGCCTATCTCTGAGATCCCAAAGTGTCTCTGATTCCTGATGTTTTTTTTGAGGAGCGATTGCACTTTGGCAGAAGAGAGGGAGAGAGCTGTAGAACCTTGTGGAAATTGAAAGATAAAAATAACAAATAACAAAGAAATAATGTAATAACACAACCCCCCCCCCCCCCCACAAACCCACTTCCAAATTTAACGAAAGTGTTTCTTCTGTCAAAGACACTGTGATCACTCTTAAATCCAGAGCAAGTCAATAGGTTGGTATTTCTCATTAAAATGAGCTAGCATTAACAAAATGAATAATGCGCTAAAGACAATATAATGGACTTTTTCCCACAGATAACAGTCTATAGCACATTATTAATTTTGTTAATTTCTGCTATCGAGACCAGACAGGTTATAGACGCCGGCTCTTGTTCGATTTTCTAAGTTGTTAAGCTTTTTATTTGACAATAGTTGCAGCCAGGAGTCATTGCTTTGAAAGTTCATTGGTGGGCGTCATGATAAAGAGCGACAGTAATGTGTAGTAATCACAATGTATCCCCCTGTTCCCTTTAAAGATATGAGCAGCTCTTTACGGAGATGGCCTTTCTCTGCAGTAACTACGCCTGTGTGTGTTCCCGCTTCCTGTGGGCTTTGTCTGCAGTAACTACGCCTGTGTGTGTTCCCGCTTCCTGTGGGCTTCTCTGCAGTAACTACGCCTGTGTGTGTTCCCGCTTCCTGTGGGCGTAGCGTTTTTGCTTCCCGCCAGCGGTCCATTGCGGCAGGACTGGCTTTAGAGCCTCCTCCTATTGGTGGTATTATAAAAATTTAGTGGTACGGTACAGTCCCCTGCACTTCCTGTAAAGGTAACCTGGGAGCTCAGGTAATTGGGAGCTCAGGTAAGAGCAGGGAAGTGGGGGTGTGGGAGGGGGGACAGGATGCTGCAATCAGACCCTGCGGAGGGATCGAGCCTTGGCTGTTAGCCTCGGCGCGTTGCAGCATCGATGATTCACTGTTATTCAGTGTTATTGCGGCTCTTCGTCTTCAAACGCTCTAGTAACTCAAGCGCCGTTCCAGCAGCGGCTTTAATGAGGACTTCAAAGACAAAGAGAGATATGTGGGCGTTTATATTTGACTAGATTTAGTGTGACTCACCAGTCCTGCCATTGAATTATTGAGAGAAAAGGGGAGGCAAGGTGACACACTTGACTGTGTTTCTTAGCGGCATTACCTCTACACTGATTTGCTGAATCCCAAATGTCAGGTGATGTTTGGCAGTGGGCTATATAAATACACCACTTGGAAACAGTCTGATTCAAAACTATTTACAAATGAGTCGACTCTTTACTCCATACTGAATGTATAATTATACTATTATTACATAGTATGTACATATAACAACTGCAGTGTCATTCTAGTAGATGGTAAGTAATTGTCCTTGCTCTGATCTTGTTGCATAGGTGGAACATTGGAGCAGTGACTTTATTTAATGCTGTGCCCACACCCTTTGGCCACGCGACCTTGAATACAGTTTTATTTAACCCCCAATTTGTAGTTTTCTCTGTAATGCCCCATTATAGTATGTGTAGGCTGGTCTCCATCTTCCATTGTCCTCAGTCAATTTGGTAGAATGTGGACCAAAAATAAATTAATTAATTCTGTCGGCTGCCACTTGTTCTCATTCTACAACAATCCACCAGCTGAGTTGTGCAGTGACTGTGTTGGATGCGCTGCACACAGAAGGGTAAACACAGCTGAGTTGTGCAGTGACTGTGTTGGATGCGCTGCACACAGAAGGATAAACACAGCTGAGTTGTGCAGTGACTGTGTTGGATGCGCTGCACACAGAAGGGTAAACACAGCTGAGTTGTGCAGTGACTGTGTTGGATGCGCTGCACACAGAAGGGTAAACACAGCTGAGTTGTGCAGTGACTGTGTTGGATGCACTGCACACAGAAGGGTAAACACAGCTGAGTTGTGTTGTGACTGTGTTGGATGCGCTGCACACAGAAGGGTAAACACAGCTGAGTTGTGCAGTGACTGTGTTGGATGCGCTGCACACAGAAGGGTAAACACAGCTGAGTTGTGCAGTGACTGTGTTGGATGCGCTGCACACAGAAGGATAAACACAGCTGAGTTGTGCAGTGACTGTGTTGGATGCGCTGCACACAGAAGGGTAAATGCAGCTGAGTTGTGTTGTGACTGTGTTGGATGCGCTGCACACAGAAGGGTAAACACAGCTGAGTTGTGTTGAGACTGTGTTGGATGCGCTGCACACAGAAGGATAAACGCAGCTGAGTTGTGTTGTGACTGTGTTGGATGCGCTGCACACAGAAGGGTAAACACAGCTGAGTTGTGCAGTGACTGTGTTGAATGCGCTGCACACAGAAGGGTAAACACAGCTGAGTTGTGTTGTGACTGTGTTGGATGCGCTAAACACAGAAGGATAAACACAGCTGAGTTGTGTTGAGACTGTGTTGGATGCGCTGCACACAGAAGGGTAAACACAGCTGAGTTGTGTTGTGACTGTGTTGGATGCGATGCACACAGAAGGGTAAACACAGCTGAGTTGTGTTGTGACTGTGTTGGATGTGCTAAACACAGAAGGATAAACACAGCTGAGTTGTGCAGTGACTGTGTTGGATGCGCTGCACACAGAAGGGTAAACACAGCTGAGTTGTGCAGTGACTGTGTTGGATGCGCTGCACACAGAAGGGTAAACGCAGCTGAGTTGTGTTGTGACTGTGTTGGATGCGCTGCACACAGAAGGGTAAACACAGCTGAGTTGTGCAGTGACTGTGTTGAATGCGCTGCACACAGAAGGGTAAACACAGCTGAGTTGTGTTGTGACTGTGTTGGATGCGATGCACACAGAAGGGTAAACACAGCTGAGTTGTGTTGTGACTGTGTTGGATGCGCTGCACACAGAAGGGTAAACACAGCTGAGTTGTGTTGTGACTGTGTTGGATGCGCTGCACACAGAAGGGTAAACACAGCTGAGTTGTGCAGTGACTGTGTTGGATGTGCTGCACACAGAAGGGTAAACACAGCTGAGTTGTGCAGTGACTGTGTTGGATGCGCTGCACACAGAAGGGTAAACACAGCTGAGTTGTGTTGAGACTGTGTTGGATGCGCTAAACACAGAAGGATAAACACAGCTGAGTTGTGCAGTGACTGTGTCATAGTGTTGTTATTACTGACATGGGAAGGGTAGCAGTGTGGGTTTTGCTTCATATGGTAATACTGCAATCTGTGGCCTGTGGTGGAATGGGTAGCAGTGTGGGGTTTTGCTTCATATGGTAATACTGCAATCTGTGGCCTGTGGTGGGAAGGGTAGCAGTGTGGGGTTTTGCTTCATATGGTAATACTGCAATCTGTGGCCTGTGGTGGGAAGGGTAGCAGTGTGGGTTTTGCTTCATATGGTAATACTACAATCTGTGGCCTGTGGTGGGAAGGGTAGCAGTGTGGGGTTTGCTTCATATGGTAATACTACAATCTGTGGCCTGTGGTGCCAGAATATTTACCATTAAAGATAAAATCATCAGACTCACAAAGGGAAGGATGTCTGAGGATAAGGTGTCTAGCTAACACAAGTTAAATCACAGATCAAAGTTAATCTTGTCCGTCTACCCGTGGGTCTGCTCTGATTGGATAATGTATCACGCCACCGATGAACTGTCTGAACCATTTTTAATTTAATAGCGCAGGTCTGAGAGCTCTCTGCTCTGATTTGATAATCTGGGCTCTCGACAGCCGTGCTCATTCGCTGCCAGGGCAGTTTCATCACAGGTCAGAGGTCGTGGCTTGCGGTGACACTACCTCGTCCGCACTGAGCGGTAATCACAGTGCGGTGGGAAAGCGCGGAGGCCTTGTTCCTGGGCGGTGAGAAAGTGTGCCCTGCCACCCTCACATCTAACCTGGTATGAATATCAATCAGAAATGGTAAACTTCAGGAGCCCGAGATGCACACCAGAAAACTTAAACAAGGTGCAGACCATCTGGAGAAAACTCCAGATATCAGTTTGCGTGTAACTAAAAAAAACTAAATGTGGTGCGTGCGCACAATAGCATGACAAAATGGCAATGTTATCAGCATCCACAGTCAGGAAAGAACATTTCTATTATGGCCATAATCTCTTGCAAAATTACATATATAGAATTTGTTGGCCCTGCGGTAAAATGTTTGTGCAACACAATCACAGATTGCTGAGCAGCAGAGCTTCATTAGGTGCCACACAGTCCCTCGTAGCTGCACATTTTGTTGAAGCTTATCACCCCGTCTTCTCCCCTTAAGTACACAGGAATGGAGTATGTTAGTCTTTCCAGGAGAGGGGGAGATATACACACTTTGCGACAGAGGGAGGCTTTTTGGATACCACACTTAGGACCCTAGCTTCCATCTGAGACGCTGCGGGAGAGCAGCTTTGTGTATTTATAATTGTGGTTTTCATGTATGCGTTGATTGAATTTGTTCATCGTGATGTATTGAAATTGAATTAGGTATGTATTATAAGGCATGACTACACATGCACACACACCTGTTGTTTATTCTGCTAAAATAGCGCCTCCCCCCACATCTCTATACACATACAGGCACACACAAAGATACGCGCTCATGCGCATGCACACGCACGCACACACACAAACACACACACACACACACACACACATCCATGCGTGCACACACACACACACATCCATGCGTGCACACACACACACACACATCCATGCGTGCACACACACACACACTCACACATGCGTGCACACACACACACACACACACACACACATCCATGCGTGCACACACACACACACACACATCCATGCGTGCACACACACACACACACACACACACCTCTGTTCTGTACCGGAAAAATAGCTAGGTAGCATGCATACCTCTCCCAAAGCTGCTACCACACTGTAACGCTATGGTAACGTACCTGCAACAGCACACCAACGTTGGGGAAACGTCTGTGATACCATAGATGCTGAAGTGGAGGCCCAGAGAGTAGTTAGTGTTGAAATAGAGGAAGGGCAGGGTAGGACGGAAGAGAAAGAGAGTGAGAGTTAGCGGGATAGAGGAGGCGCGCAGCGGAGCAGCTGATAGCTCAACCCGGGGGAAGGAGTGATTTACTCCGAGCGGCATTAAAACGGGAGAGGTTTCCCACGTGATCGATGGGGATCGCTGAGCCTAATTAAAATCAGAGGGTCCCCCCTGTCTGCCGCTAGCCCACGCGGTCACGTCACCCCGGGCGCGACGAGCCAGCCAGTGACATCATCGCGTTCCCTGCCGAGGTGCCGGCGGTGAAACGGTTTCGCTGGAGCTTTTGCCTGAAGAAAAAAACAAAAACTCCTCACAATCACTTCCAAATCAGGGAAACTCGAGCCACTGCCTACTCTCTCTGCCTCTCGCTATGACATACTTTATGAACAGTTACCTTTTATAGATGCTTATTACCTTTTATAAGCGCAGCGGGGCTGAGTTTTACCGTCGCCTCTGGCGTCTGTCTCCTGAGTCAGTTACATAGCTCAGCACCAGCTGTGCCTGTAAGGGCAGACCACACCCCCCAACCCTGCTCCTGTGTGGAGATTTACCGCACTGCACTAACGCTACCCAGCACAGTAAATCACTGCACTTATCACCGTTTCCAATGTCTTTCTCTGTCCCTCTCTCTCTCTCTCTCTCTCTCTCTCTCTCTCGCTGTTTCTCTCTGTCCCTCTCTCTCTTTTTGTATTTCACTGTCTCTCTCTCAAATAGAAATTCAAAATTCACGTTGCTTTAATATTAAAATACATATGTGCAGTAAAATAGTCACGATAATGAATATAGTGGATAATGAATATTGTGGATAATGAATACAATTGTGGCTGTTGGTCCTTCTCCTAGTAGGATTACACATTTTTCATCCTTTCATAACAACTTGAAGTTCTTTATAATTATTAAAAAATTGTGGAAATATGCTTTTCTTATTTTGAGTATTTTGTGCAGTTAAGGATCTCCACATCTCCTGATTTAAAGTGAGCAAATATTACTTTGGTAACCATGAGTTTTTGTGTCTGCCTTTTTATAATTGCAAGGGTGTGGTCACTGAGCCTGTATTTGGTCAGGATCTGTCTCAGCTTTGTGTCTCTGACAGAGAAAAGATACTCTGCTGGAGTTTACTCTTTTTTTAGGGTCCGATAGTAATTTAGTCAACTTTATGTTTTGGTTTCTTTGTCCCAATGTTCCAAATACAATTTTAGTTTGTGGCATAATTTGGGTTACACTGATTTGTGGCTGGTTAGGGTTAGGGTTAGGGTTAGGGTTAGGGTTAGCAGTGCTAGACCAAGCATGGTGTAGGTTAGTTTGGGTTACAGAATTAGTAAACTTCAGTACCAGGGGGCTCTTTTCAAGGTTCAGTTCTTGGGATTGTAGCGCCTTATATTGTAGCGTGTCATTGGGGCTTGATTTAAGGTGCATCCAGAATTTGAGTGCTCTTTTTTGTATACTTATTGCCAATGGAAACCGGCCTAATTCGGCCCTACATGCGTTATTAGGTGTGTTCCTATGTATTGTAAGATGTGTCTGCAGAGTTGAGTGTGTAGGTTCAGGGTTTTTTGTATTCTTGTCCCACGCAGTGTAGTTTTGCTAACAGAGAGGACTGAATAGGGGGATTAAGATACAGGTCAAATAAATCTGTAGTAATTCATAGTGGAGGGATAACATTTTTACCAAGGCTGGACATTCAGAGAAAGGTGGATAGCAGTACTAGCCTCTTTGGGGATTTATCCAAGAGGCCAGTGTTATATAACCCACGTTTACTATCAGCTGGGGTGATATAAATGACATGTCTGGTGGGGCAGTCTGATTATGGAATTAAAACGTTAATTCTGGAACATAACGGCGCCAATTGCCCCTCTCGCCTCCAATTACAGCCAGGCTTTACTGGGAGTCATAAATAACTCAGGTTTCATGGACTTCCTTTCTCTGTAGTTAACATTGTTAACGAGGGACTTATTCTGGCCCATTGGTATTCCTCTGTGTGTCTGTCCGATGCTCCTTGTGTCATTAATGTATGTTTTATGTGGTCCTCTCCTCTCACTCGCAGGGCTCTTGAGTAATGCCTGCATTATAATCATAACTCTGGGTGATAGGAGGAAAGACACACGCAGCAGAGCAGTGCGGTGAAAACACCTGCTCGCCGGCACAGATGGGAACATCTCACAAAACTGTGCATCTGACTGGAGTCGGCTTGCTTACTGTACAGCCAATTAGAGGATATTTTCCCCACTGAACCGTGAAAAGCTGGTCTAAATTTGCATTTGTTGTGCTCAATTTCCTCTGTCGATTTTGAAAATGGCGTCTCGCTGAAACCTCTCGGTGTAAAATGCAATACGGTTCAGTCTTCGCCTGAAAGGAAAGATTAGTTTGCCATTAACCAGTAAATTTATGGTTCAATGAACCTGAGCAGGCTGTTCATAACCTTTCAGTACTATGAGCCTGACCAGGCTGTTCATAACCTTTCAGTACTATGAGCCTGACCAGGCTGCTCATAACCTTACAGTACTATGAGCCTGACCAGGCTGCTCATAACCTTACAGTACTATGAGCCTGACCAGGCTGCTCATAACCTTACAGTACTATGAGCCTGGCCAGGCTGCTCATAACCTTACAGTACTATGAGCCTGACCAGGCTACTCATAACCTTAAAGTACTAAGAGCCTGACCAGGCTACTCATAACTTTACAGTACTATGAGCCTGACCAGGCTGCTCATAACCTTACAGCACTATGAGCCTGACCAGGCTACTCATAACCTTACAGTACTATGAGCCTGGCCAGGCTGCTCATAACCTTACAGTACTATGAGCCTGACCAGGCTACTCATAACCTTAAAGTACTAAGAGCCTGACCAGGCTACTCATAACTTTACAGTACTATGAGCCTGACCAGGCTGCTCATAACCTTACAGTACTATGAGCCTGACCAGGCTACTCATAACCTTAAAGTACTAAGAGCCTGACCAGGCTACTCATAACCTTACAGTACTATGAGCCTGGCCAGGCTGCTCATAACCTTACAGTACTATGAGCCTGACCAGGCTACTCATAACCTTAAAGTACTATGAGCCTGACCAGGCTACTCATAACCTTAAAGTACTAAGAGCCTGACCAGGCTACTCATAACTTTACAGTACTATGAGCCTGACCAGGCTACTCATAACCTTACAGCACTATGAGCCTGACCAGGCAACTCGTAACCTTACAGCACGCACGCAAAATTTCCGTAGTGACTACGGTTGTAGAATGCGGTTGTCACTTTCTTTTATAACCAAACTGTGTGTGAATTTAACAGGATTAAGCTCACCAATGGGGAGTGAGATCCGTATTCAGCTGCAGTGTGTATGTAGCCATTGCGACTGAAGTGGGCCTTTTAGGCAAATACGTGAAAGGTGAGATATGAGATGTTAGTCCACCACCCTGGGAACCCAAGCATGTTACTGCCCACGGATCTGGAGAGCGGGTTCAGCAGCACGCTGATGCTCTGCAGGTGTAGCCAGGGTCAGTTCCAGACCCCATTCAATCTATCCACAGTGCGCTTTGTACTTAATTTTGACTAATCGCTAGTGCACACATTTCCCGTTTAAATATGCAGGTTATTTTAGAACCGTTCTTAATTCATTACATTTACTCTCTGCTTATCTTTTTTGTTATTTTTCTGTTTTGCCTTTCTTTGCACACTCCGGTGCTTTTTAACTGTGTCTGCAGCTCTCTCTTTTAGGACGTTTCAGGGCACCATATGCAAATCGCTGTGCAAATAAAGTTATTAATTTTCCATAACTTTTCAGAAGGACAGCATTGTGTGTGACAGGGACAGATGTAAGGCTTGAGTAGTTCTTGTGCAGTGTGACAGGGACAGATGTAAGGCTTGAGTAGTTCTTGTGCAGTGTGACAGGGACAGATGTAAGGCTTGAGTAGTTCTTGTGCAGTTAAGTAGGAGGGGCTGTGCTTTGAATGGGCCGAGATCTGCATTGAGACGCAAGCAGAGGCTTGTGCTCATTGTTCTCTGCTGTTCTGGGAGCGACGCGCGACACACAAAGCCGCCAACGTGCCCACGCGCTGAGTGGCGTTCCGAATGACATTCCCAGATTAAAATAACTAAAAAAAACTGAAGCCTCTCGGAAAAATGACATTTCCACAATGGCACGGCACAGCCGCGCAATTTTGTCTGAAATCCTGCTTCAAAGACTGCATATTTCACTGCGTTTAGCGTCTCTTTTACCCAAGCGTTTTACACGAAAGGCCATTGTGTTTTTGAGCTATTATACCCGCTTTATATGGGCATCTGAGTGAGATGACTCAGAGAGGTGATGAGTGAGATGCACTTCCACTGTCGCTCCTGGGCCCCTCTTCTATAGCCCTGACAATCAGCCTTTGTGAAACGTCTGGACACAGAAAACCCAAGTGCAGACCAGGATCAGGCAAAGAACGTAGTTTAATAGATCAGTCCAGAGGTCAAAGCCAGGTAAGCAGTCAAAACCAAAAAATCTGAAATGCAGATGTACAAAATCGCTAGGCTAAATTAACGTTGGTAAATACACAAAAAAAGTTGAAAACCAGAAATTAAAAGGCTAAGGTACAAAAAGGGCTAGGCTAAATCGAAGTCAAACAAAGGGTGTCTCAGGAATCTCAGGATATACTCAGGCTTAGTAAAGCGTAGGCACTGGAAATCTGATCAACGTTCTGACAACTAGGCAGAGGAAATGTGGGTCTTAAATACACAACATTAGGGAAACAATAATTCAATAATGAGGAAAGAACGAATACATGGAAGGGACTCGGAAAACATGCATGACAGACAACGGGCTTGAGTAGGAGCAGAGTGTGCACAGCAATAAGGGGAGGCGTGGTCTCTAAGGATAAGCAGCTGAAACAAGTTAACAGGTAGCTCAGGAGCAGCTTAGTAATGCAGGTAGAAAAGCGGGGAAGCTGGTTAAATGTTAGTATCTAACTACAAGACAGACAATTAGTTTAGTAATACACATTTATGTTAATGAGTTTAGTAAAGTGCACATAACTAATAGAGCACCTGAGTGATTGTTAGCGCGGGTTAGTAATATATCAATTATACACGGGAACGAAAGCAGGAAGTAGCAGAAAACGAGACTTCGGAAATACAGCGTTAACCCACAGAAAATCCCAAATAGTGCATGCACGAGACTGGGTAAACAAACGCACAGATGAGACTCGGACAACCCACGAACAGAGGGGGATGCAATGATATGTGGAAAATAATAAATACATGAATGATAATGAAAATAAAAATACAGAACAGACAGACAGATACTCAGAACATAACACTTTGCTTCCAGAAGCTGGGCTTCCCAACCGGGCGGGTGATTATCCTGGGAGCAAGCATCATAACGTTTTTGAGAAGACCATTCACCCATCAGGCGTCGTGACATGGCTGATATTCTGTTTTGCCAGGGGGGCGTGGCCTTCTGGTGAATACACGTAACCCGTAACACCCGTCTGCCCCTCATGACCTTTGATCAGGAGCGTACCGCCCCTTCCGTCTCTCTGATCTCTCGAGTAAGGGGTGGGGGTCGGGTTTGGGGGTGGATGGGGGTGCGTAACACGCGATAGCCGTGGTCTTCTTTGTGCAGGGAAGAGGAGTCCCTCCAGCTCTGTGATTAGAGGCCTCCAGCGCTGAGTAGAGGAGAACGCCTACGACGCTCCGCGCTCACAAAGGAGACATCGCTCTTATGCGGAGACGAGGAGATTCAGCCTGTCAGGAAACAATACAGCGCTTGCTGCCTCTCATGTCACCAGCAGCTCCACTCTTCACCACAGCCTGACATATCCAGGGTTCCGGATTACTGTACCACTAGTGTTAGTGTTAGTCCAATGCAGCTGAGCTATTTTCTGTGCATTTAAACATGGTGGCTAAGTTTAGCTATTTTGTGGGCATTTAAACATGGTGGCTAAGTTTAGCTATTTTGTGTGCATTTAAACATGGTGGCTAAGTTTAGCTATTTTGTGTGCATTTAAACATGGTGGCTAAGTTTAGCTATTTTGTGTGCATTTAAACATGGTGGCTAAGTTTAGCTATTTTGTGTGCATTTAAACATGGTGGCTAAGTTTAGCTATTTTGTGTGCATTTAAACATGGTGGCTAAGTTTAGCTATTTTGTGTGCATTTAAACATGGTGGCTAAGTTTAGCTATTTTGTGTGCATTTAAACATGGTGGCTAAGTTTAGCTATTTTGTGTGCATTTAAACATGGTGGCTAAGTTTAGCTATTTTGTGTGCATTTAAACATGGTGGCTAAGTTTAGCTATTTTGTGTGCATTTAAACATGGTGGCTAAGTTTAGCTATTTTGTGTGCATTTAAACATGGTGACTAAGTTTAGCTATTTTGTGTGCATTTAAACATGGTGGCTAAGTTTAGCTATTTTGTGTGCATTTAAACATGGTGGCTAAGTTGAGCTATTTTGTGTGCATTTAAACATGGTGGCTAAGTTTAGCTATTTTGTGTGCATTTAAACATGGTGGCTAAGTTTAGCTATTTTGTGTGCATTTAAACATGGTAGCTAAGTTTAGCTATTTTCTGTGCATTTAAATATGGTGGCTAAGTTTATCTATTTTCTGTGCATTTAAACATGGTGGCTAAGTTTAGCTATTTTGTGTGCATTTAAACATGGTGGCTAAGTTTAGCTATTTTCTGTGCATTTAAACATGGTGGCTAAGTTTAGCTATTTTGTGTGCATTTAAACATGGTGGCTAAGTTTAGCTATTTTGTGTGCATTTAAACATGGTGGCTAAGTTTAGCTATTTTGTGTGCATTTAAACATGGTGGCTAAGTTTAGCTATTTTGTGTGCATTTAAACATGGTGGCTAAGTTTAGCTATTTTGTGTGCATTTAAACATGGTGGCTAAGTTTAGCTATTTTGTGTGCATTTAAACATGGTGGCTAAGTTTAGCTATTTTGTGTGCATTTAAACATGGTGGCTAAGTTTAGCTATTTTGTGTGCATTTAAACATGGTGGCTAAGTTTAGCTATTTTCTGTGCATTTATACATGGTGGCTAAGTTTAGCTATTTTCTGTGCATTTAAATATGGTGGCTAAGGTTCTGTAAGCTGGGCAAAGTTATTCAAAAGATAGGTCTAATCCTTCCAAGATTTGACATTTGTTAAACATTCTGCATAAGCCCCGATATGACATAATATCCCACATAAGTCTCCTACATTCTTTATTTCATTTCCTAGTCTGAATTAATAGAAAAGTTCCGATGACTTATGGATGATGGATTTCAAGCATGGATATTATATTATATTACACTAAGCATATTTTCAGGCTTGCTTTCTGATAGATGTAAGCCTAGTCATGTGCCTAGCTATCAAAATAAGTTATTGCAACTTTTTTTCAATGTTGCAGCAAGGTTTCGGTGAACAATAACGCAGTAGCCATATTATTATTTCGTTTTTAACCCACTTTTAACTCCCCAAACCACAGCATTCAAGATACATTGTTCCACAAGGTCCAGATCACATATATTTTATTTATCTATGTTTGTACCCAACAGCACTCAATGTTTTAATTTTCCAAACGCAAGCACACACGCACGCACACACACACACGCACACACACACACACACACACACACACATGCACAGACACAAACACACAGAGTGGTTAGACACCCAGCAGAATCTCCCTCCAGTAATGATGTCCGTTGGAAAATGGGATTAGAATTTTGTGGAATCCTGATTTCTTCTAACTGGAAGTCAGAGCCGGTTTTGGGCATAGGCAGTATAGGCAAATGCTAAGGGCGCCACCACCCAGAGGGGACGCAACAAATGAAAAAAAAAAAAAAGTTTCGCTTTAAAAAAATAAGAATAATTTTTTAATAATTTTTTACTAATACTACTAGTTAACACTGTTATTTCGAAATATTAAATAACCCCACAACAACCAGCGTAGCGCTATAGCATAGCCTATTAAATAATCATAATTTCTTAGGTCATGTCACCCCGCCCCCCTCCAGCCAGGCAATTAGACTTTACCTGCGCTCCCTCTCTGGGCAATGGTAAAGTGTGGCTATCTGACGTGACCCTCGCATTATATGCTATCAACATGTCGAAAAGACCGAAGCTGTCCGGTGCTCAGGGAAGGAAAAGAAGGAAAGAAGAGGAGGAACAACGTGAAAAGGGCAGAGGTACAGTAACGTTAATGTGATTAAATGAATTGTCTAGTGCTCTCTGACTTTAGGCGCATCCTGCCCCGGTACCGGGGGCGCTTGGGTTGAAGTCCCTTTATAGAGAGAGTAGCGACAACTAACGATTTGACGCCATTTTGAGTCCATTAAGTGCGGAGCCGCCGTATGGCGCTAGTGCATTGAACCGTGTATTCCATTATGTTCTCTATGTATGAGAGATGGGAATGGTCTTTTCCATGTTGATAATGAACAAATTATGTGAAGATGACAAAATAGAAGATTTATGACAACTAAGAGCCATATGATAAATAAGAAAATCACAGAGCTGGTTGTGATTTAACAGTCACAGACGTTTAGAACTAGGGATGCTAGTCGGTTAAACTTACTATTTTATTAATGTACACATTTAAATTACATATTGACATAATTTGCACTGAAATTTCATGTTTCATGGTCAAATGTTGCTTTATAAAAAAACGAGAATCCGTTACTAATGTTAACAACGCCGGATTAAAAAAATAATTTAAAAAAACGAAGGAAAACAAAACGCATTAGCCTGTTCGCCCTGCAAGTTAAACCAGCGAGGTGGAAAGAGTAAGTAGGCCTATCGCGTTGTTGAATAGCCCAATAAAACTAATCTAATGTCACGTCGATCAGTCGGCCTAATTGTTATTTTTTTGTGTTCCTATTATTGGTAGCTTTTCTGATGACCGATTATTATTTTTTACTGTATTTGCTATGCGATCGCGTTTACCCAATGAAAATGCCGTTGTAATAATCAGGCACGTTTCCTAAAAATGTTTTGTTACGTTGAATAGTTTTCAATAAATGTTATTTGTTAACTTTTATTTAGTGAGTTGTCATGTTTTGTAGGATAATGTGCAATGTTCATAATGCAAGGCGCAAAGTGCCACATTTCAGCGGCATTTAAAATACGATTTGGTTATTGAAGAATGTGATTAATGGTTTCAAATGGCTCTTATAATATACGCAATATTTTTAATAGATTAAATTGTGCTCAATTTTGACTGTTCTCTAAGCTCAAGCTCACCAAAACTTACCTGAGATCTACTATGGTGCAAGAACGTCTCAGTGGACTTTCCATCATAAGCATAAATCATGTGGTCTCAAAACAGTTGTCTTATGATGATGTCATAGATGACTTTGCTGCAAGAAAAGGTTAGGAAAGTAAGACTGTAGGTAAAGTGAGCTTGATGAGGGGGCTTCTAAGTCTGTTACAAGTCGAAGCCTTGTGCTTGTGTGCCTTTTGTGTTTGTGTGCAATTATTTGTGTGCAATTATTTCTTTATTTATTTTACTTTATTTTACTAAGTTAATTGTAATTATATTTGACCTTACTTTATTTATGGCAGTAGGTTACTGGTTTCTTTAATATATATATTAAAGATAATATATTGTAAATATCTATAATAATAATGTCACTTGTTCACTGTTTTTATGTTAACTGTTTGATTTTGTGGGTTATTTTCAGTAAAAGAAAAATGTGAAAACAAGTGTGAGTGCATGTTATTGGTAGTGAATAAACTGTGATGCAAGGGGGCGCCAGATAAAATCCTGCCTAGGGCAGCCAATTGGTCAGAGCCGGCCCTGCTGGAAGTGGAGGCCCGTAAAGAGGTCCGAAATCCAGGGAAGGATGAAAACTTCAGGAGGGAACACACATGTGCGTTAGACTCCTGGGGTCAAAGGTCAGTCGGTTTTACTGGATAAGGATGTGTGGGCACTGCCCATATTTGAGAGAAGCCGCTCACCTGGAAAAGCTGGTCAATGAGCAGCTTCAGAATGAGTGAGCAGGTTCTGTATAAGTTTCTAAAAGAGATGGGCCCCTTTCTTCACTCAAGTTCCACAATAGGCTTATAGTGAAGGGCCTCAATTAATTAAGTTCTATTCTTCCACCGTTTGAAAAGCTCTTGCACAAAAAAGCTTGGGTGTTTCATATCTCAGCTGTTTGTGTCACTTAAAGATGCCAGTGTATTAACGGTGAATGCTATTTATTTATTATTGCAACAGCTGCAGTCAGTGGCAATTTTGGAAGGTAAAATTCTGATCATCAACTCAGACAGCAAGGCCACTACAAATAACAGTTATATTTCCTTTTCTTATCTTGCTAAGCTGCACGCACACACATTCACATGCACACACTCGCACACACACGCACACACCCTTTCTTATCTTGCTAAGCTGTCAGGCTTTCAGTGTGATTTCCCCCTCACTCATAAGGGGTTTGACGGGGGGAATTGGGGAGTGAGACTAGATTCAGCTGTAAATTAGGCTGGTACAGTATGGAACACATGACTGGCTAAAAGTCATCAAGGGTCTGACGTATCAAACAAGCCCCAAATCAGCACTCTGCGCCCAGATATGGAGTAGATGTGGATGGATCCTTTTAATGGTTGTTTCTCCTGACTTTTTTCCCCATAGAGTTTTATCGAAAAATTAGTCAGGAGAAATAACCCTTGCAGTGATCCATCCACATCTACTCCATATCGGGCAACAGAGTGATGGTTTGGGGCTCGTTCGATAGCTCAGACCCTTGACCAGCCATTTAGCCAGTCATGTGTTCCATACTGTACCAGCCTAATTTACAGCTGAATCTAGTCTCACCCCCCAATTCCCATAGAGATCAATGAAGACTTTCCGTCCCCACTGTATATACAGGCCTTCAGGTGTACAGTAGTGCTCACATATATACAGGCCTTCAGGTGTACAGTAGTGCTCACATATATACAGGCCTTCAGGTGTACAGTAGTGCTCACATATATACAGGTTTGTGTGAGTCAGGAGAAAAATTAGCTCCTGAAATGCAGTATTGATCTGTTGTGATTATATTTGCTCAGGTCTTAGTGGATCAATGGGATCGACGCTCTCTGTCTAGAGCTTGCACGGGCTGCTAGCACGCCACGCTGTGTGCTTACAAATCACACCTTCCAGTGCGTGCGTGCGTGCGTGCGCATATGTGTGTCTGCATGTGTACTTACGTGCGCGCGTGTGTGTTTTTACCTGTGCATACACGGAGAGACCCCGTTTGAATATCTGTTACAATCTCGTCACAGAATCGTTTTTTTTGTCTCTTTTTTGTTTGCTTTTCTTGTGAAAATAGCGTGGGATATTGGGTCAAACACGAGAGAGAGAGAGAAAACAGAGAGAGATAATAGAGTGAGAGATAGAGAGAGGCAGAGATAGAGAGAGATATGGACAGAATAGGAGCCAGATAGAGAGAGACAGAGAGAGATAAGAGAGTGAGAGTTGGGGAGAGTGAGTGATGTAACGACCAGACATTTCCACTTCATCAAGTGACCCCCCCCCCCTCCTCCTCCCCCAGGAGTCCAGCAGGGGTGTGACATAAGTAAGAAGGGGCGGGGCTTCAGAGGGCAATGCTATAGAGATCCCCCCTCGCCCCCCCAGGATGCAGACGTGAGGGGGGGGTTTATGCGGCCTGGGCAGGGTCGTTTGGGGAACGCGAGCGCGATCAGAATATCGCGGTTCCCACCGCCGCGCTACCTCGCCGTGCCAGGGTCTGGCAGGCCCCTCCACATCGCCTCTCAGCTCGGTTAAAGATCGATCGGCTCCTCGTTCTTTTCTCCGCCGTGGCCAGATGACAGATAGATTTCACACAGCGCTGCGGGAGAGCTTACAATACAAACATGACATGCTGCCAAAATACATTACATACATACATAAATAAATAAAATGAATAAAAAATGTGGCAGTAGTAATATGTCATTCGTGCTGCATGACAGGGCTATCCGACTTGACCTTACTCTAGGCCTGATCCCTGAGAGACTATGTGCGCTTTCATCACGTCTGTCAATAACTGCCAACGCGTCCAGATCAGCATATGAACAGCATCAGCTCAGTGCCAACCAAGGGACTGTTTCAGTCTGTTTACAGTACTCCTGAGTTAGGGCTCAGTCTTGCCAATATATTATATAATAATAATTGTAATACCCGACTGGTTTTAAATGTTAGGTTTGTGAAATCTGCTTTTGCGCTGTAGCAATGCCAATGTATCTGTGGATCACAGAGTACAGTCACATCTAAATTCAACAATTCAATTCAAATACACACACATACATGCACAAACACACGTGCACATACTGTACATGTACATACACATAGATACACACATTTACAAACACATGCACATACTGTACATGTACATACACATAGATGCACAAACACAGAGCTAACCAGGTAAAGTGAAGCTGGAGAAAAAATGAGAACTTTTAAAGTTAAAAAAAACAAAAAACACCCGTTTGTTTGGAAGGCAGTTAATTCTTACCTTTCTTCTTCGATAAGTCTCCTCTCTGTTATTGATTGTGGAAATGTCAGTATTATTTATGTACTGTATGTATTTATATATATATATATATATATAATGTATATACATTTTTTGTATTTATACTTTTAATATATTTATATTTTAAAGTCCTGTGTCAATTGCAGTTTTCACAAGTGTCCTATTAGCTGTCATGTAATGTAAGACTCATTAATATAAATATGAATGGATTTGTTCTAGCCACGCATCGGTAATGCAGAAGAGAGTAAGTGTGTGTGTAAGATTACTGAAGCAGCCAGATGAAAGCATGCTCTATAGGCTGAGGTGGATGTAGGTGCTAAATGAGCCGTGCTCTAATGGGATTATATCTTATTAATGTTTTCATTCAGCCTCTGGGGCGTTTTCCAGCACTACACCATATGTGCCTCAACGAATGCGTGACTTGGGAACCTGCATCTTTAATTCACGGGTCTGAGTCCTCATTGGATGTGTTCAAATGGTCCTGGTGTTCTCAGGTGCTCTTTGGAATGTTCCTGGTGTTGTCAGGTGCTCGTTGGAATGGTCCTGGTGTTGTCCAGTGCTCTTTGGAATGGTCCTGGTGTTGTCCAGTGCTCTTTGGAATGGTCCTGGTGTTGTCAGGTGCCTTTCAGAATGATCCTAATGTTGTTAGGTGACACGCTATGACAGACTCGCTTGCCAAGCTCACCCCCCCCACCGCCATTAAACAAAAAATCACACCCATCAAAATTTTGCGATCTCACCTCTCAGGAAAGCACTTTCCTTTATGTTGCCGTCATCAGGAGCTGTTGGGTTTTATGGAGTCTTGGCTCCGGCGTCGGTTAACTGGATCCGAGCATAATTACAGATACTTCACCCATCTGGAGGGGCGAGCACACGCCTCCCGGCTGGATTCTCCGTCCCGTTTGATGAGTTGATTTACAGCCGTCGTTAGCGCATAATGACAGATCATCTCTTTAGGACCTCTGATTGGCTGACGTGTACGGTGGTGTACGGATGCACCAGGGCACAGAGGAGCCGGTGTGCAGCTCTGCACTGCCCAGAATGAAGCCTCATTTCTGCCTCATAAACGTTCTTTATACACAATCAGCCCGGAAATAAACAGCCTGCTGCAATAAGCAAGTTACTGTATGATAGAACCGAGCTGTCCGAATTTAGCCACGCCCCTTCCCTCTGTCCATCACAGACCGTTACTGTATGATAGGATTCTAAAACAGAGCTGTCCCAATTTAGCCACGCCCCTTCCCTCTGTCCATCACAGACCGTTACTGTATGATAGGATTCTAAAACAGAGCTGTCCCAATTTAGCCACGCCCCTTCCCTCTGTCCATCACAGACAGCAGGTCGTCATCAGGTAGGAGACAGCAAAAATGCGGCACCGGATTCGCCCCATGCCCGGAGCTCCTGTGGGTTCTTTCACAACTTTATGGCCCCTGACTGGATCCATGGCGACTGCGCTGAGGATGGAATTACCCTTTTGAAAATCCGAGAGAGAGATAGACAGAGAGATAGAGAGAGAGCAAGAGAGAGATGCGGACAGAGCGAGAGAAAAAGATAGAGAGAATGAGTGCAAGAAAGAGAGAAGGCGAGCCTGGTGTGATGTCACTGTTGGTCTCAGACACACGGGTTGTGTGAGATATGAGTAGGCCATGAAAGGCAGTGCATGGCTTATGTGAGATGGAGTTGAAGTGCAGACTGTCAGCTTAAATTTGAGCATATTTTAATCCATATCGGATGAATCGTTTCAAAATTAAAGAACCTTTAGTACACAGCCCCCGCTTCCCATTTTCGAGCATCAAAAAATATTGGACAGTTTAACATAATGTAGAATGAAGTAATCTTCAAGCACTTCAACCTCATTTTCAATATCATTGTATTCTTTCAAACAAAGTGCTAGAGTACAGAACCAAAATAACAAAAAATGTGTCACTGTCCAATGGATTATGGTGCTCACTGTAAATGCAGTCTTGACCTCCATGATACAAAATGTTAATGTTTATAATATTTGGAATAAAGCTTATTTCAGCTGAATGACAGAAAGCTGTCCGGTATTCAGCTGCTGTTTTTGTGCATATGTCTGCTATAAAACGTTTAACATTTTTATCTAGCGCCCCCTACAGGCAGGCTGTTTAGTATGATATAAATAGAATTGTGACCTGTATACTGCAAAATATTTAATTTATGAAATATGCAAATATAAGCAGTGCTCTTATTTCCTACTTAAATGTTCTATAACCCAAATACTGAGCAAATAATGACTGCAAAATATTGAACAAATACTGATTACCAAATACTGACCACTGACCGCCAGGTCAATCGTATGCGTTAGTGTGTGTGGATTGGTATGTATATGTGGGTTAGTGTCTGTGGGTAGGTGTGTGTGTATATATTAGTGTCTGTGTGTTGGTGTGTGTCTGTGGGTTGGTGTGTGTGTGTATATATTAGTGTCTGTGAGTTGGTGTGTGTGTAACATTTACAGATATGTTTCCAATGTTCACATGTACAAATAAAAAGCTTGGCTTGCGAACTGGCGAATTTACATTTGCCGATCGAAGAACACGCATGATCTGCTTGGATTTACGGACAGAATTTTGAGACAAATATTCCGCTGTTTTTCACCGTGTCGATTCACGCTCGCTTAACTTGCAATTCGTAAACTAAACTTCTTCTTCTTTGGTGCTACATAACACGGCGGTTTGTGTGTTCAGCTCATCAGCGCCACTTTTAGAACAAGTGGCCAAAATTGCACATTATCTTTAAGAAGTGGATTCATGGTACATTTAATTAAAACAACCGAGTTTTGAGTTTATTTAGGTTGTAAAGTTAACCCCACGCTAATCTTGCGATGGCAAGTTTTTTAAATTATGATTTACGAAACACAAGTTGAGAGGTGTTTGTGTGTGGATGGAAAACACATACTTGTGGATTATTTTTACGAAACACAAATTGAGAGGTGTGTGTGTGGATGGTAAATACAATTGTGTATTATATCTACGAACACAAATTAAGAGGTGTGTGTGTGTGGATGGTAAATACAATTGTGGATTATACTTTTGTGCTTGTTTATTTTTGATAGAAATCTACCTCCATACTTTGTGGGTTGGTGTGTGTTTAGGCAAAATTCTACATTTTAATTAGAAGAATATGTACATTTTCACTGGACATGAGGTGAAATTGATATATTTGTAAACAGAAGATTTTTCAGCAAACCATTGTCCCCCCATTCAACAATTCATGGGCATCACAGCCCCCCCTTGAGATTTGAGTGGTACGTAATCTCTGTCTGAAACTAAGAGTGAAATCTCCCCCTCCTGCTAATCCCAGCAGGCTCATGGCAGGGCGGTATTCGGTTTCCACGGTGCTCCTCAGGGTGTCCTCGTCCCGAGAAGGCAAAACGTTTAGAATTACTCATGTTCAGTGCATGTCTAGTACTTTTCCATTATGATAGAAACTTATGAATTTTGGCGTTTCCTGTTTTGCATAAACTGACTCTGCTTTTGTGGCAAATCCTTTATCTGAAGAATGTTTCTCAGGACAGTTCTGAGGCCCTCCCTCTCAGAACTCTCAGAACACAGGCCCAAGGTCACCCATTCGAAACTCAACTACCACAGACAAGTTTATACATTCTATTTACAACATATACTTTTATAGGATTAAATGTTAAATTCCCACAATTCCCTCCTTTGATCCCGTCTTGGGATCAACACTATACAGCGGTATTTCAAGCTTGTATGGGTGATATCTTCACTCAATACCTGAAGCAGGTACACATTGCGAACCCAGTTTTCTTAATTTTATTTACTCTAACTATCAGGGTTATAATACTGGCACAGCGGTAAGCAATGATGTCAGAGCTCTTACTTAATCACCAGGAAAACCTCCAATAGGCAAAACCACAGAACTCTAGACTGAGTCTGCTGCTGATGAGGACATGTCTCTGTCCGATATCCATCTTAAGCGATACTCCTTCATTTTTAATACATTTTACTTTTTATCCTTCTATCAAGAGGAAAGAAAATCCTAGCATTTTGGCAACAGTGCATTGGCAGCTTTTTCTAAACATTTTATCACAATATAGTTACATGGGGGTTTCTTCTTCAGGGGTTAGTGCATGTCCCGCATTGGTGATGATTTCTACAATTTGTGGCATCACAATCATTTGGTGTTCAGGTCCCAAAGTGCCATCAGAGTTAATATCTGCTGGAGTATACCCACGAGCCTCAAGCTCCTCGTACAACACAATCGCTGACTCTCCAAACCAATAGGCATTACTGAATTTCTCATCATCTCTCAGGGCCAATAAGAGATTTGGCTTTTCTGTTCTGTAACAGCAACGCCATCCTGACCCTCCTCCCTGGGCATGTTTACAGTGGGGATTTCCAATCGGGCAGTTAGGGGTGTAGGGAGGTTCTGGTATCTCCCACATGGTTGGCATAGGCATAGGGTGCTCATCACATGGTTCAATCAGTAATGGTAGTACAAAACATTTAATCGACTAACATACGATACTTTTACCGCAAAATTATGTTGGCTTCTTCTTCTTTGGTCCAAGTAGCCTCAACGTCGGACCAATGGACAGAGGAGAGGTTACTAGCACATCACTCAGCCACGGTCTTTCTTTGGCAGATTATGTAATGCATCTATGTGTGTGTATTCTCTCTATCTGCCATTGATGAGGGAGCACATAGCTCCTGGTTGTGTAATTCTTTCTTCGTGTGTGTGTATATTCAGTGTTAGTGTTACTTTAATATACACCCAATCCCCGGGCGTATTCCACCTAAGCCCCAAGGAAATGTCGTCTGTCCTTTTCCCCTGTTGGAAAATAATCTTGCACATTCCGGTTAAGTGTTACACATAGCTTGCCAGTTCCCTCTTGAGCTGTTCAAGCGGGGTCCATTGTACGGACCTCATACAAACGGCATAGGCCCTCCTATGGTCGATTGTGCCCTATTGGGGAAAAACTGATACTTTCCAAATTATTATACATCACCACTTCCCCCCTTGCGCAATGGTCCTGCCCATGCGCATCCTTAATCACAATTTGCTCTGTGTGTGTTATCTGTTTATTAGTTGCTCGAGGTTGTGTGCTTCTGTCTTCTTGGGCCCAATATCTGCAGAGAAACCTGACAATTTCAGTTAGTCACACAGTACTTTGTCATCTCATCTCCAATCCCCTGTAATTCTTCACAGCAGTGATAATTCGTCCCTGGAATTATCATTGGAGTTCCTGTCATAAATTTAAAAAATGGGAGAAATTAGCAATAATTAGTGGGGCCTAGTTCAGCTCTCATTTTCAGTAGAGCTGCTTGAGAGCCGCCCCCCAGTTCCTGCTGGAAACAGAGAAGAACTCCTTATTAGTCTTTTCCCTTCACTTAGGGTACCTTTTCACATACGGGGCAGCGTAGGATTTATTTGTCTGTTCAGTTTATTTATTTATCTTTGTTTTGGTTGTGCACCTAAACTGACAACCCCTTAGGAGAGATCGCATTGCCGGGTTTCACTTTGATGGTTTTTAGACAAAATCAAACAATTAAACACAAAACAAAACCACACAACTTAGGATGTAAATGAAACTAATTATTTATCTGCACCCGAACAAAAAACACAAACATTGGGAAGGTGGCCTTGCCCTCCACTTCCCCCAGCTTAAACAATTTTCTCCTACTTTTTCTTTGATCAGATCCTCATAACCAATCTTACCTAGCACATCTGCGTCTATACATAATAGAGATAAGGCATTCAGCCTGCCTTATTGCATAGTTGTTCTGAGGGGATTTCCTAAACAAAACGCTTGTTAAACTAGTGTTTAACAAATAAACTGAAATAAATTTAACGATGTTCTATCAAAAAAGGCTGGAATAAACAAAACTAAATAGTACTGAAAATGAATTTATTCGTAAACTAAATGAATTAAAAATATCTCCAAGAATAGTATTAACCGTATTCAAGATATATAAAACGTACTTACATTTTAATCGATTAAACAGCCAGAGCTGAGTGTGCTATTGGACTAGTCATTACGCAACTCAAAGCAAGAATGAGGTAATGAATGCACATGCAATTAACATATTGGTTATATTTGTGTAGCCTATATAAAACATGGTTATAGCATGGCCTCCTTAAAATAGCCTACATTTATTGTGCTATTTCGATACAAAAGAAAACAAAAATGTGCTTTATTTAATCAATATCATTATTTGAAATGGTTTAATAACGGGCAGACTTTCATTAACTAGGGGTAGTCTGTGGTCAGTACAGTTCGCTACAGTTCCTGACCGCTGATGCGCACTCAAGCATATGAACGAATCATTGAGTGATGATCCGGTACACTCAATTCACTTTAAAGATTCGTTCAAAAAGATTCGTTCGTTCACGTACTGCACATCACTAAGACACGCTCGCGCATGCCCACTACACTGGTTAAAGAATGAGTTGAATGGTCGTTCCTGACAGTGTTGTTGTTATACAATATATACACATACTCGGTTAAATCACACTAAAACACTTTCTATGTCTTGGCTGCTGGAAACTACAACTAAAGTTCCCTCATGGGAAAATAAGTTATTCTATCCTGTTCTATTCCATTCTCTTCTCTGCTATGCTGTTGTGACAAATTATAGATTATTCATTATTTATATACAATTATATAACATACTGTAGGACCAACTATATCAAAATGTAGTGTCAATATGAATATGTCTTTCTGTGGTAGGATGAATTGCACAAAAGGCCCATATGTGCACAACAGCACATATAAAAGGCCTCAGATTCAAGGGCAGACAATCACGCTGGAAAAATCAGCTCATTATTTGTATCGGAGTGTGCTCAATGAACAATGGTCCCACGCTAGGCACCCAACATGAGCTCATCTCGACACCTGTAAATCAAGGACATATACACACACCCACATGCAGGGAAATTGAAACAGCCACACCGCAAACACACTCCTCAAAATTTCCCACGGCGAGGTTTAGTTATCTCCAAAAAGGAGGCAATGGACCCATTCATTCACACACACACACACACACAGGCAATTAAATGTTCCTAGCCCGTCTGAAGAGATAAGCATGAACTACTCCCCACACATTCTTTGTCTGGAAGATCATCCAGCACGCTAGCCTTGAAAATGTATGTGTGTGTATGAAGTTTGAGGAACTGATAGAATTTATTAAATCCAAATAAAACATTTATCTTCTATCTTTACAAACATTGGTGTAAAAACTATGTATTGGACTACTATTGTCAAACCGTGACTAGGATGTTTCTGATATGATTAAATCATAGCATTTCATCAAAACTACCATATAAATAAGGGTCATATGTAATGCTTAATTAGGACAGGCCGAGACCTCTGCAGACCATGGAAAAAGTAATCGCCCACGTAATGGGAACACCCCAAAAAGGGGGGGGGGTCGCAATAACACACAAGATGTCAGCTGAACTTCATGGTGCTCTGTTATGTTTTGCTTCTGTCATTAACGGACTTGTTTTTACGTCTTGCGGGTTCAGACTGGACTATGTGATTGAGTGTTTTTAACATATGTATGTTTTAGCCGATCAGCCTGGGTATGTATATTTGTGCTAAACCTTTTATAATAAATTACGTTATACCAGACTCTAGAATGTTGTGTCTATTTTGGAAGAAAGTTTGAATTACGTGTAGTGGAATGGTCCTGACCCCTCCCGCCAGGACGGTGAAAGGATTGTTCGATTTATTATACTTCACTAGCATGAAGCTATAACTGTATAACTATAACTATAACTGCGTGTATTATCTGCATTAACCAGAGGTTTAAAATCAGTACATTGGCCTGCATTACTTACTTATTTATTTATTTGGTAAATCAGACCTTTTTCTTCACGAGATTCAGGGTGCTCATGCCGAACTACAGTTCCCTTTATACAACATCATTTCAACAACCATTTTATTTTATTTATTTCACTTAAATTAAAGCCTGCTAATATATATGTAGGTTTCTGTATTGCCATACCCGTTCTGTATGCAAAAATCCTCTAGATTTACAGAATTTAAAAGTTAAAATCTTTACCACAAATTGTTACCGAATTGTCAAACTTGTGTTACAAAATGAGCCTTTACTCAATTTATCTCTTTCAAACACTTTGAAGGACAAAAAATACGGTTCGGTTATCATGCTGAGATCAATCCTAGTTTTTATTTATTTATAACCATAGGCTAAAACCTTCTCCACAGCGAATTCGCTGTAGCCAGTAGCCTATGCTATTTGAGCACAATAAACTGCAACAGGCTGTTTTGCCCCACAAGACGTCTGCAACTAAATCGAATCACTACCTGAAAATAGAGAACTGAGTAGCACATAACTCCAAGCCAGTCAAAGGACAAACTTACAAATTAGTGCGCTCAGAATTTTCCATGAAAATAAACTGCATATATGTATAATATCATATAATATATATGTAATGTAATAACAAATTAACTAATAACGCAAATTGAATTACACTTTCACTTCCTTCTATGTCCTTCTATCACTTTCTGTCACAATCCTATGCAAGTTTCCCTCGCGTATAACTTCCACTTATCTATCTGTACTAACCATAAACCTAATCAACCGTAAACTCTGATTAAGATCTTCCACACTTCTCTGCACAACACTGTTTACACTTTCCCAGGCGGGTCTTCATTACGATGCGTCTGATCATAAGTTTCACAAATCTTATAGTACACTGAGATTATAACACAAACTATTGCAAATATATCATACATTGTAGTATAGCTCCAGAGACACAGAAAATAATTGGGCACATAATTTAACTCTTTTTCTTAAGTTCTCTCCTACATGAGCTATTACGGTAATTCTGGTGGTCAGGTTACACACACTGCAAAACGAAAGCTACGGGATCTTTTAACAAAATAAACTCTGCTTATTTCACTCAAGGTTCAAAGCACTGCAAGTATTTTTAGTTTTCCTTTATAAATTCACCAATAATGTGCCTTCTACCCACTTAATAACTGCTCACTTCATTACGAAGGCTACAACTCAACAAGCCAAAAGTATTTGGACGCCTTTATGCGTGCACCGTTAGATTGTCTGTTCTTCCAGTCTCTCCGCTATCGGTATTGGCTGCCCACGATCAACAGGACACTATAATTTGTTCAATCAGAATCCCACTTTATCACAATATACCATGAGTTAGGCTTTCCATTCACTTTGAAATCACATTCTTCTGGATTAAACAATTTGCAAGCATTTTCTTCTAAACTACTCAGCTGATTTAACATAAACACAACACAGCTCATACACAACCCACACAGCGCTGTAATCTCATACTTGTGTCGACACACATGGCCATCACTCATACACAACCCACACAGCGCTTTTTCTCAGACAAAAATGGTTTGTCTGGCTCGGGGAACCATCCCAATTTGTTCCACTCGGCTAAATATTTAGTCAATTTATCACGACGCTTTTTCAATTCCTGGGCACATAATTTTGTGCTCAGATTGTCCCATAGTTTACGCAATACTTCTACTGTAGTAGCCATTTTATTTTATTCCGTAAAACGTTATTTATTACTTAGATATTGACTCGTTTTAATTTCTACTTTTTACTGTTTACTGTTTTATGTTTGATTAGGACCCACAATTTAACAGTTCTAATTAAATTAACACAACCTTATTTCCCTTAATTATTCACCAAATATCAGTTATATTGCAGTCATTGGCTGTGATCAGCTGCATTCAGTTACTCATTTAATTTTCTCAATGCACGTCTGCATTATCAGAAAATATTTTCACTGAATCAGTATCACGAAGGCTTACAATGACACCCACAATTTTGTTTATCCCCTTTTATCATTTTAATACAGCAGATATACAACAGATAAAATAAAAAATAAAAAACTCAAAGACCTGTTTATGAATCAAAACTGTATTCCATGAATCAAGTCCTTTTTGTTTGTTTATACTGTGGACTTTTATCGCAATTCTAGCTCGACTGTCCGGTTCGAGTTACCTCACTTCAATTCTAGCTCGACTGTCCGGTTCGAGTTACCTCACTTTTATTATCGCAATTTTAGCTCGACTGTCCGGTTCGAGTTACCTCACTTTTATTATCGCAATTTTAGCTCGACTGTCCGGTTCGAGTTACCTCACGTTTATTATCGATTGTCCGGCTCGACTGACCTCGTTCCCATTGATAACACTAGATCAATGGTAACCACAGTAACTCACGTATTTTCGTTCCAGAGGTGCATTTATACAAGTCCTTTATGTAAAAGTTGATAATGGCCCAGAATCTTAAGGCTGAATTCGTTTCCAAAAGACCACTCCCTTAGTATCACTTTACACAAATCCCGCAAAATTGACCCGCAAGTTTTTAATGACAAACAATTTTATTCAATACTTTCGTTGTATCTTTTATTCTTTTTAAAGTTGGGTCATGGAATACACCTTAAATCATTTCAATCGTCTGACACATTTTAGTTTTCACAAATCAGTGTTATATCTAAAATTTTGGAAATAGTCAGTTATATTTCTCAGACATTCTCTAAAATATCCTATGCAGATTTTATGAAAAAGGTTCTGCTTACCTTATCTTTTTGAGGCCTCAGAATGTCCAAGAGATTAAACCAGCAATTTCTTTTCTTTTGGACTCGTCCGAGATCCACGACCCCTCCCCACGTCGGGGTCACCAATTGTTAGCAATTAAAATATATTGCTTTTCGTGGTCGAGGAGGTGGATCAAGGATACTCTTCAATTCAATTCAAATGGTTAAAACACTTTGTCTTTATTGTGTCAGCTCGAAGTCTTTACAGAAGAACACAATGGATCTGTGGTCCTCTGGAAGCGCACGCTCGAAGCGCGCACGCTCGCTCGTGCACGCTCTCGCTCGTGGACCCCCCCCATCTCTGCTACTGTGGTGCTTATATACTGTATGCTAAAAAGGGGTATGTCTTCTACCTTCCATTTTCATACATCACTGGGCGTATAATTAAAACCAATCAAACGTTTAGAATTACTCATGTTCAGTGCATGTCTAGTACTTTTCCATTATGATAGAAACTTATGAATTTTGGCGTTTCCTGTTTTGCATAAACTGACTCTGCTTTTGTGGCAAATCCTTTATCTGAAGAATGTTTCTCAGGACAGTTCTGAGGCCCTCCCTCTCAGAACTCTCAGAACACAGGCCCAAGGTCACCCATTCGAAACTCAACTACCACAGACAAGTTTATACATTCTATTTACAACATATACTTTTATAGGATTAAATGTTAAATTCCCACACATCCTAGCAGAGTTCAGACTCACATCCTGGCAGAGTTCAGACTCACATCCTAGCAGAGTTCAGACTCACATCCTGGCAGAGTTCAGACTCACATCCTGGCAGAGTTCAGAATCACATCCTAGCAGAGTTCAGACTCACATCCTGGCAGAGTTCAGACTCACATCCTGGCAGAGTTCAGACTCACATCCTAGCAGAGTTCAGACTCACATCCTGGCAGAGTTCAGACTCACATCCTAGCAGAGTTCAGACTCACATCCTGGCAGAGTTCAGACTCACATCCTGGCAGAGTTCAGACTCACATCCTGGCAGAGTTCACACGCACACACACACGCACACACACACCTGATCCCAGCAAACTGAAACCAACATAACCACCCGCATACACACACACACACACACACGCACACACACACCTGATCCCAGCAAACTGAAATCAACATAACCACCCGCGCACACACACACGCACACACACACCTGATCCCAGCAAACTGAAATCAACATAACCACCCGCATACACACACGCACACACACGCACACACGCACACACACACACACACACACACACACCATACCACCCACTGTTTACCACTCAAGTACAACCATGAAGCATGCCAAAATGTCCCCCAGGTGTAGAGTGTAAGGTCACTCAGGTGTAGAGCATGAGGTCACTCAGGTGTAGAGCATAAGGTCACTCAGGTGTAGAGCGTAAGGTCACTCAGGTGTAGAGCGTAAGGTCATCAGGTGTAGAGCGTAAGGTCACTCAGGTGTAGAGCATAAGGTAACTTAGGTGTAGAGTGTAAGGTCACTCAGGTGTAGAGCGTAAGGTCACTCAGGTGTAGAACGTAAGGTCACACAGGTGCAGAGCGTAAAGTCACACAGGTGTAGAGCGTAAGGTCACTCAGGTGTAGAACGTAAGGTCACACAGGTGCAGAGCGTAAAGTCACACAGGTGTAGAGCGTAAGGTCACTCAGGTGTAGAGCGTAAGGTAATTCAGGTGTAGAGCGTAAGGTCACTCAGGTGTAGAGAGTAAGGTAACTCAGGTGTAGAGTTTACGGTCAGCCAGGAGTAGAGCATAAGGTCACTCAGATGTAGAGTGTAAGGTAACTCAGGTGTAGACTGTAAGGTCACTCAGGTGTAGAGTGTAAGGTAACTCAGGTGTAGACTGTAAGGTCACTCAGGTGTAGAGTGTAAGGTAACTCAGGTGTAGACTGTAAGGTCACTCAGGTGTAGAGTGTAAGGTAACTCAGGAGTAGAGCGTAAGGTCACTCAGGTGTAGAGCATAAGGTCACTCAGGTGTAGAGCATAAGGTCACTCAGGTGTAGACTGTAAGGTCACTCAGGAGTAGAGCGTAAGGTCACTCAGGTGTAGACTGTAAGGTCACTCAGGAGTAGAGCGTAAGGTCACTCAGGTGTAGAGTGTAAGGTCACTCAGGTGTAGAGCGTAAGGTCACTCAGGAGTAGAGCGTAAGGTCACTCAGGTGTAGAGCATAAGGTCACTCAGGTGTAGAGCATAAGGTCACTCAGGTGTAGACTGTAAGGTCACTCAGGAGTAGAGCGTAAGGTAACTCAGGTGTAGAGCATAAGGTCACTCAGGTGTAGAGCATAAGGTCACTCAGGTGTAGACTGTAAGGTCACTCAGGAGTAGAGCGTAAGGTCACTCAGGTGTAGAGTGTAAGGTCACTCAGGTGTAGAGTGTACGGTCAGCCAGGAGTAGAGCATAAGGTCACTCAGGTGTAGACTGTAAGGTCACTCAGGTGTAGAGCATAAGGTCACTCAGGTGTAGACTGTAAGGTAACTCAGGAGTAGAGCGTAAGGTCACTCAGGTATAGAGCATAAGGTCACTCAGGTGTAGAGCATAAGGTCACTCAGGTGTAGACTGTAAGGTCACTCAGGAGTAGAGCGTAAGGTCACTCAGGTGTAGAGTGTAAGGTCACTCAGGTGTAGACTGTAAGGTCACTCAGGAGTAGAGCGTAAGGTCACTCAGGTGTAGAGTGTAAGGTCACTCAGGTGTAGACTGTAAGGTCACTCAGGAGTAGAGCGTAAGGTCACTCAGGTGTAGAGCATAAGGTCACTCAGGTGTAGAGCATAAGGTCACTCAGGTGTAGACTGTAAGGTCACTCAGGAGTAGAGCGTAAGGTCACTCAGGTGTAGAGCATAAGGTCACTCAGGTGTAGAGTGTACGGTCAGCCAGGAGTAGAGCATAAGGTCACTCAGGTGTAGACTGTAAGGTCACTCAGGAGTAGAGCGTAAGGTCACTCAGGTGTAGAGAGTAAGGTAAGTCAGGTGTAGAGTGTACGGTCAGCCAGGAGTAGAGCGTAAGGTCACTCAGGTGTAGAGCGTAAGGTAACTCAGATGTAGAGTGTAAGGTAACTCAGGTGTAGAGCATAAGGTCACTCAGGTGTAGACTGTAAGGCAACTCAGGAGTAGAATGTAAGGTCACTCAGGTATAGAGCATAAGGTCACTCAGGTGTAGAGCATAAGGTCACTCAGGTGTAGACTGTAAGGTCACTCAGGAGTAGAGCGTAAGGTCACTCAGGTGTAGAGTGTAAGGTCACTCAGGTGTAGACTGTAAGGTCACTCAGGAGTAGAGCGTAAGGTCACTCAGGTGTAGAGTGTAAGGTCACTCAGGTGTAGACTGTAAGGTCACTCAGGAGTAGAGCGTAAGGTCACTCAGGTGTAGAGCATAAGGTCACTCAGGTGTAGAGCATAAGGTCACTCAGGTGTAGACTGTAAGGTCACTCAGGAGTAGAGCGTAAGGTCACTCAGGTGTAGAGCATAAGGTCACTCAGGTGTAGAGTGTATGGTCAGCCAGGAGTAGAGCATAAGGTCACTCAGGTGTAGACTGTAAGGTCACTCAGGAGTAGAGCGTAAGGTCACTCAGGTGTAGAGAGTAAGGTAAGTCAGGTGTAGAGTGTACGGTCAGCCAGGAGTAGAGCGTAAGGTCACTCAGGTGTAGAGCGTAAGGTAACTCAGATGTAGAGTGTAAGGTAACTCAGGTGTAGAGCATAAGGTCACTCAGGTGTAGACTGTAAGGTCACTCAGGAGTAGAGCGTAAGGTCACTCAGGTGTAGAGTGTAAGGTCACTCAGGTGTAGAGTGTACGGTCAGCCAGGAGTAGAGCATAAGGTCACTCAGGTGTAGACTGTAAGGTCACTCAGGTGTAGAGCATAAGGTCACTCAGGTGTAGACTGTAAGGTAACACAGGAGTAGAGCGTAAGGTCACTCAGGTATAGAGTATAAGGTCACTCAGGTGTAGAGCATAAGGTCACTCAGGTGTAGACTGTAAGGTCACTCAGGAGTAGAGCGTAAGGTCACTCAGGTGTAGAGTGTAAGGTCACTCAGGTGTAGACTGTAAGGTCACTCAGGAGTAGAGCGTAAGGTCACTCAGGTGTAGAGTGTAAGGTCACTCAGGTGTAGACTGTAATGTCACTCAGGAGTAGAGCGTAAGGTCACTCAGGTGTAGAGCGTAAGATCACTCAGGTGTAGACTGTAAGGTCACTCAGGTGTAGACCGTAAGGTCACTCAGGTGATACATCCAGGTGCTGCGACTCCTCACCTCGCTGACTCCAGGTGGAGGAAAGCGGCGTTTACTGATAAGTCTGTGCGCTCCGGCGGTCTGGAACGTTTTGAGTTCTAAACACCCCGTTACTCTTCTGACCCTCCCGAGCCACTTCTGTCACTGACTATCTCCTGGACCGAGTCGGTTAGAGAGCGGCCTTCTGGGAGCTCAGTGGGATGTGAATACTAACGCAGGCTTTTCATTGGCTCTCCCCATCCTGGATGCTGACATGCTCTGACCTTTTATTGTAGCTGTCTGTGAGATCTTTAAAGTGCTCTCTCTCTCTCTCTCTCTCTCTCTCTCTTTCTCTCTCTGTGCCAAACAGCCCCGAGCCCATCTTTAAACTCTCAAAAAGCTTCCTCAAACTCTTTGTCATAAAGGATTTGTCACAGTTTTTTTCTGTGCTGTCAGCAAGCCTTGATGTAATAAACTCTGAGTGGGCTTTTTTGGCCTCAAACTTTAGTCCCTTCGGAATTTATGTCAGAGAAACTGTTTAGAGTGAGATAAGGCTTTTAGTGACTCCCCGGTGTCTCTAAGTTAGCCTCTGAGTGTAGCACCGCGAGACAGTCAGGTTTGAGCCGGCCGTTCTGACAACGTCCCTGTAACGTTTCATCAACTTCGCTACAGCGTCACAGCAACGTTCCGGGAACGTCTCAATCGTGGTTTTTCATCACGGTAACGTTATCGATTGCGATTCATCATAGAAACATTATTACTAAGGGGCACTTATGAGGTGTTGATTCTTTTTTTATCTTTAAAACCTTGCATTTAAATTGTTGTGATAACTATGCGATTTTAAAATATGTAGCTAGGTTTGGTCCAAGCCGTGGCACATTCTGAGCTGTGATCCCTTCTCTATCTGAGAAAACAAATACTAAAAGGAGGGCGGACCGTCCACTCTCCCTTAGAAAAGTGTTCCTCTTTGCAGAATCTCTGGTCAGTACCTCCGTGCTCATTGTACACTGGTCAGTACCTCTGTGCTCATTGTACACTGGTCAGTACCTCTGTGCTCATTGTACACTGGTCAGTATCTCCGTGCTCATTGTACACTGGTCAGTACCTCCGTGCTCATTGCACACTGGTCAGTACCTCCGTGCTCATTGTACACTGGTCAGTACCTCCGTGCTCATTGTACACTGGTCAGTACCTCTGTGCTCATTGTACACTGGTCAGTACCTCTGTGCTCATTGTACACTGGTCAGTATCTCCGTGCTCATTGTACACTGGTCAGTACCTCCGTGCTCATTGTACACTGGTCAGTACCTCCGTGCTCATTGTACACTGGTCAGTACCTCCGTGCTCATTGTACACTGGTCAGTATCTCCGTGCTCATTGTACACTGGTCAGTACCTCCGTGCTCATTGTACACTGGTCAGTACCTCCGTGCTCATTGTACACTGGTCAGTACCTCCGTGCTCATTGTACACTGGTCAGTACCTCCGTGCTCATTGTACACTGGTCAGTATCTCCGTGCTCATTGTACACTGGTCAGTACCTCCGTGCTCATTGTACACTGGTCAGTATCTCCGTGCTCATTGTACACTGGTCAGTATATCCGTGCTCATTGTACACTGGTCAGTACCTCCGTGCTCATTGTACACTGGTCAGTACCTCCGTGCTCATTGTACACTGGTCAGTATCTCCGTGCTCATTGTACACTGGTCAGTACCTCCGTGCTCATTGTACACTGGTCAGTACCTCCGTGCTCATTGTACACTGGTCAGTATCTCCGTGCTCATTGTACACTGGTCAGTACCTCCATGCTCATTGTACACTGGTCAGTACCTCCATGCTCATTGTACACTGGTCAGTACCTCCGTGCTCATTGTACACTGGTCAGTACCTCCGTGCTCATTGTACACTGGTCAGTACCTCCGTGCTCATTGTACACTGGTCAGTACCTCCGTGCTCATTGTACCCTGGTCAGTATCTCCGTGCTCATTGCTCTTGAAAGATGGTCTGAAATACAATCTTTACCAAAATGGAAAAAAATGAAACGGGCATTTCTCCCGCAGGGTGATTTCCATGGGAAGGATGTCGGTAGGCTGCCTTGAGCAAATTTCCACCCAGTTTTCAATATGAGTTGATGCGATCTCAACCCAGTAATATTATACATATATATTTTCCAAATAGATGCTCACACACTAAAAGTTGCAATAGAAATGCAACAAATTATTTTGGCTCAAGTATCCCGGCACTAAATATTCATAAAATGTCAATGCAATTGTTTCAGTAATTTTGGTTTCTGGCAAGCAATTGGCAAGTTGAAAAAAGAATGCATCTTGTTTATTTTCAAAGGGATTTTATCTGAGAGCCAGAATGGTTTGTAGATGTGCTGATGTGCGTGATCATCACACATTCAGCACCTGTGTGAATAATAATAATAATAATAATAATAACTCTGGCTGCCATGGTAGGCGGCGGGCTTTTGAGAATACTGAGGGGAGGCCTTTGTAGGGTTTTAACTCCAGTCTCCTCTAAACCTCTCCTACATACAGTATATGGCCACCAAATAATTTCCTCTGATTGGCTGCACAGCACTAGTAGCCATGTGCTCAAGAGCTTCTCCAGTCAGTCGTCAGTTCTTGTAGCTCCTCCTCTGTTGGATGAGAAGGGAGTTTTTGAAGGCAGCAGACGCTGTTTTGTGAAATCCACGGGTGTGAAAAACCCCGAACACGTCCCTCCCGCGTTGCCCTGAGGATGACAGATGATTGACATCGAAGCACAGCGCTCCCTGGAGAGAGAGTCTTTATTTCTCTCAGAACTCACCTGGGTTTAATTTAGAGCATTCTTACCTCTTTCAGTATTGCCTATTGATCAGAGTGCAGCCACCAGGCTGCCAGTGGATTTCTGTGTAATTGGCAGCCTGAGGTCTCGTGGGACGGGGGAACAGAACTCCGCATCTAAGGGGGACTGACCTGTGAAAAAATAGATCGGCCTAAATAACCTTCGCTATTGAGGCCTGCAGGCAACGCGGAGATCGTTCGTGCATCAAATAAACGAGCACGCCGTCGCCGTGCGACCGTTTTAGCATTGACGAAGAGGTCCCGTTGGAGAATTCTGCAGCTTCACAATGTGTTCAAAAAAATGTAAGTATAGAGGGAACACAAAGAGGGAGAGATAAAGAGAGATAGTGTGCAGAGGACAGAGATAGGGAGATGGAGAGAGAGAGAGAGAGAGAGAGAGAGAGAGAGAAAGGGGTGTGGGGACAGATACAATTCAGCTTGTGAAAGGAGATAAGAGCCACAGTCAGGCCTTTAACCTCTGCAGGGACAGCTCCCATCATGCACCTGACAGGAGTGGGAGGAGTCAGGAAAAGATATCTCATATGCCTGAGAGCAGGGGTAGGCAACCCCGGTCCTGGAGTGCTGGAGACGGTCCTGGTTTTTGTTCCATCCAAACCTATAACCAAACTAGATAGATAACTGTATTCATTTTAATGAATCAGGTTTAATGAATGTAGGTAACCATGTGCTGTAGACAATATCATCCCTGGTTTAAGAGCCAATACAGTAATATTGGCTGCACCCCAATCAAGTCCATGTCAAATGAATATACTTAAATCCAAAATAAAACATTTTTGATAAAGGTTTCAAGTGTTCATAAACCCCTGGACTATTTCTCTCTCACACACACACACACACACACATACACACACACGCACACAGAAATACCAACCTGGTTCATTCTTATGCTTGATGTTTACCAGTGTGCATTTGGATGGGAGAAAAAGTGAAATAAGTCAAATGAATGAATGAATCATTGTCACAAACATTCTGTTCACATTCTGGCAATGTGCCATGTCTCTGACATTCAGCGTCTTTATGCCACGTGTGAGAAATGCTTCTTTTTTTAAAAATTATGTTGAAGAGACTCCACATTTGTGGAGGCGCACACAGATAATCTGTGTAATTATTGACTTTATTTCTGTCCCACTCGCTATTAAGTTGAGACTGTTCTTACATGCCGGCCTGTCTGTTACATTACGTCAGGCTCCCTGAGGTGTGATTGTGTGTGTGCAGGAGGTGTAATTGTGTGTGTGCAGGAGGTGTAATTGTGTGTGTGCAGGAGGTGTAATTGTGTGTGTGCAGGAGGTGTAATTGTGTGTGCAGGAGGTGTAATTGTGTGTGTGCAGGAGGTGTAATTGTGTGTGTGCAGGAGGTGTAATTGTGTGTGCAGGAGGTGTAATTGTGTGTGTGCAGGAGAAGGGCATTTTGTTGTGCATGCATACGGCTGGAGAGGCTTGCCGTTAAAATTAAATTATTGAAATGTACGGCTGTCATGGGGTTTGCCTGCCTTTCCTTATCTCTGCGGGTGTCCGTTCCATTTACCTGTATAAGGCACGGATTTTCCGTGTTCCACGCCGGGTTTTCGTTTCACTCCGGTACTTAGTGTTTCCGCCAGCTATTTATACTCTGCGCAGTATCTGCGCTTCCATGTTATTTCATCTTAAAATTCAAGCCGGTAAGGTACGGGTCAAGTACTTTCTATCGGCTGCTTTGTTTCTGCTTTACGCTTAAACAACACGGGACTTGATAGCAGTACTTTAGAATAGTGGCTACAGATTCTTTCTTTTATCGAGAGCTTAGAGTTTGTTTCTTTTGTTATTTTCTCGCTCTAGCCCACGAGCATTTCGCCCGATACTTCCAGGTTGTTTTCTTTACCGTTTGTTTCTGTTACCTCTTTAGATTCCTCTCTTATCTGGAGAGCATGAGAGAGAGGTTTTCTTTCTTTCTTATTTCTCTCGCTGACTTCCTACTCAGTTCGCCCGATTCGTTGGGGGGGGTGATCACTGTATGACGGCCATTATACTTATATTATACATATATATCACTGTATGACGGCCATTATACAGTTATATTACATATATATATCACTGTATGACGGCCATTATACAGTTATATTACACATATATATCACTGTATGACGGCCATTATACAGTTATATTACACATATATATCACTGTATGACGGCCATTATACAGTTATATTACACATATATATCACTGTATGACGGCCATTATACAGTTATATTACACATATATATCACTGTATGACGGCCATTATACAGTTATATTACACATATATATATCACTGTGTGACGGCCATTATACAGTTATATTACACGTATATATCACTGTATGACGGCCATTATACAGTTATATTACACATATATATAACTGTATGACGGCCATTATACAGTTATATTATACATATATATCACTGTATGACGGCCATTATACAGTTATATTACACATATATATCACTGTATGACGGCCATTATACAGTTATATTACACATATATATCACTGTATGACGGCCATTATACAGTTATATTATACATATATATCACTGTATGACGGCCATTATACAGTTATATTACACATATATATCACTGTATGACGGCCATTATACAGTTATATTACACATATATATCACTGTATGACGGCCATTATACAGTTATATTATACATATATATCACTGTATGACGGCCATTATACAGTTATATTACACATATATATCACTGTATGACGGCCATTATACAGTTATATTATACATATATATCACTGTATGACGGCCATTATACAGTTATATTACACATATATCACTGTATGACGGCCATTATACAGTTATATTATACATATATATCACTGTATGACGGCCATTATACAGTTATATTACACATATATCACTGTATGACGGCCATTATACAGTTATATTATACATATATATCACTGTATGACGGCCATTATACAGTTATATTATACATATATATCACTGTATGACGGCCATTATAGTTATATTATACATATATATCACTGTATGACGGCCATTATACAGTTATATTACACATATATATCACTGTATGACGGCCATTATACAGTTATATTATACATATATATCACTGTATGATGGCCATTATACAGTTATATTATACAAGCCGCAAGTTTATAGGCAACTGTTGACACAATGCGATTAGAGTCTCATCCTGCATGCTGTTAGCATCACAATGCGATTAGAGTCTCATCCTGCATGCTGTTAGCATCACAATGCAATTAGAGTCTTATCCTGCATGCTGTTAGCATCACAATGCGATTAGAGTCTCATCCTGCATGCTGTTAGCATCAGGATACGATTAGAGTCTCAGGCAATATGGCTCGGCTGCACAGAGATGTGTTAGCACGCTAATGTTAGAGCCAGCTGAGCGCAGCTCGCTGTTTCACTCGGCTTTTAATTGAATACCAATTTGGATTTTAATGTTCACAGCTATTTGCCCAAAATCGTTTGTTTGAAAGAAATACGGCTTATTTGCGCTGATAAGGATATAAAAGCGGAAATGTTTCCTCTGCTAATCTATTTTTTTTTTTATTTGAAAATGGCTGTCCCTTAAACAAATATGGCGAGGCTGTCTCAGTTGATTACATTTAATTAGCTGTACAGACACCTTTACTTTTATCTTTTAATGAGCACGCAGCACATCCTCCGAAATACATTTATTTCACACGTGAATTGTGGAATGGCAGATAATGGTTTAGATGTCAAATGTAGATGAGCGTTAAATGAACTGCTTGGTGAAAAGCTATTTCACGGAGCTCGCTGAGAATGAAAAGCTGGGCATGCCTGCCCCGCTCCTCACAAACAGAACCATACTGGGGTCTAGCTGCGCTTAGCACAGAGGACTCTGCTTGTCATCCAGAGTGGGGACTGCGCTTATAATATCCCTTAACCTTCGTGTTATGTTCCGGGTCCGTTTGACCCAGTTCAATGTTTGTTGTTATCAGAGGTGGAAAGTCCAGGGGTCAGAAAGTAAAAGTCCTGCCATGTTTTTCTTCCACCCATCAACTGAGCCAGTTGATTTCACTAATTCGTTCTACCTCCTGGCTCTAGAATTGTGCTAATTAGGAAATCCAGGTGGTTGGAACAAAATACTGGGAAGGACTTTTACTTTCTGGACCTGGACCTTCCAAATCTGGTTGTTATAAACCATATTTGTTCGTCTTGACACTATACTTTTCTTAACACGCAATGAAAATAATGCTATGTCCTGTACCAACTTTGTATACAAAGGTGTTGTGTGGGGTAATTGTGGAGTAGCTGTATAAAATCTAAGGTAATATAAAACCTTTTTTAGTTATCGCTATTCTTTTGTTGGTGATTCTGGTGGCACTTTCCCATACAGGTTTTAAAGCTCAGGAACTTTCACTTACCTCAGGCTCTAAAATGAGATGTTTCATCACAGTTTTTTAATATTCAGGAATAAGAGGCTTGTCAATTGGGAGACACACAAAAGGTGACACCCAAAACGTCAAATTGTTCTGTTACAATAGTTTTGTGTGAGCCGCCACTGTTTACTGAACCTTTAGGGAGCAGAGCAGCACTCCATTAAGTGGAATGGCCCTGTTCCAGAAAGTCGTGATCCTGTGAAGGTGTGTAACGCAAGTAACACACTCTGCTCTGATCTGGCTCTTTTCTGTTCTTTCGACCAGCCGATTTCCTCCAGCTCCGTAAACATCCGCGGAATTAAACTTTCAGGAAGAGTATGGATCTTTAGCGCTGGGTATATCTGGAGCTGAGTGGATCTGTTTTCATGTAATTGCTACTGTGAGTGTTTTCCTGGTTTGTTCGACAAATACAGTACATTCATGAAGAAAAAATGAAAGTGAGATGTTCAGTCACTTTCACCTGTGAAATAATGTTATATCCTTATGGTTCATACACCTAAGATAGCATGGTGTTGCCAACAGAGAGGTCCATAAACTCAGAAATGAATTTTTCAATTAAAGCTGTTGAAAACAAACAGCAGAAACAGACACAGTGATTCTCCAGGATCAGAGCTGACTACACCCCCTGTCACACACCCTAACTCTAAACCATAGAGTGCAAACACATGTATGGGTTGCTTAGCGAGGAACAGCCAATCAGAGTCTGTATTTTCAGTGAGACTAGTTGCACATATGCAATTTTTTATTGTGCTAATTATGCATGCGAGTGTCTCAACATTAAGTATGATTCTATTTATAATGTCTAAACTGGAGCATTGCATGAAGCCATTGCTGGCCGCTGACAGCAAACAATATCATAAACAGCATATTTAGAGCAGCAATGATGTATGGACCCTTTTTGGTCATTAACAATCTGCAGCAAATGTGCTACAAATGTGCAGAGATTTTTCTGGAGCCAGAATCTGATTGGACGTTAATATATAGGGGGGCGTGGCCAATAGATCAATGGATCGGTAGTAGGCTTCAACCAGTGCTTTTTCTTTGACAGAAATTATCGATCTGGCATTCGAGCAAGAACAAACAGGCTACGTTTCTAGCGCCTCTGAGTTACGAGGTAATTCATTTCAAAGAACAAAAATGTTGTCTGTCTGTGGGGGCTCATACACAATGCAACATTTTCGCATTGAATATTTTCATTTAACAGTTAACTTCACTTGCGGGCAACTTCATTTCTCTCCCCCCTGTGAGTTTTTTTCCCTCCAAAATGTGGTGGAAATGCACTCTTATTTTGTTGATAAGAAGCCGTGCTTTGGAAAAAGTCAGGCTCACATTTAGACTAACAGGATTTTTCTCTCTTGTGAAATGGCTGCACTTTCCCGGCAACATGAGGGACTTGCAGTTTCTCGATATCTGCTGTCCTCACAGAAATCCACCTCTTGTAAATTGCACTGATATTCTCTCTGAACGCAATTTGAAAAAACCTACAGTATATGGTGCAAAAATGCAAAGAAAACAATGATTTTACACTGCAAATAAAATAAATATATAAATTGAAATGACCATTGCAGTATAACTATGTGTTATATAATTATGTATATAATGACGTGACCAGCAAATCATGGCTCTTTTGTCTAGTTCAAAGTCCAAAGTCCAGTATATACTAATAGAGTCGTGTCGGTCGCCGCCGCGGTAGTACAACGGTAAGAGCGCTGACTTTCAGTCAGCGCAGTTGTACTCCGAGGATCGGGGTTCGCGCCCCGGTCCTGCCATATCCGAGCGTGGCCGGCGCCCTGTGGAAGTGGCAATTGGCGGCCGCTTCCGGGTGGGGGGAGGGGCTCGGAGAGAATCGCTGCGCACGGACGACCCAGGGCGAGTTGGAGTCACGGTCAGGAGCTCGAGGAGCCGCGCCCTGTAGAGGACATGGCGCCCTCCTTCCTACTACTAGTACCGATTGACGGGGTTGTGTAGCGGTGGTTCTCTAGCGGTTGCTACATGGGGGAGAATTGAATTAGAATAGGGGTTCAATTGGCTACTAAATTGGGAGGAAAAGGGAAAAATCTGAAACAAATAAAAAAAATTAAAAAAAATAGAGTCGTGTCGTTTGTTGATTCATGCAGGTGTTTAACCGAGGTAAATATAGAAAAGAGTGCACCTACAATCTGAGTGAGCTTTCTCTGAAATGCATGAGACGGAACTCTTTTCTGTGTGTACCCAAGAGGTGAACGCGGCAAATTGCTCCCCACTTCCAGTACGCTGAATGTTTTCCTTCTAATATCCGCCTTTCCTGGAGGATGAGGCAGCCGTAGCGAACGTGGTCAGACATCCTGTCAGAGGAGGCAGCAGGGCTGGGACGGTGCAGGGAGAGCTGGGACACAGCTTTACCGCCTGCGTTTAACCAGATGTGACAGCTGTGTTGTGCCACTACTACTTCCTGGGGGTCCGATTCCTTTTAACCCTTCAAGGTGTAAGATCGTAAAAACACGTGATTAGAATGTTCTTAACTGAACATTCCAATGCTGATGTCACAATCACTGCAATGGAGTTCTAGAACACTGACGTAGAATTTTCAAAAAAACATTTAAGGAAAAAAAAACCTGCTCCTCAAAGGGTTTGAAAATGGTGCAAACAGGCCAAACGCTTTTCTCACACAGTTTATGAAAGAGCGTACGCATGAGATGTGCAGCGCTGTACATGTGGGCTGATGGATCAGATTCCTCGGCTGATGTACTTATTACTCTGCTTGTGTCTGACTGATACTTATTCTACTTGTTATTTGCGGCTGGTTGCTATGAGTCCCCTGTGCAGATTTCCGTTATCCTGGACCTCCTCAGTGTCCGCCGCGCTGGTGAAACCGGCGAGCGCTGTCGCTAGGCGCCGGGGCCTTGGCGGCTCTCGCGAAGCAGCACCGTGCCGCGCCTTTATTATGGCCGCACGGCGCAAGCTCTTTGGTCTCCCGCTTCAAGGTGAAAATTAATTGAAAAGTTTCCCTTTGGTAAGCTGTTGCCTCGCTCATTGTGTTTGTGGGCGGCTGTGGAGGATGGATTTTTAAGCTTATTACTAAGAGCCGGGTTCTGCTCGCTATTATCTTTTAATGGGCCTCTGTATCTTATTAGAAAGGGACACATGAATTCAAATGGATGGGTTTTGATACCTACAGTGTTATGCCCGTATTCCGGATAAGGGCTGAATATTAATATTGGGTGCTATTTCCATGTCATGGGATGAATTTCACATCTTAAAACAGGATTGGGGTCCAATTAGTGCACAAGTAAAAATAAATTTTATAATTAATTTCACACGCTGTAAGCTTGAAATAATAAGGACTGAATATAAGGATGAAAAACGAAGGTCAATGACATGGGGTTGGTTGTACAGAAACGCAGCAGGTCTTCATGGGGTTGGTTGTACAGAAACGCAGCAGGTCTTCATGGGGTTGGTTGTACAGAAACGCAGCAGGTCTTCATGGGGTTGGTTGTACAGAAACGCAGCAGGGCTTCATAAACGCAGCAGGTCTTCATGGGGTTGGTTGTACAGAAACGCAGCAGGTCTTCATGGGGTTGGTTGTACAGAAACGCAGCAGGTCTTCATGGGGTTGGTTGTACAGAAACGCAGCAGGTCTTCATGGGGTTGGTTGTACAGAAACGCAGCAGGTCTTCATGGGGTTGGTTGTACAGAAACGCAGCAGGTCTTTGTACATTAATGACTGTTAACTTCACCTGTGTTCCTCTGTGAATCCTGTGGAAGAGTTGGCCAACCTTTTCCCAGTTTACCACAAAGTGATTGTAATTGATTGTGTCTTATCAAAATGGGGGTTCATCACGTTTTATTGGGGTTGCTTTGTTCAGGAAAGTGTTCAGCGTTAATGCTGGTGTTGCGCTAAGGAAACTGTTCCACTCTAGTTTTTACGAAGCAGTCAGAACACATTTCTTCAAAACACCATTTTTTTTTCTTAATATTTTTGTGTATGCAATGGAAATGTGAAACTGATTGTCTTTTCAGTGTGTTGACTATAACAATACAATTGAGAAGCAGGTATAGTATGAAAAAGTAAACTTTTCATTAGAATTTTAATCATTGAAATAGAAAGTTCATTTGAGCAGCATTAACAGAGTACAAGCGCTATTATTTATTCTGCCACTCTCGTGTCTTGCTAAATTATTCTTCCAGAACACAAAACGATTGCGCACAATGGGGAAAATAGAATGAGAATGTGATTTCCTGTGTCGGCTGCCAGAGGAAGTGCACCACGGTGAAAAGAGGACGTTAAAGTGACTTCTTTTGTCCGTTTTTTTCTGACAAAAATGGGATGGTGGAATTACAGGAGAACATTCAGTGGAAATCTAGAAGCTGACAGATACCAGACGATTTTTTAACTGGCTTTACTCACACAGACAAAAAAGAAGAAAAAAAAATAAAAATCTGTTTCAACCAAAATTTGGCAGAGGACAAAAATGTCTGGAAATTCCAGGAACGTCAGCCTTCCTTAACCTGTCTTCACACTTCCTTTTGGGAATGCAACTGTACCATGTTCCATACAAGCAAATTAAAGCCTGCAGTACCTATACTTGGGATTTCACTAAAGGAACGAAGCCACTAATCTTATTATATATTTTTCAGTTTAATAAAAAAAAATTTAATTAGTTTGAAAGAACATTGAAAGTTTCAGTTTTCATTTTAGATTTGAGATGTTTGTATAAGACAAAAAAATAGTTATGCAAGTATTGAAATCGGGTGTCTCTGAAGTGTAAAACGCAAAAAGTAAATGCAGATTCATTAAAAATCATGGAAATGTGCCGTACTGACCCCAGTGCAATCGTATTCTGGGAAGTAATTGTGTTTGTGTTTTTATTCAAAGCCCACATAATGGAAGATTTTTAACCACACTGCAAAAGATGCCTGTCTTAACAAGTGTTTTATTCTTGTAATTAGACTTTAAAAAATATTTTTATTTAAGTACACAATATTAGCTTTTTTTAAGTTGATTTTCGCTTGACAG
>CM040403.1:4658728-4671228 GCA_022702515.1 Ilyophis sp. 1 JC-2022 | reverse complement strand
CTCGACACCGAAATGATCGTTGTCACTTCCTGCCCGCTGCCCGCTTTCGGGAGAGTAGGGGAATGTGAGGGGTCAGGTGATTGCAGTAATAATCTGGATGACATCATTAGTCACTGAAACGCTCTGGCTCATGGTGTTGAGTGACCACGGGTTCGGCGGGGCGCGGCAGGGCGAGGGGGGGCGGGACAGGGGTGCTGAGGGGTTTCGGCGACACAGATCCAGGTCATATCCTTGTCCCGTGTGAGGATGGATGGACCGACGAACGGAGGGAGGGACGGAGGCATGGGGAGAGGGGCGGGGCCCAGTGCCCAGGCCGTACATCACTCCGCTGATGCTTTATAAACTCGTTCAGCGAAAGATGGATTGCGTTGTCAGCTCCGCACTTTAGCGGAAAACGAGTTTTTTTAAATAGACGAATGAATGAAGCGCTCAGGCGTTCTATATTTGTGGCTCGCCCCACCTGGGAGCTCTTTTCTCACAGAGGGAGATGCAGCAAAGGTAGATCAGTGTTGAGCAGTGTTCTGTATTCTGGTGTTGGGTAGATCAGTGTTTAGTATTCTGGTGTTGGGTAGATCAGTGTTCAGTATTCTGGTGTTGGGTAGATCAGTGTTCAGTATTCTGGTGTTGGTGGCTCATAATTCTAACAAATTTGTTTCACACTTTAGTTTACTGCAACATTAAATGTGGTTTGGTTTAAATGTCATAAATCCATGTGTGCCATCCACTGTACTGTAGAACAGATACACATTAATGCTTTAAGGCAGTGATCCCCAACCCTGTTCCAGGAGATCCACCGTCCTGTAGGTCTTCACTCCAACCCGAACAAAGCACACCTCACTCAACAGCGAGAGATCTCGTTGAGCTGCTAATTAGCAGAATCAGGTGTGCAAATTTAAGGTTGAAATGAAAACCAGGACGGTAGATCTCCAGGAACAGGGTTGGGGACCACTGCTTAAGGGTAAGATCACAAATACTGCATGTGATTAGAATGTTCTTAACTGAACATTCTAATGCTGATGTAACAATCACTACTGGTAATGAAAGCAGTGGGGTTCTAGAACACTGCCTTTTTGAAGAAAAAAAAAACATTGCAAAAAAACCCTGCTCTTTACAGGGTTCAAACCATGTTACCACGCCAGAATATCTGTCTGCCAAGGTTCTCTATGCTCTGAAGTACATGGCATTCACATCCACATGAGGTGAGAGGAAACATTGTGATGTCTGTTTCCACGCTGCGAACAGAAGAGCCAATCGGAAAGCAGGAGCGCACAAGTGGAAGGCTGTGGAGCCCGGGTTGGAGGAAGGCACTTATCCCCTTTAAACAGCCTCCGCAAATCCACACTGCAACCTCCACCACTGCAGCAGAAATCCCTCAACAGCTGCCGGATTGTGTTAAATCCTGTCCGTCCGTGGAGAGGTGTTCACTCACAGCCCAAATAGACAGAATAAAAGAGCGTTTATATCCCTGAGCAGCACGCCTCCATAAGGCCCTCACAAAGCAGGTACTGTGTCAAGCTTTGAGCAGAGATACTATGTATTTTAACAAAGATGGTTCACTCCAGCGCTCCAGTATATAATGAGCACATTCCTTTGCGATTGTTCTGCATTGATAGAAATCTGCTCTCTATTGTCCAATTACATATATTTATTTAGTTTTTATTTTATTTACTCTTCTATTTTGCAGAATCAAAATTGATAGGGAATGCAAAGGATTTTCTAGCCAATCAGATTACTATTTTTATTACCTGAGTATCCACAATGCAGTGCGATTCAGAATTACTCTAATATAAATCAGCTTGGCAGTTCTCAGATTTTGGCCCATTTCCGGGACCGTTGACCCCCTGGTTTCCGCCCCGGTGTAGATGCTCTTTACCTGTCAGTGCGGAACAGGGGGGCACATTTGCTGCTGACTCTAGTTTAGGGAAGACTGCCAGTCAGGGAAAAAGACAAATGAATTTCTGTCACACAGCTCCGGCCACTCTGTCCAAATTTAAACGAACGCTAATGTACACGCCTCCATCAGCAGCAAATCGATAGCACAGTCACTGTGGAACCTTAACACTCATGTGCCTGAACACTATAACACTATGTAGAATGTGTATCCCCCTTTGCCTGAATGCGGCGCATAGCACTGTGTGACTTAGCAATGGTTGTGCTGGTCTGTGGACCTGCATTGTGGGGACCACAATCTCTGAGAGATTTCCGACCCTCAGCTCAGTGCTGCACAAACTCAAAGCCCCGCTTCCTCTGCCACGGTTGCTGGGGCGATACACAGAGTGTATACAATCAGTGATTTAATCCATTTGTAATGTCAGTGCTGCCGAGCAACATGATCATTACTGTGCTAACCACAGCGCCCCTTGCTGGGCACCAGGTGAACTGACAGCTCTCTTCAGACCTTGGTTCTGTTAACAAGACACATATCTTATACGCACACAGACACTACACACACACACACGCATGCACACACACACATGCATACACACGTATTCAGACACACACATACTTTGTCAGCATGCAATAGATAACTCTTTAATGGAGCGTGCCGAAAACGAGAGGTTGCCATGGCATCCACGAAGGAACAGGAGCATCGCAGCACTCTCTGTGCACTACTCGCAGTGGAACACTAGGGGAATAATGCGGGCGTGGTCACATTTGTGTGTTACTCGCAGTGGAACACTAGGGGAATATTGTGGGCGTGGTCACATCTGTGTGGTACTCGCAGTGGAACACTAGGGGAATAATGCGGGCGTGGTCACATCTGTGTGTTACTCGCAGTGGAACACTAGGGGAATATTGTGGGCGTTGTCACATCTGTGTGGTACTCGCAGTGGAACACTAGGGGAATATTGTGGGCGTTGTCACATCTGTGTGGTACTCGCAGTGGAACACTAGGGGAATATTGTGGGCGTGGTCACATCTGTGTGGTACTCGCAGTGGAACACTAGGGGAATATTGTGGGCGTGGTCACATCTGTGTGGTACTCGCAGTGGAACACTAGGGGAATATTGCGGGCGTGGTCACATCTGTGTGTTACTCGCAGTGGAACACTAGGGGAATATTGCGGGCGTGGTCACATCTGTGTGTTACTCGCAGTGGAACACTAGGGGAATATTGCGGGCGTGGTCACATCTGTGTGTTACTCGCAGTGGAACACTAGGGGAATATTGTGGGCGTGGTCACATCTGTGTGGTACTCGCAGTGGAACACTAGGGGAATATTGTGGGCGTGGTCACATCTGTGTGGTACTCGCAGTGGAACACTAGGGGAATATTGTGGGCGTGGTCACATCTGTGTGGTACTCGCAGTGGAACACTAAAGGAATACTGTGGGCGTGTTCTACTCGGAGCGCCTCTTCAAATTTAATTCTATATGATCTCACTCGCTGCAATGACATCCTGTCAAAACATCGTTTTTATGCCTCATATCGAAACAGCCACTCAGTTTATCACTTTTAGCTCCATAGTCCCAGAGATGAAACAGAGAGAGAGAGAGATTGAGATAGAGAAAAAGAAACAAAGGGAGAGAGAGTAATAAAAATAAGAAATGCTGATTTGGTTTGGCTGATCTGATCCTGATGAATGGGTTATCATTGCACCAGCTGGTGACTAACAGGCCAGTTAAATATAGCCGGTGATTCACTTTAGCGTCATATCATTCAGCCTTAATGACTAATGTAGAGACCTCTGTGTTCCTGTCACTTTTTGTCCCTGAACTTGTTCTAGCAGAGTTCTGTCTGAGCAGAGGCTGTGAATCCATCCTGGAGCAGACCTCCTTCACCCTGGAGCTCATTCACCCTGGAGCTGAGCTCGTTTACCCTGGAGCTCATTCATCCTGGAGCTGAGCTTGTTTACCCTGGAGCTCATTCATCCTGGAGCTGAGCTCGTTTACCCTGGAGCTCATTCATCCTGGCGCAGGGCTCATTCACCCTGGCGCAGAGCTCATTCATCCTGGTGCAGAGCTCATTTACCCTGGAACTCATTCATCCTGGCGCAGAGCTCATTCGCCCTGGCGCAGAGCTCATTCATCCTGGTGCAGAGCTCATTCACCCTGGTGCAGAGCTCATTCATCCTGGTGCAGAGCTCATTTACCCTGGAACTCATTCATCCTGGCGCAGAGCTCATTCACCCTGGCGCAGAGCTCATTCATCCTGGTGCAGAGCTCATTCATCCTGGCGCAGAGCTCATTCACCCTGGCGCAGAGCTCATTCATCCTGGTGCAGAGCTCATTCACCCTGGTGCAGAGTTAATTCATCCTGGCGCAGAGCTCATTCACCCTGGAGCAGAACTCATTCACCCTGGTGCAGAGTTAATTCATCCTGGCGCAGAGCTCATTCACCCTGGAGCAGAACTCATTCACCCTGGCACAGAGCTCATTCATCCTGGCGCAGAGCTCATTCATCCTGGCGCAGGGCTCATTCACCCTGGCGCAGAGCTCATTCATCCTGGTGCAGAGCTCATTCATCCTGGCGCAGAGCTCATTCACCCTGGCGCAGAGCTCATTCACCCTGGCGCAGAGCTCATTCACCCTGGCGCAGAGCTCATTCATCCTGGCGCAGAACTCATTCATCCTGGCGCAGAGCTCATTCACCCTGGCGCAGAGCTCATTCATCCTGGCGCAGAACTCATTCATCCTGGTGCAGAGCTCATTCATCCTGGCGCAGAGCTCATTCACCCTGGCGCAGAGCTCATTCATCCTGGCGCAGAACTCATTCATCCTGGCACAGAGCTCATTCATCCTGGCGCAGAGCTCATTCATCCTGGCGCAGGGCTCATTCACCAGAGAAGTTCTGTAATGCACAGTAATGGCCTGCACCGGAAGATCATAGGTTCAAGGCCCAATCCACTCACACCTTCTGAAAAAGCTGTTGCCTCTGCCTCTTGTCCTGGAAACTGGAAAATGAGAGTAAACATGGGCTTTTTGGAAATGTGACTTGAGCTTGCAGATGAAACAAGGTTGTTTTTTTAAAATTAAAAGCTCAAATTAAAAGCATTCTGAGAAGCCAGCCATTGAACACGTGTTCTATGCTTTTTTACCCTCAATTTCTCCCTTAATTATTTTTCCTCCTTTCCTTCAGAACTGGGGCTTTAGTGTGTTTGATTATTACTTAGCAGAGGCTGGACCCCTGATGCTATGTGACTGCTTTCACCTGCTGCTTCCACCCTAACCCTAACCCTGATGCTATGTGACTGCTTCCACCCGCTGCTTCCCCCCTAACCCTAACCCTGACCCTATCCCCTGATGCTATGTGACTGCTTTCACCTGCTGCTTCCCCCCTAACCCTAACCCTGACCCTATCCCCTGATGCTATGTGACTGCTTTCACCCTAACCCTAACCCTAACCCTGATGCTATGTGACTGCTTTCACCTGCTGCTTCCACCCTAACCCTAACCCTGATGCTATGTGACTGCTTCCACCCTAACACCCTAACCCTAACCCTAACCCCTGATGCTATGTGACTGCTTCCACCCTAACCCTAACCCTAACCCTGATGCTATGTGACTGCTTTCACCTGCTGCTTCCCCCCTAACCCTAACCCTAACCCTGATGCTATGTGACTGCTTTCACCTGCTGCTTCCCCCCTAACCCTAACCCTAACCCTGATGCTATGTGACTGCTTTCACCTGCTGCTTCCCCCCTAACCCTAACCCTAACCCTAACCCTGATGCTATGTGACTGCTTTCACCTGCTGCTTCACCGGCACTGACGGCTGCATCCATCGATCTAGTCCAGTGAATCTCAAACTCGGTCCTTTTTCCAACCACAATTTAAATCCCAGAATATTAACAGGCTGTTCATTTTCTTTAATTTGACTCTTTTCCTGTTTTGAGGGATTATTTACTCTCTTAAACCACATTATGTCAGAAATAGCTTTGCATGCCATAAAGAATATAAGTCTGTATTCACATTGTGCTTATTGTGCTATATCGTAAACAATTATTTAAAAAGAGTTAAAACATTTTAAAACACATTCAAATTAAAAACTGAGGTGAATCAATAAGTTTCTAATTGGTGAAATTGTGGACACCTTGCCATTAAAATTAACCAATTAGCAAATTATTCAAAATTCAAATTATTTCTATAATTCAAAAACACCGCAAATGACAATGAGCCAAACCTGCATTGTCTTAACAAATTTAAGAAAAAAATGACAAAAGGACTTAAACACGTGTGTTCAACAACCTTTATTACGCAAGAGATTCGGTTGTAGAAAAATGCAGTGTACACAAGGGTCCCCAGGACAGCGATTGAGAAACACTGCTGTAGTCCATAGTTAAGACCGTGTGTGAATGGAACCATAAACACTGCTGTAGTCCATAGTTAAGACCGTGTGTGAATGGGACCATAAACACTGCTGTAGTCCATAGTTAAGACCGTGTGTGAATGGGACCATAAACACTGCTGTAGTCCATAGTTAAGACCGTGTGTGAATGGGACCATAAACACTGCTGTAGTCCATAGTTAAGACCGTGTGTGAATGGGACCATAAACACTGCTGTAGTCCATAGTTAAGACCGTGTGTGAATGGGACCATAAACACTGCTGTAGTCCATAGTTAAGACCGTGTGTGAATGGGACCGTAAACACTGCTGTAGTCCATAGTTAAGACCGTGTGTGAATGGGACCATAAACACTGCTGTAGTCCATAGTTAAGACCGTGTGTGAATGGGACCGTAAACACTGCTGTAGTCCATAGTTAAGACCGTGTGTGAATGGGACCGTAAACACTGCTGTAGTCCATAGTTAAGACCGTGTGTGAATGGGACCGTAAACACTGCTGTAGTCCATAGTTAAGACCGTGTGTGAATGGGACCATAAACACTGCTGTAGTCCATAGTTAAGACCGTGTGTGAATGGGACCATAAACACTGCTGTAGTCCATAGTTAAGACCGTGTGTGAATGGGACCATAAACACTGCTGTAGTCCATAGTTAAGACCGTGTGTGAATGGGACCGTAAACACTGCTGTAGTCCATAGTTAAGACCGTGTGTGAATGGGACCATAAACACTGCTGTAGTCCATAGTTAAGACCGTGTGTGAATGGGACCATAAACACTGCTGTAGTCCATAGTTAAGACCGTGTGTGAATGGGACCAGAAACACTGCTGTAGTCCATAGTTAAGACCGTGTGTGAATGGGACCATAAACACTGCTGTAGTCCATAGTTAAGACCGTGTGTGAATGGGACCATAAACACTGCTGTAGTCCATAGTTAAGACCGTGTGTGAATGGGACCATAAACACTGCTGTAGTCCATAGTTAAGACCGTGTGTGAATGGGACCATAAACACTGCTGTAGTCCATAGTTAAGACCGTGTGTGAATGGGGCCATAATGAGAAGCCTGAGCTGCCACATTAGAACTGCGTGAGAGCAGCGCTGATTATGAGAGCTACTACAGTTAATACCTTCTCTATTGTTTATTTGTTTATTTAGCAAACACTGTTATCCTGAGTGATCTAGAGAGCCACTCAGTCCTGATTCACAAGTGCTTTTCACAAGAGCTGTGACTAAACGGGGGTGCGTGCGTGTGACTAATCGAGGGTGTGCGGCGTGCGCGTGACTAAACGAGGGTGTGCGTGTGACTAAACAAGGGTGTGCGTGTGTGGAGCAGTAAAGTGACACCAACGCTGAGTTTCAGTTTTAGTTCTATAATGGCAGCAATTCTGAAGGCTGCTCTATTCAATTACTTTTTATTTGTATAGCTCTTTTTACAGAAAACTGTCTCAAAGACGCTGTACAGAAAAGGTTGCGTTTTACATCAATCAATCTTCCACAATGGTTAATATCAAATTGGATGCAAACAGCCAATTTGTTTTACATCAACAGTCAACAGGAAAAAGTTCATCAAGATTCAACAATAAATATTAATATTGTCAAATAAAAGGACAGCCGCCATGCTTGTGCTTTCCACAGCATGTTCCATTCACCTGAGGATTATTTCAGTAAACAGCCCTAATGCTCTGTACAGATAACTGGTCCTGACTGTTGCATCCAGAGCGAGAGCTGTACGCTGTAGGGTTTAAGGGTAATATAAAACATATAATGGCTTGAGGAAGTGGTTATCTTCTGTGGGTCAAAGGATCGATCCATCATTCAAAAGTTTAAACCCTGAAACAGACGTATTTGTTTATTGACGTCCCTCTTCGGGACACACTCGGCTCTGTAACTGACCTCTCTTGTCCCTGTGATTTTGGTGGATTAGCGGTCCGTGCGCTCCAGAAATCAGCCCGCTGTGTGCAGTGCCTCGCCCTGTGGGACGGTGTGCTGTAATCTCTCCCCCTGTCATTGGCCGCATTGATTGTTCTGTCCTGAGTTCCCTTGCGCAAGGATTCCAGCGATCCTTCACTTCCATGTTTTTCTGTTTCCGCTGGAGGAGATGCATACGCAGGAAAAGGCCAGCTGTACGGGTGGTATTATAACGAGATGCAGTGTAGAAAGCAATAGCTAACAAGGTGGTATAGCAACACTGTGTGTGTGTGTGTGTGTGTGTGTGTGTTCGTGCACGTGCATGTGTGTGTGCGTACTGTGTGTCTGTACATGTGCGTGCGTGTGTGCACCTGCATACACGTATGTGGGCATGAGCATACATGCGTGTGCATTTTATCCTCACATGAGTGAATAAAAGCTTAGAGAATAACATGTTGAATGGAAAGACGTTGGCACAGTGTTGCTCAGTGGTGTTGAGCTTTTACTGTGTTGCACAGTCTCAAACTGTGTTTTTACATCGTAAACAGAGAGTCCCTGTCCCCTGTAGCCCTCCCTGTGCTCGGCTGATCCTTCTCACTGTGCCCTGTAGCCCTCTCTGTGCTCGGCTGATCCTTCTCACTGTGCCCTGTAGCCGTCTCTGTGCTCGGCTGATCCTTCTCACTGTGCCCTGTAACCCTCTCTGTGCTCGGCTGATCCTTCTCACTGTGCCCTGTAGCCCTCTCTGTGCTCGGCTGATCCTTCTCACTGTGCCCTGTAGCCCTCTCTGTGCTCGGCTGATCCTTCTCACTGTGCCCTGTAGCCGTCTCTGTGCTCTGCTCAGCCTTCTTCGTGTCTGAGGCGGGATTTCAGCACAGGTTTTTGGGTCAGGGTCTTTCTCTGTTTAGTTTGTTTGACGGTGATAAGGTATACTGCGCAGGTGTGTTACCTGCTTGGGGCCTGACAGCATTCCGTTTAGTGTTGTGCTTTCGCCTTTGTGTCCCAGAGGTCCAGATAATGCACGGCTTGAGGGGTTTGATCATCTGGTTTTGCTGTAATTGGGAATGTTACCGTCAGGCTCTTTCAGCTGAAGACTGGCCGTGATTCTCTACAGGATCAGTCGGCTCAGGCGTCTTTTTCCTACCACGGTATTAGAGCCCTCTCTGTCTGTCGGTTTGTCTCTCTGGCTTTGTCTCTCTCTTTTTGACTGTCTATCAAACTTTGAGTCGAACTCTGTGCTTTGTGTCAAGGGTAACGTGAAATTGCAAAAACCAATTGTAAAAACCCTGTCGTTATTCAATATCGAAAAAACTGTTCATGTCTGTCGGTTTGTACTCATGAGCAAGAGTTTAAACTCTGCAACCTTGTTCAACGATAAAGAAGAAAATCTATATAGCAATAATAACAACAAAAACTCGCTCTCTCTCTCTGTCTGTATATATGTGACAAACACATCAGCTCAACCCTGCCCTGAATCAGCCCAGTCTACCTGGGAGTCTCATTTTATCCTATACAAAATGAGACTCCCAGGTAGACTGGGCTGATTCAGGGCAGGGTTGAGCTGAACCCGGTGCATTATGGGTAGATAGATGAAGAATCTCCGGGGGAGGAACTGTGTGAGAACAGACTGCCAGAAATCGATAGGCCTGACAGCAAGAGGACTTACTTCAAAAGCCATTTGAGCGTTTTGTGCTTTTGCCCCGGAGGGCTCAGAACATCAAACATACGGGGTGGGGGGGGGGGGGGCGGGGGGGGGTGGCAGCGGGGCGGCAACAGTGCCAACAGTTTTGTTGCTGATTGTTTTTGCCGTGTGTTTGTGTAGCGACCCTTCCTCCTCGTCCTCGTGATGAGGTCTTTTCCACAGAGCCCACTGAAGACCTGGTCGTCTTTTAGAAGGCGCTGAAAAGAGTTCTCCTGTCGGGACCCCCAAACGGGTGGCTGGCTGGTAACACCATTTCTCTCTCTCGCTGCATGGATGTGGACTGAGCGAGCCTGAACACAGGCTGTCTTTAACCCCACTGAAACATCGCCTACCACGCGCGTTCCCAAGGTGACGCTGTGTGCCTTGTGGTTTCCCTCTGCAACCGCTCGGACCCTGTCCCCCACTCCCTTCTGGGATGTCCGACACTCCCTGCTCGGACCCTGTCCCCCACTCCCTCCTGGGATGTCCCCCACTCTCTCCTGGGATGTCCGACACTCCCTTGCTCAAATATAGGATGCAATGCGTGTAAGCCGGGGGTGGAGCTTGGGTTATTTATCAAATTAAGCGGCACAGAACATAGCATGCTGAATTTGATTGGTTATTCACATGTAGAGGTTTAACATCCCATTCTCCTGCTTTGCTTTACAGTAGGGTGTCACAGCAATTAGGGGCGGCAGTGTGGCATTATGGGTAAGGAACTGGGCTTGTAGCCGAAAGGCTGCAGGTTCGATTCCCAGGTAGGGCACTGCCAGTGTACCCAGAGGCTTCATATCCAGCTGTGTAAAAAAGCAGAAAGCTGCACACGGGTCTGGGTAAGACCGTCTGCTAAATACATGTAATGTAATCAATGTCAGGTTAAAATATGCTGGACATGGGGGAAATGTGGCCGTCCTGTCCTGGAAACCCAGTTTTTGGCCGTCCCAGCCAATACCAGACTGGCCCCTCCCGTCCTCTTTTTCCAGTGGGTAACCAGAGACGGGGCACCATCCAAAATAATCCAACAGATGTACGGGATTAGTGGATCAACATCTGCTTAAGACTTACATGTACAGCATGAGAAAGGGCATTTTAGCAGCAGTCAGGGGGGGGTTGTAACACTGCTCACGCACCGGCCCCGATTCCCTTTTTTCTTTTGTGCCGACTTGCCCGCCGTTCTGCTTTCGTAGAGGTTCCACTGTATTTAATGTGCCCCATTGGGCCATAACTGTAGTGGTTATCAATAACTGATTCCTTTCTTCAGGAAGACATGTTTCGTACATAAAGGCACATCGAGAACGTTTAACAAACTCCTTCTCGCTGGCTTCATTAACGGCACACCGCTCAGCCGGTGCGAAACATTAATGACTTTAGGCAGCCATCCATGAGCTTAACATGGCCTAATTTATGAAATGCTAAATATCCCATGCATAGGTGCATTAATGGTCTTCTATTTGGAGAGATACACCTGTCAGAGGCATTTAGCCCCTCCGCAGTTTATCTCACACCTGCGTTAATCTTCCACAGAGCTAACAGTTTTTCGGCTGTTAATGCGTTGGCCGGTAATCACTCATTTTCTTGCTTGATTAACTGCTGCTGGATTGGGAGAAAGGTTTTCATGTGGCCTGACTGTGGCCTGGAGCTCAGAGATTGGAGAACGAGGTGGGCATTCAAAGTGGGAAAACGGCTTTGTGTTGTTCTTTGTGCAGTTGTGCTCTGTGTTGTTCTTTGTGCAGTTGTCGCTCTTACCACGGTTCGATTTTTCCCCCTCTTTCTTGGCCAGAGTTTTTGGAGTCTCAAAAGCAGATGTCTGAAGGGGCTTAGTAATGCGTGTACATAACCTCAGTAATGCAGGAGCAATGCGTACAGCGCAAAGCACCATAAAGCAAATACACACACACTTCTGCACATTCAGAGCCTCAGTTAAGGAGCCATTATGAATATTTGGCCTGTTCTTCCAACAGAGATCTGTGAAGGACAAAAACTCAAGCAAAATGTAAACATACTATATCCTCCTAGTTTGCAGCATGTGTGTGTGTGTGTGTGTGTGTGTGTGTGCGTGCGTGCGGGAGTGTGTGTGCGTGTGGGTGGGCGTGGGCGTGTGTGTGCGCATTTGTGTCTGTTCAAGAGGGAGGTTGAAGATACACCCACTTAGGCACCAAGGACAAATGTTGGAGATTTAAGACTCAAGGTGGCATATTTGTTTGAGTGTTAGTGTTTAGTGTTGAGTGTTAGTGTTACTTTGATATAGTATTATCATAGCAGAGGTAGAGCTAGCTAAATACCCAGAGTTCAGCATCAGTGTTAAACTGGCATTAAACCTGCAGCAGAGCTCTGACCCTGTATGAGGTCCTGTCTCTCTCTCTATGGGACTGTAGCAGGCTGGTACTCTGACACACACACACACACACACACACACACACAGACATGCACACACTGAGAGAGAGAGAGCGCTGCCAGAGCAATGCCCTCACAATCTTGGGTCTGGAAAAGTATAGAGGGTAATCCTCCAGGGCAAACAGGTCAATCTCACAGATTACTCTGGGGCATCAGAATGGCCTCGTATTCCTCCTGACTGTTAAACATTTACAGGCACAGAACTGTCACTGTCACTTCCTGCAGGATGCTGTTAAAA
>CM040403.1:4646228-4653728 GCA_022702515.1 Ilyophis sp. 1 JC-2022 | reverse complement strand
TGACCACTGCTCCACACTGCTGCTCTAACCACTGCACCACACTGCTGCTCTAACCACTGCTCTACACTGCTGCTCTGACCACTGCACCACACTGCTGCTCTAACCACTGCTCTACACTGCTGCTCTGACCACTGCTCTACACTGCTGCTCTGACCACTGCTCCACACTGCTGCTCTAACCACTGCACCACACTGCTGCTCTAACCACTGCTCTACACTGCTGCTCTGACCACTGCACCACACTGCTGCTCTAACCACTGCTCCACACTGCTGCTCTGATCACTGCTCCACACTGCTGCTCTGACCACTGCTCCACACTGCTGCTCTGACCACTGCTCCACACTGCTGCTCTGACCACTGCTCCACACTGCTGCTCTGACCACTGCTCCACACTGCTGCTCTGACCACTGCTTCACACTGCTGCTCTGACCGTTGCTCTACATGGCTCAAAAACATTTGTTACGAATCCCTGATCTGATTCAATCAAATAGTTTTACCGTTCGTTTTGATTCGTTTGTGTGTCAGTGATTGACAGCATGTTGTTGCTCATCCCAGAGTAGTATATTAAGCCATCTTCTCCAATATTGATCTTTAACACACTGATAATAGGTAATAAGCAACAAATGGACAGTGGAGTGTAATAAAATCTTTCAGCTGTTAATTAGACTAACCTGGCATGTTTTGCATGTTTGGTTTTAGGTAATTATCTAATTGTGTAGTATAACCTCAGCAATCTTTGTGTGCTTTACATTCATTTATATTCAAACAAATAGTATCTATGTTGTAATTAATGTGTTTAATGTGGCATAGAGTACGGTAATGTACCACATTAGATGCAATCACATAAAAAAATGGAGGCAACAGCAGGTGCAATATCTTTCTTCAAATTGACACCCTTGTTAATCATACAAAACGATCAAAAACCAGGCAATTAGCAGCTCTCAGCTTCCTCATATCCAAGACTCCACCAAGGCCATTCCTGTGAGACAGCCAATCAGGAGCCAGAAAACATGAGCAGAACCAATCCCCTGAGTAATGACCTGGACAAACCAGCACTGGGAGGGGACTAATTATCAATTAAAAATGTATTTGGACGGGAAAAAACAGGGAAACTGAATGAGGAAGTAGATGGGAAAAGTTGGTCGGGAAGTAATTGACATTTACAGAAGCTGGAGAAACTCTTTGTGACATTTTCATCTGAATGCATTTACTTTCAACTCAAAAGGTATTATAAACCATCATAAATAAGAAAAGAGGGCCTGAAGCTCGAATAAATAAATATATAAACAAAAAACCTACTGTGTCGCCACACAAACACTTCACATGGACTCATGGCGCCCTCTAGTGGTTGAACCTTATAATACATGTCTCTTCCCGTGAAGATTTTTTTCAAAAAATGTGCAAATTAATTATAATGAGCTATCAAACGAGCCCCAAACCATAACTCTGTTGCCAGATATGGAGTAGATGTGGATGGATCACTGCAAGAGTTATTTTTCCTGACTAATTTTTTTATATAACTTTATGGGGGAAAAAGTCAGAAGAAACCCTTAAAATGATCCATCCACATCTTCTCCATATCTGGCTGCAGAGTGATGGTTTGGGGCTTGTTTGATATCTTAGACCCTTGATGACGTACAACCATTTAGCCAGTCATGTGTTCCATACTGTACCAGTGTAATTTACATCTGAATCTAGTCTCACCCCCCAATTGCCATAGAGATCCATTCACATGCAGAGAGGTTAAATTATCGCTTGTAACAGTACCTGAAAATAAGATATCGAGAGTCTTTTGATATTGATGGGTCACAAACTTCAGGAAGTAACAGCATGCAAAGGATATGCGACCAAATATGAAATATGATACTTCAAAAATACGTTAAAGCAAAGGGTGTGAATACTTATGTAATTCTATTTCATTTTTTTATTTTTAATATAATCCTGAAGATATCTAAATACTTTATTTAATTTGCACATTATAGAGAATTACTTCTAGAAGAGTAAAAAAAAAATCCCATGTAAATATGTTTTAATTTTACTTTGCAACACAGCAAAATTAGAAATTATCAACGGGGAATGAATACTTTCTGAAGCCACTGTCAGTGTGTGAATGTGAATGTGCTGCATCCCTTCTACAGACAGTCCAATCTCAACGCTGCATGAGTGAGTGTACATGAGACGGGCCTTAACTGGACGTTGGACTCCCCTGCTCTGAATATTTAGTTTTTCAGCAGATTACCTGAACCCTTCCTGTTTTTTGTTTCAGGTATGGCGACATGGTCCCCAAAACTATCGTGGGGAAGATTGTTGGATCCGTCTGCTCCCTGAGCGGGGTGCTGGTCATCGCGCTGCCCGTGCCGGTCATCGTGTCCAACTTCAGCAGGATCTATCACCAGAGCCAGCGAGCCGAGAAGCGCCGGGCACAGAAGGTACTGTCACTGGGTGCAGCATAGACTGGCCAGGGCCAATCAGGCAGTGGGATTTTTAGGGCCTACAGAACAGTAGTGTGTGCCCAGCCAGGTGCAGTTACCTGGATCTACACACCTGCCTTAAGAACTGTTTCCCCTTTCTGACTGAGCGCAACATTGTTTTCTGTAATTTTCTGTAACAAACCGTGATACCGCTGTGGTCAGACCACAAGCATTACGTTTCCCTAAAACTACTTACTGTTAACGACAAGCTCACCAGGTTACATTTCCCTAAAACTACTTACTGTTAACGACAAGCTCACCAGGTTACGTTTCCCTAAAACTACTGACTGTTAACGACAAGCTCACCGGGTTACGTTTCCCTAAAACTACTTACTGTTAACGACAAGCTCACCGGGTTACGTTTCCCTAAAACTACTTACTGTTAATGACAAGCTCACCAGGTTACGTTTCCCTAAAACTACTTACTGTTAACGACAAGCTCACCGGGTTACGTTTCCCTAAAACTACTTACTGTTAACGACAAGCTCACCGGGTTACGTTTCCCTAAAACTACTTACTGTTAACGACAAGCTCACCGGGTTACGTTTCCCTAAAACTACTTACTGTTAACGACAAGCTCACCGGGTTACGTTTCCCTAAAACTACTTACTGTTAACGACAAGCTCACCGGGTTACGTTTCCCTAAAACTACTTACTGTTAACGACAAGCTCACCGGGTTACGTTTCCCTAAAACTACTTACTGTTAATGACAAGCTCACCGGGTTACGTTTCCCTAAAACTACTTACTGTTAACGACAAGCTCACCGGGTTACGTTTCCCTAAAACTACTTACTGTTAATGACAAGCTCACCGGGTTACGTTTCCCTAAAACTACTTACTGTTAACGACAAGCTCACCGGGTTACGTTTCCCTAAAACTACTTACTGTTAATGACAAGCTCACCGGGTTACGTTTCCCTAAAACTACTTACGCTCATCGCTCATAAGCCTTTGTTTTCTGCATCTTTTGAAAATGTGACCCTTTTCCACAAAATTAATTTTAATGTCCACATCACATTAAATAATTGTAGTTATATCGGAGGTCTGTTTTTATACTGTGCACATAAGCAGAGTTAGAACTGTAGAGGCAATCAAGTTAAAATGACCATGCAGCTAACAGGTGGCCATTATTTATAAAATCCCAGAGCAATCAAACACAAGTTCTGGATGATTGTAGGTTATCTAATAAAGTTTAGCTCCCCGACTGCTCTGTGTGAGACCTACCAGCCGAGACGAATATCTTTGGTAACTCAGCCCTGATTGTAAAACCTGAGTCTGTACAAAGCATTACAAAATAGGGCATTGAGTTGTGTCCCAAACCACGCAACATCGGGCACAGAACTATGTAAAACACACACAGGTAAAGTCCACACTGAACTGTCACCCAGAGATTTATTGCATTACATTTTCAAAGGCAAATACACCATATTGCAGGCCACAATGGTAATAAGTAAAATATGTTGTACAGTATGTACACAAGCCATGTGTCAGCTCATAAACTAGCGTGCAATGAATGCCAAGACAGCTCCATTAGGGGAGAGACGTCCCATAGGACCAAAGCACACCTGGTTCTCTGCAGCTTCTTAAGAAAGACGTCACCCAAGATAATTTACTGTGACCAGGAGACCTAGACCATGCTGTGACCAGGAGACCTAGACCATGCTGTGATCAGGAAACTTAGACCATGATGTGATTAGGAAACTTAGACCATGATGTGATCAGGAAACTTAGACCATGATGTGATCAGGAAACTTAGACCATGCTGTTATCAGGGGACTTAGACCATGCTGTGATCAGGGGACTTAGACCATGCTGTGATCAGGGGACTTAGACCATGATGTGATCAGGGGACTTAGACCATGATGTGATCAGGAAACTTAGACCATGATGTGATCAGGAGACTTAGACCATGCTGTGATCAGGGGACTTAGACCATTCTGTGATCAGGAAACCTAGACCATGCTGTGATCAGGAAATCTAGACCATGCTGTGATCAGGAAACCTAGACCATGCTGTGATCAGGGGACTTAGACCATGCTTTGATCAGGGGACTTAGACCATGCTGTGATCAGGGGACTTAGACCATGCTGTGATCAGGGGACTTAGACCATGCTGTGATCAGGGGACTTAGACCATGCTTTGATCAGGGGACTTAGACCATGCTGTGATCAGGGGACTTAGACCCTGATCATAGTAAAACCACGTCTGCTTTCCTCTGCACAGCATGGTCTAAGTGCATATTAGAATGTGACTGGAAACACAGAGCTTTTCAGAAAAACAACAGTGTGTTTTCGCAGCTGGACAGGAGAACCGGAGTAAGTGTTGGCCCCAGAACCTCCACACAGTCAAATTGAAATTCACACACGTGCTTTATGGCGTGCTCACACACACGTATAACATTGCCAATGCTTCTTAAAAATTACACTGTAATAAAATAGAACTAAAACATTGTAATATAATTGCTAACGAGGTGTTAAATGTTCTTCTCTCCCGGTTGTAAGTTTGCTGTTGTTAAGTCTTTATTAAGTCTTTAACATGGAGACTGTATGTATTGTTCTGCAGAATATTCTTGGCCCAGCGTTTTTTCTAGGTAAAGATCTTGGTTCCGTGAAATGAGGTGCGCTGTGCCGGCAGTAGGTCAGAGGTCAGAGCTGGGGGGTGGGATGTGACCCTGTCCCTGCAGCGGAGGGATTCGAACCCTCTCTGATCCAGACCTGCGGGGCTAAACGGACCGTGTGTTTGTTCAAACAGAAATCCAGGCTCACTAAAATTCGCGTGGCGAAGAGCGGTGGTGCTAACGCCTATTTGCAGCACAAACGCAACGGGCTCCTGAGCGCCTCGCTGGAGCAGGTAACCGGGAAGAATCGGATTGGACGGGCTGCTGCATGCGCCAGGGTCCGGCCCATCCTGAGGCCTGGAGACTACAGGGCTGCCCCATGCAAGCGCTTTAAATGGTGTCCACTCTCTCTCTACCTGTCACTTTTACCCGTCTCTCCCTCTTTCTCCTGCTCTACCTTTCAGTCTCTCCATCTCTCTCTCTCTCTCTCTCTGTCTCCCTTTATGTTTATCTCTGCCTATCTTTGCCCCCTCTCTCCCATTCACTCTCTCTCTGTCTCTCCCTCTCTCTCTTTCTCACTCTCTTTCTGTCCCTCCCTCTCTCTCCCTGTCCCTCCCTCTCTCTTTCTCTCTCTCTCCCTGTCCCTCCCTCTCTATTTTTCTCGCACTCTTTCTGTCCCTCCCTCTCTCCCTGTCCCTCCCCCTCTTTCTGTCCCTCCCTCTCTCCCTGTCCCTCCCCCTCTCCCTGTCCCTCCCTCTCTCTCCCTGTCCCTCCCTCTCGCTTCCTGTTCCTCCATCTCTCTCCCTGTCCCTCCCTCTTTCTCCCTGTCTCTCCCTCTCTCTCCCTGTCACTCCCCCTCTTTCTGTCCCTCCCTCTCTCTCCCTGTCCCTCCCTCTCTCTCCCTGTCCCTCCCCCTCTCCCTGTCCCTCCCCTCTCCCTGTCCCTCCCTCTCTCTCCCTGTCCCTCCCCCTCTCCCTGTCCCTCCCCCTCTCCCTGTCCCTCCCCCTCTCCCTGTCCCTCCCTCTCTCTCCCTGTCCCTCCATCTTGCTTCCTGTTCCTCCATCTCTCTCCCTGTCCCTCCCTCTCTCTTTTTCTCTCTCTCCCTGTCCCTCCCTCTCTCTCCCTGTCTCTCCCTCTCTCTTTTTCTCTCTCTCTCCCTGTCCCTCCCCCTCTCCCTGTTCCTCCATCTCTATCCCTGTCCCTTTCTCTCTCTTTTTCTCTCTCTCTCTGTCTCTCCTTCTCTTCCATTTCCTCTCTGCAGTTGCACCCAGAGTTGCTGCACCAGATTCCTCCCCTGCACCTCCATAGGGGAGGGGCCTATTGTGGAAAGTGATTCATTTGATCAAAATCACCGCACGTGGCTTGCTTTGGAGTGGGGAGGGGTTTTGCCTCTGTATCCACCCCCATCTCCTCTATTTCAGCGGAACCCCTCATCTCTCCTCTTCTCTTCCTTTTCTCACACATCTGTATTAACGAAGATCCGCCCCCACTCTCTCTCTCTCGTCTCATTGGCCCATATCTGACAGCATCGTGGCTCTCATCACATGGAGGAATGGCGTTGCCCACGGCAGCATGGCCACAGTCTGCAATCGCAGGGCCGGAACCCAACCCAGCGCAGTTTCTCACAGCGAGGGGCTAGTTCAGCCATTTTGCATTGCCAAACATTGGCTGACATTCTCCCAGCTGTGATTGGCTGCACAGTGTGGAGTCCGGCCCTTTGCATCGATGGTTTGGTAAAAAGGGACGGTGGCCTTCATGGTTCAAATGATGTTTCGGTGAGGTGATCCTAGTTGCTCACGTGCACAATTAAATGTAAAAAGTGAATAGGTAAAGCGCCTTGTTCAAGGAGCTGTAATCGGTTCCTATTGGACGGGATCCATATGACTCATGAGGGCAGAGTTTGAACCATGAAATGTTGACCAAAAGCCGTCTGTCACAGTCCACAGGCGTTCGTAGCAGTAGGAGAGCGCTCCATAACGTTCCTGCAACGTTGCGCTGGTGTTGTGCGGACGCTCCCTCCTGCTCTGGCGCGGCTGGGCCTTTTCCGTTTGAGGTTTCCCGGGTAACGCCCTCATCCTCACTCTGTCCCATAGGCCTCTAAGGCAGCGGGCCAGTGCCAGGTGTCCAAAACCAGCCCCACCTTTCTGACCCAACACCACCACCTGCTGCACTGCCTGGAGAAGACCACGGTAACACTGTGTGTGTGTGTGTGTGTGTGTGTGTATGCATGCATGCGTGTGTGTGTGTGTGTATGCATGCATGTGTGTGTGTGTATGCGTGCGTGCGTGTGTGTGTGTGTGTATGTGCGTAAGTGTGTGTGTCAGTTTGTGTGTGTGTGTGTGTGCGTGAGTGTGTGTGTAAGTGCGTAAGTGTGTGTCTGTCAGTTTGTGTGGGGGTGTGTGTATGCGTGTGTGTGCGTGTGTGCGAAAGTGTGTGTGTCAGTTTGTGTGTGTGTGCGTGTGTGCGTGAGTGT
>CM040403.1:4596228-4643728 GCA_022702515.1 Ilyophis sp. 1 JC-2022 | reverse complement strand
CCCCCATCTCTCTCTCCCCATCCCCCATCTCTCTCTCTCCACCCCCCCCTCTCTCTCTCTCTCTCTCCACCCCCCCTCTCTCTCCACCCCCCTCTCTCTCTCCCCATCCCTCCATCTCTCTCTCTCCACCCCCCTCTCTCTCTCCCCATCCCCCCATCTCTCTCTCCCCATCCCCCTCTCTCTCTCCCCATCCCCCCATCTCTCTCTCTCTCTCCACCCCCTCTCTCTCTCTCTCTCTCTCCACCCCCCCTCTCTCTCCACCCCCCTCTCTCTCTCTCTCTCCCCATCCCCCCATCTCTCTCTCCACCCCCTCTTTCTCTCCCCATCCCCCATCTCTCTCTCTCTCTTTCCACCCCCCCACTTTCTCTCTCTCCACCCCCCCCCCTCTCTCTCTCTCCACCCCCTCTCTCTCTCTCTCTCCACCCCCCTCTCTCTCTCTCCCCATCCCTCCATCTCTCTCTCTCTCCACCCCCCTCTCTCTCTCCCCATCCCCCTCTCTCTCTCCCTATCCCCCTCTCTCTCTCCCCATCCCCCCATCTCTCTCTCTCTCCACCCCCCTCTCTCTCTCCCCATCCCCCTCTCTCTCTCCACCCCCTCTCTCTCTCCCCCTCCCCCTCTCTCTCTCCCTATCCCCCTCTCTCTCTCTCTCCCCATCCCTCCATCTCTCTCTCTCTCTCTCCACCCCCCTCTCTCTCCCCATCCCCCTCTCTCTCTCTCCCCATCCCCCCATCTCTCTCTCCCCATCCCCCCATCTCTCTCTCTCCACCCCCCCCTCTCTCTCTCTCTCTCTCCACCCCCCCTCTCTCTCCACCCCCCTCTCTCTCTCCCCATCCCTCCATCTCTCTCTCTCTCTCCACCCCCCTCTCTCTCTCCCCATCCCCCATCTCTCTCTCCCCATCCCCCTCTCTCTCTCCCCATCCCCCCATCTCTCTCTCCCCATCCCCCTCTCTCTCTCCCCATCCCCCTCTCTCTCTCCCCATCCCCCCTCTCTCTCTCTCCCCATCCCCCCATCTCTCTCTCTCTCTCTCAGTAGGGCCAAGCTGAATGCTAAGCTGGAGGAAACCGTGCCACTGAACTGTGATCAGCCTTACATGACGGCTGCTATCACCATGCAGACCCCGCCCGTGACCACGCCCGAGGGCGACGAGTCCACCAGCTCCATCGACTACTCACAGAGCAACATCGTCAGAGTGTCCGCACTATAGACCCGCCCCCTCCCGGGTGACAGACAGTTGAGCAAGGAGGCGCTTCCCCCTGCTGGAGAGACCTAAGGATTGCAGGGGGATCAAGTTTGGAGCGGATTTTATTTTCCCACTAGGTGTAAAACTTTGGGCGGAGTGACAATGATGCCATTTCTCTCCTCCCACCAGCAGGGGGTGCTGTCTGCTGAGTACCTCCACATTCACCACTCTGGATCTTACAGTCTTAGAGGGAAAGACATTTTTTTAAATAACTGTGTTTCAACCAGTCATCTATTTTGCATAAGAATGGCCAGTTTAATTAAAGGATGACCAGAGGTGAAAAGCAGCTGGACGGACAAACAACCATCCTTATGCATGACCAAAATACAGACCTTTACTGACTCCTCTTCCACACCATCGGCATGAGCAATAAACATCTCTTACCTTCTTCTCAAACCTTCACCTTGTTTCTGCACTGCGTCTCCAGTACAAACGAGAAATTGATTCAGTTTTTCCTGTCGATCAGTCATTGTGGATAACTACACGTCCTGTCCTTTTCTGTCCAAGCTATTTTTATTTGCATTGCTCTGAATACTCAGATGAGATTAGTTGATCGTTTGATACACTTTACATTGGCACTGCAGGCTTGGCAAAATTCTTTCATGGCAGGAAAGCGGGACTTTTTCTAATTTGTGTTCATAAGCGCAGCTTTTTAAGCACGGAACATTTTTAACAGCAAGGATAGATATGATGTCAGAGCAGAAAAAAACACAGTGCCAGGCTATTGCATTTTAAAACCCTAAAGTAGAATTCCTGTTTGTGAGGCGTGGAAACTGTGGAAGAAACTGTCATTGCTTTGATTGATTGGTTCTGATTTGCTGAGACATGACAGGAAACCTCCTGAGGATATCACGCTCTTTAAAGCGCGATCTCAACGGTTCCTTTATTAATATGCAGCTTCTGTTTAATGAAGCATCCAGTAACTAAATGCTTTATTCTCCAACTGGGGGTGGGTTGAGTTAACAGTATCAAACTTGGGAACGTGAATAAATCATATTAATGTCAAATGCCCCCCCATTGTGAAATAGGACAACTAGAAGATTAAAGCTGCTGTTTCCCCCGCTTCACGCTGTTCTGTGCAAATCAAACCGGAGCTTTACTTTTTCCCCAAATGCACAAGGGCAGAGGAGCGGCCACACCCTTGTCCACATTATAGCAGCCTCCCCTAACCCTCCCCTAACCCTCCCCTAACCCTCCTCGGCTCGGCACGGCTCGGCACGGCTCGGCCTGCCAGAGAACAGCCGCATTCACATCACTGCCTGATCGGACTTATGCAACAACGTCTTTGTACACATTTTTATTTGTATTGAGAGAAGAACACAAAGACATATTTTACAAAAACAAAAAGGCAAAAGAAAAGCTAAACAAAAACAGACGGTCCTGTGTTGGTGTTGAAATTTTACTCGTTTTTTTTTTCTGTTTTTGAAAAAAAGGAACTTGCTCACTGTTTTGTGAACTAGTGGTGTGAATTGTTCTTCTGTGTTGTTAATACTGATCTCAGTTTGTGGTTTTTAAAAATAATTTCAAATGCCGTTTCTAGAATTTTTTTTGAGTTTTGCCATCTAATCCAAACATTTTTATCCATTCAGTTTTTAGTTTTTTTCCCCTAACAGGTTGCATGCGGTTATTGAAGAATTCAGAGAAGGGAAGGGTCTCGTCTCTCTTTTCAGTTTGTCTGTGGAAATACAAGACTTCAGTAAAATGTGTTTAATGTACACGAGATTATGTAAATGGAAAAAAAAAATTATCGTTAATTCTTGCTTTCAATTTGTTACAGCTTGTGCTACGGACAAAATATGTAAGATATTGATAAGAGAAGGAAAAAAACAGTCCAGTGCAGCATCTATGAATAAATGAAATGATTCACTGTTGTAATAAAATACTGGGGAAAATGTTAAGATTCATGTGTTTTTTTGAACTGAATGTAGAATTCTCTCATTTGTGTCTTTATTTTATTTTAATTAGAAATATGCACACTCCAGTTACAGTGTTTGAATTCAGCAACACTAACAGGGCTACCCATCGTTAGCATGTTCCATGACCAAGGTCCATTGTAAGTAAAGGCCAAGACTGAGAAAGCTACTTCAGAAAAGCACAATAGAATTGGACCACAGATTGTATCTACTATTAATCCCTATCAAATGAGAAGAAAGATAAGAAGGAAGTTTACCTAAAATAGCTTTGTAAATGAAGACGTACCAATGACACAATCTACCAGTCTTTAGAGAGGGTAGACCCACACTCTGATAAAGGAAGCCGGGTAACACTTTATTTGAGTGGTCATCATGACATGGAAATGACAGTGTCATAACCATGACATAACACCTGTCATGAAGTGTCATGTCCATTCATAACTATGACATAGTGTTGTTATTACACAATCTGCGATTTGTGTTATGACACAACTGACATAACAACCTGCATAGAAGGCTCACTATGACAGGGGTGTCATAACACTGATTCCCCATGACATGTGAAAATTACTCTGTCCATTATTAGTTGAAAGCAATGTCACAGTTGTCATTAGTATGTCATTAGGAAATATGATAGTGAATACCATGTCATTACATTATTTCTGAAACAAAGAACATTTCAATTGTTGTAGACAATATGCTTCCAGGACATTCAAACCTATGCAATTGACACAAACAAGTTTATATATGCAAATCAAACCTTTTGTGTGTCTAATGGGTCTCAGATGTTGAGACCACGCTAAAATAATGATATCTGTATAGACAGATGAATAAATACAAGAAAGAGAAGAGTTTGTTGTGAAGACGATGTCATTCTCCCTCTGTTTATTTAAACATCAGCAAATAAAATCACGTATTTTTTTCTCAAAATCCTTGTCAACAATATAATAAAATGGTCATAAAATCATTCCATACAATATGACAATACATACTGGAAAATAATCATGTTTCCATAAAATAGATTATTTCATAGAATTGTAAAACAACTACTGTAACTTAAAGGGGTAGGAAAGACTAAAACATTTTTTTGAGATGTTAACCAGTATCTAGGCATTGCCTCAGATGGAAGAGAACAATAGTATTCATTATATCTACAAATTTGGGCAAAATGTTGAATTTCATCGCCTATTCTTCTCCTTCCGGGGTTGAAAGTGAAAAATGGGCTTCGTCGGAAGCGTACTTTTGGTACACTCGTTCGTAACCAGTTTCGCACTTTGTTACTGCCCCCAATATAAATACATTCCTGAAAGGTGTGGCCAATGGCCATATCCTTTGACAAGCAATATCGTTGTAAGTTAGGCAGTAGTTAGTATATTTCTATGTATTAGCTTTTTTCCCAATTATGCTAGTTATCAACAATTGTAAATTCCAGCAGTTTCAATTTACAAGCAATGAGTGATGGGTCGCAAGTGTGCTTTCTCTGGGTGCAAGAGCATCAGCGGATTAACGTTAACAGTTACATCCTTTCCCGAGCGATCCGGAGAGAGCTGTAGGCTACTCTGACTGGGCATTTTGGGTCTGGCGCCAATGATCAGCACTGCTGGCAAGTTTGTGTGCAACAATCATTTCCTGTGGGACTGTTACGAGAACTATGTCCAGGTTGAATTGGGGTATGCCAGCCAAAGGAATGCGGTAACGTTACCAAGCCCTACTGATATTTTTGTCCCTCCAAATGCGGTAACGTTCAGTTAAATTAAGTGTAGACTAAGGCGTCACGTTAGCTTGCTAACGTGATAGTTGTCTTGTAGCCTCAAAGATATTTAGTTCAGGTGTTTTCGTATCGTCAACCATAGTTAACTGACAGGTGATATTTCACTTCCTTTTGCGTATAAGCTATAACGTTAATATTAGTTTTGATACTGCGTTGTCAATTTTACTGGCCTAGGGTCTGCATCAGGAAACAGGAGTTACGCAGTTAGGTTTGTTGGATAACAGTTAACTGCACTATCTGGAACCCCCCAAGTCTGGGACATGTATTTAGTGATACAAGCCCCATGCTGTGATTGTGTTAAGTTATGTCTTAGTTAAGTTATTTGGATAGCTGGCTAGCTAGTAAACGTGCATTTGTAGATAGCCAAGATAGGTAAAACATTTTTTTTTTTTAAGCCAAAACCTGTTCAGTTTCACTTGACATTCATTAGCCTACGTGTTGTATTTTTTCATGTTTGTATAATCTGCAGGTGACGTTAGGTCAGACTGAATATTTGCTGACAAACATTAACTTCCTGGGCAGAAAATCAATTTGAGCAGATTGTGAAGTCTCCCGTAGCGTAGCCTATAGCCTTCAGCTAACAGCCGTTTAGTTTCACTTGGCATTCGTTTACATATTTTATTGTCATGTCCGTGTAGCATACAGGTAGCCCACGTTAGATGTAACGTTATAGATGGCTAAAAAAGCGAGTTAGTTTGAGAATGGTGTGACGTGATGCTTCGTATTTTCACTAGGTATTAATTATGTATTTTAGTTTTTTTGTATTCATTGTTCATTTATTTATTTTATTCATTAAGTAGTTTGTGTACGGGTAGGTTAGACTTAATACTGGGCATAACATCGATTTAAGCAGAAGGAGATAGTCGAGTTCACAAGTGGGATAAAAGATAATTAGCTTGACTACCACTCAGAAACTTCTCCCGACGGTTCAAACTGATAGGGCTCCGGACCATTTCCTCCTTCATACTCCTGCTCGGTGGAAAGCCCAGAGGATTCCGGAGGGGAGAAGTCCTCCACCTCGAAAGATCCATTGACTGATACCGCAGAATTAGTCAGTGATTGATACAGACTCCGTTTCACTCGCCATCTTTTCCCTTGTGGGCGTGTCTTCAGGTGGCGATAGCCTCTCTGCTCGCTCTCGCCCCTCCCCTTCTGCTGCTGCTTTCCACGCCCATTTAATTGCATTTTTTTCAAATTTGTGGTGTGGGCAGAGAGAGAATGTAACCGAGGGTTTCATAACCCTTTAACAGTTACCATTTCATCTGAAAACAATGGATTCAAATTATGTGGAATAATATAAGGAGGATGCCTTAATTAATAATTAACATTAACAACAACCAATGAAAATGCTAACGTTACAGGTAAATGCTACAGAGCCCCAGCCTCACATGCCAACCTAAGCCTGGTCAGTAGGCTTCTGCTGTAAATGGGGATGTAGCTAGCTAGCCTATCCCAAGCCTACTGCATTCTTATGGTAACCGTTAGCTAATGTTAGCTAGCAAAATTAGTATAACACAATCAAATGGTCAATATACAATAAAACATCAGAAATGTCAGGGAGCATTGTCTATATAAGAATACATTCTAATTGAGGATAATTGTTCGTTCAAATAAATACTAAAAATAGATTATTTTTTTTATCTCCGTGAAATGAATGCTGACTCATTATCAAACCAAATTAACTTATTTACAAGTTTCACTTTTCACCCAAAACTTCACAGGACTTACTTAATGACATGAACTGATGATTTATGAAAGGATTACATGCTTTTCGCATTACCGACCTGTATAAACCGATGAATAAAAACAAGAGAGAGTTTGTTTGTCCTGAAGATGATGGCGTTCTTCCTCTCAATGGCCGGCGCGCTTGCGTAATGTTACGTGTAGTTACTGCTACGTTAGATTACAGGCAGCCTGAAGGTAGCTAACAAGGCTACCTATGTAGCTAGCCCGATAGCTAGCAGTTGTGAATTGCACTCTGATTGCACTAGTAGATAGGTAACAGCAAGCTAGGTGTAAACACTGCGTCCCAATATTCTTCACTCCCCGCCTCCTTTCCTCCACTCCCTCACTACCACTCCTAAGCACAAACGTGCGCGTGTGTGAAAGCCGACTGTGTACAGGCCGTTGCTTCCTGCTGGCTACTGCTAGGTAGAGAGGAAGAACGCCTTCATCTTCACAACAAACATTGTTTGTCTCTTGTATTGTTTGATCTGTCCATACATGTTAGTGACGTGAAAAGCATGTAATCCTTTCATACATCATCAGTTCATATTACTAAGTAACTCCTGTGATAAGTTTTTGTTGAAAAGTGAAACTTTTAAATAAGTATTTGGTGCCCTCTAGAAGTGTATGAAGGAGTAGAGTGACCTTGAATATTACACTGAGGGTCCCACTGCAATATGGTGCGACCCTCCCCTCCCCACTTAATGTGAGGGTAGTGCTGGACAAGCCAGGTAGGCAGGGGAATCTACCAAAAGGAACTGAATTTGCTCAGTATGGTTCTCAAAAGGAATGTGCATGGATAGAAGATCGGTAATCTCTGAAATAGTACCTGAACCTAAAGGACGCCTATCGAGTGCAGTGACAGTTTGGGGCTGAGTGAGACGGACAACGGGAATGTGGTGCTTTTTTGCCCACTGGGCATCAATAATACATTCGACCGCTCCTGAGTCAATGAAGGCGTCGGCCAGGAGAGGGCGCTGTTGCCATACAAGAGTAACCGCCAGTATAGTCCGAGATGTAGTAACACAAAGTCCCGCTAGAGATCCAAGATCCTCTAACAAGACCCTCCTTTTCCCTTAAGATTGAGACACTGAGTTATGCTGTGACCCCTACATCTGCAATAACGAGTATCTCCGGAGTAGATGGAGTATCTCCAGAGGGTGGACAGGAGGCCCCGTCAATCTGCAGGGGCTCCTCGGTACCTCGAGGAGTAGGAACGGAGTGAGGAGAGGCAGACGCAGTGAAGGGAGTGAAGGAACAGCGTTTCATACCGCGGTCTCTCCTGCTATTCTTAATGCGGACCCACTCTCTGATGCGATTATAAATGCGTATGGCTGTGGAAATTAATTCCTCCAGTGTCTCAGATGGCTCTAACACTGCCAGAGCATCCTGCATAGAATAAAGGAGTGCCTCAGAGAATTGAGTCGTTATCGGTGCTTCTGACCAGCCTGTCTCCCGTGCCAGAGCCCGAAATCTAATAGAAAATTCGAACATCGTCTCGTTGCCTTGGCGAAGAAGAATAAGGCATCTGGACGCCTCGGGGCCCGAAGCGTCCTGATCAAAAACTGACTCCATTTCATCCATTAGAGTGGTGGCGGAATTCAAAATGGGCGACTGGCTCCGAATTAAAGGTGTAGCCCAATCAAGAGCGGGTCCGGTGAGCAGTGACAATATAAATGCCACACGGGATTCTTGTGAACTAAACCGTGATGACTGGGCTTTAATAAAGATAAGACATCGGGCAAGGAAACCTCTGCATTTGCCGGCCTGACCGTCATAGCGGAGAGGAAGCTGCAGTTTGGGTTCCCTAGGTGGGTGAAGAGTTTGAACAGGGGGAGGAGTGGCCTGAACTTACCGGTACAAGCGGTTGAGGTGCAACGGCGCATGCCTTCCGCTAGCTCCCGAAGCCAGCCCTCCTGTACCCACAACTGGGTTGTCAGCTGCCTTACTTGGCTGGTTGCTGTGACTGTAGCGTCTCCAGGTTGATCAACTTTTACATTACATTACAGTCATTTAGCAGACGCTTTTATCCAAAGCGACATACAGTGTAGTATATATAGGAAATCGAAGTAAAACTACAACAGAATAGAGAAAGCACATTCCATCATTAGTAGCAGCAGCTATCCTAGTAACGAACACACACAATGCACAAGTGAACTGGGTAAAAATCTCTACTACTACATTCTCTATTCGAAATATATAAACTTGATAACACAGTTCACAAGACATACCAATGAGGTCCAGTATAAGTATTAGTCCAGGAGCTGAAAAAGGTGTGTTTTTGGCCCAGGTGGAAAGCACGGCAGGGGGTGGTATTGAGGGGGGGGGGGGGGGAGGTTCGTTCCACCACTGGGGAGGAGGGGGGGAAAAGGGAGCGCATCGGAGAGGAGGGAGGAGCGGGGGAGCGAGCGGGGGGGGGGGGAGCGGAGGGGCGAGGTAGATGAGCGATGTGAGCGGGTGAACGAGTCGCTGATTCATTCGTAATATGGCTTTTTCGTACTGTGAGGGTTTGGTAGAACTGATGAGTCAACTGCGACTGAACAAAACACGATACAGAACAAGTCACCCACAGAAGCGAGGACCACTAAAGGAGTCTAGGTACCCGAAATAGTAGAAAAATGAAAACAAGGGACAAAAAACTCCCTGGCAGTAGCCAAAATAATAAACCACCCACAAAACCGGGTGTAGCTCGTAGACACGAGTAGAAGGGTAAGGTAAAAAGACTCCCAAACAGAAATACAGGAGCAAAGCTTGAGAAAGACAAAAACAAAGAATCACCTTCGGAAACGTAGACTATAATGCCCGATAAATAGGTGAAAAATACATTAATTCAAAATAAACCTCTCACTCTCCCAGTAGCAGAGAGTAAAAGGAGAAGTAAGGAAAAAGACAGAATCTTTCTTAGGAACTTAAACCTAACCAACACTGAATACGTGAAGGCACGATACGACAAAGAAGCGACAGGAAGCGGAAGTTAGGGGTTTAAATGAAGTAAATGAAGAGGTGAACGAATAATTAGCGGGGAGAAGGAAAACTCTGAAATGAGACGCGGAAAAATAAAGGAAAAATGGACGAGAAATCGTAGGGAAGTTACCAGATGGAAGATAGGCGAAAACCACGACAGGATGGAGAAAACGACGAGGCTGCTGAACCCCTACAAGGCTTGCAGAGAGCAGAGAAATGAATCCGGACATCCTTGGCAGCTCTGTCTTTCTCTGCTGCAGTGTGTCTGTGTGTGTGTGTGTGTGTGTGTGTGAGAACACGATGGGACTGCTCAACCTCTACAAGGTGTGCAGAGAGCTGAAAAACGAACCCAGACATCCTCAGCAACTTTCTCTCTGCTGCAGCCCTTTATACTCAGGGAGTAAAGGTTAATAAGATTACATCTACACCACGGCTTCATTTGCAGTGTATATGTATATACAGTTTATATACAGATGCTGTGTGTGTGTGTGAGCACATGGGGGAAGATTGTAAAGCACTATCACAGGGAAGGAGCATAATACACTCACAGTGAAAGAATATAACAATATAGCCATCATTATTACACATTGTTGAAATGTATTTTGTTTTTTTTAAATATGTGAAACTGCAACACTATGCAATAAGTTCCTGGTGTATGATGCACGCTGTAATTCACAATAATGGAGCCGTGCAATGGCATATTTGCTCCCAGCAGTTTTCAGCAAATTGTACATCTATCATCAAGACAAGTCTCACATTAATGACCACACTTCAGGAACTGAGCCAAGGATTTTCTCCTGACATCTCTCTTCTTTTGCAAATACCTTTGAAGATTAATTTAACCAGCAACTAATTGTAATAACATCATAGTTTTGCCTTCTTCTGTGAACAGTGACAAGATGTTTTTTTATTTTTTTTATTTGAGTATGAAATTGTGTTGACCTATTGTAACTGGTGATTACTTTTCTCTTGTCTGTTTCTTCATGAGACTATATATTCCACAATAGCACACCTCATTGGTCACTTAGACCAGTATTAAATTGCTTTTCATTCATTTAGAAGACCTGAAAACAGAGCCAGATAAATTTTAAAAAATAATTTTCCCATCACTAATCACAGAAATAAGCCAAACAGGGGCCATGTTATATTCATGAGGACTCATGCATATACAGGATATGTTGTGATTGATTAATTCATTAAGATTAACCACAAAGCCTTTATGTTTTATCACACAACCGTGAATGTGCTTGCATGGCATTTTATGCACATGCCAATGAGTCCATTTCCATTGGATAGTTGGCTGAAAAAAAGTTTTATCAAAGGTAGACATTTTCAGGACATTCTTTATTTAAAAAATGAAGGATGTTTTCTGTTTTGCTTATGTTTTGAAACCATTTGATTGACTCAATAATTTGTTTTAAATAAATAAGCAAAAAGGGGATAGCCTTATTTTTTTTAAATAAAAAAATCCTCAAATATACCTATCTACATTTGATTAAACATTGAATGCTAGCGGGCTTTTAGAAAGAACGCACCAGATATACAAGAGAATTTGACTCCATGGAATATATATAAAATATAATACATTCATGGACTTGTGAATATGCATTATGCACACAAATGCATCATGGTAAACTAATATGCATGCATTTGTTCTCAGTGATTTCTTTTTTGGATCCACAACACATTGTTGTAGAACTATTTACAATACCATGTCACATTCATGGCTGCGCAATAATACACAACATACATTATCGGCGATCAGACTTAATTATTCAGGATGAATACATGCATATTACTTAACCGTAATGCAACCTGTGTATTATCACACAATTGTGAATGTGACAGTGTGGTATTTATATAGCAACATGCCATGTAAGTGCATTGTAATGTGTCTGTTTAAAAACAGATTTTTAAAGACATATTTTTAAAAAAACACAAACACAGGGGCTGTTATATTTATCAGTAAATAATATATGTATATATTCTGATTAATTCCTTCTGATTACCCATATTGCATGTTCTGTATTTGTCAGGGGTAGCGTTAGGAACAAGGACCAGACGCAACAATAGTTCTTTAAGTGCTCAATATGAACACCACAAAGCGGGGAGGAAAAACCCGCAAACAGGGAATACTTACAGAACAAGAAAATAATAAACTCTCCTTAAAACGAGAGACTACGCTACCAAACTCAAAGTGACCCGAATAGGGCGAAAACTCGCACAGAAAACCCTAAAGCTCACAACGAGGGAGCCGAAAAACACAAACAAGAGGTAAGAGAAGACGGCGAAGACAATCTGTCAAGGACAGGGAGACAGAGGAGAAGAAAAGAGACAGGACAGAAAACAATAACCTACTCTAAGTTTCTAATAAACTCTAAAACACTTGCAACAAGTCCCGTGGAACCACAACAGGTTGAGGTGATACGGTCGATGCAAAACGTCAGGTCTGTACCGTATATTACCGGCTTTCCTTGTCAAAAAGATTGGCAATATGGAAGCGTCAAACAAAGGTGACGCAATGTTTAAATAATGACAGGAAATACAGAACAGGTGAACACACTAAGTAGAAAACCCAAACACACGAAACGGACAAAGAAAACAAAGAGAAGAGACGCAACACGAGCGCTCCCCAGGGAAGTGGCTAACAAGAGAAGAGCAGGCTGAGAAACCATGACACTATTATCACATAACCACGAATGAGACAGCATGGTGTTTTATGTATGTAGCTACAAGGTAAATTCCACTGTATACCTGGTTGGCTCTCTAATTGGATGGTCTGTTCAATTTTGGGGAATTCTTCATTATAAAAAAGGATATTCCGTTTTTTTGCTTGCTTATTTAAACCGAATGCTTTACTCAAAAATTGACATCTATAAAGATGTGTATTTTAGGGTCAATTGCTAGGAAATTATTTGAAAAATGAAAGACAGTTCAGTGTGTGCTTTGGAATTTTATTCAGCCATTAGATTTCAGCCTTGAAAATTTTTAACTGTGCTGTCATTGCCCAATAAATAATATGCAATAAGGACAGTTTCAGTTTCAATAGATCTTTATTATCCACACACATATACATTTGACAACCAAACAAAAAAACACTAACATAAGTCAGAGTGCTGTTGTTTTTTTAATCCGACTTGCTCTGCTGTAAAGCCAGTTTTTGTCCAGCCGATGGAGGGAAATCCCTCACTGATTTCATCAATGCATTTATTCCAACTCCCTTTAAGACTAAGATGGGCCCAATTAAAACTGGCATTTAATGTTTTGTTGATGGGGAACATCTGTGTGATTTCTTTTCAGGGTTTCCAGATGCATAAATTTGGGTATATTTGGATTGCAATACTGGTCTACCCGAAAATAAAACCCAGGGACGCCAGATCATAAAATCCCCCATTTGAGGGCGAAAAATTCACCCAAACGATAGATTTCTTTTTTTTTAAAGGCAATTTTTAGGCATCTGGCAACCCTGGAAATGTATCATTCTAAATCCCTATTAAATGAAACAAAAGCTTTCACAAAGTAGCTTACATATGTTAGGCTGTTGGTTTATATTTTGCATCCTTGTCTTCTTCGTGTTCATTATGTTCAAAAAAACATAATTATAAATCCTAATTTTTAAACATTTTAAAATAAAAGTTTAGTTTTGAATGTTTTTGGTTTTTGTTTACAGCTATAAGCATGGTGACCATTATTTTTGTCTTGCCTTTCCGTGCTCTAGAGGGAGAGCACGTTTGGATTTGTGGAATTCAAAGCTGAATACACACAAAGCATTATGGTTAGCTAACATACATACATCTCATTAATGCAGATTACCCACAGTGTATTATCACACAACCGTGAATGAGATTGAATGGTATCTCAGAGGGGTGGTGATGTCTGATGAGGCTAAATATCTGTGAGGGTCTGTTCAGAATAAGACCTACAGACGGATCTGGTCATATACAACATATCACAATGTGGTTTCTAAGTGTGATTGTTTGGAAAACAATCTGTTGCTTATATCATTGTAGAGAATCCTTTTTTTTATGCCCATCTACTTTTGATTCAACATTGAAGAGCAGTGTCCCCTAAAAAGGAGCCAACCAGGTATACAGTGGAAGTAGGCATAATTTTGTGGAATTCTTTATTTAGAAAAAAAGGGGTTCATTCTTTACAATGATATTAGCAACAGATGTTGAATCAAAAGTTACAAGTTGGCATTAGTTGTCTTTTTTCTGATATCACACATTTGGATTCCTGAGACTAACAGTGATGTATGTTCTCCATTTGTTAAATCACTTTGGTTACGAGTGTCTGCCAAGTGATTGGGCTGTAATGTAAGGTTTAGTAGTATTACAACTATCGATCAATCTCACATTATTTATGACATAGATAAATCCTTGCCTCTCCACCTCAACTTATGTGTGGCTTGCTGGCTTTCTGCCTTGCCAAGTTCAATAAGTACAGCGCTTATTTCTGTATAAATATTGCCATCTAGCGGCGCTATACAGTACTCCCACTAGAGTACAAAGTCAAAAATATTTGCTGTTACTGTTTGCCTGTGGTGTGTGAACCAACGGGTGTATGTTTGTCTGACATTACATGATATATAATATGGATTTAGAAAGGATACGTACATTTTTAGCCATTGCGTCATGACATTACATTTTTTTTAAACCTTGTAGTTCATTACAAATGGGTCGGAATTGTGAGTCTCAAACATGTTAACATGTACACTACATGCTGTTAACATGTAAAGTACACATAAAGTATGTGTTAACTATGGAATTATTTTATTTTCCTCTCAATTTGTGGGTTATACAAACCAATGTTAGTGCATTGCTATCACCTTCTGGACTGGAGAGTATGAGAGGCAGTTTGGCTGCTCAAAATCATTTCTGGGTGTTAAAAGGGATGTCTTGGCCTTAACCATAAATGTCAGACATTTTACATAAAATGCTTTTTAAAGCATTACATGCCATTTTTGTATCCATTCTGATAATTAAAACACTTATATTGGTTTAGGGTGTACATATGGGGCTACTTTATGACTATCAGTTCTGAAATTCAACAGTTCACTACACCCTGATGACAACTGAAAAAGTTAATTTACGTTTGACAAGAAACAATTGATGTATTACTTATCATTAGCTGGCTGTCTATTCTTGTGAAATCAGAGTTTATTTCACCTCTCAGTTGTGGCGACTAGTGCCAAGGTGTTTCTTTTCGTTTAGGCTTCTGAACGATCGCTTTTACGGCGTACCGTGCTGTTTTCTCATTGGTCCTTTCTTGCATACACACAAGCGCACATTGACAGGCACACACATGTAGACACGCACACATACATACACGCACACACATGTAGACACGCACACATGCATACACACAAGCGCACATTGACACGCACACACATGTAGACACGCACACATACATGCATACACACAAGCGCACATTGACACGCACACACATGTAGACACGCACACATATATACATGCATACACACGCACACACATGTAGACATACATACATGCACACACATGTAGACACGCACACATACATACTCTCACAACATACTAACAATACTCTCATGCCCTCACTACAGTACAGCTGCCTGCCCTGCATGTGCACTGGAGAACACCAGCTACAGACACAGATCCTGTATTAAAGCAATAAAGAACAGCTGCCTGCCCTGCATGTGCACTGGAGAACACCAGCTACAGACACAGATCCTGTATTAAAGCAATAAAGAACAGCTGCCTGCCCTGCATGTGCACTGGAGAACACCAGCTACAGACACAGATCCTGTATTAAAGCAATAAAGAACAGCTGCCTGCCCTGCATGTGCACTGGAGAACACCAGCTACAGACACAGATCCTGTATTAAAGCAATAAAGAACAGCTGCCTGCCCTGCATGTGCACTGGAGAACACCAGCTACAGACACAGATCCTGTATTAAAGCAATAAAGAACAGCTGCCTGCCCTGCATGTGCACTGGAGAACACCAGCTACAGACACAGATCCTGTATTAAAGCAATAAAGAACAGCTGCCTGCCCTGCATGTGCACTGGAGAACACCAGCTACAGACACAGATCCTGTATTAAAGCAATAAAGAACAGCTGCCTGCCCTGCATGTGCACTGGAGAACACCAGCTACAGACACAGATCCTGTATTAAAGCAATAAAGAACAGCTGCCTGCCCTGCATGTGCACTGGAGAACACCAGCTACAGACACAGATCCTGTATTAAAGCAATAAAGAACAGCTGCCTGCCCTGCATGTGCATCGGAGAACACCAGCTACAGACACAGATCCTGTATTAAAGCAATAAAGAATGGAGACAAATCCAGTCCTCCTCAGTCCCTAGCATGCAGGGGATAAGATAAATCCGTTTTAATTAGACCTTTTTTTTTTATTTTATTCCTCCAACAAGACATTAGCGTTGTTTTTGTTGGTTGTTTCTTCTACTCACAACGCCTCTGATCATCACACTGTTCTGGAGGTCATTTCACAATTTGCACAAACATTTAGAGAATTCTAGATGATAACAATAGAACAAAAACTCCAGCTACTGCCCCAAATTGAATTCCTGATGCAATAAAGGAATTTATACACAAGGAACTGTTGTAAAGTCTGTAATATAAAAATATATATTCTGAAATGACTTTTTTTTTTTTACATGAACTGCAATATTTGGTATATTACAATGCAAAGTGTTATTTTGAGGATATACTATGCTTTGACGGTCTAAAGCTGTTGTATGACTCAGGGGTGGGGAGTGGTTGGGGTTAAGCCTAAGGCCTATAAGCCGATCTGTGATTTGTACTGAAATACCACATTTGAATAAAGATGTTTAAACGACCTCTCCAGAACAGGAGTGCCTTGACGTCTTCATTGATAACCGATTGGCGCAGGCAGTAATGGTTTTGCACATGTTATTTCAAAGTATTTCCACACAGAGGCTAGCCAAGGTTATCTTTTCCCTCCCGATACCAGATTTATACAGTTTTATACAGATCCACTGTTGTAAGTCTGATAAAAGCAACGTGAAGTGCAGTCTTCCATTTTCACTACATTCAGAACAACAGAGTAGGTGAAACAAGTGAAGAAGAAAATGATATGGACAAAATCAGTCAAATATTAAAATGTACTTCAAATGCTATTTTCAGATAGAATATGATGCTTAAAGGTTGATCTCCAGTAAGGAGGATCTTCCTGTTTTCTTCTTCTTTATTTGGGTGTTCAGTGCAGCTACTCAGGACTATACAAGCACGTGAAGTGGCAATGGGAAAATGATTAGTGTGTTTTTTTTTTGTCTTTCATAATTTTTCAATAAGTTTCTCAAACAAGGAGAGAAATTTCTCCCTTCTCTCCCGTGCTTCTGCATCGAGCTCCATGGCTGGGCTGTCGTTTTTCACCTCAAACGTCCCGTTTTTTATGGCTTCTTTATCCCTCTGCAGCATGGCTCTTTCCCTCTCCAGAGTCGCCCGGTCTTTCTCCAGCATCGCCCAATCACGGTCCATAGCCGCCCTCTCCCTCTCCATCGACGCTCTGTCCTTCTCCAGCAGAGCCCTATCGCGCTCTACGGCCGCTCTATCGCGATCCACCCCGGCCTTCTCCCTCTCCAGCGCCGCCCTATCCCTGTCGATGGCCGCCAGCTCTCTCTCAAACCCCGCCCTGTGCATGTGCACCCCCACCCTCTCTGTGCCCAGCCCCGCCCGCTCCGTCTCCATGGCGACCCTCTCGATCTCCGCCTCCTCTCTGTCTGCGTACATCTCAATGGCATCGCCCTCCTTCACCTCAATCTCCAAGTTCTCATCCCTCCCTGCTTCGCCCGTTAAGAACTCCAGGATTTCCATCTTCTCCACCTCCTTCCTCCGCTTTCGGGAGTGGGTGTGTGAGGTCTCCGGTCCAGGGGAGTCGGACTCGTCCTCGGCGTAAGAGACGTTGGTCAGCGCCGGGGCACTTGTGGACAGCCTTCCCGCCATGGCTTCGTTCATAAGGTGGAACCAGTGCCAAGAGGCAGCAGTGACATCCCCATTTCCTGCACCTAACCCTCTGGGAGGGTATTTCAGCTCCTGTGAGAACAGGCGGAACACAGTTTCATTACTACACACGTACACTATAAACAGGTCACCTGACACAGATCTGTCACAGATCAGACTGTTTAACATGATTAGGAATACTACGGCTATGTGTACATGATCATAAGCTTGTGATTATGTCTGTGAATGCATATGTGTGTGTGAACAGGCGTGTGTCTCATCAGAATCTGAATTATGATTCTAATAAAACATGCCTACTCACACACTATGCATTCACAAACATAATCACAAACATACACACCATTATCACAAACATACACACCATTATCACACACTCACGCCGCGTGTTAGTGATAATCTCATCATCTCAAACACACCAACTCATACACTCATTCACATGCATATTCACATGTAAGCAAGCACACACATTCACCTGAACATACACATGCACACACACACACACACACACACTACCTTATATTTCGTCTTTAGGTTTTCCCACTTTTTGCCGGCCTGACCAGAAGTTACCTTCCCTTGCAAGCCCAACTCTCTTATTACCGCCCTGCAAGGGGAATACAATGGGGTTGCTATTTGGCATAACAATTATAGTTAACATTTTTCTTATTATTAATCATTATTCATTTGTATTGTTATCAAAAACAATATGGTTAGCCATATTTATTCCAATTTCATCCAAAAATGTACATCTTTACGTAGACTGAGACGAAATTAAGTCAATGAATGGGCTGGCTACCTAAATCACGTTAGCTACTTACCTCCAAGCAATCTTGGATGCATTTCTCTTCCCTGTGAAGAGCACTTCATTTGACGCACGCATTTTGATTAAATTTGCTGTGTCTTCGTCTGTCACTGTCATTTAAGCAAATATTTTAAAATACACACATTAAACGTTTCAACTTAGCCAGCAATCAATAATAGTTCAGTTTAATAGTTAAGCTAACTCGCTATCGCTAACGTACCTCGTTTTAAAATTGATATGTAGGAATTGAGTATTTTTACAAAACAAAGTTGAAAGAAAAAGATTGGATCATGCTCCTTACTTTTATAAGGAAGTATCATGACTGAATCCTTGGTTTCCATCGCTCGTACCCTTCGTGTGGATAAAAGATGCAGAGAAGGGCACTAGAAGTGTGCTTCGTAAACGCCAAAACAACATAGCAAACATGGCGGAGACTCACTTCCGTCTTCTATAATAGGGCCCTAACGTTACCCACGCCGGGTACAAGTGTGTGATTTGGGATTAAAGACCACAGCAGGACGAACAATGCTTAAACTCTGTTCCATGTTCTTGTACGTAACCCTTTATTGAATTTCAACAAACCGGTATCTTTAGCTTCCTCGGTTGACTCTGATTTCAACTGGATTGTAGGTTGGTTTTTTTTCCCCTCGAAATTAAGCAACATTTGCAGACCGTTAGCAAACAACCCCTAGTGTTGTTTTTCATTAAATATAACCAAGTATTATCGTCCTGTTTGTAATCTAGCTGACGTTAGCTAGATAGCAAATGTTCGAATACAGATAGTGCATGTTAACCAAATGGAACTACGATGTAGTAGTAGGCTACAGGCGTAAAAAGGTAACGTTAGTTAGCTGGCTAAGTGGGCTAGCTGGTTGTTACAGAGTCGATAGCTCATATATATGATAGGCCTATAGTTGCACAAGGCTATCTTATGTTAGCTTCATAGTTATCATTTTTAATAAACGTATGGGATCATTTATTTTGGCTTAGCCTTGTATTTTTTTTTTTTTAACAATATCTTGGTTGCGCAATATGTTGCCTTTTAGCACGCGCGGGCGGGACAGCTGAGCTCGCTCCAAAAAAGGGCGTGTGAGCTCGCGACAATAGGAAAGTGACGTCGTCCCGACAACCACCAGGAACAGGAAGCTTCACAATACATCTTATACGTTTTTTATAGACTAGTATTTAACCCCAAAAAATAGCATATGCACAAACATATAATTGTGCAAATATAACATTATTTGTTTATGGGACCTATTTGCAAGTATTCGTGAATAAATCTCATCACTTTGGTCGCTAGTTTTTAGGGGGGGGGGGAGAGAGTTCGTGAAGTGCATCCGGGGTATTGAGAAACAGAAAAAGCAATGAGCCAATAAAAACGCTGCAGTTGGTGGTTGTGCAATTTCATTGGGCAGCTGCCTTTGCCGTTTCTCAAGCCACGCCCACACGACAGACCCTCAACTACGTGCAGTTTGCGTTGCCCAGTCATTCTTGGTTCCTGCTGCAACGACTAGGTGACTCGCTGCTGTGTTCAGGTACATTGGTTCCTGATTTTATGGAATTTACCTAGAATTCATGATTCGTGTCAATTACTTTTCCGTTTATTCGAGTTTGAAGCGAGCAGATAGACTACACATTTGAATAATTGTATTGTGTCTATTAGGAAGCTAGCTAACCTTGTCTGCTTCTAACGTATATACCTTTAATTGTGTTAGCTTTATAACTTGCTTTAATTGTATTCGTCTAAAGTATTTGTGTATAATTTGCGCCTATTTGCCTGTTATTTGGTGGTATGTGTATGGACACGATGGATGTTGTTGGGGAATTGGAAATGGACAGGCCATGTTCCTGTCGCAGACTGAGATACACGAAATGGCGGCTAAGGAAGTGTCTTCTTGATGAAGGAGAGAAACTTTGGATAAAATGGAAGGCCGACGCTGTGAAAGCCACGGCTAGAAAATTCAGGCCTCATGGCCGTGACCGGAAGGGTCGGAGCCGAGGAGTGTATTGGCAGCGTTTTGTGGGCTGTTGCTGTAACGTTAAGGACCGAAGTTTCGAGCGGCCCCAGGAGTTTCGAGAATGCCACGGAGTCGGACCGGCCGGGAGCATGGCCCCTGGAAACACGACGCAGTATTTGATGGACAAAGCCTTCAGTGATCTTCTCAGTGATTGTGGCAGGGAGACATTTTCTAGCGCTAATCTCCACGACGCAATTGACTTCTCGGTGCGCGAAGAGTCTTTGCATTTATACGGAGAAACGCACTCGCCACGAAGCTTGTACGCTTCAATGGATTGTACTTACGACAGTACCATTCTGTTCCAGCAGAGGGACTTTGAGGACACGTTTCAGCGCTACAGTGACACAAAAACCAAATGAATTCAACGCAAAAATGCAAGGTTGAATGGACCATAACGAGCTTTTAATTTAATTGCTAACTACGGACTTCAAGGTGTGGGAAATGTCGCATTTATTGTTGTAAATGTATGAATATACACGAGTTTGTAAATGACAGGTTTTAACGGCATTTATTTTCGTGGTCTCTGGCCATGTTCGATTTGATAAAAATCAGCACTGTTTACCCCTGAGTTTTGTGTGTGTGTTTTAAGTGAACGCTTTCTTAAGTTTTGAATTTCATTGTCGGATTTTCCCTGTCCCACAGTGATGCAACTGGTGCAGTCTGTCGCTAGAGGGCACTCCTGCCAGCCTTGCAATCTTCAGACTCGGTGTCCCTCATGTCGTTGGAGTCTGAGAATTCAGCTCTGCCCTCTTGAGGCCGTCAGGTAAACCCGTCACATGGCGAAAAAGGGTACACCGTGACAACGTTATGCTCATGTGACGTGAAAATGTCCAGGAATTCACATCTTTTACAGACATGTTGTGTTTTTAAAAATGTATTAACCCTTTCATTCCAGGCCAGTGGCTGCCGGCAGGGTTACCCATCGTCCTCTGCATGCTAAATGTTTGGAATTTGTTTTGCTTTGCAGATTCTCAGCACAATGGTTTTTTTGCAGCGCTAATGTGTACAAGCCTATTGCAGGTGTTTCCTGGTGATGTTTGCTGGTTACAATGTATTGCCCATTAAATCTTTCAGTATGCATCGCAGCTCACATTGACGGTGACTCTCGGACGAACGTGGTCATGTGAGGATCTTTAACCGGAATGAAGGTTTGGGACGCTGGTTGTGGTAAGGTTCCATTGTGTTCAGCAGTGTGTACACATGAATCAAATAAACAAGTTAAATATACAATACTGTTGAGTTTTCATTTCAAAGTTTTTTCACCAATACTTTGATTTTGGTTCAGTGGATTTTGGGAGCCAGGTGGTGACAAGCGGTTTAAGAGATTAATTGTACCACAATCTAGTCGCACCCCTTACGCTACACAAAGGCAAATGTGAACACATTACAATACTGTTAATGCTTTGTCCCTAGATACAGGACAATGGTATCCTTTTGTAGACGGCAGTCTCAAAGCTATTTGCCCAATTTTGTTCATAAATGCATAAACATAAACTTTTTGTGAGGAATGGTCATCTGCCATCACAACACTAAACTGCTTTCAGTAGTTTGGGTTTAAGTAGATTATAGGATGTGCAAATCCATACTCTTGTCCGTGGTACGAACTGATAGCGGATGCGTTTGTTATTCGTCCTGGCTTTGATTAGCCGATGTATGAGTGCCTGGAATTTGAATGAAGGACATGTTTGAACATGAGTTACTGTGAGCGATGATCGCTATTGTATGCAGTGTATTTATGGTGAATGTTTTTTTGTTTGTTCTTGAATAGATTGCTTAAGACGGGAGTATGAGAGGTTAATGATCGCCATAGATCTTCTAACGCCCTTCACGCCCTTATCACGAACGTTAGGCCCTCCCCCCTGTCAATTAGCCAAAACACTACATGCAGTATGTCTTATAACTCGCAATATCAGATGGCTGTATGTGACTCATTGAGTATGGAATTCTCTTAATTTTGAAAGTTCCATACTCTGTTTCATCAAATGTTAATTTTGGGATACTGTTCAGGATGCAGTTCCTATAGTCATAGGCTGTCTGAATGAACACCCTTCGATACTATTTTGTGTGCAAATTGAGTACTCTGGATGATAAGTAGGTGAAATGTTCTCTAAATGTAGTGTACTTAAAATCGAGTGTACACCATTCTAGCCATAGTGTTTGAGCCCCTGCATGTACTGTAACCAGCATGACTCCCAGACTAGGATCCTGTCCGCAAGAGGGCACCAACCAAACTGCAGCCTTTCTGCGAGGGCTCTCAGGCCGTGTCCGAATACGACCCCTACACCCGTTTGAGGGCGTGTATTTAAGTCCACTTCGTCAAAGCTTTTGAGTGGGTGACTTTCTCAAAATGGTGTCCCGATACGTCCCCTGTCCACTCGGACACCTGTATGTACCCTGTCCCCTCACTTTGCAAGCGGTGTGCAAAAGAAATCCCGCAAAACTCTTTCCAAAATAGTGTCAGTGTTTTTATTTATCAAGTGCACAGTAAAACACAAGGTCATTCTGAACAATGAAATTCTTAGGACATGGCAAGCAACAACTATGTAGTGAGATAGTTCGTAATTTATTTAGAATGTTTTATTTTCAGAATATCAATTGGTTAACATATGAAGATTGTTACAAAGTGTAGATTATGAATGAAGATATAAGTAACAAAGATTGAGTATTTTGTAATATGAACCTCTTATACCATAGATATACATATACATCTTTTATGCTTTTACTTCCGGGTTACTTAATGAAATTGTTGGATGAGTGCACTGTTCTGCAGATGAGTGTGCTCCTGAATTCCCTCAACAAATCCCTGGAAATAAGGGGTTCATTCTGGTATTTTAAGTACCCCCATTTGTGAGAAAGTTGCCCACTCTGAAGCTTTTTGGTGAAGTGGACTCAAAGTATGTGCCCTCAAAACGTTGTAGGGGTCGTATTCGGACACAGCCCTGCATATGGGCCGTGTCCGAATCGGCACTTCCACACGGTTGAGTAGCCTTGGTGAGTAGATGGGGTGAGCAAGTCAGAGTATGTGAATATTTCAAATTGCAGTATACTTCAAACACCCGGATGACACATTTACTTCCAGGGTTTCGCTGAGTACGTTCGGGAGCACGCTTAAAGTACACAAACATTTTGGTCACATAAATATGACTTGAAGCTTCGTTTAATAAAAAATGATGTCTTGTAAGACTTTCCAGCCGAATGGGGACTCAAAACTAGCCAAAATGATAGGTTATTTTAAATGGAAATCATGTTTTTACTTTTAAAAATAAGTGCGTGCTTTGCGACTTCATTTTTACCCGTGACTGCGCTTTGAAAGTATCCCAATTTAGCTGTAAAACCGCGGACATGGCAACACTGGTGGGACGTCTTCTGACCTGCTTACAACACTTCCACAGTGCGGTTGGAAAATAGTATGAGGGATATTTTTTGCGGACTGCTAAACAGTGCACATTACTCCTGTCTCATGCCCAGGAGACAGTGGCTTGGTGATGTCAGCAGGTGGCAGCATGTTTTGCTGGAGTGGCAGCAGAGATAGGGCATTTAATTCGGACAGTGCACGGGTCACAGGTGATTTGGACACAGTGCACCCCGAGGGGGGGGAAGTGACCTCTAACCTCATTACTCCTGTCTCATGCCCAGGAAGTGGCTTGGTGATGTCAGCAGGTGGCAGCATGTTTTGCTGGAGTGGCAGCAGAGAGGCATTTAATAGACACACGGGTCAAAGGTCAACCTTGAACATGTAACGTCTCACTCATGACACTGGCTAAATGGGGTTGGGCATATTAATGCTGATTTGGAATGAACCTGTTCACACTGGCACGGACGTCTCTGTGAGGTTACTAAGACCATGTGGGACAGACCAATGGCTCCCCGCCCCTGAACTCATGTTCATGCTATTGCATTATAGTTATGGTGTCATTGCTGTGATCTGACACCGCATTATTTAATAATAATTCTCTTGTCAGAGAAAGAAAACGGACCAGCTCTTGTGTAAAAGTAATTGTCTTGCGATTTTGTTTTCCAGAAAGCCATTTGATTGGCACGAAACGGTGAATGATCACCTAAAGCCTTGTTTTGTTATTGTGTCCTCTGCACTTGGCAGACGCACTGAGCTGCTCCATTAAACTGTCAGCAGAGATGGAGAATTAAGATACAGCGTAAGAGACACTGGGGACTGGAGGGAATATTCACCCATTCAGTCACGCTGCCGGTTCGGATTGGAAGCAAAACAGAAACATTTTAAATGATTTTCTTCTTAGAAAAATCTTAATTGTACTCTTAGTTTATGTACTTGTTTACGGATTACCCTTCCTCGTTGTGCACTGAAAGTGCGCACTTCTGTGGCTGTGTTCTGATTCACAAAGCGGCTGTTTCTGCTGAGGTCAGCCAGCCAGGCAGGCAGTCCAGTCAGTGCTATCACTGATCCAACAGCTTGGTGTTCTAATCTCTTGCACGGAAAAAAATACATGTATGGCTCTTAAAAGAATGATGTCCTTGGGTTTCAATTTTATTACAAGTAACAATGTTCCAGTTCTGCTCAATTCAATGCTCAAATGTACGTGTCTGAATATGCAGGAGTTTGTGTGTGTGTGTTGTGTAGCGTGCCTGTGTGTGAGTATGCTTGCCTGTGTGTGAGTATGCTTGCCTGTGTGTGAGTATGCTTGCCTGTGTGTGAGTATGCCTGCCTGTGTGTGAGTATGCCTGCCTGTGTGTGAGTATGCTTGCCTGTGTGTGAGTATGCGTGCCTGTGTGTGAGTATGCCTGCCTGTGTGTGAGTATGCCTGCCTGTGTGTGAGTATGCCTGCCTGTGTGTGAGTATGCTTGCCTGTGTGTGAGTATGCGTGCCTGTGTGTGAGTATGCTTGTGTTTGACGGCGCTTGTGAGCATGTGCGTGAGTATTTGTGTTGACAAGCCCAGTCGTGGAACTCGGAACGTGACTTCACGCACGTGAGGAGACCGGTAGCTGCTCTGCACAGCTGGGGTCAGAGGTCAGAGGTCGGTTTTACCCACAAGGCCGTGAATGTAGGTCTGTGTTTGGCCCCTGGAAACGGCAGCCTGTAGGGATGGCAGATTGTTTCTGACAGAGGGCCAAACAAAGGTTCCCTGCGCTGCGGGTTAGTGGGACACCAGGCAACACCTGAGCGCTGATATATTTCATTGTTTTGTTGCAAGAGCGCAGGTCACCAAAATGCAGCCAATGAAACCACAGACGGGACAATTATTAGTTGGATAAATTAATCTACACAGTAGGCCTGCACAATTCATTGAATTTTAATCGTGGCAGTCCTGCCTCCGCTCTGGTCGTAATGTTATTCAGTGTGACTGGCGTTGTCTGACACCGCCCATAAAAAACGTGCTCTTGGCCATTGTAGTTCACAGTAAAGCAGGTATCTGGTACATGCACAGTAGTTTGGGGCTATATATCTACCCTCACTACAGGAAGAAAGTTGGTTGAGGAGCTCATTTTAATCAGGAGGAGAGCTACTTCTCTACAAATCAAACATAATTTTTCGGTGGAACTCCCCTTCAACTCCCCTACTAAACAAGAATAATCGAGTGAGGATTTTGAAGGCACAGTGTTTACAAATGAAAACTCACTTTACTGGACTTTCTACTGGTGTTCTATATCAAATCAAGCACTCCTAGTTTACCTACTTCAGAGTAGAGGGTTAGAAAATGTGAAAATATAAGCATTATTCTATAATGAATAATCGTGATCGCAATATTCACTAAAATAATTGTGATTATAATTTGTCATAATCGTGCAGCCCTAATCCACACATTTTGTGTTGTGTAGCCACAGTTTTGTATCACAAACTCATACGTCTATTTTCACTGCCAGCGATCTGAATACAGGTGAAGGTGAGACCGGCTCGCCTGGATTTAGACATTTCTCTAACCCCAGAACCCCAGATACACACCCACACATCTACAGCGCCAGAGAAAACAAGTTTGTTTTTGTTATTTTTCTGAAGATGTTGCAATTGGTGTGAAAGCTGATGACTCTCCTTAAAAGGGCATTTGAGTCCTGTCAGCACGTCTCTGTGTTCCTCTGTTTAGTGGGTGTGGTGACTGACTGAAAGATAAGGCACAGTGTATCTGCATGTCACGGTTTGGTGCTCGACTGAACTTCACACCGCCTTGGGGAAAGGGTTCGGTTCCTGGCTGCTGCTTTTGCATGCAGCTTTAGTGCGGTGTTGGGAGTGTTTTAGAGAGAACTGGTTTGTCCACAGTCTCTCTTATGCAAATGAAGAGATGCCTCCCTCCATTGGAGGGGACAAGGTCATGCCACCTGAAGTGGGTCTGATTTGCGTGGGGGAATAACAGGAGGCAAACGCATCGTGTTTTACGGCTGCCTTGAGCTCAAGCCATTCTATTCTGTATGTAAATCTGCTCTTGAGAACAGTGGCGGTTTCCTGCTGTTCTGCGGCGCTTGCATACAAGCGCTCCCACCAGATCTGGGTCCAATACACATTTCATATGCTGTGGAGTATAACAACACCAATGCAATCATGAAAAAAGAGTTTGGTTCTGAATATTCAGCTGTAATGACACCATGATCACACAGAATAATCAGTGGAATGTACATCTTTTCTTTCTTTTTTTGAAAAATAGTGGCCATGTTTCTTTACGTCGATTCTAAATAAAAATTGGACGGGAGCCGCTTGTTGTGGGCGGTGTTTGGTGAAACACAATAGGTCTCATGTCGTTTTCAGTTACATTATATAATGTCATTCCAGGAGCTGTCAACTGATAACTGAAATGAGCGGCTGAACAATGCAGTACAGTTTAGAGTGCACACTGAAATGAGGGGCTGAACAATGCAGTACAGTTTAGAGTGCAAACTGAAATGAGGGGCTGAACAATGCAGTACAGTTTAGAGTGCAAACTGAAGTGGGTTAGGCTCCGTGCTCCTTTATTTAGATGACATAAAATAACCCTGCGCCCTGAACCCATTATCGTATACAGGTGTGTGTCTGTGTGTGTGTGTGTGTGTGCGCGCAGAGTGCATGCATGTGTTTTGTGTGTGTGTGTGTGTGTGTGTGTGTGCAGGCATGCCTTTATATGTGGAGAGAGTGTGTATGTCTCTATGTACGTGTGTGTGCACCTGAACCCATTATCGTATACAGGTGTGTGTCTGTGTGTGTGTGTGTGTGTGTGCGCGCAGAGTGCATGCATGTGTTTTGTGTGTGTGTGTGTGTGTGTGCAGGCATGCCTTTATATGTGGAGAGAGTGTGTATGTCTCTATGTACGTGTGTGCATGAATGTGAATGTATGGGTGCGTGTGCCTGTGAGCAATCCCGTCTTGAACTGAGGTTATCCCTGTCTCTAGAGAAGGTCACTAGGGGTTAGGGGATTTGTCTCAGTCAGCAGGATTGATTTAACAGCTGTTTTTTGTCACATTGTCATGGCGCAGAGATGTGTGAACATTAACATTAGCAGCAAGGGCCGAGTGCTTATGAGTGCTTATGGCTGCCCTGTTTAGCGGTATGGACAGCACGGCCTTCTGCGAACAGGGCCTGAAGACGAGGAGTTTTTACACCCCAAACGAAAGCCTGTGAGGTTGAACCAGCAAGCACTGAAAATCTCCCCATTTTCTAAATACTGGGCTGTATTTATGAGCACCTAAACATTATAATGGGATTATGTTTTAAAATGAAAGCGGTGCTATGTGGCAGCTGTCAATGCCAGTTACATACATAACCCACCCCCGCAAGGCCCGTGAAACATGAACCTCCTGTTCACTACACCACATGCTCAACATGTCCCAGAGTGTTCTGCCAATAAGCCCCGGACCGTCAACCTGACCTGCTTTCTGATTGGATGTCGTGTGCCACTCTAAACAAGGCCCACCTTCCTGTTCTGACTGACATCGTTTAATGTGAAGTAATATACAAAGGTAACACTGCCACATTCAGAACGAATGGCTAAGAAGTGAGTTATCAGCATATGGGAAGGCCTCATTTAGAGTGAAACAGATTAAAGTATCTGCCGAATAACTCATGTAAAAGTGACACAAGTGTTGCACAATTGCCTTTGGGCAAGATGTGAAAATGTCGTTGGAATAAATGAAACTGGTGAATAAATGAAAGACCTTATAAACTGTCCCTGTCATCACGGTCATAAATCAATGAGCATAACCATATGACCGGGACAGAATTCAAATGCAAAAAGGACACGCACATACACTATTCTTATGTACACTTGCACCTTTTTGGTGGACTGCATTGAAGAATTTCTTTTTTTTTTCAGGAGCAGGTGTCTACTGAACGGTGGCATTTCTGTATGTATTTTTTGGTGTGTCACAATAATGAAGTCACAAAATATGAACATATGTACATTCATGTTTTGCACAGGTGGTTGTCTGTGTGTGTGTGCACGTGCGTGGATGGGTGCTTATCTGTGTGTATTGATTGATTGAAACCTTTATTTAGACAGGGAAGAACATACTGAGACCAGGCCTCTTTCACAGATGTGCCCTGCTTACAATCAACGTATACAATAAATACAGTAGCAAAGGTACAAAAAGTGCAAAATATAGTGATAGGTACAGAAGTGCAAAGTACAGTTATTTAGATAGAATAAACAAATGAAACGGATGCAGAGCAGTCAATTAATCAGTGACAATTACAAACTACAGTCCCAAAGGTATCAGCTAATAATTCTTTAAGTAGTCACAGGGGAATAAGGGATGGCAACTTGTTCTGTTTCTGGAAGGAGTTCCAGAGTGTGGGACCCGTAATGCGAAACGCAGAATTTACCCATTTTGTTCTAGCTGTAGGAATGTTTAATGCTAGCGGTACATGTGAGCTAGTAGGATAGTAGCTGTAGGAATGTTTAATGCTAGCGGTACATGTGAGCTAGTAGGATAGTAGCTGTAGGAATGTTTAATGCTAGCGGTACATGTGAGCTCGTAGGACAGTAGCTGTAGGAATGTTTAACGCTAGCGGTACATGTGAGCTAGTAGGATAGTAGCTGTAGGAATGCTTAACGCTAGCGGTACATGTGAGCTCGTAGGATAGTAGCTGTAGGAATGTTTAATGCTAGCGGTACATGTGAGCTAGTAGGATAGTAGCTGTAGGAATGTTTAATGCTAGCGGTACATGTGAGCTCGTAGGATAGTAGCTGTAGGAATGTTTAATGCTAGCGGTACATGTGAGCTAGTAGGATAGTAGCTGTAGGAATGTTTAATGCTAGCGGTACATGTGAGCTAGCTTTAGGAATGTTTAATGCTAGCGGTACATGTGAGCTAGCTGTAGGAATGTTTAATGCTAGCGGTACATGTGAGCTAGCTGTAGGAATGTTTAATGCTAGCGGTACATATGAGCTCGTAGGATAGTAGCTGTAGGAATGTTTAATGCTAGCGGTACATGTGAGCTCGTAGGATAGTAGCTGTAGGAATGTTTAATGCTAGCGGTACATGTGAGCTAGCTGTAGGAATGTTTAATGCTAGCGGTACATGTGAGCTCGTAGGATAGTAACTGTAGGAATGTTTAATGCTAGCGGTACATGTGAGCTCGTAGGATAGTAGCTGTAGGAATGTTTAATGCTAGCGGTACATGTGAGCTAGCTGTAGGAATGTTTAACGCTAGCGGTACATGTGAGCTAGTAGGATAGTAGCTGTAGGAATGTTTAATGCTAGCGGTACATGTGAGCTCGTAGGATAGTAGCTGTAGGAATGTTTAATGCTAGCGGTACATGTGAGCTCGTAGGATAGTAGCTGTAGGAATGTTTAATGTTAGCGGTACATGTGAGCTAGCTGTAGGAATGTTTAACGCTAGCGGTACATGTGAGCTAGTAGGATAGTAGCTGTAGGAATGTTTAATGCTAGCGGTACATGTGAGCTCGTAGGATAGTAGCTGTAGGAATGTTTAATGCTAGCGGTACATGTGAGCTCGTCGGATAGTAGCTGTAGGAATGTTTAATGCTAGCGGTACATGTGAGCTAGCTGTAGGAATGTTTAATGCTAGCGGTACATGTGAGCTAGCTGTAGGAATGTTTAATGCTAGCGGTACATGTGAGCTCGTAGGATAGTAGCTGTAGGAATGTTTAATGCTAGCGGTACATGTGAGCTAGCTGTAGGAATGTTTAATGCTAGCGGTACATGTGAGCTTGTAGGATAGTAGCTGTAGGAATGTTTAATGCTAGCGGTACATGTGAGCTCGTAGGATAGTAGCTGTAGGAATGTTTAATGCTAGCGGTACATGTGAGCTAGCTGTAGGAATGTTTAACGCTAGCGGTACATGTGAGCTAGTAGGATAGTAGCTGTAGGAATGTTTAATGCTAGCGGTACATGTGAGCTCGTAGGATAGTAGCTGTAGGAATGTTTAATGCTAGCGGTACATGTGAGCTCGTCGGATAGTAGCTGTAGGAATGTTTAATGCTAGCGGTACATGTGAGCTCGTAGGATAGTAGCTGTAGGAATGTTTAATGCTAGCGGTACATGTGAGCTCGTAGGATAGTAGCTGTAGGAATGTTTAATGCTAGCGGTACATGTGAGCTCGTAGGATAGTAGCTGTAGGAATGTTTAATGCTAGCGGTACATGTGAGCTAGCTGTAGGAATGTTTAACGCTAGCGGTACATGTGAGCTAGTAGGATAGTCTGAAGCAGGAAATGAAAGAAGGCTGGATAGATACAGAGGTAGTTTGGCAATGAGAGCTGCTCTATATGTAAATAAGACTCCATGATGTTTTCTCCTGAGCTCAAGGGAGGGCCACTCCAGTTTTTGGTAGAGCAGGCAGTGATGGGTTCTAAACCCTTCGCCAGTAATAAATCTTAAGGCACTATGATAAATTGGGTCAAGGGAATTTAGGATAGTGGCTGAGGCGTGCATATACAGGGTATCGTCATAGTCAATAATTGGCAAGATATTTGTCTGCATAATCCTTTTTCTACACTCCAGGGTGAAGCAGGATTTATTTCTAAATAGAAATCCGATTTTAGGTTTAATTTTGTTTCTTAGATATGTAATATGGTGGCGGAAGGATAGATGCCTAAGTACTTATATTCCTGAACACGTTCTATTTCAGTGTTGTTTAGAGTGGTGAGGCGTGCCACCGAAGGATCATATATACTGTATATGTGTGTGTTGCTTCATGAAGGACAGTGTAATTATTGCTTCCTGTGACTCATGTTAGCTGGGAACAGTTCTGTGGTGACTCACACATGCCCCCCCCTCCCAGCCCCCCACGCTGCTGTCACAGGCTGTTAAGGGGGTGTGAACACGAATCCACCCCTGTACCTGCGTTCTGAGGACCGGAGGAGAGGAGACGTTTAGAGCGTGTTTTCAATGTGGATCAGGGTACCTGAAGCACTCCTCTCCGGAACGCAAACCTACTGAGGTTTCAGGGGCGCTGTTCCTGGCGTTCCCACAGACCCTCTCTGCCCTGTGCTGTTCCTGGCGTTCCCGCAGACGCTTTCTGCCCCGTGCTGTTCCTGGCGTTCCCACAGACCCTCTGTGCCCTGTGCTGTTCCTGGCGTTCCCGCAGACCCTCTCTGCCCTGTGCTATTCCTGGCGTTCCCGCAGACCCTCTCTTTCCTGTGCTGTTCCTGGCGTTCCCGCAGACCCTCTCTGCCCTGTGCTGCTCCTGGCGTTCCCACAGACCCTCTCTGCCCTGTGCTGCTCCTGGCGTTCCCACAGACCCTCTCTGCCCTGTGCTGCTCCTGGCGTTCCCGCAGACCCTCTGTGCCCCAGACATGGTTTTGGAAGATACGCATGTTGCTATTAGAATAATAGATGTGAACTGTGCAGTTTGTGCTCTCACCAGTGCTGTTCCTGGCATTCCCACCTCACCAGCGCTTCACAACAAGTCATCCAATACCACCAGAGGGTGCAGCGCCTCGACCTAAAACGCATAAAGGGGCACCCCAGTTAGATGGCTAACGGATAAAGGGGCACCCCAGTTAGATGGCTAACGGATAAAGGGGCACTCCAGTTAGATGGCTAACGAATAAAGGGGCACCCCAGTTAGATAGCTAATGGATAAAGGGGCACCCCAGTTAGATGGCTAATGGATAAAGGGGCACCCCAGTTAGATGGCTAACGGATAAAGGGGCACCCCAGTTAGATGGCTAACGGATAAAGGGGCACCCCAGTTAGATGGCTAACGGATAAAGGGGCACCCCAGTTAGATGGCTAACGGATAAAGGGGCACCCCAGTTAGATGGCTAACGGATAAAGGGGCACCCCAGTTAGATGGCTAACGGATAAAGGGGCACCCCAGTTAGATGGCTAACGGATAAAGGGGCACCCCAGTTAGATGGCTAACGGATAAAGGGGCACCCCAGTTAGATGGCTAACGGATAAAGGGGCACCCAAGTTAGATGGCTAACGAATAAAAGGGCACCCCAGTTAGATAGCTAATGGATAAAGGGGCACCCCAGTTAGATGGCTAATGGATAAAGGGGCACCCCAGTTAGATGGCTAACGGATAAAGGGGCACCCCAGTTAGATGGCTAACGGATAAAGGGGCACCCCAGTTAGATGGCTAACGGATAAAGGGGCACCCCAGTTAGATGGCTAACGGATAAAGGGGCACCCCAATTAGATGGCTAACGGATAAAGGGGCACTCCAGTTAGATGGCTAACGGATAAAGGGGCACCCCAGTTAGATGGCTAACGGATAAAGGGGCACCCCAGTTAGATGGCTAACGGATAAAGGGGCACTCCAGTTAGATGGCTAACGAATAAAGGGGCACCCCAGTTAGATGGCTAACGGATAAAGGGGCACCCCAGTTAGATGGCTAACGGATAAAGGGGCACCCCAGTTAGATGGCTAACGGATAAAGGGGCACCCCAGTTAGATGGCTATCGTGATGGTACTGACTGATCATCTTCACTCCATGTTAAATAATTTATTTTCCTTTTTATTGCCTTAATGACAGTAATGTGACCTCCAGCTCCCTACCTGCCTCTACTGATGACATCACTGGAATACAGCGAACTGAGCCACTGCTATTGGTCAGTGGAAGGAGTCAGAATGTTGTTGGCAGGGAAGAATGTCCCAGAAAGAGGCGATACAGAGAGGCCAGCCCTACACACCTAGAGAATGTGCACCTCTGACCCGTCCGAGGTGGTAGACTCCTGCTGAACCGTGCGGTATGCGCGATCTAGCCCCTGAGTCAAACCCCCAGAGCAAAACCCCAAAACACACGTGACATTTCTATGCCGGTCTCACTCGGAAACAGTGCATTATGGGAATTTGTACTACAGCAATCACTGCTGTGACAGAGGCACTCCAATGTAGTATAAAAAAATTTCCACATTCAAAACGGGTATAGCATGCAGGGATTTACAAATTGATATAATTAAAAACAGATTCAGTGAAAATGGGTATAGTATACAGTGATTTACAAATGATATAATTAGAAATAGATTCAGTGAAAACGGGTAAAAACCACAGGGGAGCAATGCAGTTAACCATGATTTACATTCCAAACTAATCGATTTGCCAAACTGGGAGGAGGCGATGGTTTATCTTTTTAGAAAACTGGCTGTAGAGCACTTGTTTAGAGAAGTGCTGTGGTTTGAGCACACATAGTTTTGTGAGGTCAGAGGGGAGCATTGCTGTACACAATGTCCAGCTTGGATACAAATACTGCATGAAAAATGGACAAAAGATTCGGCCTTCTGAGCTGATTCACAGGCAAAGTGAATAGATAAGAATGTCCATATTGGCAGGAAGTCAACATATCATGATGACCGTACAATATCTGTTTATCTGGGTCACAATTTTAGGCAAGCATCACTTTTTTCTTGTTTCTCATGCAATTTTCTTTTTAGTTTGTCCATGACCATGAACTGATGTTCAGGGACTGTTGGGTGGCTCGTAATGTTAAGGCTCTGTTCTAGCGCATGGATGAGCCCCATGGTCTGGTATGTGTTAAGGCTCTGTTCTAGCGCATGGATTAGCCCCATGGTCTGGTATGTGTTAAGGCTCTGTTCTAGCGCATGGATGAGCCCCATGGTCTGGTATGTGTTAAGGCTCTGTTCTAGCGCATGGATTAGCCCCATGGTCTGGTATGTGTTAAGGCTCTGTTCTAGCGCATGGATGAGCCCCATGGTCTGGTATGTGTTAAGGCTCTGTTCTAGCGCATGGATTAGCCTGATGGTCTGGTATGTGTTAAGGCTCTGTTCTAGCGCATGGATGAGCCCCATGGTCTGGTATGTGTTAAGGCTCTGTTCTAGCGCATGGATTAGCCTGATGGTCTGGTATGTGTTAAGGCTCTGTTCTAGCGCATGGATGAGCCCCATGGTCTGGTATGTGTTAAGGCTCTGTTCTAGCGCATGGATTAGCCTGATGGTCTGGTATGTGTTAAGGCTCTGTTCTAGCGCATGGATGAGCCCCATGGTCTGGTATGTGTTAAGGCTCTGTTCTAGCGCATGGATTAGCCTGATGGTCTGGTATGTGTTAAGGCTCTGTTCTAGCGCATGGATGAGCCCCATGGTCTGGTATGTGTTAAGGCTCTGTTCTAGCGCATGGATGAGCCCCATGGTCTGGTATGTGTTAAGGCTCTGTTCTAGTGCATGGATTAGCCTGATGGTCTGGTATGTGTTAAGGCTCTGTTCTAGCGCATGGATGAGCCCCATGGTCTGGTATGTGTTAAGGCTCTGTTCTAGCGCATGGATGAGCCCCATGGTCTGGTATGTGTTAAGGCTCTGTTCTAGTGCATGGATTAGCCTGATGGTCTGGTATGTGTTAAGGCTCTGTTCTAGCGCATGGATTAGCCCCATGGTCTGGTATGTGTTAAGGCTCTGTTCTAGCGCATGGATTAGCCCCATGGTCTGGTATCAATATTTGTGTGTTTTCTGTTTGTTCTATAAACTCTGTTGAGCCCTGCTGAATTTATTCATTAAATCTAAGTACTAAAACACTGATTATTTCACTAAATTAAAGATATCGAATAAGTGTCCGTGGGTGGCTCTGCCTCCAGTAATTCAGAATGAAATTGTTATGGTAATTACATCCCCTTTTTTTAGAGAAGTTATTTGCTCTGCGGCTGTTTCGCAGCTTAAAGAATTAACAGCACTATAATGCAATGGAGGGTAAAAACCAACGGATGGCAGATCCGCTAGTAAACAGGCTTTAATCCTCAGGACGTGACGCTGTTTCATAGCCCTCGAGCGATCGGAGAGAAAAGGGGAATGGAGATTCTGACCTGAAATAAAACTGAATGGCCTGAGCTGTTTACACTGAGTCTGTGTGTCTACTGTTGTGCCACTGGCTGTGCAGGCATGGCTGTCTGCGTTTGGGGGCTGTGACCTGCGGTCTGTTATGCCTACTGGAATGTAGGGTAGCAGGGTATTAATTACTAATACACACTTTTCAGCAGTGCATATGAGCGAATGGATTATTACTTGCATGCACTCACACACAGACACACGCGCGCACACACACACACACACACACACACATACACAGGCTTTAGTACATTGGGCAGGGTCTGTGTGTGTGAGCTTTAAGGCAGGTATGGACAGATGGAGGAGGGACGGGCGGTTATTGGGGGCAGTCCCAGGGGGCAGGGCAGTGATGTCATCACTATCTCTGCTGCGGAGGATTGTGTGGCTCTGCGGTCTCTCCGGACCCTGATCGGCATGACGACCCTGCAGGTGAATCTGCATCTGGCCTTCTGAGCCCTCCGGCTGCTCTAACCCACGGACCTGCTGCAAGCGCACTGCATTGTGGGTAACTCGTGTTGGGGTTAGTGGTGAATACAGACCGACACATGCCAGCTGAACAAATGACAGATGGAGAGAGCTGGCAGCGGGTGTGGCCACAGACATAAGGCCATTCCACTGAGTCAGTGAGTACATGGACAAAACCAAAGACAAGGTTATGTGTGTTTGTGTGCACATGGACAAAACCAAAGACAAGGTTATGTGTGTTTCTGTGTACATGGACAAAACCAAAGACACGGTTATGTATGTCTGTGTGCACATGGACAAAACCAAAGACAAGGTTATGTGTGTTTCTGTGCACATGGACAAAACCAAATACAAGGTTATGTATGTCTGTGTGCACATGGACAAAACCAAAGACAAGGTTATGTGTGTTTGTGTGCACATGGACAAAACTAAAGACAAGGTTATGTGTGTTTGTGTGTACATGGACAAAACCAAAGACAAGGTTATGTGTGTTTGTGTGCACATGGACAAAACCAAAGACAAGGTTATGTGTGTTTGTGTGCACATGGACAAAACCAAAGACAAGGTTATGTGTGTTTGTGTGTACATGGACAAAACCAAAGACAAGGTTATGTGTGTTTGTGTGTACATGGACAAAACCAAAGACAAGGTTATGTGTGTTTGTGTGTACATGGACAAAACTAAAGACAAGGTTATGTGTGTTTGTGTGTACATGGACAAAACCAAAGACAAGGTTATGTGTGTTTCTGTGTACATGGACAAAACTAAAGACAAGGTTATGTGTGTTTCTGTGTACATGGACAAAACTAAAGACAAGGTTATGTGTGTTTCTGTGTACATGGACAAAACTAAAGACAAGGTTATGTGTGTTTGTGTGTACATGGACAAAACCAAAGACAAGGTTATGTGTGTTTGTGTGTAAATGGACAAAACCAAAGACACGGTTATGTATGTCTGTGTGCACATGGACAAAACCAAAAACACGGTTATATGTGTAATTTAATATGCTTGTGCTTGCTCTGTCATTGTTAGGAATGCCTCAGTGCTTTTGCCCCCTTATTGGCATGTCAGACTGTTTTGGCATTGAACATCATCCACACCCCCATGACCACTGACCCTGCTGGTAGCCTTCCCAATGACCTTTAACCCCAGTGGTGACCCTTGGAGCAGCTGGGGGAACGTGAGATTAATGTTCCCTTTGTTTAGTCTCTCTCTCTGATTTCCAGACTTTGACTGCATCTTTGCAAAGGGCAGGAAGAACAAAGAGTCGTATCTATTTGACACATGATCTCTGACCTGGTTAAGAGTGGAATTTGACCCTAGTCAGCTGACGGGGGTTAGAAAAGGGCTTTGGGTGTGGGTGAAGAAAGAGAGCTCAAAGACGAGGGAGGTGTAAATGAAAGGAAAGGAGAATGTGACTGCCCTATGCCTCGGCGACATACTAAATTTGCACATACTGTATTTTTCAAATAAGGCTATTATATTTTGGAATAATTTACCAAAGGAAATTTACCAGAGGCTTGTTTTATAAGTAAAACAATTGCAACCATTATGTTTTTTTTACTGGTGTATATTTGGGTACGTAGTGATATTTCTCCACAAAATAATAGGGTATTAATGTATGCTAATTTAGTACTGTGTATCCTATAAGTCAACACATATTTTAGTAGATAGGGTATTTTAGTTACACATGTTCATGTTGGTAAATATAACCAATGAATGGCTGTTTTATCTGTAAAGTAATGGCATTGTCGTTCTCCCCGTGTCCGCGTGGGTTTTCTCCGGGTACTCCGGTTTCCTCCCACAGTCCAAAGACATGCAGGTTAGGCTAATTGGAGACTCTAAATTGCCCATAGGTATGAGTGTGTGAGTGAATGGTGTGTGTGCCCTTTGATGGATTGGCGGCCTGTCCAGGGTGTATTCCTGCCTCTCGCCCAATGCATGCTGGGATAGGCTCCAGCACCCCCTGTGACCCTGATGGATGCATGGTAATGGCATAGTTCTGCACAGAAACAATGTCTGTTGGTTAAATTTACAGTGACATATAACACCCTATGGTGTTAAATGTACACCACCATTTTTAATGTGAGGTAATGTCTAGTGATTTCATGTCCTGTGTTTTTTTGTAATAGTTCAGGACTAGCAATATAATGTAAGTTTAGTTTGGGTACAATAGATTTCTCTGAAGGTTCTTAATTCTACCTTGTCCCTGATAAAGAATAACAATAAGAGAAGCTTAAGGGTAAGATACACAGTCAGACTATTCTTTGTAGAGTTTGCAGTGTGGATTAGACCTTTTTCCTTATCTGACCATAGAGAGTATGAATGGCGTCATCATGTCAGACCAGCCAATGGCATTTCAACTGCACTTTTCATGAGGAAAGCCCCGTAAAAATGTTCAACCTGGAACGTAATCTGGAAGCTTGTCCCAGTTGCCCAGCACAACGGGAATCTAATTAGGAGTGGTGTGTTATTCTGTGAGGATATTAGAGGATGCAGTCACGTCCTCTCTCTCAATCCCTTCTTTCTGGGGCCTGTAAGGGGGGGGGGGGAGGGGTTGTTTGTGTTTGTTGGGAGTAAGATGCCATCTTGGCTCAGTTGTTTGTTGGGAGTTTCTTGTTTTTTTTTGGAGGGTGGAGTTAATTTGTCTCTGATGGAATGGTGACCCCAAGGTCGTGTGACCCCAAGTTCATGTCCCGTTGTAGGCGGTACCCATAATGAGCTATCCCAGAATTCCCTGGGGGATATTTGTGTTTATGAAGTCTTAAATAAAGTATAACCTCCCTGTTGTTTTGTAGATGCTGCACTCGGATTGGCCAGCGTGTGATGCCGTCTCAACTGGCCCAGAATGGAGACTAAAGCATTCTGGGATTGTCTTGTCGCCCTCCTATTGGGCAAATATGACCACAGCAGGGACATTGCTATCCCATTTTAATGTGTGCAGACATCATTGCTTTGTGTTTCCTGTGACTCACTCTCACACTCTCCTTTGTTCTCTCTCTCTCTCTCTCTCTCTCTTGCTCTCTCTCTCACTCTCTCACACTCTCTTTTGCTCTCTCTCTCTCTCTCACACTCTCTTTTGCTCTCTCTCTCACACTCTCTTTTGCTCTCTCTCTCTCTCTCTCTCTCCCCCTCTCCCTCTCCCTCCCTCCCTCTGTGCTGTCACAGTGTCCCACGAGCAGATCCCGTATTCCCTCTCACAGTGCGCGTTCTGAATGGCCTCTACGAGACTGTACATTACATTACATTACATTATAGGCATTTAGCAGACGCTCTTATCCAGAGCGACTTACACATCATTTATTTTGCATTTATACATAGTATCCATTGATACAGCTGGATATATACTGAAGCAATGCAGGTGAAGTACCTTGCTCAAGGGTACAACGGCAGTGTCCGACCTGGGAATCGAACCTGCAACCTTTCGGTTACAAACCCAGTTCCTTAACCATTATACTACACTGCCGCCCACGGCATACGTGGCTAGGATACGCGTTTCATAAATCTTGTAGGACAGATGAGTGTCTGTTGAATGTTCGGGAATCTTGTAGGACAGACTAGTGTCTACTGAATTTTCGGGAATCTTGTAGGACAGACGAGTGTCTGCTGAATGTTCGGGAATCTTGTAGGACAGACTAGTGTCTGCTGAATGTTCGGGAATCTTGTAGGACAGACTAGTGTCTGCTGAATGTTCGGGAATCTTGTAGGACAGACTAGTGTCTGCTGAATGTTTGGGAATCTTGTAGGACAGACTAGTGTCTGCTGAATGTTTGGGAATCTTGTAGGACAGACTAGTGTCTGTTGAATGTTTGGGAATCTTGTAGGACAGACTAGTGTCTGTTGAATGTTTGGGAATCTTGTAGGACAGACTAGTGACTGTTGAATGTTTGGGAATCTTGTAGGACAGACTAGTGACTGTTGAATGTTTGGGAATCTTGTAGGACAGACTAGTGTCTGCTGAATGTTTGGGAATCTTGTAGGACAGACTAGTGTCTGTTGAATGTTTGGGAATCTTGTAGGACAGACTAGTGACTGGTGAATGTTTGGGAATCTTGTAGGACAGACTAGTGTCTACAGACTAGTGTCTGCTGAATGTTCGGGAATCTTGTAGGACAGACTAGTGTCTGCTGAATGTTCGGGAATCTTGTAGGACAGACTAGTGTCTACTGAATGTTCGGGAATCTTGTAGGACAGACTAGTGTCTGCTGAATGTTTGGGAATCTTGTAGGACAGACTAGTGTCTGCTGAATGTTTGGGAATCTTGTAGGACAGACTAGTGTCTGTTGAATGTTTGGGAATCTTGTAGGACAGACTAGTGACTGTTGAATGTTTGGGAATCTTGTAGGACAGACTAGTGACTGTTGAATGTTTGGGAATCTTGTAGGACAGACTAGTGACTGTTGAATGTTTGGGAATCTTGTAGGACAGACTAGTGACTGTTGAATGTTTGGGAATCTTGTAGGACAGACTAGTGTTTGCTGAATGTTTGGGAATCTTGTAGAACAGACTAGTGTTTGCTGAATGTTCGGGAATCTTGTAGGACAGACTAGTGTCTGCTGAATGTTCGGGAATCTTGTAGGACAGACTAGTGTCTGCTGAATGTTCGGGAATCTTGTAGGACAGACTAGTGTCTGCTGAATGTTTGGGAATCTTGTAGGACAGACTAGTGTCTGCTGAATGTTTGGGAATCTTGTAGGACAGACTAGTGTCTGTTGAATGTTTGGGAATCTTGTAGGACAGACTAGTGACTGTTGAATGTTTGGGAATCTTGTAGGACAGACTAGTGACTGTTGAATGTTTGGGAATCTTGTAGGACAGACTAGTGACTGTTGAATGTTTGGGAATCTTGTAGGACAGACTCGTGGCTGTTGAATGTTTGGGAATCTTGTAGGACAGACTAGTGACTGTTGAATGTTTGGGAATCTTGTAGGACAGACTAGTGACTGTTGAATGTTTGGGAATTTTGTAGGACAGACAAGTGTCTGTTGAATGAACAATTATTTTGTAGGACAGACGAGTGTCTGTTGAATGTTCAGTTACTTGTAGGACAGACAAGTGTCTATTGAATGGTCAGTTGTCTTGTAGGACAGACGAGTGTCTGTTGAATGTACAATTATTTTGTAGGACAGACTAGTGTCTGCTGAATGTTCGGGAATCTTGTAGAACAGACTAGTGTTTGCTGAATGTTCGGGAATCTTGTCGGACAGACTAGTGACTGTTGAATGTTCGGGAATCTTGTAGGACAGACGAGTGACTGTTGAATGTTTGGGAATCTTGTAGGACAGACTAGTGTCTGTTGAATGTTTGGGAATCTTGTAGGACAGACTAGTGACTGTTGAATGTTTGGGAATCTTGTAGGACAGACTAGTGACTGTTGAATGTTTGGGAATCTTGTTGGACAGACTAGTGACTGTTGAATGTTTGGGAATATTGTAGGACAGACTAGTGACTGTTGAATGTTTGGGAATATTGTAGGACAGACTAGTGACTGTTGAATGTTTGGGAATCTTGTAGGACAGACTAGTGACTGTTGAATGTTTGGGCATTTTGTAGGACAGACTAGTGTCTGTTGAATGTACAATTATTTTGTAGGACAGACAAGTGTCTGTTGAATGTTCAGTTACTTGTAGGACAGACAAGTGTCTATTGAATGTTCAGTTGTCTTGTAGGACAGACGAGTGTCTGTTGAATGTTCAGTTACTTGTAGGACAGACGAGTGTCTGTTGAATGTTCAGATATCTTGTTGGACAGACAAGTGTCTGTTGAATGTTCAGTTACTTGTAGGACAGACAAGTGTCTATTGAATGGTCAGTTATCTTGTAGGACAGACGAGTGTCTGTTGAATGTTCAGTTACTTGTAGGACAGACGAGTGTCTGTTGAATGTTCAGTGCAGTTGAATAACCCAGGTGTAGAGGGTATTAGGAGGGCCGCTGCATTATAGGTTAATGGGGAGTTTTGATTTATTGGACTCTTTCCCATTTAAGACCGTACACCTTCCCCCCCCCCCCCCACTTACCCTGAGCTCTGAGACACCACAAAAGCCTTCAGTGAGGAGGCATTTGTTCATGCATGTAAGGAATGCACTGCTGGGGCTGTGTATAATGTCATACTGAGCGCTCTCAAAGATAAATGTTTCCTAATTGAATTGAGTGTATTTTTTGAGGAAGGCCTCTGTACTCTACATCTGTCCCACAGGTACGGGAGAGTGAACCGGCCGTACTGAAGAAGCAGGAAAGAGAAGCGGCTTAAGAGGCTCTGTGCTGTAAATGCGATTTGTTTAATGGCATTAGTGAATGCAGGGGGGGGGCACACAAAGGCCTGTCGCAGGATTTAATCAATACTGCATGAGAAAATGGCCCCCATCGCAGCCCGGCACAGCGAGGTGCTCCGTCTCTGTGACGCAAAGCCGCTTTCCCGCGGCGAACTGTCAAAAAGCAAGATGGTCTTCTGTGGGAGGGGGGGGGGGACGTTGCATCAGCCTTGAGTGAACAAATTCTCCAAGTCATTCATCCCGACGTTTATATTCAGTAAAATCAATGTGGGGGAGGGATTAAAGACAATTTAAGTAAAACAATTGCAAAAGCTTCTTTGGGTTTATGAAAACAGGCTTTATAAATATAATCCATCATTATTATTTTATTATATACTGTATATGTAATAATATTATTAATCATTATCATGCCTGGATTCAAATATAATTTGTTTTACAATATATGCAAGTGCGTGTGTTTTACTGCAATTAGACTTGAGCTCGATGAGCTGCAAACTGTTTTGTAGGAAAAAAATGCCTGATTTGCATCACGAGTCAAAGTTGAGGACAAATGCGAATTAAACCCAGACCAGAGTGAAAAGTCTTTGTCATTACATGCAAAAAAGGCAAACAGCAGCCAGTCAGGGTTGGTTTCACTTTCCTGGAATAATGGCTAGATGTGTCTCTCTTGACCTTCATGTTTGGGAAGGCGACTGACTCATGATAAGTGAGAAACTGCCAGAGTTTCCACTTAAAACAGAAAGCAGATGTGATGTGTGGTCCAATTCAGGAGCACTGCGATAATTATTGGTTGTACAAGTACAAATGTGCAACTTTCTTTTCTTCAAGATAATTGTATATTGTGGGCAGTTAGCAGATGCTCTTTTCAAGAGGGATTTACACAGCTTACATTTTTTTATTCAGCTGGATATTTACTAAGGCAGTGTCTAGAATAGAAGCTACAACTTCTAGAGTTTCACGCTAACCAGTTCCGTACCCGCCATCCTATGCTGGTTCTGAAACAAAATGTCACCTAGAATCGATGTGATAATATTGCCCCAGTGCCACAGCAACGTGTTGAAGTGCCATGGCCTGGCAGTCCCTGTCCACAAGAGCATTTGAGATGAGTGGACCTCCCGCTCTCCTTCTCTCCCTCCTCTCTCCCTCTGTCCCCAGTGAACCGTTAAAAAGTACAGGCTCTTTATAGTATAGGCTCTGTTCTACACACACAAGCAATTGGGCCCCTAGACCTCTTGGTTTTTATTTAGATTGGCACAGCTGGGATGAAGGTGGCATAGTGGGAGGGGAGGTTTTCCAGGCTATTGCATATGGATCAACTGATCCAGGATTGGTCAGTTTAGTGGCCAGCCTGCTCCAGGATTGGTCAGTTCAGTGGCCAGCCTGCTCCAGGATTGATCAGTTCACTGATCAGCCTGCTCCATGATTGGTCAGTACAGTAGCCAGCCTGCTCCAGCATTGGTCAGTTCAGTGACCAGCCTGGTCCAGGATTGGTCAGTTCAGTGGCCAGCCTGGTTCAGGATTGGTCAGTTCAGTGGCCAGCCTGCTCCAGGATTGGACAGTTCACTGATCAGCCTGCTCCATGATTGGTCAGTACAGTAGCCAGCCTGCTCCAGCATTGGTCAGTTCAGTGGCCAGCCTGCTCCAGCATTGGTCAGTTCAGTGGCCAGCCTGTTCCAGGATTGGTCAGTTCAGTGGCCAGCCTGCTCCAGGATTGGACAGTTCAGTGACCAGCCTGCTCCAGGATTGGTCAGTTCAGTGACCAGGCTGCTCCAGCATTGGTCAGTTCAGTGGCCAGCCTGCTCCAGGATTTGTCAGTACAGTAAGTAAGTAAGTAAAACTTTATTTATAAAGCGCTCTTCACAGCACGAGTGCACAGAGTGCTGTACAGTGAGGTTAAAATACAACATATATAATAAATAACAACCCCAGAAACCACACAGAATAAATCATAACAACACGGGGGGGTCAATAGGAGCCCAGATCACCAAACGCCTGCCTGAACAAGTGAGTCTTCAGGAGTTTTTTAAAAGAGTTCTCAGAGGCTGAGGCTCTCAGGTCCTGGGGTAGGGCGTTCCAGAGCCTGGGGGCCGTTGCCCCAAAGGCTCGGTCGCCCTTAGTCTTAAGCGTGGTTCGAGGCACCGCCAGGAGCCCCTGGTCAGAGGACCTCAGGGACCGGCTGGAGGAGTAGGGGTGGATAAGGTCACAGATATAGGGGGGGGGCTAGTCCATGGAGGGCTCTGAATGTGAAGAGCAGGACCTTGAAATTGATCCTGAAGTGTACAGGGAGCCAGTGCAGGGAGGCCAGGATGGGGGTGATGTGGGCGGATTTCTTAGCCCTGGTGAGCAGCCTGGCCGCTGCATTATGGACCAGCTGCAGCTGGTCCACAGAAGTTTTGTTGAGGCAGGTGAACAGAGAATTACAATAGTCCAACCGGGATGAAATAAAAGCATGGACCGACATTTCCAGCTCACCATGTGAAACAATTGTCCTGAGCTTGGCTATGTTTCTCAGGTGAAAGAAACAGGTGCGCGTTAAAACCTTGACATGTTTGTCTAAGTGCATTGAGTGATCAAAGGTAACCCCTAGGTTCCTTAGGTTGGGGCGTATATTACCACTGAGGGACCCCATGTGTGCTGCCACCCTAGTGGCTACACTGTCTGATGCCACTATCAGGACCTCGGTTTTAGCCGGGTTTAACTGGAGGAAATTACTTGCTGTCCACTCCTTAATAGCAGCTAAACAGTTATGCAATATGCTCAGCTGTTCGATCTTGTCAGGTTTAAAAGAGAAAAATAACTGAATATCATCAGCATAACAGTGGTAAGAGATACCCTTGAACTTATTAATTACCATGGCGAGGGGGAGCATATAGAGGGCAAATAAAACTGGGGCTAGGACGGAACCCTGGGGCACACCACAGGAAAGGGGGGCAGAGTCGGACTTATAGGGGCCCACAGCGACAGAAAAGTTTCTTCCCTTAAGATAGGAGGTGAACCAATCTAGGGCTGTCCCAGTGAGGCCCACCCACTCCCTAAGCCTGTCTAACAAGATGTTATGGTCTACTGTGTCGAATGCTGCGCTGAGGTCCAGCAGTACTAGGACACCACAGTTACCAGTGTCTGTGGCCATCATGATGTCATTGGACACTCGTAGGAGGGCAGTTTCAGTAGTGTTTTTTCCTAAAACCTGATTGGAATCGATCCAGGATGTTGTGGTCATTTAAAACAGTGTTTAGCTGGTTAGCTACCACTTTTTCTAAAACCTTGGAGATAAAAGATAGCTTGGAGATGGGCCGGTAATTTTGGGGTAGGGAGGGGTCCAGATTGGGCTTCTTAAGGAGAGGTTGGACGACCGCCTGCTTAAAATAGGCTGGGACTGAGCCTGACTCTAAGGAGCTGTTTATTATAGTCACCAGACTAGGGCCAACTGTGCTAATAACCTCCTTTAGCAGGGTTGTAGGTAAAATATCTAGGGGGCTAGAGGAAGCTTTCATGGAGGTGATGGTGTCTGTTAGCTCAGTCAGGGAAATACAGGCAAACTGGCTCAGAGTAGGCTGCCTGGCTGGGCAAATGGGGAGGGGAGAGGGGGTGATGCTCGCCCTACAGTACAGTAGCCAGCCTGCTCCAGGATTGGTCAGTACAGTGGCCAGCCTGCTCCAGGATTGGTCAGTACAGTGGCCAGCCTGCTCCAGGATTGGTCAGTACAGTGGCCAGCCTGCTCCAGGATTGGTCAGTTCAGTGGCCAGCCTGCTCCAGGATTGGTCAGTTCAGTGGCCAGCCTGCTCCAGGATTGGTCAGTACAGTAGCCAGCCTGCTCCAGGATTGGTCAGTACAGTGGCCAGCCTGCTCCAGGATTGGTCAGTTCAGTGGCCAGCCTGCTCCAGGATTGGTCAGTTCAGTGGCCAGCCTGCTCCAGGATTGGTCAGTACAGTGGCCAGCCTGCTCCAGGATTGGTCAGTACAGTGGCCAGCCTGCTCCAGGATTGGTCAGTACAGTAGGTGTTTTTTCCTGGCAGGCAGGAGTGGTGCTGAGCGGATGACTCACTTATTTGCGGGGAGAAAATAGCTCTTGTTTTGGACTGTGGTATTTTTCCAGCTCTTAACGAGAGGCATCCATAACATTCTATTTCAGTTCTATTTTTTCTTCTTCTAGGTGGACAATATTCATAACCTTTGCCTCAAGAGGGGCCACGGAAGGCCGTACTTAAAAACTCACAGGTAAGTACAACAGACTATATACTTCAATATGTGACTGCCTGCCCCAACCCTGCTTCAAGCCCTAAAACAAAATGACCTTTAGGGCTTGAAGCAGGATCCTGTGAATATCTATAAGCGCATACAGACATCTTGTGCCTGTAAACTTGGTTTCGCCTAACTATCAAAACTCAGAAGGCCAAAGTGTTTTTAAAATGATTAAGTGGATTCATCATTCATCAAACTAAATTATAATGTTACCAATAACTTTGTATGTTTTTTTAAACTTTATTTTTATTTATTTATTGAATTGGGACAGTGCACATTAATCAACATATCAGCATTACACATCAACATAAATGTGCCAGAATGAGCACAATTGCTAAATTTCATCTGTAGTTCCAAGGCAGGTGCTCACAAAACAACATGAAACAGACCTCACAGTTACAAAAGACAAACCACAAACAGTATTACAATAAAAAGTTACACACAGTAAAAAACGTTTAAGTGCACAATGAACCGAAAGGCCCCGAGAACGGGCACCAGAGGAGGAAACGGATATTACGTGTGGGTACATAACTGCTTCGTTTTTAACCAATGTTTGAGATTTTTAAAAAAATGTTAAATAGTGGTCGCAGTCCCTGCTGTGTGATGGTAACTTGTTCCAGGAATGTGTGCCTCTTACAGACGCCACCATTTGACTGAATTTAGTCCTACGCCTCAGTACATTACAGTCTCTCCTCGTTAGCGCTCTGGGATTCATCCCATTATTGTTTTTTTTCTGGATGAAGTCATTTAACGGTGGGGGGGCAAGCCCATTTAAAACTTTAAAAACGAGACAAACATCTATGAAAGTTTGATAACTGTCCATGTTCAAAACTTATTTATGATATTGCAATAATGGAAATGAAGAGGTTTCCTATCCAAAGTTTTAACTGTCTTCTTAAAGAGAGACTTGATGGGTTTTAACGTGCTT
>CM040403.1:4573728-4591228 GCA_022702515.1 Ilyophis sp. 1 JC-2022 | reverse complement strand
TCTGTTTGGTAGTGACCCAACCTGTACCCCTGTATTAAAGGTGTGCTCTGTCCTGTGTTGTCCCAGTTTAGCATGATGGCGCACACAATGCACCATTATACGAGGCCAAAGTAGTAGCAGTTAATTTTTTGTTTATTTGTTCATGGGACAAGCAATATTAAACACTAATGCCAAAGCTGTACTCGTGGCATTGCACATTTGTATATAGCCAGAGCTCATTTCCAGTATGGGACCCTTATTGATAGCTCATGTGTTCTGGTGGTACTGGAGCCATGCACTACAACTGCTGCTGTTTCAAATAGCAACACCTCGGGATGAACATTTTAAATTTCATTCAAAAAATAAAAATAAAAATGAAATGGCTCTGGTGCTTTTCCAGGCTGCAAGCTGAATGGAGCTCTCCCTCGCTACACTGAGCTTATGACGATAAAAACAGCTGTTCTCCCGGATTAAGTGCTTCCCAGGGCAAAAAACGCAGCGCAAATATTCACGTCAATGCCGTTCCTATAAATGAGTTATTGGGCACAGGTTGTTCCGTACAACCGAGTACTTTGCAGGGAATTTCTGCAAAGTCAAAAACACAAAACTGAAGACCTGGATGCTGCTTATTAGGTGGGGGGTAAAAGAATTGCCCATGCGCAGTTCAAAGGACAGGCAGTGCTGTAACCACACGATGTTTTGTTCAGGATACAGAGAATGACGCTTCAAGAAACCAAAAGTGGTTGGAGTTGCCGTACGTTATTTCAGTGACCCATTGATTTCGGCCAAGCATTGTGTTTTCCTCTGCAGAAGAAAACCATTTAACATAACATAGCATAACTCAATGACGACAACAGGCCATTCAGCCCAACAATGCTCGCCATCTTTCTACCACTACAGGATACCTAGCGCTCCCCTACAAACTAGATAGCATCCAGCACCATATCAAGCCTTGTCTTGAAAATACCCAGAGTTTCTGCCTCTACTAAATGACCTGGCAAGCTATTCCACACCGTGATTCTCTGTGTGAAAAAGTACTTCCTAATATCTGTGCGGAATTTACCTTTTGCTCATTTCCATCTATGCCCCTCGTTCTACTAACGGAGTAGCCTCAACCTGAATCATTTCTTGTAGTTCACTTTATTAATCCCTTTCATAAATTTAAGAGCCTCAATCAAATCACCCAACAAGTCTCCTTTTACTAAGCTTAAAGAGATTAAGTATCCTAAGTCTTTCCTCATAACTTTTATCTTTCATATCCGGAACCAACATACATGTATTTAGATATGTTGAGACAGGTCAGTGCCGGACAGCTCATTGTAAAACTTTCTTAACACCTTTTCGTCATTTCCTGTTTGGAAACTCAATTTACACAGCGACACTAAACTTGTAACTATACAGTACACTGCAGTTAGACAGAACAGGCTGCTTACATTTTTTAATTCTGCCAACTACCATTCATTAGTTCAGAAAACTTACACTCAATTTAAAGTTTTTCTAACAATTAAATTTAAGTTGTCTGAAAAACAAAGAACGAATGTTAGTTAGTTGGCGCAACTTTACTTGGGCGGCAGTGTAGTATAATGGTTAAGGAACTGGACTTGTAACTGAAAGGTTGCAGGTTCGATTCCCAGGTAGGACACTGCCGTTGTACCCTTGAGCAAGGTACTTAACCTGCATTGCTTCAGTATATATCCAGCTGTATGAATGGATAAATGTAATAAGAAGTATGTAAGTCGCTCTGGATAAGAGCGTCTGCTAAATGCCTATAATGTAATGTACTTGAATATATAAGTTAAGCTCAAAAAATTGAGAAGTTTCCTTGAAATTTTGAGTATTCCCAAGGCTTTTTACAGTCTACTGTTGACAATAACTATTCAGAAAATGGGGGGCTTTTTTAGCCTACTATTGTTCAATAAATTATTTTGATAGTGACATAATCGTATTTGTGTCTTGATCCAAACAGTGCCGCCCGCAGTGGGCCCAAGACAATGAGAGGTAAGATCAGTGTGATTCCACTCGAATGGGACACTGTTCTCACGTGGTGTGTTTATTTTGAGGAGTGACGCAACCAGTCCACTCCCCCAAAGTACACGTCACTTTGATTCAAGCCACGGATTGGTTCCGCTTTGTTGCTTTTGCTGATGTTTCTTTCGCGAGGTGGTAAGGACAGTATAAAACCCCATTTCTTCCGTTTCTTCGTTCACTCGGATGCAAGGAAGCGCAGTAGGTTGTGTGTAGTTTCGTGGTACATCGCTCCTTTATTTTCCAACCCTAAAACAGGAACTCCACGTTCTGTTACACTTAACCTACTCTGCGAAACTTTCTGACAAAACCAATAAATGACCTGCATCAGCTTTCGAGAAAAAAACACGATCATAACCCAATCGGGAACAATAACGTTTGTCCGAGAAAACCCTGAGATACATCGTACGGATTCTCCCTACTCTCTTCAATGCATCCTCTTTGTACCCTGGCCACTATGAAACCGGAGATCGTCGCCGCCGTCGGGTTTCTGTCCAGATTTCTGCATATTAACGGACACGTCAACGACCGCCAGGTTCAAACATTTGGCCAATCTCTCCAGGATATCCTTACAGGTAGGCTACGCGTCTTCGTATAATTCGTACATAATAATGTGAACGTTTAACATCCGTGTATAATCAACACGTATTGTTTCATGATCCAAATGTAGCTATGTAAAAAATGGTAATGTATATGTCAAGTAAATTGCAACAGAACTTGGGTTAAGCGTGAAGAATTGGTGACATCACATAATGAATTTTATTTATAGCGCACTGGGTTCAGTTCAAAGTAGCCTATTTGGTGAAACAATTGAGTCCAGTATTGAGATTAATGGACGCTTGTTTTCGTAGTAAATTCCCGTGTAGTTTAAATTATTGAGATCAAATAAGAAAGTAGGCTATGGCTGTTTTTCCTAGTCGGTCCACATCGAATGATCAAATCCACCCCCCAGAGGCGTAATGGATTACGTAATGCTTGCAATAACCTACGCTAAAATGTGGGGCTGTGAATAAATGAATAAGCTACATTTTCTAACGGAGTAGCCTCTTTCATCGTCCTTCTGACACATCATAGAAAGTGTAGGCTTGCTATAGTATAGCTGTGGAACATCTTCTTGCCATAAAGCATTTATTTTCACTTTTCCGCTGCGCTGTAGCCTAAGCGAGCCTTTTAGACAGACGCCATAAAATAAATAATTGAAAGATTAATAATGAATCGACTCATTATGTGTTGTTGATTAACGGCTGAGCCGTAGGCTCGTTACGTGGTCGTGTGTGTTGCATTTTCAGCAACGATTGACATTTTTCTGGTTTTGTTCATTCACGGCAATTATAAGTGTGAATATAGTTTGTTTTTACGCACTAATTGATTCAAAAGGGCACCCTGGTGACCTGGGCGATTATAGCACATTTTAGAAAGACTAAGTGGACTGTAAATAACATTTTAGAAAGGAGTGGACTGAAAATAACCTCTCTCTCTCTCTCTCTCTCTCTCTCTCTCTCTCTCTCACTCCCACACACACAGTCATAGCTGCAGTTTTGCCATATTGGTGAAGTCATTTAACCATTTGGTCAGTACAAACTGGCCATTATTCTATAATGAAATGGCTACCATTATTATTCTTTAAATTCACCTACACACTTCCAACATCTCAATAAAAGTAGCCTACAATTCATAAATCCTACAAAACTTCTGAATGCAATCTGTAAACCCACCGCAGATTCAATCTTCTTTCACACACTGAAATTCTCACAAAAACAAGAGGGCAAATGTTCCCGCGGCCGTTCAGAGAGCGGAGCGGTCCGGTCCGGTCCCGTAGACACACGCTACCGTGTTCCTGTAAAAAAGGCCAGAATTAAAACAGGAAAGCGGGTTTGGTTTCGTGTTGGTGAGAGGGCGCGAGGGAATCTCCGATGTTTAGGGTGGAAATTTTTGCGGTTGCTCAACCACAACCAGCGAGAGAGAGAAAGCCTCGAGCTTTCGACTTACTTCCTGTTTACCCCCATGTCGGATGCTGTGGCCACTGTAACGCAAACCACTCGGGTAGTCATACGTGCCTGACGAAGACCTCTTTGGTTGAAACGTATGTATGCCTGACAAAGACAAAGAACTCTTTGGTCGAAACGTATGTATGCCTGACAAAGAAACGTTGCATGAATAAACCACAAGGGAGCATTTGCTGGTGTGCGGGTATTTTTTCATTGTTTCACTCTTTCACCCTGCACCTAGCCAAACCAGTTGGATGTGGGTATACTACATATTTTACTTAAAACAGTTAACCTTATTTTTTTCATTTTTTATGATTTGCAATAAACATAATGCTGTTGTACTGTACCAACTTTGTACAAAGTTTGTTGTGTGGGGTCATTTTGACCTAAGAAAATATAACCTTTTTTGTTTTTTTCTTTCTGTGGGTATTTATTTGTGGGTGATTCTGGGGCACTTTCCCATACAGATTTTAAACTTCACAAACTTTCACTTACCTCTGACTGTAAAATAAGTATCTCTTTTTTTATATATTTAGGGATAGAAGGCTAGTCAATTGGGAGACATTAAAGAAAGCAACACAAAGTATCACATTTTTCTATTACAATAATTTCCTTTCGGTTTAAGCTCTCGGGGTCAATTAGACCCCGAACAAAAAAGGTGTCGTGAAATTTCAACGGAGAAGATCCCAAAATCCGGCGTAAAGTGAGCCCCGGGAAGGAGCAGGTGCTTTTCCGAAAAGTGCAGTGCCAATTTGAGCGACGGTTTAGCGAACAGTCCCAGGCACGCCTCGCCTTTTTAATCCACACCCTGGAGATCTTTGGGGTTTCCCAGCATTGCCTGGGTGCTTGGGCTGGAGCCACGTGAGGTAATGGAAGACATGAGGGGATAATATGTAAATAAATAAAAATAAAAATAATAATATAAATTTGTATTTAAATGATTTTTTTAATGGTGTGGCAGGTGGATTCTATCACACTCAGAATGTTGGAGCTGATACTGTAGCCCAGTTACTGTAGTTCTTATAGTGTAAATACAGAGGGGTTGACCTGCTCTATTGCTGCGCCAGGTGTCTGATGGTGAGCGATAGTGGTGTAACGGATCGTAGTTGATCCGTGATCCGTACGGATCGCCCCCCACGGTTCGGCACGCATGTGAACCGCGGATTAATTGCAAAGTTTAACCATCATAGTGAATTACAGTTTTACTGCCGCTAGTACTTTTAAAAGTAATAATTCCCTAAATCTCGATGCAGAGTTGCAGTGAAAAGACAGATGCGTGCTGTGTTTTACTCTGAAGCGCAATTATTGGTTGATTATGCAAAAAAAGCCGTTGCGTGTTCAGACTATGAGCAGCTTGACAAAATAGGCTATATTTTAATTTAAAACAAATACGCTTCAGATTATGCATACCATTTACGTGGTTAAGCGTTTTTTCCTAAACGGTATCTGCTGCCTCAACAGCCGATACAATATCCCCAAAATAAGGTTGATTGAAAAAACAACGTCTGCGTATAGCTGCATGCCTCTAACATAAATGTCATGTTTCTGTTCTATGCAAGCAGGCTTTAAACAAACAATGCATCGAGCCTGTGCAGCGTGCCAACTAAATTAGCCAGCCTACTTTTCTAATAGCTGCTACGATAACGTGAAAGCCTGCTTCAGCCATTCAGACCCAGCTAGCTGTTGGATATAAATATCAATGTTCATGAAGAAATACTTTTATTTAACAATAAAGTGCAAGCATAGCGAAGCTCCTCGTTATTTTCTGTGGAACATTAAACACTTGGTTGAAATGAAATAGGAAACGTGTCTAAAAATAAGAACAAAAATAGGCTAAATCATGTTTGATCGTAAGACTCGCACCCTCGCTGCAAAATGTTCTCAATATTATGTTTTAAATTATATTCGTCTGAGAAGCTTGGACATCATCAACCCATCGCCGATGTTCTTGTTGCTACCATCTGGTGCGCTTCAGCGTTGCTATTTTTGTCTTCATATGGACGTTATTTATCATCCTGCAATCTAACGCAGCAAGTCAAATTACTTGCACTTTGCACTTTGATTTAACAATTGAGTATTGAATATTTTATATATTTTAAGATTTTACTTAAACATTGGACATCTTGAATGTTGTTTTCATTTAAGACCATGGGCAAAAGTTCCTTGCTTTAAGTGTTTTACAGAATAAATGGAAAGCAAAGATATACTTGTCTTTTTTTTTTGCTGATCCGAAAAATGATCCGATCCGTGACTCAAAACCGTGATACGATCCGAACCGTGAGTTTTGTGATCCGTTGCACCCCTAGTGAGCGATGAGTGTAAACACGTTCAGGTGTCACAGTGCTCTGGTCAGAGACAGAACTGCCCGTCTGTGCTGTATTTGCTGAGGACGGAAGAAGAAGAAGACTCCTTATCTGGCATAGATGAGCAGATGGGCTCTGAGCTGTGGTCCGCTGCACGGCTTTTTAAAAGCCCTGATAGGCCCTGTAAACGTCCTCTCTGCAGTGTGGACACAGTGAGGAGATATTGTGTGATATGAACGGGGTTAAATGAGCGAGATGACCCGTCAGATGGCGAGGGACCCAGCTCTGGTTTATTAAACCTGTAAAAGAGGGTCAGTGGAACCAGAGGTGTTTGCACTCCCCCACCTCGGCTGTTATATTAGATCCCATTAGACCAGCACTCACACTACCGCTCAGTGCAAAATAAGTGCCCAACCCTAGCGGCCCTTAGGACCAACTAAAGTTGAAATGTGGTGTGTTAAAAGCACGGGAGCGGCCATGCTGAGCTTATTTTTTTGGAAGCTTTGAGGGTTTGAGCATGAAGTAAATCCCTAATCTGCTACCAATGTGCTCCATTCCTCATCTCTTGTGGCCCTGTACAGAACAGCGGATGGGTTACTGTATTGCGGGAATGAGGTCACTGGCGTATTGGGCGTTAGGATGTTTATATTTTGATAGTTTTTACAGGAATATGTACACGTATATTGTTATTGCTTTTGAAGGAATACAGCATGTGTGTGTATCGTGTGTGTAATGCGTATGTGTGTGTTTGTTTGTTTGTGTGTGTGTGTGTGCGTTTGTCTGTGTGCGTGCGTGCGTACGTGCGTGCGTGTGTGTGTTTATATGAATGTACATGCAGTACACATTTGAGCTTTTTAATAGCTGGTTGTCTCACCCTAAGTGGTTGTCCCATTGAGCTCTGGCTGTTATAACAGGCCCACGCGATTGTGCAATCAGGCGGTCCTGTTCCGCGCGCAGCGTCCGCTGAGACCGTTTATGGCTGCTTATCGGACTTGCAGACGGTTATTTTTTTAGCGCACAACACACAAACGTCACACACACCCACCCGCATATAACACACACCCGCTGGAACGTACAGACAGACACACACACACACATTCTTAAAGAGAATAAATGTGAGTATGGCAGCTTACGTGTATGACTGTATGTATATATGATTGCGATAGTTCTCACAGTTGCAGTATTGTAATCACGATGCGTAACTGCAATCGCAAAAGGTGTTTTTCTACATGCATACAGACTAGCTAACTGTGGCAGCTAACATTGTTAGCATTGAACGTCGGACATTTTTACTTTTTTAAACCGTGATGATAACCATCCCTCCCTCCTCCCTCCTCTCTCCTCTCCTTCCTCCCTGCAGAGCAGTACAAGCACCACTGGTTTCCCGACAGGCCCTGCAAAGGCTCAGGCTACCGCTGCATCCGGATAAACCACAAGATGGACCCGCTGGTGGGCCGGGCCGGCCAGAGAATCGGCCTCAGCATCCAGCAGCTGTACGGCCTCCTGCCCAGTGAGCTCACGATGTGGGTGGATCCCTTCGAGGTGTCCTACCGCATCGGAGAGGACGGCTCCATCTGCGTGCTGTACGAGTCCCAGCCCGCCGCCCCCGGGGGGCAGCCCCCCCTGGTGGACAGTCGCAGCAGCTGCAAGGATGAGCTGCTCCTGGGCAGGGCCGGCTCCTCCGGTGGCTTCGGGATGATGACGGTGTCCAGCTAGTGGCCACGCCCACTTCGGCTTTCTGGACAGCGGTAGACCAGGAAGCAGCTGAAGTGAAATGAAAGGATGGGCTTCTCGTAGTTTTTTTTTTGTGGTTTTTGTTTTGTGTCCTGGGTTGGCTTTTTTGGAGGGACTCTGTTGCCAGGCAGCGGACGTGGGGACAGCGACAGCGTCCTTGGCGATGGAATGTGAACTGTCCCTGTTTGCGAGATTCCGGAAATTTTAATGGACTTTGCACTATTGAATATCATTAATGTCTTTCACTGCCACCACACACACACACACACACACACACACACACCTACCCAGCATGTACAGAAGTACTTTCAGGATAAGCCTAAATTGTTATTGCTTTAATAGAGATTTTAATTGTTTTTAGATTAGTGGGGTTTTTTGGCTTACAGGGTAAAGGAAACCAAGTTAATATCCTGGTTTCTTATCCCGGGAAATTTAAACACTGCCACAAGCCAGTCCCATCGACCCCCAAATAGAGCTATTTTACAGCACACGTCACTCATGTTATTCAATGTCTCTGGAACACCCCCGCGACCCCCGACCCTTCAGACTGATTCATTCCCTGATTTCCCTCTCCGAGCTGTGGCTGGTGATGTCCCATTTGCTGCCCACAGTCGGGTAGCTCATTAGCAAAGAGCTTTAAGACTTTCTCCTTGCATGTACATCTATAGGGTGACCCAATTTAATAGGAATTTGACTTTATCAGCAATAAAGAATAATCTTTACATTTTTACATCTTTTTGAGAAATGAGAAGTAATATAAAATTTTAAACCCATCTGCTCAGTGACAGAAACATTCCTCTTTAAAGCGTAAGACCACGTTACATTACATTAGTCATTTAGCAGTAATGCATGTTCTCCTCACTGTAGGGGCAGCATTGGGGTGATCAGATTGCACTAAATTACATTACATTTTGAAAGCTTTTTTTCACCACCCATAATTTAAAAAGAAAACTAACGGGTTGGTCTGAAACCTAGGAGTAGCCCCATGGCTTTTCTTGGGTGTGGCCGCCTGGGTCTTTCCAATAGGAACATCAATTAGAACCTCCCGCCGCTTCTCTGTGGTCCGCGGCAGACGTACCTGAGGGACAGGTGAGGCGCTGCAGGGCGTGTGGTGCCACATATCACTCTCACCTGCCCAGGTACCGGGGGCCTCAGACCAGACAGGGCAGCTAAATCCCATACGGCCCCTGGAACTCACCTGGTGGCAGGTTAGCAAAGCCAGCACATGCACTGAGCACGCTCTGTAGCGCCGGCCCTTCCCCCCCTGAACCTGAAGCCCCACAGAAAGCGGTGTGGAGCGAATGTGGCGCAATAACCAATCATATTAAAGATCCGTTCCCCACTCCTAGTTCTGTCATGGAGGACCCGTAGAATCTATATAATTTAACAAACACCGTGTTTGAAAAATATAACCCATGCCCGTAAGTGACCGATTGTGGGAGGCGAGAGCGATGGCAATTTTACCGCTTTCTGTGGGGCTTTACCCTGAGAGAGAGAGAGAGAGAGAGAGAGAGAGAGAGCGAGAGAGAGCGAGAGAGAGAGAGAGAGAGAGAGAGAGAGAGAGAGAGAGAGAAGAGAGAGAGAGAGAGAGAGAGAGAGAGAGAGAGAGAGAGAGAGAGAAGAGAGAGATGGGCGGAGTCAGTCACTCAGTACAGTCTCCACAGCTGGTCATGTCTGCTTGTTAATGAATAGCGAGCCACTCCTATACCAAATACTGAAAATGGTCAGTTTTAGCATGGATTCGCACCCTGCCGCACACGCACACTCACACACGCACACGCACACTCACACACGCACACGCCTCTACAGCCCGTGGCCGACGCAGATTGGAAGGAGACTGAAGCGAGAGGGGGTTCCATCTTTTCTTGCATTTGTTGATCAACTGGCAGCAGACCTTTTACACGTGACCTTTCACCCCGCCGCAGTTATTAGTTTTTGTTTTAATGTCTGTGGAAAATTGGTGAGCACCGTTTGAATCTCTGGAGTTTTAATACTTTTCCCCATGTCTCGGTTATTCACCAGGAATACGCTGCAATTTTTCTAAATATCTTCTATAAATAAATAAAAAATAAACAAATTCCTCCAATGCCCTTCGGCGCATACGGTCTCTTAAGTGTAGATGGGCGCAGACCTTTAGGTGGGTGTATGCACAGGGATGGGTGTGGCTGAGAAAATGGAAAGCACTAATACATGAAGGTAAAAGGATGTGAAAAAGACTGGAATCTGTCCAGGAATGTACTGCCATACTCAGGCCAAGGGATCAGACCGTATATAATTATTAAAATACCATTATTACCAGGATGAAAATTGACGATTGGGCAAAAATATTGTTGTGTAATATCAATTTGACTGTGCTTAATATCTGTCTGTAACTGTACATTGTATGGACAATATCACATAAAAGAAGAATGTTTAATCGCGAGAACTGGCCATTCAGCCAATTTAGGCCGATCATCTAAAAATTGTACCTTCAGAACAGTGCGGTCCCGTTGTATATTATGGTTTTTTTTTTTTTAAAGAAGCGCCATGGTGGTGGGTATGCTGGCACAGGACCAAAGTTTAATTCTTGTGGTAGAAATATGCGTTTCCGTTCTCTGTGCCCTTTGTTTTTCTTAAAAAAAAAAAAGCGTTGACAAAATGGAATAAAAATACAAGTTGCCCATGACTTGCCAGTCATGTCACACCTTTGTGATGTCATGTTCTTACACCTCTGTGATGTCATGAACCTGTGCACCATTTTGCCCCATTCTCATTGGGCGTGCCATGATGAACTGCTGTAAATTTGTACAGTCGGTGTAAATTGATTGTGAGGAGGTTGTACAGATTTCTATATTTTGGAACAAAAGAGTTTTCTCCTCTTTAATAAAAGATTTGCTCTGTCAGCAAAATGGTCAATGGATCTGCTGTTTTCTTCTTCTATGGTTCTTGACTGTGGTTCTGTCTCCCAGAGACACAGGCCCTGTCCGAATACGACCCCTCCACCCTTTTGAGGGCGCATATTTGAGTCCACTTCATCAAAAAGCTTTTGAGTGGGTGACATTTTCTCACAAATGGGGGCACTTCAAATACCAGGATGAGCACATTCAAGAGCACACTCATCTGCAGAACGGTGCACTCATCCAACAATTTCAGTAAGTAACCCGGAAGTAAAAGCTTAAAAGACAGAGCATATATGTATATGGTATAAAATAGGTTCATATTACAATATAATCTTTTAAAATTTTAGTTAATTCTATGTTCATTCATAATCTACACTTTAGCAATTGTCATATGTTAACTGATTGATATTCTCAATAAAAATTAAAATAAATATTACAAACTACTTCCTCACTAGTTTGGAAAGAGTTTTACGGGATTTCCTTCGCACACTGCTTGCAAAGTGAGGGGACAGGGCACATAGGGACAGGGGTCTGAGTGGACAGTGGACAGGGAACAGGGGTCGTATTCGGTCACGGCCACACACACACATTCAGTCCACTCCACGACCAGAGCGCTGTCCTAAAATTCTTCACCTAGCAGCCTCGTGTTCAAAAGAATCTGGATATTGCACAGCTCTGGATATCGCACAGCTCTGGATATTGCACAGCTCTGGATATCACACAGCTCTGGATATTGCACAGCTCTGGATATAACACAGCTCTGGATATCGCACAGCTCTGGATATTGCACAGCTCTGGATATCGCACAGCTCTGGATATTGCACAGCTCTGGATATCACACAGCTCTGGATATTGCACAGCTCTGGATATAACACAGCTCTGGATATCACACAGCTCTCGATATTGCACAGCTCTGGATATCACACAGCTCTGGATATTGCACAGCTCTGGATATCGCACAGCTCTGGATATCACACAGCTCTGGATATTGCACAGCTCTGGATATCGCACAGCTCTGGATATCACACAGCTCTGGATATTGCACAGCTCTGGATATCACACAGCTCTGGATATCACACAGCTCTGGATATTGCACAGCTCTGGATATCGCACAGCTCTGGATATCGCACAGCTCTGGATATCGCACAGCTCTGGATATCACACAGCTCTGGATATCGCACAGCTCTGGATATCGCACAGCTCTGGATATCGCACAGCTCTGGATATTGCACAGCTCTGGATATCGCACAGCTCTGGATATTGCACAGCTCTGGATATCACACAGCTCTGGATATTGCACAGCTCTGGATATCACACAGCTCTGGATATCACACAGCTCTCGATATTGCACAGCTCTGGATATCACACAGCTCTGGATATTGCACAGCTCTGGATATCGCACAGCTCTGGATATCACACAGCTCTGGATATTGCACAGCTCTGGATATCACACAGCTCTGGATATCACACAGCTCTGGATATTGCACAGCTCTGGATATCACACAGCTCTGGATATCACACAGCTCTGGATATTGCACAGCTCTGTTTGCAATGAAACATAATGGAGTCACAAAATCACCAAATAAATGACTAGTTGAAGTATCCAGACAGGCAGTATAATATTGGCATGTTAGCAATGACAGCCTTCTTACCCTCTCTGGCCTGTGACGGACTCACTAATCATGTGACTAAAAATCAGCTGTCCCAGACCTCCTCTGTGCTACCTCTGACTGTGGCCTGCAATGTCTGTCATAAAATTTGCATTTTTACAACAAAATGTTCATCTTTTGTGTGAAGTGCCTTTCACTTAATGTAGAATGCGAGACAGAGATTGTTTGGAACCCCAGTGAAAGGGCCAGGTGGCTTATGGGAAGATGTGGGGGAGGGTATGGCTCCTCTCATAAAGGAACTAGGGCACACACTCAACAGGTGCACAAATGTCTTTGCTGGCTCCTGGTTGCCGAGGTTACCACACCATCACTGTCAAAAAAGAAGAAAAAAAGAAAAGTACAATTTTGTCTGAGGGAGAGAGAAGGCTCTCCCAAGGTTTAGTGTGTGTGTGTGTGTGTGTGTGTGTGTGTGCGTGTGGGTGCATGTATGAGTGTGTGTGTGTGTGTGTGTGTGTGAGTGTGTGTGTGTGTGGGGGGGGGGGGGGGTTGAGGAGGCAGAATGTTTGAATAAACCAGGTCACAAGCCACAAGTCTGACTGCCAGTAAGTCTGTATGAAAACGCTTCCCAGCAGAAACACATAGAAACACACAATCATCCCCATTAACACCTGGGTTCAGGTCCCCCTGTAATCTGCCTGTCCGTTACTTTTTGACCTTTAACCTGGAGGGTATACGACAAAACAGGATCACACTGAGTAAAGCAACACCTGATTCAACCAATGAACTAATCATGTTCTTCAATAAAGACCTTGATAAGTACAATCAAGTGTCTTAGTGCTGGGTTTAAAAAATAAAAAAAAACCTGCACCCACATCTGCCCTTTTTGGATAAGATTGGACACCCCTGATCGTGTCTCATGTGGTTTTTAACCCAGATTATTAGTTCAATTAATGAGCTAGTTTTAGCATCATAAAGACGGCTTGACCAGGATCAACTGGCGAACATGGTCACAAGGGCCTTGAGAAAGCCATGACGGGCAGAACATAAAGGCAGCTTTCTAATTCCAGGAAATGGCAGACACGTGCGCACTGTTCAGCGTTGGGCTAAGGACACTGAAATAGACTTTCAGGAAAGGATGGCAGTAAGCACAATAGCCACAGCACCAGGTACCCATTTAGAACTGAGAAAACAACAGGTGTTCTGCACAAACACACAGGCACATTTTTATTCCATTTTGTGTATGTGTGTGTGTGTGTGTGTGTGTGTAAGTGTGTGTGTGTATGTGTGTGTGTGTGTGTGTGTGTGTGTATGTGTGTGTGTGTCTGTGTTTGTGTGTGTGTAAGTGTGTGTGTATGTATGCATGTGTGTGTGTGTGTGTGTGTATATGTGCATGTGTATGTGTGTGTGTGTGTGTGTGTGTGTGTGTGTGTGTGTCTCTGTTTCTGCATCAGACAGACCAGAAGCTTTTGAGTGCAGAGCCATTAATTCTCTCAACAAATTCACGTCACAAGTTACCTCACTAAAAAAACAACACCATCTTACTGCCTGTTTGGGTGCAGAGCTAACACCATCCTACAGCCTGTTTGGGTGCAGCGCTAACACCATCCTACAGCCTGTTTGGGTGCAGCGCTAACACCACCCTACAGCCTGTTTGGGTGCAGAGCTAACACTACCCTACAGCCTGTTTGGGTGCAGAGCTAACACCACCCTACAGCCTGTTTGGGTGCAGCGCTAACACCATCCTACAGCCTGTTTGGGTGCAGAGCTAACACCATCCTACAGCCTGTTTGGGTGCAGCGCTAACACCACCCTACAGCCTGTTTGGGTGCAGCGCTAACACCACCCTACAGCCAGTTTTTGGGCAGCGCTAACACCATCCTACAGCCTGTTTGGGTGCAGCGCTAACACCACCCTACAGCCTGTTTGGGTGCAGCGCTAACACCACCCTACAGCCTGTTTGGGTGCAGAGCTAACACCACCCTACAGCCTGTTTGGGTGCAGAGCTAACACCACCCTACAGCCTGTTTGGGTGCAGAGCTAACACCATCCTACAGCCTGTTTGGATGCAGCGCTAACACCACCCTACAGCCTGTTTGGGTGCAGCGCTAACACCACCCTACAGCCTGTTTGGGTGCAGCGCTAACACCACCCTACAGCCTGTTTGGGTGCAGCGCTAACACCACCCTACAGCCTGTTTGGGTGCAGAGCTAACACCACCCTACAGCCTGTTTGGGTGCAGAGCTAACACCATCCTACAGCCTGTTTGGGTGCAGCGCTAACACCACCCTACAGCCTGTTTGGGTGCAGCGCTAACACCACCCTACAGCCTGTTTGGGTGCAGCGCTAACACCACCCTACAGCCTGTTTGGGTGCAGAGCTAACACCACCCTACAGCCTGTTTGGGTGCAGAGCTAACACCATCCTACAGCCTGTTTGGGTGCAGCGCTAACACCACCCTACAGCCTGTTTGGGTGCAGCGCTAACACCATCCTACAGCCTGTTTGGGTGCAGCGCTAACACCACCCTACAGCCGGGTTGGGTGCAGAGCTAACACCATCCTACAGCCTGTTTGGGTGCAGAGCTAACACCATCCTACAGCCTGTTTGGGTGCAGAGCTAACACCATCCTACTGCCTGTTTGGGTGCAGCGCTAACACCACCCTACAGCCTGTTTGGGTGCAGCGCTAACACCACCCTACAGCCTGTTTGGGTGCAGCGCTAACACCACCCTACAGCCTGTTTGGGTGCAGTGCTAACACCACCCTACAGCCTGTTTAGGTGCAGAGCTAACACCACCCTACAGCCTGTTTGGGTGCAGAGCTAACACCACCCTACAGCCTGTTTGGGTGCAGAGCTAACACCATCCTACAGCCTGTTTGGGTGCAGCGCTAACACCACCCTACAGCCTGTTTGGGTGCAGAGCTAACACCATCCTACAGCCTGTTTGGGTGCAGCGCTAACACCACCCTACAGCCTGTTTGGGTGCAGCGCTAACACCACCCTAAGCCTGTTTGGGTGCAGCGCTAACACCACCCTACAGCCTGTTTGGGTGCAGAGCTAACACCACCCTACAGCCTGTTTGGGTGCAGAGCTAACACCATCCTACAGCCTGTTTGGGTGCAGCGCTAACACCACCCTACAGCCTGTTTGGGTGCAGCGCTAACACCATCCTACAGCCTGTTTGGGTGCAGCGCTAACACCACCCTACAGCCGGGTTGGGTGCAGAGCTAACACCATCCTACAGCCTGTTTGGGTGCAGAGCTAACACCATCCTACAGCCTGTTTGGGTGCAGAGCTAACACCATCCTACTGCCTGTTTGGGTGCAGCGCTAACACCACCCTACAGCCTGTTTGGGTGCAGCGCTAACACCACCCTACAGCCTGTTTGGGTGCAGCGCTAACACCACCCTACAGCCTGTTTGGGTGCAGTGCTAACACCACCCTACAGCCTGTTTAGGTGCAGAGCTAACACCACCCTACAGCCTGTTTGGGTGCAGAGCTAACACCACCCTACAGCCTGTTTGGGTGCAGAGCTAACACCATCCTACAGCCTGTTTGGGTGCAGCGCTAACACCACCCTACAGCCTGTTTGGGTGCAGAGCTAACACTACCCTACAGCCTGTTTGGGTGCAGCGCTAACACCACCCTACAGCCTGTTTGGGTGCAGCGCTAACACCACCCTACAGCCTGTTTGGGTGCAGCGCTAACACCACCCTACAGCCTGTTTAGGTGCAGAGCTAACACCACCCTACAGCCTGTTTGGGTGCAGAGCTAACACCACCCTACAGCCTGTTTGGGTGCAGAGCTAACACCATCCTACAGCCTGTTTTGGTGCAGCGCTAACACCACCCTACAGCCGGGTTGGGTGCAGAGCTAACACCATCCTACAGCCTGTTTGGGTGCAGAGCTAACACTACCCTACAGCCTGTTTGGGTGCAGCGCTAACACCACCCTACAGCCTGTTTGGGTGCAGCGCTAACACCACCCTACAGCCTGTTTGGGTGCAGCGCTAACATCACCGTACAGCCTGTTTGGGTGCAGAGCTAACACCACCCTACAGCCTGTTTGGGTGCAGAGCTAACACCATCCTACAGCCTGTTTGGGTGCAGCGCTAACACCACCCTACAGCCGGGTTGGGTGCAGAGCTAACACCACCCTACAGCCTGTTTGGGTGCAGCGCTAACACCACCCTACAGCCTGTTTGGGTGCAGCGCTAACACCATCCTACAGCCTGTTTGGGTACAGCGCTAACACCACCCTACAGCCTGTTTGGGTGCAGCGCTAACACCACCCTACAGCCTGTTTGGGTGCAGAGCTAACACCATCCTACAGCCTGTTTGGGTGCAGCGCTAACACCACCCTACAGCCGGGTTGGGTGCAGAGCTAACACCACCCTACAGCCTGTTTGGGTGCAGCGCTAACACCACCCTACAGCCTGTTTGGGTGCAGCGCTAACACCACCCTACAGCCTGTTTGGGTGCAGAGCTAACACCATCCTACAGCCTGTTTGGGTGCAGAGCTAACACCATCCTACAGCCTGTTTGGGTGCAGCGCTTTTGTTCTCAGTAAAGCCTCCAGGTTGGCATTGACGGTATTTTGGCTGACTTATCAATGCAGCTGACAGGTGTAAACCAGCTCTCATTATCTCTTTGATTGCATGAAACTGACGTAGGTTTTGGTAAACATTCAGCCTAAGTCCCGTACATTGGCATTTCTCCCACATAAACACAGATACACGCACACACCCTCAACGCAGGTGTCAATCAGTAGACATTACATGTTGAGCTTGCATGTTTTTGAAAACAGAAAAATATCCATTATCTTTCCACGGAGAATCAGAAGAGTTGTGGTTGTTGTTTTTATAAGAAAGGTGGGTCCAGAGTTCAGAGTCTTTATAGCTCTGCACATGCGATACTGAAGATTTATCTTCTGAATGCAGAGAAACGGTGCTAACTCAGCTAATTTGAGACAGACACACAGAAG
>CM040403.1:4373728-4571228 GCA_022702515.1 Ilyophis sp. 1 JC-2022 | reverse complement strand
GTTGGGTGTGTGTGTGTGTGTGTGTGTGTGTGTGTGTGTGTGTGTGTGTGTGTTGGGTGTGTGTGTGTGTGTGTGTGTGTGTGTGTTGGGTGTGTGTGTGTTGGGTGTGTGTGTGTGTGTGTGTGTGTGTGTGTGTTGGGTGTGTGTGTGTGTGTGTGTGTGTGTGTGTTGGGAGTGTGTGTGTGTGTGTGTGTTGGGTGTGTGTGTGTGTTGGGTGTGTGTGTGTGTGTGTGTGTGTTGGGTGTGTGTGTGTGTGTGTGTGTGTGTGTGTGTGTGTTGGGTGTGTGCAGTGGGCTGGCTCTGTGTTCTGCGTTTGTTTATGGCTCAAATAATAATAGAACAGGCCGCTAAAAACTGCGGCCCTGGGAGCCGTTTGCAGCCCCTGTGGCTTCACCAGGAAGCAAACGACGCAAAGCAGCAGCTCTGAAGGGCCTCTTACGCTTATCGAGTTCTTTCTTTTTCATTTCCGTTAGCTGAAGATAAATACCCCCATCAGATGTACACAGCATGTCAGCTGTTTCCTGTTTTCATTGTACAGAATGCACCACAAAAACGAGAGAAGAGAGTGAGAGAGGGGGGAGGAGAGAGTGAGAGGGAGAGAGTGAGACATAAAAATAGTGAGAGAGAGAGAGAGGGAGGGGGGAGAGAGAGTGAGACAGAAAGAGAGTGAGAGAGAGAAAGAGAGAGTAAGAAGAAGAAAGAGAGATAGTGTGAGAGAAAGCGAGAGTGAAAGAAAGGGGGAGGATGGAGAGAGGAGAGATACAGAAACTGCCTTTTTTACTCAGGAAATGAGTGAGGATAAAGGAGTATGTGCAGTTATGAACGTCCATGCAGGGCTGTGGAAATACAGTCTCACAGTTACACACACACACACACGGCCCTGTTCACACACACACACACACACACACAATTACACACACACGGCCCTGTTCTCACACACACACACACACACACACACACGGCCCTGTTCACACACACACACACACACACACACACACACACACACACAGTCACACACACACAGTCCTGTTCTGACACACACACACACACACACACCGCACACACACATACATACACACACACAGTCACACACACACGGCCCTGTTCTGACACACATACACACACACACACACACACACACACAATTACACACACACACAGCCCTGTTTTCTCTCACACACACACACACACACACACACACACACACACACACACATAAATACATACAGTTACACTCATGGCCCTGTTCTGACACACACACACACACATACACAAACACTGCACGCACACACACACACACTGTGCCATGGTAAGTGCACTGGTATCAGATCAGAATCTCTGTGGAACGCTTGGGGCTTTCCTTCTAGCCACCAATGACAGTCGCCACGGTTACGTTATCGCATACCTGCATACATTCTTAGCAGACCATTCTACATCAAACAGCAAACTGCAGATAAGAAACTGAAAAAGCTCAATAAAACAAGTTTGGCTCAGATGTAAACAGCCCAGAGCCCCATATTCATAAATACTCATAATGGACCAGGATTTGTCTGCCCATATTCAAACCTTCATCCATTATGAGTTTAAAGGTAAATCTGATGCTACTGTAGATAAGCGCTCCTACGCTGAGACGCAAAATAAACATGTTATGCTGAAAAAGGCTGACTCAAGTCCTTGTGGTGTCAGAAAATATCACAGTGAAAATGGGGAAGAGAGAGGGGTACGCAGTTTGAAAGAGAGAGAGGGGTACGCAGTTTGAAAGAGAGAGAGGGGTACGCAGTTTGAAAGAGAGAGAGGGGTACGCAGTTTGGTGGAGAGAGAGGGGTACGCAGTTTGAAGGAGAGAGAGGGGTACGCAGTTTGGTGGAGAGAGAGGGGTACGCAGTTTGAAGGAGAGAGAGGGGTACACAGTTTGGTGGAGAGAGAGGGGTACGCAGTTTGAAGGAGAGAGAGGGGTGCGCAGTTTGATGGAGAGAGAGGGGTACGCAGTTTGAAGGAGAGAGAGGGGTACGCAGTTTGGTGGAGAGAGAGGGGTACGCAGTTTGAAGGAGAGAGAGGGGTACGCAGTTTGAAGGAGAGAGAGGGGTACGCAGTTTGGTGGAGAGAGAGGGGTACGCAGTTTGAAGGAGAGAGAGGGGTACGCAGTTTGAAGGAGAGAGAGGGGTACGCAGTTTGAAGGAGAGAGAGGGGTACGCAGTTTGAAGGAGAGAGAGGGGTACGCAGTTTGGTGGAGAGAGAGGGGTACGCAGTTTGAAGGAGAGAGAGGGGTACACAGTTTGGTGGAGAGAGAGGGGTACGCAGTTTGAAGGAGAGAGAGGGGTGCGCAGTTTGATGGAGAGAGAGGGGTACGCAGTTTGAAGGAGAGAGAGGGGTACGCAGTTTGGTGGAGAGAGAGGGGTACGCAGTTTGAAGGAGAGAGAGGGGTACGCAGTTTGAAGGAGAGAGAGGGGTACGCAGTTTGAAGGAGAGAGAGGGGTACGCAGTTTGAAGGAGAGAGAGGGGTACGCAGTTTGAAGGAGAGAGAGGGGTACGCAGTTAGAAGGAGAGAGAGGGGTACGCAGTTTGATGGAGAGAGAGGGGTACGCAGTTTGATGGAGAGAGAGGGGTACGCAGTTTGAAGGAGAGAGAGGGGTACGCAGTTTGAAGGAGAGAGAGGGGTACGCAGTGTGAAGGAGAGAGAGGGGTACGCAGTTTGAAGGAGAGAGAGGGGTACGCAGTTTGATGGAGAGAGAGGGGTACGCAGTTTGAAGGAGAGAGAGGGGTACGCAGTTTGGTGGAGAGAGAGGGGTACGCAGTTTGAAGGATACAAACCACACAGTAAGGCGACTACCAATCTGAATGCAGTAAATCAAAAAAGCAGAACCACACAACAACAACCAATGGCAAAGCACCCAGAGATGTGTTTACAATGATCTGACCTTCTTCAGAACAAACCAAGGGGCCAAGACTGGGCGTTCATTTTGAAGCTCACTTCCTGGTTGGGCTGGGAGCGGCCATTGTGCCGTTGCTCACTAGCGCCACTGCAGTTGGCTCCAGTATAGGTCTTTCACCATGTAAGTCAATGGCAGCAATGCCAAAATACTCAGTCAATACATTTTTCCCACAAATAGGTGCCTTTCCTTCATCTAATGCCTCTGCATGTGCTGATATTTTTAAAATATTGTGTCGGTTGGACAGGGTATTAACATTTGTTCAGGACCATTCAGAGGGACAGGTTGAGTCCTCTTCGGCTCCACGGAGCAGACGTAGGTTGTACAAACCGGCGGTGAGAAAGTCTTCCGAGACTCAATTAGGTTTTTATGAGGCCGTGGGAAGGCAATGGGTTACGTCACAGTGGCTTTGTCCATATTTTTATACAGTCTATGGAACAAACCTATTAATACATGAGTGAAATCCGTTTGGCCAGTTGAAAAATCAGTAACTAACAGGTTTTCAACCATCAGACTTTGTCACGCTGTTTGGCTAAATTAAACTTGTTTTTGTTTGTAAGAAAATCAAAGGATGCAAGGTTCATTTTTGAGAAATGTTGCATAACGTTTTGCAACACAGTGAAATAAACTGTGTGTGGGTTTCACACAGTTTCACACAAACAGAGTGGGCGGGGCCTGATTCTGATGGTATTGGGTTTCAGAGTGGGTGGAGCCTGATGTTGGTGGTGTTGGGTTTCAGAGTGGGCGGGGCCTGATTCTGATGGTGTTGCATTTCAGAGTGGGTGGGGCCTGATGTTGGTGGTGTTGGGTTTCAGAGTGGGTGGGGCCTGGTGTTTGTGGTGTTGGGTTTCAGAGTAGGTAGGGCCTGATGCTCCTTTTCCCAGCAATCCTTGGGCACGTGTCTCCATTGGCCTGCTTACAATGGGTGGAGCAGCGATGGGATCCGATGTGAAAATGCTGTCTCATACAGTACTGCTGTCCAATACTCCACCGCACCCCGCCCCATTAGATAAAACAGCCGGACATATTGGACCAGAAAACAGTGGTTTTCCAGGCCAAAGGGAAGACGGAGAGCTACAGTGAACAGCTGTGGGATTTCACGAATACGAAAAGCATCTGTTTTCAGACTCTTGCTTCATGCAGCCAATCAGAACCCGGCAAACATCCTGTTAAAATAACATATTGGCTGGAAGAGACAACGGCGTGCATCAGATATACACGTCCCTGAAGAAGACACACAGGTCCTTATGATTATATGATTAACCCCAATCTCACTTCTGTGCTTTTCACTCTTGGCCCTTTTCCACCGGAGGAAACTTCCGGAACCAGGAACGTTTTCTGGAACTCAGAAACGTTTTCGTTTTCCCCCTCCAGGAACCCGTGCCAATTTGGGGCGTGGTTCCTATCCTCCTTTTTAATCTCTGTTCGTGAAGTAGTACTTTTTTCTATGATCCACAAACTATCGGGGTGGAGCTTGCAGTTCTGAGCATTGCTGATTGGTCAAACGAAACATTCCTCGTCTGAGAATCTCCAAGCAGACCGGACACCATTTTAAAATACTGGCAACAGAAAAACAGCAGCTAGAGAGCAAGTGAGTCTTCAAACAAAACAAAAATGTAAATGTAAAAGGAAAACCAGACAAAATCACGGACGAACAATGAGCTTGTCATTCACAAAGAGTTTTAGTCGGCGACCTGTAACAAAAATAGGGTTGTCATCTTCAATGCAGAAAAATAAAGAAGCCCCCCTCTTCAGAAAAGAATATACTCACACACACACACACACACACACACACACACACAGTGGAAATTGAATGTAGTGTGTGAGCTCAAATGTACCTGTTGGCCAGGTGTGGATCTTATCTCCGCACTGCTACTGATGTCAGTGACTCTACTGAAGCCTGTGATGGACGCACGCAGCCAAATGCCAGGATGGGCCAGAGTTCTTTGACAGGAGCATAAAAAGAGAACAGATGCTTACGTGGATTGAGCGTCACGCCTGAGTCTACAAGAGTCTCATAGAGTGTGTGTGTCAATGTGTGTGTGTTTATGCCTGAGACTGTGTGTATGTTCAACTGTTTGTGTGTGACTGTTTATGTAACTGTGTGCTTGCATGAGTGTGCCTGCATGCACTCGTGAGCTAATAAGCCATCGTCATTATCGTCCCTTTGGCCAACACCCACTACCTGAGCTAATAAACACCCACTACCTGAGCTAATAAACACCCACTACCTGAGCTAATAAACACCCACTACCTGAGCTAATAAACACCCACTACCTGAGCTAATAAACACCCACTACCTGAGCTAATAAACACCCACTACCTGAGCTAATAAACACCCACTACCTGAGCGAATAAACACCCACTACCTGAGCTAATAAACACCCACTACCTGAGATAATAAACACCCACTACCTGAGCTAATAAACACCCACTACCTGAGCTAATAAACACCCACTACCTGAGCTAATAAACACCCACTACCTGAGCTAATAAACACCCACTACCTGAGCGAATAAACACCCACTACCTGAGCTAATAAACACCCACTACCTGAGCTAATAAACACCCACTACCTGAGCTAATAAACACCCACTACCTGAGCTAATAAACACCCACTACCTGAGCTAATAAACACCCACTACCTGAGCGAATAAACACCCACTACCTGAGATAATAAACACCCACTACCTGAGATAATAAACACCCACTACCTGAGCTAATAAACACCCACTACCTGAGCTAATAAACACCCACTACCTGAGCTAATAAACACCCACTACCTGAGCTAATAAACACCCACTACCTGAGCTAATAAACACCCACTACCTGAGCTAATAAACACCCACTACCTGAGCGAATAAACACCCACTACCTGAGCTAATAAACACCCACTACCTGAGCTAATAAACACCCACTACCTGAGCTAATAAACACCCACTGCCTGAGCTAATAAACACCCACTACCTGAGCTAATAAACACCCACTACCTGAGCTAATAAACACCCACTACCTGAGCTAATAAACACCCACTACCTGAGTTAATTAACACCCACTACCTGAGCTAATAAACACCCACTACCTGAGCTAATAAACACCCACTACCTGAGCTAATAAACACCCACTACCTGAGCTAATAAACACCCACTACCTGAGTTAATTAACACCCACTACCTGAGCTAATAAACACCCACTACCTGAGCTAATAAACACCCACTACCTGAGCTAATAAACACCCACTACCTGAGCTAATAAACACCCACTACCTGAGCTAATAAACACCCACTACCTGAGCGAATAAACACCCACTACCTGAGCTAATAAACACCCACTACCTGAGCTAATAAACACCCACTACCTGAGCTAATAAACACCCACTACCTGAGCTAATAAACACCCACTACCTGAGCTAATAAACACCCACTACCTGAGCTAATAAACACCCACTACCTGAGTTAATAAACACCCACTACCTGAGCTAATAAACACCCACTACCTGAGCTAATAAACACCCACTACCTGAGCTAATAAACACCCACTACCTGAGCTAATGAACACCCACTACCTGAGCTAATAAACACCCACTACCTGAGCTAATAAACACCCACTACCTGAGCTAATAAACACCCACTACCTGAGTTAATTAACACCCACTACCTGAGCTAATAAACACCCACTACCTGAGCTAATAAACACCCACTACCTGAGCTAATAAACACCCACTACCTGAGCTAATAAACACCCACTACCTGAGCTAATAAACACCCACTACCTGAGCTAATAAACACCCACTACCTGAGCGAATAAACACCCACTACCTGAGCGAATAAACACCCACTACCTGAGCTAATAAACACCCACTACCTGAGCTAATAAACACCCACTACCTGAGCTAATAAACACCCACTACCTGAGCTAATAAACACCCACTACCTGAGTTAATTAACACCCACTACCTGAGCTAATAAACACCCACTACCTGAGCTAATAAACACCCACTACCTGAGCGAATAAACACCCACTACCTGAGCGAATAAACACCCACTACCTGAGCTAATAAACACCCACTACCTGAGCTAATAAACACCCACTACCTGAGCTAATAAACACCCACTACCTGAGCTAATAAACACCCACTACCTGAGCTAATAAACACCCACTACCCGAGCTAATAAACACCCACTACCCGAGCTAATAAACAACCACTACCTGAGCTAATAAACACCCACTACCTGAGCTAATAAACACCCACTACCTGAGCTAATAAACACCCACTACCTGAGTTAATTAACACCCACTACCTGGGCTAATAAACACCCACTACCTGAGCTAATAAACACCCACTACCTGAGCTAATAAACACCCACTACCTGAGCTAATAAACACCCACTACCTGAGCTAATAAACACCCACTACCTGAGCTAATAAACACCCACTACCTGAGCTAATAAACACCCACTACCTGAGCTAATCAACACCCACTACCTGAGCTAATAAACACCCACTACCTGAGTTAATAAACACCCACTACCTGAGCTAATAAACACCCACTACCTGAGCTAATAAACACCCACTACCTGAGCTAATAAACACCCACTACCTGAGCTAATAAACACCCACTACCTGAGCTAATAAACACCCACTACCTGAGTTAATTAACACCCAATACCTGAGCTAATAAACACCCACTACCTGAGCTAATAAACACCCACTACCCAAGCTAATAAACACCCACTACCCGAGCTAATAAACACCCACTACCTGAGCTAATAAACACCCACTACCTGAGCTAATAAACACCCACTACCTGAGCTAATAAACACCCACTACCTGAGCTAATAAACACCCACTACCTGAGCTAATAAACACCCACTACCTGAGCTAATAAACACCCACTACCTGAGCCCAGCATTAATAATTCCAAATGCAGACTGCAGTGTAATGCACAGAATATAAATGAAAGGAAAATATGTTTCTTTTAAAGTGCAAACAGGACAGTATTTACAATGGGACACTAATGGGAATTTCTGGCCTGTGTGTCTGGCACAGAGGTAAAGCAATTTGTCTGGCTGGTGTGTGGGGGTGTGGGGAGTGGTATGGGGTGGGGGTTGAGATATTCTGTCCTTTTCTGTCCCCATTATCAGGAATATTGAACAGAGAAAGTGACGAACACTATGAAGGCCAAGTAGACAAGCGATTCAAGCGTCACCTATTAGTTCTGTCAGGACTGAACCATAATGCAGAGGATGGGGGAGTACATATCTCATATCACATTTTATCTTAATTTACTTTTAAACGAATTATTCTAAAGACCACCCCTGTGCTGCCAGGAGAAACTATTGCACATCTTTTTCTCCATTACGAGAAAAGGTTTTTTCTCTAACTTCAGTAGAATTTAGTCCCTCCTGGTTAGTTATGGCTCTCCTCTCCTCTCCTTCGCTGAGAGCCTCAGAAATGACTGATTGTTCGCGTTTCTGTTTCATCTCTTTCATTTTCTAAAATAGCAGTGTTCCCCCCCTCTCCCCCTCTCCATGTGGAGTCCAGGTTTGTAGTCAGACCATCAGAGATCAGATCACATCTCTGCTAAATATAGTTTCCCTGTGATTTTGAATGTCCAATTGTCCCCCCAACCACGCTCATGGAACAACCCCACTGCTCAGGACACACGGGTAAAGGACACCATTTCAGCGGCCAGATCAAGAGGAAGTGAGGTCACTGGGGGGGGGCACTGAGCTCCAGCAAGCTGAGGGTCCATCTGCCACCAACTCAATAAATAATTTTAGAAATGACTCATTCTCCCATCATCCAATAAAAATGCCTGTTAAACAGATACAAAAAGTATCTGAAAAAGGTAGAAAACTATGTCAGGTTTAATGAGAGATCTTGATTAAACCAAAATGCTTCGACTCTACATGGACCCGGGGCAGCATTCCAGTCTTGAGTGGCCAGTCTTATTATCCAATACGTGGGCAACAATGGCTGGAGTGTAATCAGGAGGTCATGTGACTCGCTTGCAGGAAAACAAAGACCAGCGAGATGGGGACTGAACAGCACAGCAGGCACCAGACAGACAGACGGACAGTGTCTGCTCATTAGCGCGTCTGCAGGGAATCGTTGGGGGAGGGGGAGCTTCAGTCAGACAATCTGACTTTAATCTATATTATAGGATTGTATTCCCAGTGCTGGTAAATACAAATTTTCCCAAAAAATACAGCTTGAAAAATGAGCCTAAGGTTTTGTTCAAATGATGTTTTCCATACGCATAAACCCCCCCCCATTTTTGTGTTTTGCTTTTCTTGCAAACAGACAGATGCCAGGCCCTGCTGACCTGGGATCAGTTTAGTCTTTTAGCTCATAATGGATAAGGCTAGGCCGTGTACCAGGGGAAACTGATCCTAGATCAGCACTCCCATTCTGAGAGGTTATATTCCCAGTGCACGCAGCACTCACAGGGGAGAGAGTTCCTGAGAATATCAGCCTCTTTACAGCTCTGTCCCCTTTAAGGAGCATTATCCCATCAATCACTAAGCAACAGCTCTGTATCAACAATGCACACACGCATGCTCGCACACACACACACGCACACACACACACACACACACACACACACACATGCATGCTCGCACACACACACACACACACATGCATGCTCGCACACACACACACACATGCATTCTCTCACACACACACACACACACACACACACACATGCATGCTCGCACACACACACACGCACACACACACACTCGCACACACACACGCACACACACACACACCCACACACACACATGCATGCTCGCACACACACACACACACACACACACATGCATGCTCGCACACACACACACACACACACACACACACACACACACACACACACACGCATGCTCGCACACACACACACACACACACATGCATGCTCGCACACACACACACACACACATGCATGCTCACACACACGCACGCACACACACACATGCATGCTCACACACATGCATGCACACACACACACACATGCATGCTCGCACACACACACACACACATGCATGCTCGCACACACACACACACACATGCATGCTCGCACACACACACACACACGCACACACACACACATGCATGCTCTCACACACACACACACACACACATGCACACACACACATGCATGCATGCTCGCACACACACGCACACACATGCATGCTCGCACACACACACGCACACACACACATGCATGCTCGCACACACACACACACGCACAACCCTTTATCTTACCCTGTTGTTTTTTTTAAAGCCGGGGTCCTCAGTCTAATCCAGTAAGGGCCGGTGTGGCTGCAGGCTTTTGTTCCAACCAAGCAGTTACACACCTGATTCTACGGATCAACCACTAGAGTTTTTTGCTAAGGACCTTGATTAGTAGAATCAGGTGTGTTACTGCTTGGTTGGAATAAAAACCTGCAGCCACACCGACCCTAACTGGATAAGATTGAGGACCCCTGGCTTAAAGAATCGGAAGTATGCGCAGTACGCGGTGACTGTGTTCTACGCAAGGTGGACATGCCAATCTTCGGTTTTAACTTCATGGCAGTTAGCCTACTTAAATAACATACTTAATTGCTGCAGTTATCTCTGTTCTGTTAGTAACCTCTTGGACTGTTTATATTGTTGCAATCTGGGTTTCACTTATAAGGTAACCATTGTTTTTATCAACATGTTTTGTCATTCCTGAAAGGTTATCTTAACCTGAATTAAAGTCCACATTTTTTCAGGAGTTCAGCCCTCCTGTTTAATGTTTGCACTCAAACAGGAAGAAGGACATTCCTGGTCAGCCAGGCTCTGGATGTTTCAATGGTTTTTCTGTTAGTTTTCAAGATGGCCACCAGACCCACTGGTTCAGACTGCTGCAGCAGCCAGCTCTCAGATCTCCCATTTCCTGTGTGACTGAACCACTAATTAGATGTTCCAGTGGGTTTGCCTGCGTGTCTCTGTATGTCTGCCTGATAATCCAGATGTCTATGCATGTCTGTCTGTCTGTGTGTGTTTTTATGCACGCATCCAATGTGTGTTTACGTGTCCATTTGTGTGAATATGTGCATGCATGTTTCTAGTACTTGATACATGTCCATCCGTGTATGTACATGCATGCAGCTATGCAAGACTCAACATATCCATTTGTGTGTGCGGTATGTGCGTGTATGTGTGCACGTGTATGTGTGTGTGAGATGTAACGGTCACTTTGATGCTGAGTCTGTACCCCAGGTTATCTGGGCCTATCTGAGACTTCCTCCCTGTAGAAAGACCTGCACTAACACAGTAACTACCCTGTAATTCTTTGATAAAATGGCCATCCCTTTTCATTTGTTTAATGTGTGGGATTGTGCAAACAGGAATACCAGTGCAGCTGTACCTGTATGCAAAGTGTATACTATAATATTGGTTATATGTGCAAAGTGTATACTATAATATTGGTTATATGTGCAAAGTGTATACTATAATATTGGTTATATGTGCAAAGTGTATACTATAATATTGGTTACATGTGCAAAGTGTATACTATAATATTGGTTATATATGCAAAGTATATACTATAATATTGGTTATATGTGCAAAGTGTATACTATAATATTGGTTACATGTGCAAAGTGTATACTATAATATTGGTTATATATGCAAAGTATATACTATAATATTGGTTATATGTGCAAAGTGTATACTATAATATTGGTTATATGTGCAAAGTGTATACTATAATATTGGTTATATGTGCAAAGTGTATACTATAATATTGGTTACATGTGCAAAGTGTATACTATAATATTGGTTATATATGCAAAGTATATACTATAATATTGGTTATATGTGCAAAGTGTATACTATAATATTGGTTATATGTGCAAAGTGTATACTATAATATTGGTTACATGTGCAAAGTGTATACTATAATATTGGTTATATGTGCAAAGTGTATACTATATTATTGGTTATGTATGCAAAGTGTATACTATAATATTGGTTATATATGCAAAGTGTATACTATAATATTGGTTATATATGCAAAGTATATACTATAATATTGGTTATATGTACAAAGTGTATACTATAATATTGGTTATGTATGCAAAGTGTATACTATAATATTGGTTATATATGCAAAGTGTATACTATAATGTGACATTTTGCTAAATTTTGTAACTGGTAAGAGGTTGTGGGTTTGAATCCCAGTTGGGCGCTGCTGTAGAACAGTAACTAATCTGAGTTGCTTCCGTACAATGTCCTGCTGTATAAATGCATTGTGTGCAAAACTGTAAGCTGTTTAAGTCGCTTTGGACAAGCGTGTCTGGTAAGTTCTTAAAATGTAAGATAAATACACATCTAATGTATGTCTACAGTTGCATTTCACAGATTATTGGCATTACATTGTGGGTAGAGTGGTTTGAGGTAAACTGGGAAATGTCCTATGTTCAGACTTGATTGAAACATTGGTGCTTTGTAATGCTTTTCAACAGCTCTGATTCAGACACGTGCATTTCACATTTACATAGAACTAATAATCCGATTATTTATGCAAATCCGTTTTTTATGCCATGCCGCTTGTTATAATATTGATTAAAAATTGTGGTTTAATTTGTTGGTATATGCTCCCCTCCAGTGGCCATACCTGGGTATTGCCATTTCTAATGTTATTACTATGGTCCAAAGATTTTTGGGCGTTTAATTTATTTATTTATGAGTTATGATTGATTTATGACAATTTCTGATTTAATTTATTTGGCCTATTATAGGAATTTGTCTTGCATGTGAGAGCACTGAGTCAGATGTTCTACAGAAATAACATTTAAAACATATCAGAAGACATACATAGACCACATGAGGGGACTGACAATATAACATTTCAACAGACCGGTAAGCTTGAGAGCTGCAGTAGGTTAGAGTCATGATGTGGGTTCACGGGGTCAGGGGTCAAAGTGCATTTGTGCTAGTTGAGTAGTTTGATGCTGCGAGTTCTTTACCGCGAGCATTTTAAAGTGCCGTCGAGATGGCTTCGAGGTGTGTTCACTGTACAACCATTCACCTGGTTACCAAGGACTACACTTGCTGCTGTCTGGAGAAAAAAACTACAAAAACCTGCAGGTAATGCAGCCCTCCATGACTGGTGTCTGACACTGGGTGGACTCGTTTTGCAAGCGGGAGGCCTCCCGACGATGACCGAGTGGGCATGTTCCGCACTGGTTTTGCACAAAAAGCAGCCGCCGGGCGTCGCCGCTCTACATCGCTAGAAACGAGAGGCGAAGTCGGCGAAGCACTTGTGAATAACGTCAAATGCTAACGAGTGGTTCCAAATGAGCCAGATGCTTTTTGGATCTTTTAATTTGCTTATGATGCATGCTGCCGATTAGGGCGCCCGTTTATACTGGATTCCAGCAGCGAGCTCCTCCCTCACCCGTCACGTGATCTGTGACAGCCCAACATGGTCAACACGAGTCCACTCAGTTCTCTCTGATGAGCCCCGTTCAGAGATAGTAAGAAGCAGAAATCTTGAGTGATCTACTGTCTGACAGTTTGACCTCGCGCTAAAATTCTTATACTCAACCTTCGCGATTCTTAGCACTTGAGCCTGTGACCCGAGATTTATTAGAATTCCGCATGATGAATACTGTTCCAGTAGCTGTGTCAGGAGGATCATAAAAAATTCACACTTTTTTTTAAAACTTATAAATCTGTGCATAAGTGCTAGAGTATCTGTTTGTCTGTGTTAAAAGGGAACTCTACACAAGATCATTGTTTGGAATGTTGTGTCATCCTCAGATTAAACACACCAACCTGCATTTCAAGAGTCAAACCAGAATAATTCGCCCATCGCCCTAATTCAGCATGATGGTATTTTACTTGTCCCTCTATTGTTGGAAGGTTTGGAAAATCATATTTTCCAAAGTCTTTTTCCAAAAGCAGTTCTCCAGATACCTTACTTTCCACATCCTGAAACGCTGTTACCCTGGTAACATGAAGCAAACATCTCGTTGGGCAATTGGGATGGGAGATGGATATCTCAGACTGGCGTGTTGTGATTGGCCTGTATTTTTAATCACATGATTGGTGGGACAGATTAATTTACCATCAAAAATGCAGTTTGGGGTGAAGTTCCCCTCTCATGAGCCTTTATGATACATGTTATTATTTTGTCTCCTGTTGAATTGATGTGCCGTTTTTCCCATTAATGCACAGAAAAGATGGTGTAAATCTAACACTACGGGTGTACATTTAACACCCCCTGGAGTTTTTATGAGACCACGGTCGGGTGTTAAATGTACACCACCATTTTAGCTGTGTGGTTTTGCCCATTTCAGTACAAACAGGTAGGCAAGCCATGGTGGAAATCCTCTCACTTTCCTAAACATCTCTCCCCCTCTACCTCCCCGTCTATCTCACCCCTTTACCTGCCCCTCTACCTGCCCATCTATCTCCCCACCTCTACCTGCCCCTCCATCTCCCCCCCTCTACCTGCCCCTCTATTTCTCCCCTCTACCTGCCCCTCTATTTCTCCCCTCCATCTCCCCACCTCTACCTGCCCGTCTACCTGCCCCTCCATCTCCCCACCTCTACCTGCCCCTCCATCTCCCCCCCTCTACCTGCCCCTCTATTTCCCCCCCTATACCTGCCCCTCTATTTCCCCCCTCTATCTGCCCATACATCTCCCCACCTCTACCTGCCCCTCCATCTCCCCACCTCTACCTGCCCCTCCATCTCCCCCCCTCTACCTGCCCCTCTATTTCTCCCCTCTACCTGCCCCTCCATCTCCCCCCCTCTACCTGCCCCTCTATTTCTCCCCTCTACCTGCCTCTCCATCTCCCCACCTCTACCTGCCCCTCCATCTCCTCCCCTCTACCTGCCCCTCCATCTCCCCCCTCTACCTGCCCCTCTATTTCTCCCCTCTACCTGCCTCTCCATCTCCCCACCTCTACCTGCCCCTCCATCTCCTCCCCTCTACCTGCCCCTCCATCTCCCCACCTCTACCTGCCCCTCCATCTCCCCACCTCTACCTGCCCCTCTATCCCCCCCTCTACCTGCTCCTCCATCTCCCCACCTCTACCTGCCCCTCCATCTCCCCCCTCTACCTGCCCCTCTATTTCTCCCCCCCTCTACCTGCCCCTCCATCTCCCCACCTCTACCTTCCCCACCTCTACCTGCCCCTCCATCTCCCCACCTCTACCTGCCCCTCTATCTCCCCTCTACCTGCCCCTCCATCTCCCCACCTCTACCTGCCCCTCCATCTCCCCACCTCTACCTGCCCCTCCATCTCCCCACCTCTACCTGCCCCTCCATCTCCCCACCTCTACCTGCCCCTCCATCGCCCCCCCGCTACCGGCCCCTCCATTTCTCCCCTCTACCTGCCCCTCTATCTCCCCACCTCTACCTGCCCCTCCATCGCCCCACCTCTACCTGCCCCTCCATCTCCCCACCTCTACCTGCCCCTCCATCGCCCCACCTCTACCTGCCCCTCCATCTCCCCACCTCTACCTGCCCCTCTATCTCCCCACCTCTACCTGTCTGCGCTCTCTCTTCCTCCCATCACTCAAATCCCTGACTCAATGAGCCGAGCCCCCAGGACGGCCCCAGTGGAGCAGTTCATCTTTGCTCGAGACGACGTCGATCTCCTGGGTTTCTCTTCCCTCGCGAGTGTCCTATCCGCTACACTGTCGCCCTGGCGCACAGGTCCTCCACTGGCCCATAATGCATTTGGGTGCACCTCCCTGTACTCCCTCAACACTAACATCAGCTGTCAGGCAGAAAAAGAAAACCAGCATCAATGCATCAGTCAGTACAGTCATACGACGGCCATGACAGCTGTGAGAAGCAGCTGTGCTTAGAGCCTGTTCTACCCAGTAAAGCATTAACCCTTTGAAGAGCACATTTTCTGGAATGTTTTTTCAAAACTCTAAGTGAGTGTTCTAGAACTCCACTGCTCTCAATGACAAGTAGTGATTGTGACATCAGCATTAGAATGTTCAGTTAAGAATCACATATTTGTGATCTTACACCTTAAATGGTTAATCGCAGTGTTTGTGCAATAAAAGTGGACCCCACAGCCCTGTGGCTAGGCTAAATATTCAATGTTTTATTTTTAAAAACCATACACAGTACTCGACAAAAGTTTCAAATGTAATTTGAATCACAATAACCGTTTACATTGCTCAAGATAAACAGACATGAAGTACTTTATTTCCAAATGTTAAGATTTAAAAAAAAAAAAATAATCCATAAAACAGTTGGACAAGCATTAGTTTCCACTGCATGGATCGTTTTCCCAGCCATTTCTCCCCATACACTTCAGCTTGCTTCTTATTTTCCAAATGAAAGGAGCATGATTCCAGAATAAATCTGCCACTGATCTGAAACCCCCCGACCTCAGTGTGCCGCCTGTCTGACATCTTTTTAGCGTCTGTTCCAGCAGGTGTGACACACCTGAAAAGGTGTGTCCCCAGCTGGTTTCACCTGAGCCCTGTCAAAGTGAACAGAATAGTGTGGCGACTAACCCCTTTGTGTTTGCATGAACGCCCACTTCATATTCATGTACTGACCCACCCTGAGGACAACCATTTGACCGTCTAACCCCGCCCCTATCCACTCCAAACCCCTCCCACCGCTTGACCGTGCAGTTTGTTTAAAGTCCAAAAACTCATTAACTATCGTATGTCTTCGTTTTAAAAAATACAAAGGTTTAGGTTTTACAGTCACTGTATCAAAGTTCTCTCGCGGGAGCTGATATAAAGTACCCTGTACAGTTACGCGAGTGTGTGTTCAACCCTAACAAATAAATTAATGTGTCCAAGATCTTCAGTGTTTCCTGTTTATCGTCAGGTGGCCAAAAAAACTAATAAACATACAAATCTAACGTGGCAACATTTTATGACTTGGCCAGTCTTAGGGACACAGAGGTGATTCAAACACAGATTTCACCTTTTTTGTGTGTGCATGTGATTTTATTATATTTTTAAATGCCACCAGCCTAGAACCCAAAAATAATTCATAATCTTTTTTTTTTTTACCAAGACAACCAAGTAGCAAGAGAGAATAGAATGTCCAAGGTTTAAAATATCTTTTCCTTTTGGTTTTATATGATCCACTTTACAAATCTGCCAGAGGAAACAAAAGAGTCACGTTGGCAGGGACAAACACTGCTCTGTGACTGAGCGGCCATTTTAACTGCAAAGCATTGTGGGACTCCTGGAGGCCATATCACTGTTGTTTAACATTCTGATTTGAAATAATGTCTCCCCCTGCCTCTGTCGCCTGGAACACAAGACACAGGAAAACAAGGTTTCCCATAAACACCGCAAAGTTAACTCTGAAACTGTTTTAAAGCGCAAAAAGGTAGGAAATATTTATAAAGGTGTATGTGTCCCCAACCAGACTACAACACCCCCCCGCTCCTTACTAAACAAGCCTTAATGTTATCTATTTGGCTATAAGGATCTATTTATCTAACAAGTCTTCGAACAAACAAAAAGTTCAGTTTCAATAGAAACACCCCCTTTTTTTGTAAATACAGCAGTTATCTGAAAAATTTTAATTGCTTTTCAACACCCCAAACCACCCACCCCCACCCGCCCAACTCAGCCCAGAGATGAGAAAGCTCTCTCACCTTCTAAACGCAAGAAAATAAAAGTATCTACAAACCATGTAAACAGACCTGCTTTTCTGAGAGCATATAAATAGTTTTAAATATTATACAGCCGATACAGAGGAAATAAAAGTCTTTGATTGAGTGAGGGATAAAGGGAGAGGTCAACGCCCCAGATTCAGACACAAGACTCTGACTCCGCCCCCTTGCTCCAGCCCACGCTCCTCGCCAGTAAAATACAAAAAAAACAAAAAAAAACAGGTCACTTTTCATCTGTTTATACACCCTCCCCCTTTCACCACAAAGCCAACCTCAGAGAGGGAGGAGGGGTGGAAGCAGAGTACCCTCCGGGTTCAGCATTTGGGAAGGATCTTAAAGAGAACGCAAAATATGTGTATTTATATATATATATATACCGCAAAACCAAACAGTACATTCGGACCAATGACTGCTCACGATCCAGTCCCGAGGACAGCGTAATCAACCGCTCTTCTTCATCCTCCTCCTCCTCCTCCTCCTCCTCCTCCCCCCTCTTCTTCTTCCTCCTCCTCCTCTTCCTCTTTGTCCTGCACCTCAGATGCTGGCTCCAGTGTGCGGGTTCGAGCGAAAAGCGTCCGGTGTGTGTGGGCGGGGCTCAAAGAGAGGTTTCCAGGCTGTGAAGGGGGCTCCCCGGAGGCAGACTGAACATGCCGCTCTCCAGGAAGATGTGGGCGCCGCCGTGCGTGGCGTTGTTGTTCTGATTGGACAGGAGCGGCGATGGGGGCGGGGAAGGGGGCGGGGCCGGGGGTGTGGTGGCGGGAGAGGGCGTGTCGGCGCAGGGGGAGGAGGAGGAGTTGCGCTTGGTGGGGGCGTCGTCCTCGGCGTCCGTGTCGTCGATGAGGGGGATGTTGGGCTCCGAGTCCTCTATCCGAAACTCGGGGTGGGTCATGAAGTTGTGTATGGAGCTGTGAGCCTCCGGATTCAGCCCCTGGAAGGGCGACTCGTTACGGAATGCATTCACCACTCGGATCTGTGGGGGGGGGGGGAGCCAAAAAACACAATGAACACCACGCACAATAACCTCTTCTTCAGAATTAACTCAGCCCGCATTTAAACAGGCGTTAAAAAAAAAAAACATTTTAACAGACAAATGGGCGCATATAAGCAAGCTTTTTTCAGGCCTGAGAAAACGTGCATCCCGCAGGGATCCGACCTCCGGATGGAGATAAACACACAATGAACCAGAGACAGGTCTGCACACCACATAAAGCAAAGCCCACACCTCCAGAGCCACGGTCCCAGAGCACCACGGGCTCCCTCTCTATTACTCGCACCGCAGACACAAAGCATTAGCCGCTCCACGGCGGGGGTGGGGGTTGGAGGCCGCACACACAGGGTTATCGGGGCTCCATGCTGTGTGGGTGAGACCAGGCGCCGAACAGCGAACAGGTCGTGGACAAACAAACCCTGAGCCAAGCCAAGCAGAACCAAGCTCAGCAGCAGAGTAGAGCATCCTGGGACATGCAGTACGACTGCACCCTCACCTGCAACGGTACAACACCTAAGAGTATAGCCCATGACACACGGTCACGTGATCTAATGACTGGCATGTTTCCATCTCAACAGTATAGGCCACTGTACATACATTACACGGTCAGGATTAGCCTTGTGTCTGGAAAGAAAAACGGTGGACTGTAGCTACTGAGCACCTGCAAAGGAAAGTGTGTGACTGTGAGTGTGTGTGTGAGTGTGTGAGTGTGTGAGTGTGTGTGTGTGTGTGTGTGAGTGTGTGTGTGTGTGTGTGTGTGTGAGTGTGTGAGTGTGTGTGTGTGTGTGTGTGTGTGTGAGTGTGTGAGTGTGTGTGAGTGTGTGTGAGTGTGAGTGTGTGTGCGCGTGTGTGTGAGTGTGTGAGTGTGTGTGTGCGCATGTGCGCGTGTGCGCGTGTGTGTGAGTGTGTGTGTGAGTGTGTGTGTGTGAGTGTGCTTTTCCTCAGACACAGGGTTTGTGGGGACCTATGTTAACACTGGAAATGCAGGTTAGATAACTGCAGCTCATAGGGCCTGAGTGGCAGGATGCCGTCCCTGTGAAGCTGGGTCCAAAGAGCTTTGCTAAACCTGTAGGGAATAGATATCACACAATGGTAGAAGCACACATATCACACAAACAGCAGAATAAGATTGATATCATATTCACAAAAGAGCAACACTGATATCACACAGGTACCCTAAGAACACTGATATCACACAAGTACCCTAAGAACACCGATATCACACAGGTACCCTAAGGACACTGATATCACACAGGTACCCTAAGAACACTGATATCACACAGGTACCCTAAGAACACCGATATCACACAGGTACCCTAAGGACACTGATATCACACAGGTACCCTAAGAACACTGATATCACACAGGTACCCTAAGAACACCGATATCACACAAGTACCCTAAGGACACTGATATCACACAAGTACCCTAAGGACACTGATATCACACAGGTACCCTAAGAACACCGATATCACACAAGTACCCTAAGAACACCGATATCACACAAGTACCCTAAGAACACTGATATCACACAAGTACCCTAAGAACACTGATATCACACAAGTACCCTAAGAACACTGATATCACACAGGTACCCTAAGAACACTGATATCACACAAGTACCCTAAGAACACTGATATCACACAAGTACCCTAAGAACACTGATATCACACAAGTACCCTAAGAACACTGATATCACACAGGTACCCTAAGAACACTGATATCACACAGGTACCCTAAGAACACTGATATCACACAAGTACCCTAAGAACACTGATATCACACAGGTACCCTAAGAACACCGATATCACACAGGTACCCTAAGAACACCGATATCACACAAGTACCCTAAGAACACTGATATCACACAGGTACCCTAAGAACACTGATATCACACAGGTACCCTAAGAACACTGATATCACACAGGTACCCTAAGAACACTGATATCACACAGGTACCCTAAGAACACTGATATCACACAGGTACCCTAAGAACACTGATATCACACAAGTACCCTAAGAACACCGATATCACACAGGTACCCTAAGAACACTGATATCACACAAGTACCCTAAGAACACCGATATCACACAGGTACCCTAAGAACACCGATATCACACAGGTACCCTAAGAACACCGATATCACACAAGTACCCTAAGAACACTGATATCACACAAGTACCCTAAGAACACTGATATCACACAGGTACCCTAAGAACACTGATATCACACAAGTACCCTAAGAACACCGATATCACACAGGTACCCTAAGAACACCGATATCACACAGGTACCCTAAGAACACTGATATCACACAGGTACCCTAAGAACACTGATATCACACAGGTACCCTAAGAACACTGATATCACACAGGTACCCTAAGAACACTGATATCACACAGGTACCCTAAGAACACTGATATCACACAAGTACCCTAAGAACACTGATATCACACAGGTACCCTAAGAACACTGATATCACACAAGTACCCTAAGAACACTGATATCACACAGGTACCCTAAGAACACTGATATCACACAGGTACCCTAAGAACACTGATATCACACAGGTACCCTAAGAACACTGATATCACACAGGTACCCTAAGAACACTGATATCACACAGGTACCCTAAGAACACTGATATCACACAAGTACCCTAAGAACACTGATATCACACAGGTACCCTAAGAACACTGATATCACACAAGTACCCTAAGAACACTGATATCACACAAGTACCCTAAGAACACCGATATCACACAAGTACCCTAAGAACACTGATATCACACAGGTACCCTAAGAACACCGATATCACACAGGTACCCTAAGAACACTGATATCACACAAGTACCCTAAGAACACCGATATCACACAGGTACCCTAAGGACACTGATATCACACAAGTACCCTAAGAACACTGATATCACACAGGTACCCTAAGAACACCGATATCACACAAGTACCCTAAGAACACCGATATCACACAGGTACCCTAAGAACACTGATATCACACAAGTACCCTAAGAACACCGATATCACACAGGTAACATAGGAATGCTGAAATCACACAGACAGCAGAAGAGCAGTGACATCACACACACAACTGTGAAAAGTCCCTTTTCCTGGAGTGAGTGGAAAAGAGGACGTTTTTCCCTCCCAGAAAAGAGCCTGTTTCTGAACAAGCCTCTCGGGGTACAGACACCTCACCCGTCCAGTGCGTCACCTGTAAAATGCCTGCCGTACAGACTCAATGAAAGTTTTGATTGTTTCAATAATACACACATAATGAAGGACACATGTATGACTATCAAAGAACCGAAGGCTGTTTGGCCTCTCAGAACATTCTGGATCACTGCGATCATGGGCTCATACTCAGATAAAACTAACTGCTGCAAGCCAGTGACAGCTGGTGGTGGTGGTGGGGGGGGGGGGGGGGGGCAGTATACCATACGATATTGGTGGGGGGCAGGGCATGGTAAATCAGCTGTGGGAGGGGCTAAGCATCGCATCACCCCTCCCCTCCCCTCCCCTATAGCAACGCCTGTGCAGACACAATGCAAAAGCACGCAAAAATACAGAGCGACTGACAAAACCTGGGACGGCACACGGCCTGGCTCAACCCGCACATGGAGATAAACACACCAGCTGTGCAGCAGGAAGCTGTCGGCTCTCATTCTTGCTTTTGTTGATTAAAAAAAAGAAAGCTTTTACAAAGCGAGGAACATTAGAGAATGAGAAAGTTGAAGCGAGTGAAAACGGGGAGGACACGTTAAGGTCATGCACACTCAGGAACAGCACTCACTCCCCGCGGTAGGGTAGGCTATATGTGTAGGGCTAGAGACAGCGGGGGCATCCAGCTGTTGGCTGGGGACGGAGGATTGGCGCTTTAGGGCCCCCTGAAAGGATCCGCTCTGGAAAGCATTCACTACATCCATCTGAAAGGAACCAGAGAGCAGGACAGCCATCTGAGAGAGAGAGAGAGCAGAGAGAGCAGAGAGAGGGTGCACAGAGCGGCGCACAGAGCGGCGCACAGCAAAGAGAAAAGGCCTGCAGCACCCTACCCCCTAACACCTTCACTAAACATGCACCCTACCCCCTAACGTCTTCACTAAACATGCACCCTACCCCCTAACGTCTTCACTAAACATGCACCCTACCCCCTAACGTCTTCACTAAACATGCACCCTACCCCCTAACACATTCACTAAACATGCACCCTACCCCCTAACGCCTTCACTAAACATGCTCCCTACCCCCTAATGCCTTCACTAAACATGCACCCTACCCCCTAACACCTTCACTAAACATGCACCCTACCCCCTAACGCCTTCACTAAACATGCTCCCTACCCCCTAACACCTACACTAAACATGCACCCTACACCCTAACGCCTTCCCTAAACATGCACCCTACCCCCTAACACATTCACTAAACATGCACCCTACCCCCTAACGCCTTCACTAAACATGCTCCCTACCCCCTAACACCTTCACTAAACATGCACCCTACCCCCTAACGCCGTCACTAAACATGCACCCTACCCCCTAACGCCGTCACTAAACATGCACCCTACCCCCTAACGCCTTCACTAAACATGCACCCTACCCCCTAACGCCTTCACTAAACATGCACCCTACCCCCTAACGCCTTCACTAAACATGCACCCTACCCCCTAACACCTTCACTAAACATGCACCCTACCCCCTAACACCTTCACTAAACATGCACCCTACCCCCTAACGCCTTCACTAAACATGCACCCTACCCCCTAACACCTTCACTAAACATGCACCCTACCCCCTAACACCTTCACTAAACATACACCCTACCCCCTAACGCCTTCACTAAACATGCACCCTACACCCTAACGCCTTCACTAAACATACACCCTACCCCCTAACGCCTTCACTAAACATGCACCCTACACCCTAACGCCTTCACTAAACATGCACCCTACACCCTAACGCCTTATACCTTACCTAAACCCAACAAAACAATTAAAGTCAATGCATTTTCTTAATGTAAATTTCAAGAACTTCCAAGTCCTTGATTTAAATTTTGTAAATGGCCAGGACTTCAAAGGAGCACTTTTCCAAATGGACATACAGGCAACTGAACATCAAAGTGACACGATAAAACTGGAGCGCAAAATTCACTCAAATTCAAGAGCAGAGGAGGTACAGGACAGCAGGTAAATGGCTTTACCTGTGAGCACAGGTACACCTGAGGCTCTGGAGCATGAGAGACCTGTGTAACACAGAGTCCTAGCTGAGCACTGCCAGGGTTAGGAAACGGCAGGAGGCAGAGAGAGCAGGAAGAAAAGGTACCCCCAGAATCAGTCACTCAAAACGCAGAGCAGGAGGGGGACCCCACAGAGCAGGAGGGGAACCCCACAGAGCAGGAGGGGAACCCCACAGAGCTTATCGTGGCTTTCACACCTGGGGGTGGGCAACTCCAGACCTGGGGGGCCGGTGTGTGTGTGCAGTTACCCTGGCTCAATCAGCTAATTAATCATATACACCAACACCGAGTCACTCGTAGATGAGACCACAATACAGGCATACAGGCACAATAACATTCATCAGCTGCTGTTCATGTCATGGAATGTAGCTAAAATATCAGATCATGTAAATGTTTGGGCTGTCTGAAATCCTGAAACTGATTTGGCACTCCTTGCCCATCCCTGGTTTAGAGGGTGCTTTCTGAACCAAAGTAAGTTTGCCCTGTAAATGATATCCTTTTGATAGACGTGAAAAGCTTTTTTCGTAACTGGGGAGCGCACGTGAATGAAGCCTGCTCGTATGAAGGGGGCTCTGGTCAGCTGTACATGAGCTGGTGAGAAGGTAATGAGGACTGATCCGGATCCAGCTTTAATTCCAGGAAGTGAGAATGATGGAGGACGCATGCGCGAAAGTGTGAGCGTGATGACGCCATTATTGTCGCGCTATCCAAACCCGCTATCCAAACGCGCTACCCAAACGCACTATCCAAACGCACTATCCAAACGCGCTATCCATATTGTCGGCAATGTGGGGAAAAACAACCAACAATACGGCAATGACAATTGCACTGATTTGGACTCCAGCCAAACAAAGTAGATGTGAAAATGACCAAAAAAAGACAAAAATAAGATTTAAATAAAATAATAATAATAAAGTGTGGTTTTGGGCCAACAGGCATGGTCTGGTCAGTGGCCAGGGCCACGGTCAAAAGTCTGACCTGAGTCTGGATGCGGTTGAGCCCTCTGAACCAGAGGATCTGACCGCGCCGTAGTTCGCGCTCGGCGTGGTCGATCTCCTCCAGGTCATCCATGTCCTCCAGCTCTTCATCCGGAATCTCTTCCTTTTGCGTTCCGTGTCCGGCCGTCTTCAGGAACTTCAGCCGGCTGGTGGGAATGCTGGAGATCAACTGTGAGGAAGCGAGAGACGTGGGATTAAGGATTCCTACAGCTACCGTAGCAAACTATATCAATGCTATGCAGAGGCGCCATTTGATCATGTATTATGAGTTTATTCAGTAACACTTCATCACCTGTTATCCTCTCGCTAGTGAGCCACTGAGAGCGGACTTTATCCACAGGGTTTAATTACAGATATTCAGCCTCTAGGGGGAGCACTCGCTCCACAGGACAGTGTCATTCTCATCTGACTTTTTTCTGATCATGGTGATGATGGTGATATTGGTGACAATGGTGGTGATACTGGTGATAATAATGGTGATAATGATGGTGGTGATACTGGGGATAATGGTGGTGATAATGGTGGTAATGGTGGAGATACTGGTGGTGGTGGTGGCGATAATGGTGGTGATACTGGTGATAATGGTGGTAATGGTGGAGATACTGGTGGTGATAATGGTGGTGATAATGGTGGAGATAATGGTGGAGATACTGGTGGAGATACTGGTGGTAATGGTGGAGATAATGGTGGTAATGGTGGAGATACTGGTGGTAATGGTGGTGATACTGGTGATAATGGTGGAGATACTGGTGGTAATGGTGGAGATAATGGCGGTAATGGTGGAGATAATGGTGGTGATAATGGTGGAGATAATGGTGGTAATGGTGGAGATAATGGTGGAGATAATGGTGGTGATAATGGTGGAGATAATGGCGGTAATGGTGGAGATAATGGTGGTGATAATGGTGGAGATAATGGTGGTAATGGTGGAGATACTGGTGGTAATGGTGGAGATAATGGTGGTAATGGTGGAGATACTGGTGGTAATGGTGGAGATAATGGTGGTAATGGTGGAGATAATGGTGGTAATGGTGGAGATAATGGTGGTGATAATGTTGGTGGTAATGGTGATAATAATGGTGATAATGATGGTGGTGATACTGGTGGTAATGGTGGAGATAATGGCGGTAATGGTGGAGATACTGGTGGTAATGGTGGAGATAATGGTGGTAATGGTGGAGATACTGGTGGTAATGGTGGAGATAATGGTGGTAATGGTGGAGATACTGGTGGTAATGGTGGAGATAATGGTGGTAATGGTGGAGATACTGGTGGTAATGGTGGAGATACTGGTGGTAATGGTGGAGATAATGGCGGTAATGGTGGAGATAATGGTGGTGATAATGGTGGAGATAATGGCGGTAATGGTGGAGATACTGGTGGTGATAATGGTGGAGATAATAGCTGTGTGATTATATGCTTACCTGCCCCCAGAGCAAGCAGCCCACGCCCAGGAAGACGCACCACAGCCAGTGATCCATAGTCAGGCCCACACAGCTGAACGGCTTCCCGCCAAACTGAACAATGACGATCTGCAAACGCACAGCACCAGGCTGTTGGTCTGGAACAGCACTCACAACCCTTTGGATTTAAACCTCACTCTGCAACCCTAATCAGCTCTTAGCCCCTGGGCAGTGAAAAAGCCCCCCCATTTTCTTTAGGAGTAAAACATATATAAATGTAAATTAAAATATTTTCATAATTAATTTTCATAAGCAGTTAATGAAACGGCTTTAAGACCTGGATGACGAAGGTGCCGAAGACGATGGAGCAGAAGATAAGGTTGTTGAAGATTCCTTCGAAGACGTTACGCTCGCCGTGGATCTTGCGGGCGTTGATCTCGTTGAAGAGCTGCATCATGACGAAGGTGTTGAAGACGATGGTGTAGTGTTCCGACGGAGGGGCGTGGAGTGGGGCGTCCCTCCCGTTGTCTATGTCAAAGATCTTCTCACCTGTGGAAACAGGGAGGGGTTTTACCTTAATGAGACTAAAGATCTGCTCACCTGTGGAACGGGGAGGGGTTTTACCTTAATGAGGCTAAAGATCTGCTCACCTGTGGAAACACACATTCTTCTCTCTCACACACACACAGACACAAACACAAAAACACACAGACACACACACTCCTTACCAGCGAACAGCAGCAGAAGATGAATGATGGTGGTGTAGACAGCGTCAGGATGTTCCTTCTTCATCATGGTGCCATGGGAGGGAGGGAGATGAGGGGTAAGGCCTGCCGTAAGGGGGGGAGGAGGAGGAGGGGACGGCTAAAGCTGTGGCCAGAGCCAGTGAGGCGAACGTGTCCATGATCAGGTTCACCCACAGCATCTGCACTGCTTTCAGAGGAGAGTCCTGTAGAGAGAGAGAGAGAGCATCACTACACACACACACACACGCACACGCACACGCACACGCACACACCTGGGTGTGTCCTAGTTTAGGGTCTGGCCTGGGTGTGGCCTAGTTTAGGGTCTGGCCTGAGTGTGGCCTAGTTTAGGGTCTGGCCTGGGTGTGGCCTAATTTAGGGTATGGCCTGGGTGTGGCCTAGTTTAGGGTCTGGCCTGGGTGTGGCCTAGTTTAGGGTCTGACCTGGGTGTGGCCTAGTTTAGGGTCTGGCCTGGTACACACACACACGGCACGGTTCATGCACACACCTGGGTGTGGCCTAGTTTAGGGTCTGGCCTGGGTGTGGCCTAGTGTAGGGTCTAGCCTGGGTGTGGCCTAGTTTATGGTCTGGCCTGGGTGTGGCCTAGTTTAGGGTCTGGCCTGGGTGTGGCCTAGTTTAGGGTCTGGCCTGGGTGTGGCCTAGTGTAGGGTCTGACCTGGGTGTGGCCTAGTTTAGGGTCTGACCTGGGTGTGGCCTAGTTTAGGGTCTGGCCTGGGTGTGGCCTAGTGTATGGTCTGACCTGGGTGTGGCCTAGTTTAGGGTCTGGCCTGGGTGTGGCCTAGTTTATGGTGTGGCCTAGTTTATGGTCTGGCCTGGGTGTGGCCTAGTTTATGGTCTGACCTGGGTGTGGCCTAGTTTAGGGTCTGGCCTGGGTGTGGCCTAGTTTAGGGTCTGACCTGGGTGATGCAGGCTCCAGTGAAGGCCACAATCACAGCCACCACGTTTACGGTCAACTGGAACTGCAGGAACTTGGAGATGCTGTCGTACACATTCCTCCCCCACATCACCGCCTTCACGATGCTGGAGAAATTATCATCGGTCAGGATGATGTCAGACGCCTCCTTGGCCACGTCCGTCCCAGCAATGCCCTGTGGGCACAGCAGGGTCTCACACAGGTGTAGCTCGTTTCAACCAAACCGCTAGAAACGTTACACATTTTCAAATAAATAAGTGAAACCAACAGGCTCCTTCCTCCCATACGTGCATAAAAAGGAGACAATGGGGCGCTTTAAATGTTTGGAAAGGTAAAATAAAAATGAAATACCATGGCGAACCCAACATCGGCTTTCTTCAAGGCTGGGCCGTCATTGGTGCCATCTCCTGTCACCGCGACAACCTGCCTCTTTTCTAAAACGGTGCTGTCGATTATACCTGCAGGAGACAGGGCTAGCTGAAACTACACAAACATGGCCGCTAGGGCTGCAACTCACTCATATTTTGATAGTCGATTAATCTATCGATTATCGAAACGAATAATCGACTATTCAGATTATGAACCGCACAATTACTCAATGGCTCTTATTTATCTATCAGCTTTTAAATTTAGCTTGAGGTTGTTTTAGGCATGTGCTAACTAACAATAAAGGCAATAAAGATGAATACTTCTTTTAATAAACTTTGCTGCTGATACAAAAGATAAATAAAAATTCCAATATCCCATTTTTTCTGTCAAAATTTTAAACCAAGGGCAGGCAAAGTAGCAGCAATAAAATATAACAAAACTACAGCAGTTTTCCCTTAATCAAAGCATATTTCTGGCATCAATACAACATACATTTTTAATTTATAGTGCAGGTGCAGTACAAAAAAACTTATTACTGGACTATCACATTAGGCCAACAGTAGTGGTGTAACGCACCGTAGTGGATTCGAGATCCGTACAGACCCCCCCACCCACCCCCGCCCCCCCGTGGTTCGGCACGCATGTGAACCGCGGATTAATTGTAACGTTTTTAACCATCATAGTGTGAAATACAGTTTTACTGCCGCTGTTACTTTTTAAAGTAATAATTCCCTAATTCTTGATGCAGAGTTGCAGTGATTTGATTATTTAAAAAAAGCAGTTGTGTGTTCACGTGGAACGGGGCATATTGAAAAAGCGAAGAAGAATACATTTAAAAAGCGCAGAGACAGTCATGGCTAGTGGAGGAGCGGAGGAACTCGAGGCCTCCAGCATCATTTAAGTCATATTTACAGGAGCATTTTGGCTTCCCTGTAACACATAATGATGACGGAAGAAGGGTGGTGGACAAACCTGTTACGGTATGTAGGCATTGTGCCACGAGAAAGCCAGTCACTCCATTTAAAACAATCTACATTCAAGCCATATTTTTTGTTCTTGATTCTAGAATCCTGTGTAGATATTGAAATGCGTTCTAAATAAATGTGGCCCCTCTATATGTCCAGTTTCACGATAAATGGAGATGTGAGTTATTAGGGCTGTCACTTTTTCCAAAAGTCAAGTTCGAATGAGATCACACAAACCCATAAATCGTTCGAATCAATTCTAATGTAACGCACATCGGGCACGCACGCATAGACAGGAGTTGTAGAATCAGAGAAAGTATCAAATTCTCCGATGATCTCTAAACTTGCACTGGACAGAAACACATTCTCCGTAAACGTCGCCATGATGACAATGATGTACCGCTTAAGATTGTAAAGTTAAGGACACAATCAACAAATAGATTAGTTGGCAACTAATTTGGTCATCGATTTTCGTCAACTACGCCGATTATTCGTTACACCCGATGGTCACCCTGCTGTCCAGTATAATGGCCTCCGCTTAAACCACTGACCACAGGTACAGAACGTCTCATTTTACATTTAGGGCCTGATTTACTCAGACCTTTAGCAACACTAATAACACAACCAATGATTGGTGCAAAACAAATACTATGACCAATCATTGATTACGCTATTGGTTTTGCGTGCGCTAAAAGGTTTTGCACCCGCTAAACGTCTTAGTGAATCAAGCCCTTATAAAACATTATAAAACACCCTTTTTGAAAAATAATAATCAAAAAGAACCTTCTGAGAAACTTCGAGAGCCTATGAGAGTCCTATGAGGTGAAGGCTCTCTGAATGGGCGACGCTATTGGTTCAACTGATCTGATCCTGACCAATCAGCACTGTGCTCTGGACAGAACACATTTCTGATTGGTCCATCATTGACATGCCACGGTAGCTCGGTGATCATAAAGCTTTGCTCACCTGTCATTAGTGAGACATGCTATCTATTTAACTGAAACATCCATCTCCTAAAAAAATTATAAATTTTTCACTATACCTTTAACGAGTGTGTGTTTATCCGTAGGGGAAGATCTGGCCAGCACTCGCAGTTTGGGCCAGATCTTATCGATGCGCTCCTGTTCAATCTGAAACCACAACAGTCCATTTCCTTAAGGAAACCAAATATGGTGCCTGTGTAAACTCTTTGGAAAATATAAAAGTTAATTTCACAGTTATACATTTCTTTAAAAAATATATTGCAATGTCTGGAAATGGCAATAATGTGTACATCTGCCCATATATTGTGAAGCGTTGCAGTACATTTTCTGATATATATTTATATACAATATATGAATATATGAGCAGTATATTCCACTTCTGTAAGTGCTGCCCCCCCACCCACCCACCAGCAGTGTGGGTTGGTGCTCCAGATTTGATGGTGCTCTAGATTTGATGGTGCTCTAAGATTGCGGGGTGATGGTGCTCCAGATTGGGGGGTGATGGTGCTCTAGCCAATGGGGGTGATGGTGCTCTAGATTATGATGGTGCTCTAGATTGGGGGGGGATGGTGCTCTAGATTAGGGGGTGATGGTGCTCCAGATTGGGGGGTGATGGTGCTCTAGATTGGGGGGTGATGGTGCTCTAGATTGCGGGGTGATGGTGCTCCAGATTGGGGGGTGATGGTGCTCTAGATTGGGGGGTGATGGTGCTCTAGATTGCGGGGTGATGGTGCTCCAGATTGGGGGGTGATGGTGCTCCAGATTGGGGGGTGATGGTGCTCCAGATTGGGGGGTGATGGTGCTCTAGATTGGGGGTTGATGGTGCTCTAGATTGGGGGTGATGGTGCTCTAGATTGGGGGGTGATGGTGCTCTAGATTGGTTGGTGATGGTGCTCTAGATTGGGGGGTGATGGTGCTCTAGATTGGGGGGTGATGGTGCTCTAGATTGGGGGATGATGGTGCTCTAGATTGGGGGGTGATGGTGCTCTAGATTGGGGGGTGATGGTGCTCCAGATTGGGGGGTGATGGTGCTCCAGATTGGGGGGTGATGGTGCTCTCGATTGTGGGGTGATGGTGCTCCAGATTGGGGGGTGATGGTGCTCTAGATTGGGGGGTGATGGTGCTCTAGATTGGGGAGTGATTGTGCTCTAGATTTGGGGGTGATGGTGCTCTAGATTGGGGGGTGATGGTGCTCTAGATTGGGGGGTGATGGTGCTCTAGATTGGGGGGTGATGGTGCTCTAGATTGGGGGGTGATGGTGCTCTAGATTAGGGGGTGATGGTGCTCTAGATTGGGGAGTGATGGTGCTCTAGATTGGGGGGTGATGGTGCACCACATTGGGGGGTGATGGTGCTCACCTCTCCTTTCTCATTGCGGATGCGACGGTTGAACTCCTTGCCCTCCATACACAGGAAGTCATTCCCCGGCTGCAGGATCCCGCACTTGCTTGCTATGGCGCGGGCCGTATTGATGTTATCCCCGGTAACCATCCGCACCGTGATCCCGGCTCGCTGGCACTTCCTTATGGCGTCCGGGACCTGAGGAGAGGAGGCGGAGCAGAGCGGAGGACTCGTGTGATGTCATCATCCACTCACAACAGGGCTCGTATTATTCATAAAGCCTCTCAAAAGCAGGAGTACTGATCTCGGCTCACGTTACACCTGTCGGAACTCATATATTTAAAATGCTTTATGAATACAAGGCCCTGGTGAAAAACACAGCAGCTCATTCCGGCACATTCTCAGCCGGACTGTTTCTTACTGGCATTAAATCCCACAGCAAAACCAAATCCCTGGTTTTCTTTCTCCCAGGTAATTAACTCAACAATTAGTGCTGCTGATTGGCCACACCTGTCTTCACACCTGACTCCCAGGTAAAGGGAGGATGGAAAAACCAGCCGTTCTCAGACCTTGAGGAGCGTGATTTGAATACCAGGGCCCTTGGGGCTTGCCCAGTCGAACAGATTCAAAATTTTAAATATTCATCAGCATGATAATCCACAATGTGCATTTAACCATAATTAAAGAGGAGAGAAGAACGGGAGAGCAGAAACCAGCCTGAAAATCCCGCCCTGTATAACACACATTCATTACAATACAGTGGAGTATCTTGCCCCTGTACATTATCTGTAATGCACTGATTCACAGGTTTATACAGTATATTGTCTTTGCACAGTCTTATGCCATTCCACACCATGTTGTATGAAAGCCATCTAGCGTTGAACAGCAGCAAAAATGCCAGTGTAAATGTAACACTGTTGGTGTACATTTAACACCCAGGGGTGTATATACTGGGTGTTACACCATAGGGTAGTAAATGTACACCACCATTTCTGCTGTGAATGTATCATGACATGTTCGTCTCAAGCACGTCTTTCATTTTACGCGATAAATCACTAAAGGATAATGAATAAATAATTAACCTTATTTGAAGCCCTACGGGTCTGCCACCTGTCTCTGTCCAGTTTGTGAGCGAGTACACCAGTCTACCGCAGCGATAACACGTATGAGTTTGCCTGTGAAACCGTAATGACGCGTACCACAACGGCGGCCCGGATAAAATCCATAACAAGCTTGCGCTGCTCCAGTCGTATTGAAGATTTGCTGACCCAGCACAAAACATTCTCAATGGCGTACATTTACCCATTCAAAGGGCATTTAACATGATCGCAAAACATATAGTATTGATCAGGTTCAAAAACAGCAGTAATCTGTAAGTGGCACGACAGAGATAAATGCTAAAGTTGTGACATAAGGTCACTTTTTAACAGGCTGGTGGCAGTTATGACTAGATATTCTCACTTTGCGGTTAGACTGAACTGAGCCTTTAAATCCAGCAGTGCTGGGTTAGTGCCACCGCAGCACAATTTTTGTTCAATACAACAAAAGGGCTGATTTACGAAAACCTTCAGCACATGCAAAAGCAATAACATGACCAATGATTGGTCATGGTATTTGTTTTGCACCAATCATTGGTTTGGTTATTTTGCACGTGCCACAACCAGTCTACTTCCACTAGTAAATGTTCATGGTGAACGAGCACAGCACAAAGCGAGGGTTAATTAGCCTACGGTCACTAACATTCCTTTAATAGATCACAGGAAAGATTCACGGCCCTGTTCTTGTCAAGCCGTCTATTGCACATATCACGCTGTGAGTGTTTGTATCATCATTGGTTGAATTTTTCCTTTAACTGTGAGTGAAAGCTTGCAGGATGGGACGGTATTTTAAGGGGTCACACGTGAACCCCCACCCTCACCTCGGGCCTGACGGGGTCTTCGATGCCCACCACACACAGACAGGTGAGTGCGGTCAGAATGGCGTTCTCGTTGTCCCAGTCGGGTTCTCCCTCGTCGGCGGGAAAGTCGCGGTAAGCCAGGCAGATGGTCCGCAGTCCCTCTGACGCCATGGGCTCGATCACCTGCCTCACCATGTCGTCCCTGTCCCGCGGCCGGAACAGCCTGGGCTCGCCGCTCGCTGTCATAACCTTACAGCACCTGGGGGTGGAGTGGGACACAGATTCACACTCAGTGAAATGGCTGGTTTTGGGTTATGAATGGACTAGCAGGCTTTGTAGTAGTACTAGTAATAATAATAATAATAATAATAATGTGAGAGTGTGTCACAGCGGATGATGTGTGTGCGTGTGCGCGTGTGTGTGTGTATGAGAGAGAGAGAGAGAGAGAGAGAGAGAGAGAGAGAGAGAGAGAGTGTCACAGCGGATGATGTGTGTGTGTGATTACTTCTTCAGTAGGATCTCTGAGGCTCCTTTGCTGAACATCCGGAAGCTTCCGTCTGCGTTCTTCAGCACGGTGCTCATGGATTTCCTGAGCGAGTTGAAGGTGTACACCTTGTACAGGCTCTCCTCAGAGATGTCTCTGCGGATGGCCTGGTAGTCTCTCTTCAGGTCCAAGGTGAACCCCAGTAAGGCACACTCAGTCTTATTCCCCACCTGCCGCGGCAGCCCGCCTTCCTTCTCTGGAGCCTGCAGCGGAACCAAACCAAGCAGCCGCATCACTCACAGAACTGAATCACTCACAGAACACTGCCGCACGGCTGAATCACTCACAGAACACTGCCGCACGGCTGAATCACTCACAGAACAATGCCGCAAGGCTGAATCACTCACAGAACACTGCCACATGGCTGAATCACTCACAGAACACTGCCACAAGGCTGAATCACTCACAGAACACTGCCGCACGGCTGAATCACTCACAGAACACTGCCACAAGGCTGAATCACTCACGGAACACTGCCACAAGGCTGAATCACTCACAGAACAATGCCACAAGGCTGAATCACTCACAGAACACTGCCGCACGGCTGAATCACTCACAAAACACTGCTACATGGCTGAATCACTCACAGAACACTGCCACATGGCTGAATCACTCACAGAACAATGCCACAAGGCTGAATCACTCACAGAACACTGCCGCACGGCTGAATCACTCACAGAACGCAGCCACATTTAATCACAGTATTCTACAGAAGATGAGCTGCATTCTCGTCTGACCCAACTGGTTATCCCTCATATTATGTTGACATTTTATGGGGCCTTTTACATTTGGGGTCAAATTGACGGACACTATGGTAATAGAAACATTTTGGCACTTTATGTCACCTTTTGTTTGTCTCCAGCCTCTTATCCCTGAATATTAAAGATCTGTGATGAAACCCCAAAGATAATATGAGGGTTAAACAAAGGTAAAAGAAAGGTAAAATAAGCGGTTCCCTGGGTTAGGACAGTCCTTGCTCACCATAATCTTGGTGGTGTAGGCGCAGTTGACCCCTATCCCCAGGATGAGGAGGTCCAAGACCGCGCCAGGGATCAGATCTGGCTCCGGCACCTTCCTGTAGAGCTTCTCGGCCAGGTACACCTGCACCACCGTCATCCTGTTGGTGGTGAGCGTGCCCGTCTTATCCGAGCAGATGGCGGTGGCATTGCCCATGGTCTCGCAGGCATCCAGGTGTCTCACGAGATTGTTATCCTTCATCATTTTCTGTTGGTAGAAATGAGTGTGGAACCCAACATTACAATGCTGCAGCCACTGTAGCTACTATAATAAAGTAGCTTTCACAGCATTTTAGCAGTAACTGTTCTACGGTCAGTATATTTTAACAAACTTACTGAACTTGAGTCGTGCTCAAACAGGAAGTTAGTATTATATGGTCAGTAGAGTCTTGTACTTCCTTTAGTAACTAAATAAAAAACAGAGTATGCCAGGGAAGAGTCCCCTACTTTCACAGAGTACGCCAGGGAAGAGTCCCCTACTTTCACAGAGTACGCCATGGAAGAGTCCCCTACTTTCACAGAGTACGCCAGGGAAGAGTCCCCTACCTACTTTCACAGAGTACGCCATGGAAGAGTCCCCTACTTTCACAGAGTACGCCAGGGAAGAGTCCCCTACTTTCACAGAGTACGCCAGGGAAGAGTCCCCTACTTTCACAGAGTACGCCAGGGAAGAGTCCCCTACTTTCACAGAGTACGCCAGGGAAGAGTCCCCTACTTTCACAGAGTACGCCAGGGAAGAGTCCCCTACTTTCACAGAGTACGCCAGGGAAGAGTCCCTACTTTCACAGAGTACGCCAGGGAAGAGTCCCCTACTTTCACAGAATACGCCAGGGAAGAGTCCCCTACTTTCACAGAGTACGCCAGGGAAGAGTCCCCTACTTTCACAGAGTACGCCAGGGAAGAGTCCCCTACTTTCACAGAGTATGCCAGGGAAGAGTCCCCTACTTTCACAGAGTACGCCAGAGAAGAGTCCCCTACTTTCACAGAGTACGCCAGGGAAGAGTCCCCTACTTTCACAGAGTACGCCAGGGAAGAGTCCCCTACTTTCACAGAGTACGCCAGAGAAGAGTCCCCTACTTTCACAGAGTACGCCAGGGAGATGGTGACAGCCAGCGGCAGACCCTCGGGCACGGCCACCACCAGCACGGTGACACCGATGATGAAGAACTTCACGAAGAACTGGACGTAGATGGGCGTGCAGTCTTTGACCCACGGAAGGTTCTGGATCCAGAAGGTGTCCACCGCGAAGAGAGCCACAAGGATGATGACGGTGATGGCTGACATCACCAGGCCTAGACACACCCAGGAGAGAAGTGCGCGCACGCACACACACACACACACACACACACACACAGTCAGACACACACACACACACACACACACAGTCAGACACAAACAGACACACACACACACACACACACACACAAACAGACACACACACAGGAACTGTGATTTTCACTGTCGCTCCTCGGGAGAAGACATCTGTTAGCAGGCCACACCCCCTTAATTAAAGGGCACCTTCATCCGCCTGCTCACCTGCTTTGCCGATTTGGACGGCGAGTTTGGTTAGCTTCCCCTGAAGAACAGACTTCTCTTTCTTTGGCAAGTTAGACTTCTTCTTTTCTACGTCCCCTCCGTCGCTGTTGAGCGGCTGCATCTCCACCGCGGCTCCGTCCTGGGCTTTAGCTGGATGAGACACACGACATCACATCCCATCACATCACCTTACCTTACAGTACATCCACTTAGTACACAATCTTATCTAGAGCAACATACAAGAGTGGAGATCGCCGTGAGTCTCAGGAATACTAAAGTGTGCTTTTATTTATTGTTGTGAAGCACTTTGGGCTGCACTTATGCACAAAAGGTGCTATACAAATAAAGTGTATTATTATTATTATTATTATTATTATTATTATCATCATCATCATCAAGAAGGCAGAGAAGGCCCATTCATAATCAATAAGTGTAAAGTTACCTGAACAAATAGTATTGTAAACAAAAGTATTAATAATATTTCTACACATCAAACCTAGTTTTACACAGCTGCATCTGTAGCATTTTTACCCAAAATAAAAATCCAAAAAGAAGGAAAGAGGATTTCTTAAGAGGGAGGGTGAGGGGAGCCACGGTGCAGTCTGAAGAGGTGAGTCTTCAGTCTGCGTCGGGACGATGGGCAGGGTTTTCTGCTGTACGGACTGCAGTGGGAAGCTCATTACACCACCAGGGGGTCTGGTGATGTTTTGAAGATATAATGGAGCTTTCCCATAAGTTGCCTGATAGGCTAGCACCATGGTTTTGAATTTGATGTGAGCCAATAAAGGATGAGAAGAGGTGGGGGGGGGGGGGTCAGCAAGGAGGAAGTTGCACTAGTGCAAACAGGAAATGGATCAGCGCCTGGCCTAAAAGCCGGGCCGGGAAGGTGGTGAGGAAGGGGCGGATTCTCTGGATGCCGTACAGGAAGAATCTACACGTCCGACATACCGTCACGATGCTTTCGGCGACAGATAGCTTGTTGTTTGGACACCGAGAGTGACGCCAATACCACGGAGAGAGCGGAAGAGACGAGCGTTATCGCTAACATTGAGGGGAGGGTATACGGGCGCTAAAGCCGACCTTAATGCTTTAATTACCTATTTATTTAGTGCTGGGAATGAGGAGATGGACAGGACTGCTAATGCTCAGGACAGACGGATGCTAATGTAAATGCTAAGGACAGACGGACACTAACACAAATACGGTGAAGAAGGAAGACATAGGCTCATGTAATGCTAACACTAAGGAGAGACGCTAACAGTAACAGTAATTAAATTCAGCTGGCCCTCTCCACACTTCACAGTCCGATAAAGGGCGGCTCAAACAGCCACAGCGGTGTGCGTTTCATCCAGAGCGATGTCCCTCGCGACACGACGCTGTCCGTTTTATCTGACTGCATTGATTTTGAAGGGAAAGTAGGGGAAGCGTGTAATTTAATCATCTTTAATGTTCTTTTGGTGGATGTGCGCGGTTCCCCTGCTAATTACGCCGCGTGCTACAGAGTCCTGGCGCTGCTCACAACCAGCTTCTCGTCCCGGTGACAGACGCCGCTCAGATCCCGCTAAAGCCGCTCTGCGCTCTGACCCCAAATCCAGGCGGACGGACGGTTGCGGGCAGGTAATCCGGGCCCATGCATGGACGCCGAGGGTGGGGGGGGGGGGGGGGGGGGGTCAGAAGGTTAGAGGGCAGGGTGATCGTGCGGAGCGTCCCAGCACCTGTCACGCCAGCCTGCCCCACCCCCGTCGTAGTGGCCGCTGAGCAAAGCCGGGGTGGGGGATGGGCAGGCTGTGCTCCGTACCGCTATGCACTTACATGGCCTGTAATCCCAGTCTGAGGGATTAGTAAAACTCACTGCTGTCAGAAACTGCACGTGCATGGGCTTCCGCAAGCATGAATAGCACGCTCGCATTGTGCCACTACTCAAATGCAGGGCCAGATAAGCCACCGCCTGCAGCCATGCACCGACAAGCCACTGCAACACCTCTAATACAGGCACTGCACCTGAGCTATCCCTCTAATACAGGCACTGCACCTGAGCTATCCCTCTAATAGAGGCACTGCACCTGAGCTATCCCTCTAATACAGGTACTGCACCTGAGCTATCCCTCTAATACAGGCACTGCACCTGAGCTATCCCTCTAATACAGGCACTGCACCTGAGCTATCCCTCTAATAGAGGCACTGCACCTGAGCTATCCCTCTAATAGAGGCACTGCACCTGAGCTATCCCTCTAATACAGGCACTGCACCTGAGCTATCCCTCTAATACAGGCACTGCACCTGAGCTATCCCTCTAATACAGGCACTGCACCTGAGCTATCCCTCTAATACAGGCACTGCACCTGAGCTATCCCTCTAATAGAGGCACTGCACCTGAGCTATCCCTCTAATACAGGCACTGCACCTGAGCTATCCCTCTAATACAGGCACTGCACCTGAGCTATCCCTCTAATAGAGGCACTGCACCTGAGCTATCCCTCTAATAGAGGCACTGCACCTGAGCTATCCCTCTAATACAGGCACTGCACCTGAGCTATCCCTCTAATACAGGCACTGCACCTGAGCTATCCCTCTAATAGAGGCACTGCACCTGAGCTATCCCTCTAATAGAGGCACTGCACCTGAGCTATCCCTCTAATACAGGCACTGCACCTGAGCTATCCCTCTAATACAGGCACTGCACCTGAGCTATCCCTCTAATACAGGCACTGCACCTGAGCTATCCCTCTAATAGAGGCACTGCACCTGAGCTATCCCTCTAATAGAGGCACTGCACCTGAGCTATCCCTCTAATACAGGCACTGCACCTGAGCTATCCCTCTAATACAGGCACTGCACCTGAGCTATCCCTCTAATACAGGCACTGCACCTGAGCTATCCCTCTAATAGAGGCACTGCACCTGAGCTATCCCTCTAATAGAGGCACTGCACCTGAGCTATCCCTCTAATACAGGCACTGCACCTGAGCTATCCCTCTAATACAGGCACTGCACCTGAGCTATCCCTCTAATACAGGCACTGCACCTGAGCTATCCCTCTAATAGAGGCACTGCACCTGAGCTATCCCTCTAATAGAGGCACTGCACCTGAGCTATCCCTCTAATACAGGCACTGCACCTGAGCTATCCCTCTAATACAGGCACTGCACCTGAGCTATCCCTCTAATACAGGCACTGCACCTGAGCTATCCCTCTAATACAGGCACTGCACCTGAGCTATCCCTCTAATACAGGCACTGCACCTGAGCTATCCCTCTAATACAGGCACTGCACCTGAGCTATCCCTCTAATACAGGCACTGCACCTGAGCTATCCCTCTAATACAGGCACTGCACCTGAGCTATCCCTCTAATACAGGCACTGCACCTGAGCTATCCCTCTAATACAGGCACTGCACCTGAGCTATCCCTCTAATACAGGCACTGCACCTGAGCTATCCCTCTAATAGAGGCACTGCACCTGAGCTATCCCTCTAATGCAGGCACTGCACCTGAGCTATCCCTCTAATACAGTCATATAGACTGTGTTCCTGACGTCTCTAACACAAAGCGTTTACCTGAGCAATCCCTCCACTGTAGGACGTGCACCTGAAATACACCTCTAATATAGACAGTACACCTGTATTACAGGTAGTGTCCCTGAGCTGCAGGTAAACCTGTAATCCAGGCTGTGCACCTGAGTGCAGGAGTTCATCAGTCAGGTAGAGGGGGAGGGTAGAGAGCGCTTACCCGGGATCGGGACGGAGCTGTAATCCCCTCCTCGCTAATCACACTAAAGAGATTCATCAGCACGTGCCAGTCCTGTACCGGTCTTACACAGGGCCAATCAGGTTATAGGATCCACACAGGGCCAATCAGGTTATAGGATCCACACAGAGCCAATCAGGTTATAGGATCCACACAGAGCCAATCAGGTAATAGGATCCACACAGAGCCAATCAGGTAATAGGATCCACACAGAGCCAATCAGGTAATAGGATCCACACAGGGCCAATCAGGTTATAGGATCCACACAGGGCCAATCAGGTTATAGGATCCACACAGGGCCAATCAGGTTATAGAATCCACACAGGGCCAATCAGGTTATAGGATCCACACAGAGCCAATCAGGCTATAGGATCCACACAGGGCCAATCAGTCTATAGAATCCACACAGGGCCAATCAGGTTATAGAATCCACACAGAGCCAATCAGGCTATAGGATCCACACAGGGCCACTCAGGCTACAGGATCCACACAGAGCCAATCAGGCTATAGGATCCACACAGAGCCACTCAGGCTATAGGATCCACACAGAGCCACTCAGGCTATAGGATCCACACAGAGCCACTCAGGCTACAGGATCCACACAGAGCCACTCAGGCTATAGGATCCACACAGGGCCACTCAGGCTACAGGATCCACACAGAGCCACTCAGGCTACAGGATCCACACAGAGCCACTCAGGCTACAGGATCCACACAGAGCCACTCAGGCTATAGGATCCACACAGGGCCATGGGATTGCATGGGATTGCATAGGTTTGTATACTGCAGGCCATGGATACTCAAATCTGGTCCTTGGGGTCTGTAGCACAGCTGGTTTTCTTTTCTAACTCATAATTAATTATTCATGTCACTGATTGGACAGAGACCCCACTCAGCAGGTCTAAATCAGTCCCCCGATTGGAGAGAGAAACGTGAGGGTCAGGTTTGAGTATTCCTGCAGCCGGCTGGATCCCTGCAGAGGGCTTCATTGGCTGTCGGCACACCATACAAGTAAAGTAAAGTAAAGGTACTGATTGAGGTTTAGGGATCTGTGAGGGCTGCAGTTAAAAGAGTAGCTCAGCAGCATTCAGCCCAAATACAAGCTCTACTCAGGGGCTGAAATATGCTGGTTTGAGACATGTTTTATTTAAATTTCACTTTCACAAACTTGCCTGTGTTATGAAAGTGCAACTCTGCATCTCCAAGGCCAGGTGAGAGTTTACCTGAGCAGGTGTATTGCCTCAGAAGGCACCCAGCTGTACCGTCTGGGTGTGGAGGATGCAAACAGGCTTCCTAGAAACGCACGCACGCACGCACGCACGCACGCACGCACGCACGCACGCACGCACGCACAGCTGACTCACCTTTTTTGCGGTTTTCAGCAGATCCATCCTGCTTCTTGTCTGCGAGGAGGGAAAGAGAGATGAACGCACTCATCAACTTATCTATTAGTCACCATTACACAAGAGATGCAGCAACAGCCTTAACATCATTTACACTGATGTAAATGGCCTGGTTAGTTTAATACTGTGAACGGCCGGCTCTGGAATCCTTCTGAAAGCACAAATGGGCTCTGGGCTGCCTGTGATATGCACACACACTCTGAGCAGACTCACTCTCTCTCTCACACACACACGCACGCACGCACACTGAGCAGACACACACACTCTGAGCAGACAAACAAGCATGCACGCACACGCACACACTCTGAGCAGACACAATAAAGTGACTAGACTGTAGCTACACACACACACACACACACAGAGCAGACTCAATAAAGTGACTAGACTAGCTGCAGGCACGCACGCACAAGCATGAACACACACACACAGTAAAAATGACCAATGGCCACACACCTTTCACACTTCACCCATCACTGATATGGCTTTGTGCCTCGACAAACACAAACAATATCGCTCCCCCATCTCCCTTCATCCCTCACATTTGAACAAATGATCCCTCTGCACTGAAGTGAACCTTCTCTGTCAGTACTGCTGCTGCACAATCTCTCTCTCTCTCTCTCTCTCTCTCTCTCACACACACACGCACACACACACACACACACAGAGAATGCTGATCGAGTTGTACTCCGATTAAACCCACCAAGACTTGTGTGTGCATGTATACACACACTGGTTGCTTTCATTACTTATCAAAGAATAATGCAATTATGATACTCCAATTACTTCATATTCAAGAATACATTATTGAGACGGAGTATCACAATTGTATTGGCCCTTGATAAGTAATGAAAACAGTGGGTTCTTGTCGGTCGTATCCTCAGACCTTTGGTACACGCTGCATATGCTCATATGCACAGTAAGTTTCAGGGAAGCTTATAGGAACACACGTGACCTCCCCACAGAGCCGTTTCCAGGACACCGTGCTTGGCTCTGTCTGAACCTGCTGGATAGGTAGATATTCTGCTAACATCCCAGTCAGTGAAAGTCAGTAACTGTGCGTGAGATGTGTCACACTCAACTGTAGCATATTTAATAACCTTATCCAAACATTATCTAAGAGTAAAATGTGCCAGAAAAGTGCAGCTCTGGATACATACTCTTCTTCTCTTTCTTCTTCTCCTCTTTCTTTTTCTTCTTCTCCTCCGCCTCTTCATCGTCGTCGCCATCCTCTCCCGCCCCCAGCAGGGTGAAGATTATTCCTGTTTGGGAGTTTACTCCCACGGCTGTCACCACCATCTTCCCCGAACCCTCCATCACATGGGTACCTTAGAGACAGGGTGTTGGGGGGGGATGGGGATTAGACATGGGCACTGGCGTTCCCGTGGAAACCACTGTCCACTCATACGCTGCACTTTCCCGCCCAGGCAAGCTCTGAGCCATAATAATAATAATACTAGTAATAATATGAATAATAATAATAATATGGCTCTCAAAGTGCTGTCTAAAGTAAACAATTGCAGTGACACAGAATGATAAATAAGCATTGATTACATGTACATGGTGACTTTATTGAGCTACGTATTGGCGGCCACATCCGCAGTAAGCGCTTCCATTCCGTAAACACGTTCAGAGAAACTGAGTGCCATAGTCCAAGATTATTCAATTATTGCCACAGAAGTACAAGAAACGATCATGAGTCACAGGAAATGACATCAGAGAGGGTGACATACCTGATAGCAGCATGGGGTCTTTATCCAGCACCTTTTTGACGTGGTCGGACTCCCCCGTCAGAGAGCTCTCGTCGATCTTCAGATCGTTGCCTTGAATCAGCACGCCGTCAGCGGGCAGCAGGTCACCTGACATCAAACCAAACAATTTGGCAGTTCAAATTTAAATTGTTTATGTTCTAGGCTGCCCGTAAACAGTGTATGCTGCCTCGCTCAGTACGCACGTACGTACGTGCCAGGCGCTACAGCAAAAGGAGACGAGAGTGACGTACATAATTAAAGATACATGAGTTCTTTTTCCACCAGTCGTACTAACATGTTGAGTTAGTCTTCCTCTACTGTACACACTGCAATTGATCTCCTTGGATTTTTCCTTTGCTTAATCTGCCATTACTTTTAATCTGTTTAGCTGTTTGTTGCCTCCTGACACAGACAAGAAAAAAGCTAACGTGAAATATTGTTAATTACCTGAAATTGTAGCTGCAGCACTAATCTGTATACTCTACTGCACACTAAAATCTGTATACTCTACTGCACACTAAAATCTGTATACTCTACTGCACGCTGAAATCTGTATACTCTACTGCACACTGAAATCTCTATACTCTACTGCACGCTGAAATCTCTATACTCTACTGCACACTGAAATCTCTATACTCTACTGCACACTGAAATCTCTATACTCTACTGCACGCTGAAATCTCTATACTCTACTGCACACTGAAATCTCTATACTCTACTGCACACTGAAATCTCTATACTCTACTGCACACTGAAATCTCTATACTCTACTGCACACTGAAATCTCTATACTCTACTGCACACTGAAATCTCTATACTCTACTGCACACTGAAATCTCTATACTCTACTGCACACTGATATCTCTATACTCTACTGCACACTGAAATCTCTATACTCTACTGCACACTGAAATCTCTATACTCTACTGCACACTGAAATCTCTATACTCTACTGCACGAGCAGACTCTGCCAATTAACGACCAGCTATGAAAAAAGTCCAATGAATGATTGAAGAGTTGTCTTCATCTAAATTTATGCGGCTTCTAAAAATTTGATCAATTTCACTAAACGATCAATGAAGCCACTTAGATCAAGGATCTCTTACTGCAGTCCTGGAAGCCCGCAGTGCTTACAGGTTTCTATGGTTTCCTTTCACTCAGCAGCCAATTAAAGCCTTGGAAAGAAGGTGTGAGGACTTTTAACCAATCAGTGACCTGAAGTACTCACAAGTGCTGAAACACAACAAAAACTAGCAGACACCACGGCCCTCTAGAACTGCCCATAGATTTCTTGATCATGAAGCAATAACATTCCATGAAAGGACAATACCATCAGACTCTGGAATAACATTCCCAATATGGGCCCAGACAGCTCAGCCAGGTATATGATGACACTGGATACCTCTGAATCGTTGGTTTGGACGAAAGGAGTCATTTTTCTGGGCGCACAACGTCACACGACGCCATCTGAAATGCTCTTCCATCCCATTCTATCCCTACTTGGACCCCAGTACCCCAAACTAGACTGCCCTGCGGTATGTTTGTCTTGGTGACTTTTTCTTGTTGTTCATTCAGCAATAAACCTAAAAATGTGCATCAAACAATGCGTACAGGCAAATACATCCAACCAAGGTCTAAAAATATATATATTTTAAAAACTACCGAGAGTAATGGAGATACCCAGACGCCACTACAATGTGGAAGAAGAGTGAATCGCCAAGAGAGGCCGTACCGTATTTTATCTGTGCAATGTCTCCGACAACGATGTCTGCCACAGGGATCTGGATGACCTGGCCTCCTCTGACCACGGTGAACTTCTGCTCCTGCTCGATTCGGCTCTGGAGACCACGGAACTGCTTCTCTTTGCTCCAGTCGTTGAAGGCGGTCACCAGCACCACGCAAACGACAGACAGGAGGATGGCCACGCCCTCGATCCAGCCGGCCTCCGACTCCCCCTCATCCTCCACGCCTCCAGCCGCCTTTCCACAGTCTGAACCACACAGCAACCACCCGTCAGCACAGGCTATGACTGTTTGCCTCACTCACACCTAACACAGTCAGCACAGGCGTCTATGGCTGTGTGCCTCACTCACACCTAACACAGTCTGCACAGGCTCCTACACCTGTGTCTATCACGTATACTTGACACCATCAGCACAGCCTACTATGACTGTGATCATATACAGAGTACAGTCAGCACAGCCTTCTATGGCTGTGTGCATCACTCACACCTAACAGTCAGCACAAGCATCTATGGCTGTGTGCCTCACTCACACCTAACAGTCAGCACAGGCTCCTATGGCTGTGTGCCTCACTCACACCTAACACAGTCAGCACAGGCTCCTATGGCTGTGTGCCTCACTCATACCTAACACAGTCAGCACAGGATCCTATGGCTGTGTGCATCACTCCCACCCAACACAGTCAGCACAGGCTCATAGGGCTGTGTACCTAGCCCACTACTCACCCAGTCTGCACAGGCTCCTACACCTGTGTCTATCACGTATACTTGACACCATCAGCACAGCCTACTATGACTGTGATCATATACAGAGTACAGTCAGCACAGCTCTCTATAGCAGTGTGTCTCACTCATGTCTGACACAGTCACAGCACAGGCTTCTATAACTGTATACATATACCCAACATTCAGCACAGGTTCATATATCATCTCAGAAAAACATGAAGTCTGCACAGCCTCCTATTACCATGCTCACAAGCCTGACACAGTCAGCACAGATTCCAGTAGCTTTGTGGACACACCTTACGCTGATGTCTTCTACATGCGTCCAACAACTATGTTCGTACACAGCACGGTCAAGAGAGGCCCACTTGAGCCATCACTACAAATGTGCACAGTCACCTCCCTCTTTCCTACCCAAAGTGCACCTGTGCTGCTTTCAGATTACCCAACCCCCCTTACAAGTTTAATATGAGTCCCAGGTCTGCCAGCAATGTTTAAGCCGTGAAATATGAAATAAAACGGCATTACTCACGATCTCGCTCAGCATCTGGAGGTCTGTAAAAAGAGAGGCCTAATGACACTATGGCGGCCACTTCTAGAATGATCAGCGTCACGTCCTGCAACGCTTCCCACACTAACTGAAGAAATGTTTTTGCCTTTTTCGGAGGTATAAAGTTCTGTCCAAACACTTCTATTCTTTTACTGATGTCAGCAGGGTTCCCACTCAAACCTAAAAGAGAGAGACATTAGCATTAGCATTAGCATTCATGTGATCCTGCAATTCATGTTCACAGCTAAAGAGTGAGCGACTGTCACTCAAACTGCAATCCTGACTTTTAAAAAATAAAATAAAATAAAAATCTCAATCTGTACTGTGGAAAAAAACTAGATTGGCAATCAGATGCAGGAAATACAATTCATGCCAATTTCTATTTTGTCCTTACATTGAAAAAAACCCAGAAAAGCTCAAATACTTCAACAGAGTAAGACCAAAACATCAAGTAATATTTAAGTCAATATGAATTAAATTTGCACCCTGTTTGAAGTGAAGTGACAGGCATTTACTCACGCCTGGCTGTATGACAGCATTATCAATAACAGGGTCAGATATAGCCTTTACTCACGCATGGCTGTATGACAGCATTATCAATAACAGGGTCAGACATAGAGCATTTACTCACGCATGGCTGTATGACAGCATTATCAATAACAGGGTCAGACATAGAGCATTTACTCACGCATGGCTGTATGACAGCATTATCAATAACTGGGTCAGACATAGCATTTACTCACGCATGGCTGTATGACAGCATTATCAATAACAGGGTCAGACATAGAGCATTTACTCACGCATGGCTGTATGACAGCATTATCAATAACAGGGTCAAACATAGCATTTACTCACGCATGGCTGTATGACAGTATTATCAATAACAGGGTCAAACATAGCATTTACTCACGCATGGCTGTATGACAGCATTATCAATAACAGGGTCAGACATAGCATTTACTCACGCATGGCTGTATGACAGCATTATCAATAACAGGGTCAGACATAGCATTTACTCACGCATGGCTGTATGACAGCATTATCAATAACAGGGTCAGACATAGCATTTACTCACGCATGGCTGTATGACAGCATTATCAATAACAGGGTCAGACATAGCATTTACTCACACATGGCTGTATGACAGCATTATCAATAACAGGGTCAGACATAGAGCATTTACTCACGCATGGCTGTATGACAGCATTATCAATAACAGGGTCAGACATAGCATTTACTCACGCATGGCTGTATGACAGCATTATCAATAACGGGGTCAGACATAGAGCATTTACTCACGCATGGCTGTATGACAGCATTATCAATAACGGGGTCAGACATAGAGCATTTACTCACGCATGGCTGTATGACAGCATTATCAATAACAGGGTCAGACATAGAGCATTTACTCACACATGGCTGTATGACAGCATTATCAATAACAGGGTCAGACATATCATTTACTCACGCATGGCTGTATGACAGCATTATCAATAACAGGGTCAGACATAGCATTTACTCACGCATGGCTGTATGACAGCATTATCAATAACAGGGTCAGACACAGAGCATTTACTCACGCATGGCTGTATGACAGCATTATCAATAACAGGGTCAGACATAGCATTTACTCACGCATGGCTGTATGACAGCATTATCAATAACGGGGTCAGACATAGAGCATTTACTCACGCATGGCTGTATGACAGCATTATCAATAACAGGGTCAGACATAGCATTTACTCACGCATGGCTGTATGACAGCATTATCAATAACAGGGTCAGACATAGAGCATTTACTCACGCATGGCTGTATGACAGCATTATCAATAACAGGGTCAAACATAGCATTTACTCACACATGGCTGTATGACAGCATTATCAATAACAGGGTCAGACATAGCATTTACTCACGCATGGCTGTATGACAGCATTATCAATAACAGGGTCAGACATAGAGCATTTACTCACGCATGGCTGTATGACAGCATTATCAATAACAGGGTCAGACATAGCATTTACTCACGCCTGGCTGTATGACAGCATTATCAATAACAGGGTCAGACATAGCATTTACTCACGCATGGCTGTATGACAGCATTATCAATAACGGGGTCAAACATAGCATTTACTCACGCATGGCTGTATGACAGCATTATCAATAACGGGGTCAGACATAGAGCATTTACTCACGCATGGCTGTATGACAGCATTATCAATAACGGGGTCAGACATAGAGCATTTACTCACGCATGGCTGTATGACAGCATTATCAATAACAGGGTCAGACATATCATTTACTCACGCATGGCTGTATGACAGCATTATCAATAACAGGGTCAGACATAGCATTTACTCACGCATGGCTGTATGACAGCATTATCAATAACAGGGTCAGACATAGCCTTTACTCACGCATGGCTGTATGACAGCATTATCAATAACAGGGTCAGACATAGCATTTACTCACGCATGGCTGTATGACAGCATTATCAATAACAGGGTCAGACATAGAGCATTTACTCACGCATGGCTGTATGACAGCATTATCAATAACAGGGTCAGACATAGAGCATTTCCTCACGCATGGCTGTATGACAGCATTATCAATAACAGGGTCAGACATAGAGCATTTACTCACACATGGCTGTATGACAGCATTATCAATAACAGGGTCAGACAGCATTTCCTCACGCATGGCTGTATGACAGCATTATCAATAACAGGGTCAGACAGCATTTCCTCACGCATGGCTGTATGACAGCATTATCAATAACAGGGTCAGACATAGAGCATTTACTCACGCATGGCTGTATGACAGCATTATCAATAACAGGGTCAGACATAGCCTTTACTCACGCATGGCTGTATGACAGCATTATCAATAACAGGGTCAGATATAGCCTTTACTCACACATGGCTGTATGACAGCATTATCAATAACAGGGTCAGACATAGAGCATTTACTCACACATGGCTGTATGACAGCATTATCAATAACAGGGTCAGACATAGAGCATTTACTCACACATGGCTGTATGACAGCATTATCAATAACAGGGTCAGACATAGAGCATTTCCTCACGCATGGCTGTATGACAGCATTATCAATAACAGGGTCAGACATAGAGCATTTACTCACGCATGGCTGTATGACAGCATTATCAATAACAGGGTCAGACATAGAGCATTTACTCACGCATGGCTGTATGACAGCATTATCAATAACAGGGTCAGACATAGAGCATTTACTCACACATGGCTGTATGACAGCATTATCAATAACAGGGTCAGACATAGAGCATTTACTCACGCATGGCTGTATGACAGCATTATCAATAACAGGGTCAGATATAGCCTTTACTCACGCATGGCTGTATGACAGCATTATCAATAACAGGGTCAGACAGCATTTCCTCACGCATGGCTGTATGACAGCATTATCAATAACAGGGTCAGACATAGAGCATTTACTCACGCATGGCTGTATGACAGCATTATCAATAACAGGGTCAGATATAGAGCATTTCCTCACGCATGGCTGTATGACAGCATTATCAATAACAGGGTCAGATATAGCCTTTACTCACGCATGGCTGTATGACAGCATTATCAATAACAGGGTCAGACATAGCATTTTACATACAGAGCCTGTATGGGATGTTTTTTCTAATTTAGTTAGAGGCTGTCCCACGTCAAAACAGAACAAAGCAAAACAAAATAAGGTTTTCTTTGTTGATCCTTGCTACTGGTTGACAATTTAAATATAACCGACACTGCCTGGCCAGTGGTTAGGGTGCGGAGCGTACAGAGCGGTGCGTTTGCGTACGGAGCGGTGCGTTTGCGTACGGAGCGGTGCGTTTGCGTACGGAGCGGTGCGTTTGCGTACGGAGCGGTGCGTTTGCGTACGGAGCGGTGCGTTTGCGTACGGAGCGGTGCGTTTGCGTACGGAGCGGTGCGTTTGCGTACGGAGCGGTGCGTTTGCGTACGGAGCGGTGCGTTTGCGTACGGAGCGGTGCGTTTGCGTACGGAGCGGTGCGTTTGCGTACGGAGCGGTGCGTTTGCGTACGGAGCGGTGCGTTTGCGTACGGAGCGGTGCGTTTGCGTACGGAGCGGTGCGTTTGCGTACGGAGCGGTGCGTTTGCGTGCGGTGCGTTTGCGTATGGAGCGGTGTCTGAGAGCCTGGCATCGCACATACAGTATCTCAGCAGTACCAGGCCGGCACAGGCGTTGCCAGGAGCTGGTGGTGAGGGCACAGGTGCAGGCGCAGGGGGAAGCGCAGAAACACGGCACAGCCTGGCAAGAACAAGGCCCCTGAGGTGAATAACACACGCACACACACACACGCACACACGCACACACGCACGCACGCGCACACCCACACCTGAATTATTTATTTAGGTCCACAGTGAAAGATACTAATATTTGGGAGGAGGTGTACATCCTGTGATGTTCAGTATTTTGGGGAAAGGCAGGTTGGGGGGGGGCTGTCTCTCTCCTCATTGTGATGACGATATGACGCTGGCCTTTGAAGCCTGGGCCAGTTAATCCGGCTCCGCTTTGATTTTCTGCAGATCTAACGGACGCGCTGACGGCAAAAATAAAACAGTTAATTTTTCAAACAGCTTTTCTATTAGAAAAACTTAACAGACTCACAATAATAAAAATAAATCCCATGAAAGGGAATAAAAGTTCAGCAAAATGTATTCATACAATTTTACCAACCTTAAAGAGTTACCACAGACCTATCATTGCACTGCAGGCTGTTCGCTAATAACTTGCTTATCCTCATATGATCCTCTCGCTATAAAGCACTCATTTCTTCTAGCAAACATCCGAGGGAAACTGTCCTCGCACCCAGATAAACTGCCTTTCTGCTCTGAGGGGAAAAATATGCTTTTCATATTCACCCGAGCGGCGATGTTCCAAAAACTCATCTGGACCACCTTCCTTCTGCACCAGTTTTATTTTGGGTCACCAGGAGTTATAGAGCACTCACTGTGAGCTAAAACAGTCACTGCGAGTTATTTACATGTTAGAGTGAGTTAGAGCGGCTATAGTGACTTTCAGAGTGAGTTAGAGTGACTGTGGTGAGTTACAGAGTGAGTCAGATCTGCCGATGTGAGTTACAGAGTGAGTCAGATCTGCCGATGTGAGTTACAGAGTGAGTCAGATCTGCCGATGTGAGTTACAGAGTGAGTCAGATCTGCCGATGTGAGTTACAGAGTGAGTCAGATCTGCCGATGTGAGTTACAGAGTGAGTCAGATCTGCCGATGTGAGTTACAGTGAGTCAGATCTGCCGATGTGAGTTACAGAGTGAGTCAGATCTGCCGATGTGAGTTACAGAGTGAGTCAGATCTGCCGATGTGAGTTACAGAGTGAGTCAGATCTGCCGATGTGAGTTACAGAGTGGTCTGTGCAAGTTATGGATTGAACATAAAGTCCAGTCTCCACCTGGCTCATTTGTGTGGGCATCAGGGTGAACACAAAGAACAGTGCCTATGTGTGTAAATGATGCTCTAGTTTAAGTTATCACAACTGCTCATGCAGCGGTCATAGTTTTGTGCAGGTAACGCAATAAGGTACCTAGTAGATACCATATTTAACCAAATAGCAGTCAATACAAGCACATGCACGCTTAGGACAGTAAATACCCAACCATCTGAAAGCACAGATCTGTACAGACCGCTCAGTGTTACATCAGAAAGCACAGATCTGTACAGACCGCTCAGTGTTACATCAGAAAGCACAGATCTGTACAGACCGCTCAGTGTTACATCAGAAAGCACAGATCTGTACAGACCGCTCAGTGTTACATCAGAAAGCACAGATCTGTACAGACCGCTCAGTGTTACATCAGAAAGCACAGATCTGTATAGACTGCTGTGTTACATCAGAAAGCACAGATCTGTACAGACCGCTCAGTGTTACATCAGAAAGCACAGATCTGTACAGACCGCTCAGTGTTACATCAGAAAGCACAGATCTGTATAGACTGCTGTGTTACATCAGAAAGCACAGATCTGTACAGACCGTTCAGTGTTACATCAGAAAGCACAGATCTGTAGACCGCTCAGTGTTACATCAGAAAGCACAGATCTGTACAGCCCGCTCAGTGTTACATCAGAAAGCACAGATCTGTACAGACCGCTCAGTGTTACATCAGAAAGCACAGATCTGTATAGACTGCTGTGTTACATCTGAAAGCACAGATCTGTACAGACTGCTCAGTGTTACATCAGAAAGCACAGATCTGTACAGACTGCTGTGTTACATCAGAAAGCACAGATCTATACAGACCGCTCAGTGTTACATCAGAAAGCACAGATCTGTACAGACCGCTCAGTGTTACATCAGAAAGCATAGATCTGTACAGACCGCTCAGTGTTACATCAGAAAGCACAGATCTATACAGACCGCTCAGTGTTACATCAGAAAGCACAGATCTATACAGACCGCTCAGTGTTACATCAGAAAGTACAGATCTGTACAGACTGCTGTGTTACATCAGAAAGCACAGATCTGTACAGACCGCTCAGTGTTACATCAGAAAGCACAGATCTGTACAGACCGCTCAGTGTTACATCAGAAAGTACAGATCTGTACAGACTGCTGTGTTACATCAGAAATCACAGATCTGTACAGACCGCTCAGTGTTACATCAGAAAGCACAGATCTGTACAGACCGCTCAGTGTTACATCAGAAAGCACAGATCTGTACAGACCGCTCAGTGTTACATCAGAAAGCACAGATCTGTATAGACTGCTGTGTTACATCTGAAAGCACAGATCTGTACAGACTGCTCAGTGTTACATCAGAAAGCACAGATCTGTACAGACCGCTCAGTGTTACATCAGAAAGCACAGATCTGTATAGACTGCTGTGTTACATCTGAAAGCACAGATCTGTACAGACTGCTCAGTGTTACATCAGAAAGCACAGATCTGTACAGACCGCTCAGTGTTACATCAGAAAGCACAGATCTATACAGACCGCTCAGTGTTACATCAGAAAGCACAGATCTGTACAGACCGCTCAGTGTTACATCAGAAAGCACAGATCTATACAGACCGCTCAGTGTTACATCAGAAAGCACAGATCTATACAGACCGCTCAGTGTTACATCAGAAAGTACAGATCTGTACAGACTGCTGTGTTACATCAGAAAGCACAGATCTGTACAGACCGCTCAGTGTTACATCAGAAAGTACAGATCTGTACAGACTGCTGTGTTACATCAGAAATCACAGATCTGTACAGACCGCTCAGTGTTACATCAGAAAGCACAGATCTGTACAGACCGCTCAGTGTTACATCTGAAAGCACAGATCTGTACAGACCGCTCAGTGTTACATCAGAAAGCACAGATCTGTACAGACCGCTCAGTGTTACATCTGAAAGCACAGATCTGTACAGACCGCTCAGTGTTACCTTATCAGAAGGTGTCTGTTTGAAAGGTTTTTCTCCTTTTTTCTCCGTAAGCATTCGGCTCAATTATAATTACTGAGAGAATAAAAATGTCCAAATACCCAGAGGCATAGAAGAGTTAATTGAGCATATGATGGTCAATCAAAATAATAATGCTGCCACACGATTTCCATTTCAGAGCAAGAACCCGGCTGGCTGTAGCCAACAGAAAACCACCTAATGACCACCCTGAAGCTAAGGTTTCTGGGAGTTCTATGAACATACATTAACGTATTTTTCCTGTTTCTGTAGCAGCTGACAAGGCTATAATAGAATTTTATAAATGGTTTTACACAGTGTAGAGACAGGAAGAATGGGGAGCGAGAGAGAGGGAGAGACGAGCGACGAAGGTCACACAGTTGGACTCGAACCACCGACATCACGGCTCGCAATGAGCATGTGGATCGTATAGCGCTCTACAGGCTACGCCACCGAGACGCCCTGGAATACATTTCTACCATCTAATGGAATCTGCACGCTGGCCACCTCTGTTTCATCACTTCCTTTTCAATTCAGAAAAATTCAGGAAATGGAATTCAAATTCAGGAAATCCATTTGAAAATCGTGATTGAGCATTATCATTGAGCATCTTTCATTGCACTAATTTAATTAAAATTTCCAGAATAAAATGGAAAGTGTTAAAATGGAAAACAGTGCAATATACTGTTCTTGCACGTGCTGCCTCTGTTGGAGCTACACTTTCCTATAAGGGAATTACTGCACGTTGATCCCGGGTCTTTGCACTCGGGCCTGCGCGCTAAGCCACTCGGGATAAGAGGGTCCGCTAAACGCCAGTAATGCAGGGTGTGAAATTAACTTCACCCACTGGCCAGAGTGGCTTGTGGATTCTAAACATTTTACCAGCCACAATACCTTTTACAATATAACACAACCTGGTTGGTTACCTGCCAAAGTGGCTGTTAGAGTAGAAGATCTTAACCAGCCACAATCAAAATTTTGTTTAATTTAATTTCGCACCCTAGTAATGTATAGTAAAATACATGAAGAAATACATTATCAAAATACTGCAATATAGTAGCAAATATACACACTTGTTTCACAAAGTGAAATTACTTTTTATTTTTTATATACTGTTGTTAATTATATTTAACATTATATAAAGTCCCACATGATTGCAGCATATTCCATCTCTGTGAGGACGTACTGAAGGTACTGACTACAATGAAAGATCTCCTCAGCCTCATCGAGGGAGAGCCAGGGTTCGACACGGTTTGGCAAAGCGCCGCATGGTTCCACTGGTGGAAAAGGGGGAATAAGACACTGGGGCTTAACAAAGGATTTGGCAGAATTGAGAAACAGCCTAATTACTTTTCAATTAGAAATCCCTTTCAATTTCCAAAGCCCCTGTAATCTTGAATGACTGCTTTGCACCTCATGCCAGAATTGAATTAGCTCATTTAAATGTGTCAGAAGCGTAAAAAAGACTGCCAGGGCTATGAACCTCGTGAAGCAAGGCAGCCCTACAGTAGCTTATCTCAGCTAACTTCAGATTTACCCTGAGCACAGAAAGCCCTTACACTGGAGACTAACTTCAGATTTACCCTGAGCACACAAAGCCCTTACACTGGAGACTAACTTCAGATTCACCCTGAGCACACAAAGCCCTTACACCGGAGACTAACTTCAGATTCAAGGTTTTAAATCTCCACTCCCCAAGAGAAGGTTGTGCTGACCGGTGCCCGTCACTCAGTGCAAACGCACCAATGGCAGGACATGACGCTTGAGCTGGCCACGCCCACATTTCCTCTGTCTTAGGAGAGTCCCAAAGAACGGCTCCTGAGCCCCAGAACACACATCACATTAAGGGCCTGATTTACTAAGACCTTTAGCATGTGCAAAACCAATAACATGACCAGTGATTGGTCATGGTATTTCATTTGCACCAATCATAGGTATTGTTATTAGATTTACAGGTGCAAAAAGGTTTTGCACATGAAAAAGGTCTTAGTAAATCAGGCCCTTGGTGTATTTAACATCTTATTGCTCTTATCAGAGTGACGTACACAGATCCAGCATTTGTTGGATACAACCCATTTAATACAGCTGGATATTTTATAGAGCAAATTCAGAATAAATACATCTCTGAAAGACCCCTTCTGGGAATCAAACCAGCAACCTTTGAGTTACAAGCCAAGTTCTCTAACCGCTACACTACGCTGCCACCCTCTGATCACCTCATTTCATCATCGCTATCTCCGCGAGGTTCAGGGTTGACAGGTGAGCAAAAAGTGAAAGCTCAGGGCTAAATATGAAGTGCTATTTGCATATTCACTTTGTTAATCCTGGAGCAAAGCAAAGTTTGGAACGGAATCCAAAATATGTAAATATTTAACAGTCTCCACCTGAGAAACAGCTTAAGTGGCCTGCGCAGGTACAGACCACGCTCACGGCTGAAGACCAGGACACTGTCGAGAAAACGTTCATATATAATTCTGTCATGAAACCGTCTCACAGTATGACCAGAGCACATAACCAACGCAAATGTTCAAAACGGAACATCCAAAGTCATTCAGCAGTGCAGCCTTCTCCCATTTTAAATCATACTCAGCCATAAACCCTCCTGCTGATGCACCAAGCCGACACGGATCATAATACAAGTCTTATTAAACGTGTATGAAGTTACAGGGTGCTCCACGGGAATGCGGGGTCCCTGTAGTGTGCATGCTCACTCTTTCCCACAGACAAAAAAACAGGCTATTACTGTAGTTCTGTCCTGCATTTAAAAGAACAAATTAATACATAAGATAAAAAGTATCAGGAACATTATGATGCAATAGTCATATAATAAAGTATTATTTGATGTTTTTATGTATTAAACAATGGTTAGTACTCTGCAGAACATAAAGTGTGAATGTTTTTGCTGGTATTTTGCTGGCAGGCAAATAACCAACATTTTTCCTCCATGTGTTTCACTGTTTCACAAAAACCTTTTACTGATCTACTGAAGTGCCGCTATAAGCTACTGTACATTTCTTCAGATTAGCATGCATCAGGTTGAGGATCGAGAAACAATTAATCATTTTCCAAAGAACTTAAAAGTGCAAATTTAGTTCCAGAAAACGACCTTAGAGTGAGGTGGGGAGCTGAGAGCAGTGCTCACTCCAGCACTCCCTGCAGGAGGCTATCCGGGCTGACATGCACCAGGTGATCAAAATCAGCAGGTAAGCATCCCGGAAGTCTACTGTCACAGTATCTGGCACAAATGGTATCGCATAATGGCAGCAAATGTAACATTTTCATAAATCCACCAAAGGCGCGTATTAGTTGGAATCCCATGCGTGCTTATATTTGCTCTCTGTCTGAAAGGCAGGATCCAGAACACAGTGAACTGGCATTGGATTGGTTTGGTTACCAGCCAATCATAATAGCAACCAACAGCAACAAGCCAGATGTGTGTGTGTGTGTGTGTGTGTGTGTGTGTGTGTGTGAGAATAAAGTAAGAGAAATTACACTTGCCTGAGCTATGGGGTCACAAGGCCATTCAGTGCATCATTGGCTCAGCTAGACATATGGCACATTACAGGCTAACATCTGCTCTCTCTATTAGCATTCAGACAGCTTACTTCCCCTTAGGCTAAAATGACACATTAGTTCTAGTTTGCATAGCATAGGCTAATTCATTCTGCAGCAGCGTTGCATTGGGTCTACTGTGAGGACGGCTGCAAACGGTGGATAGAGACGGCTTCCCAAAACCCACCACGTCCAGGCCAAATCATCACGCTCACACGCTCACTAGAGACGGCTTCCCAAAACCCACCACGTCCAGGCCAAATCATCACGCTCACACGCTCACTAGAGACGGCTTCCCAAAACCCACCACGTCCAGGCCAAATCATCACGCTCACACGTTCACTAGAGACGGCTTCCCAAAACCCACCACGTCCAGGCCAAATCATCACGCTCACACGTTCACTAGAGACGGCTTCCCAAAACCCACCACGTCCAGGCCAAATCATCACGCTCACACGTTCACTAGAGACGGCTTCCCAAAACCCACCACATCCAGGCCAAATCATCACTCTCACACGCTCACTAGAGACGGCTTCCCAAAACCCACCACGTCCAGGCCAAATCATCACGCTCACAAGCTCACTAGAGACGACTTCCCAAAACCCACCACGTCCAGGCCAAATCATCACGCTCACACGCTCACTAGAGACGGCTTCCCAAAACCCACCACGTCCAGGCCAAATCATAACGCTCACACGCTCACTAGAGACGGCTTCCCAAAACCCACCACGTCCAGGCCAAATCATCACGCTCACACGCTCACTAGAGACGGCTTCCCAAAACCCACCACGTCCAGGCCAAATCATCACGCTCACACGCTCACTAGAGACGGCTTCCCAAAACCCACCACGTCCAGGCCAAATCATCACGCTCACACGCTCACTAGAGACGGCTTCCCAAAACCCACCACATCCAGGCCAAATCATCACTCTCACACGCTCACTAGAGACGGCTTCCCAAAACCCACCACGTCCAGGCCAAATCATCACGCTCACACGTTCACTAGAGACGGCTTCCCAAAACCCACCACGTCCAGGCCAAATCATCACGCTCACACGTTCACTAGAGACGGCTTCCCAAAACCCACCACGTCCAGGCCAAATCATCACGCTCACACGTTCACTAGAGACGGCTTCCCAAAACCCACCACGTCCAGGCCAAATCATCACGCTCACACGCTCACTAGAGACGGCTTCCCAAAACCCACCACGTCCAGGCCAAATCATCACGCTCACAAGCTCACTAGAGACGGCTTCCCAAAACCCACCACGTCCAGGCCAAATCATCACGCTCACACGCTCACTAGAGACGGCTTCCCAAAACCCACCACATCCAGGCCAAATCATCACTCTCACACGCTCACTAGAGACGGCTTCCCAAAACCCACCACATCCAGGCCAAATCATCACTCTCACACGCTCACTAGAGACGGCTTCCCAAAACCCACCACGTCCAGGCCAAATCATCACGCTCACACGCTCACTCAAACCAAACTGTACTTCTTTGTGTCAACAGGATGGATACCTCCTGGACAAAAGCCAGTTAAGGCACTGCAGGATTACAGAGCAGCACTGCAGGATTACAGAGCAGCACTGCAGGATTACAGAGCAGCACTGCAGGATTACAGAGCAGCACTGCAGGATTACAGAGCAGCACTGCAGGATTACAGAGCAGCACTGCAGGATTACAGAGCAGCACTGCAGGATTACAGAGCAGCGCTGCAGGATTACAGAGCAGCGCTGCAGGATTACAGAGCAGCACTGCAGGATTACAGAGCAGCACTGCAGGATTACAGAGCAGCACTGCAGGATTACAGAGCAGTGAAGGTGCTGCAGGATTACAGAGCAGCACTGCAGGATTACAGAGCAGCGCTGCAGGATTACAGAGCAGCACTGCAGGATTACAGAGCAGCACTGCAGGATTACAGAGCAGTTAAGGCACTGCAGGTTTACAGAGCAGCACTGCAGGATTACAGAGCAGCACTGCAGGATTACAGAGCAGCACTGCAGGATTACAGAGCAGCACTGCTGCAGGATTACAGAGCAGCACTGCTGCAGGATTACAGAGCAGCACTGCAGGATTACAGAGCAGCACTGCTGCAGGATTACAGAGCAGTGAAGGTGCTGCAGGATTACAGAGCAGCACTGCAGGATTACAGAGCAGTGAAGGTGCTGCAGGATTACAGAGCAGCACTGCAGGATTACAGAGCAGTGAAGGTGCTGCAGGATTACAGAGCAGCACTGCAGGATTACAGAGCAGCACTGCAGGATTACAGAGCAGTGAAGGTGCTGCAGGATTACAGAGCAGCACTGCAGGTTTACAGAGCAGCACTGCAGGATTACAGAGCAGCACTGCAGGATTACAGAGCAGCACTGCAGGATTACAGAGCAGTGTGGCGAATGGACCATAAACTGTAAAATTGAACATTTTTTAAATAACAGGAGGTTGTGATGGATACAGAACACAGGCTGCAAAAATAAATAATTTTAAATACCATTATGGAAATGCAATATAATACAGTGCAGTGTATTGTAAATATGTGAATTTATACTGGAAAATATAATGACATTATAACGTATATCTAACAGCAGCGCAATACATTACAATAAATATATGTGAAGCGGCGATTTGTATATTTGTAAATATTGTGAAATGTTGATATGTATATATATTAGGCTAAATCTAGTTTAATATATTTTTTTAATATATTCCATTTCCCGTGAAAGGTGTACGGAATGAGCTGTGGTGTAGTTTGCAGCACGCGAGCATTCCTACATTACCAGGAGCTGCGGTGGAAACGGTGCCGTTTTAATCTGGGATCAAGCTGGAAAAATCTCCTCCCCCCCAAGAGTTCAGTGAAGGTCATGCCGGCGATTAAAGAAAACGGGGCCCCGCCCTCCCTGCCTCACACACATTCTGATTGGACAGTTCTGCCACAGAGGGCCTGTTAGCCCCGCCCCCACAGTGCGCATAGTCAGGCAGGGATATGCAACAGTGTGGCTTCCTCCTCCACCCCCCCCCTTCATGCCACCCCACCAGAAACCCCCCCCACACCGGCCCACACAATGCCCCACGTCTGCCTGGGGACCGGCCAGTTATACTAAATCACTGCCAGGAGCCTGTCGCCCATCTGTTCCCACGCAGCCTGGTCCAGCTGCCGCGTCTGAGGGTGGCCAGCGTACCCGAGCCGGGCCCGACCCACAATGCCGCTGGGCCTCGGCCCACGTGAGCCCCTCTGGGGGGTGCGGAGCGTAATGGCCCCCACCCCCACTACTCCCCTGTTCTAACGGGCCCAGATGGCGGAAAAGACATTTACCTCATACTTCAGCTTGGCGTGTTAATGTGCATTTCACAGGACGGCCTGTAGGTGATTTGCGGCCTATATTTTAAAAAAAAAGATTTTTAACGCCTCTCTCTGATGGTATAAGACAGCAGCATATTCTTCTACACGCCCCAATATCCCTCACAGTCCGGTACTGCGTACGATCGTCGGCTCAAATGAAAAACATCCAGATTAAGATGAAAATATTTGACGTATGGATGTTTTGGGCAGATGGAGTCACTGGACCAGTGGAACCCAGCAGCAGGTCCCCTGTGTGTCTGTCCTCACAGCTGGACCTCAATCACACTCCCAGCAGGTACTCTACGGTCCTACACTCCATCTGTCCTAAACCGCCTCAGAAACTACAGCAGCTTCAGCTTCAGCTTCAGCTTCAGTAGCACACACACACACACACACACACACACACACACACACACACACACACACACACACACACACACCCCCGCGCGCGCACACACACACACCCACACACACACACACACACACACACCCCCCCCCTCCCACACACACCCCCGCGCGCACACATCCCCCCACGCGCGCACACACACACACACACACACACACACACACACACACACACACCTTTACTGAACTTAATTAAGAAGATGAAACAAATGTAAATGTTTCAACAACAGTGCACAATGTTCCTTTACTGCAGGGGGTCCCTGGCCACACTTCATATGCAACGACTATAGATTTGGGAATATATTTTAAAATATAAAACCTTTTTATAAATATAACCCTTTTCATGACGGAGGTCCCCTGGATGCCTTTGAGCCTGCGTGGGGAGGTTTCTGGATCAGAAAAGGTTGAAAACCCCTGGTCTAAATGAATTGAATGTGAATGCAGATTAATGGGATATACTCAGCTCCTGGATCATGGCAATATACAACCTGAGTGGATATGAGGGCCTGAACGATAACCAAGAACCAAGACTAGAGTTTCTATTCTGTTCAGAGACGTTACAATTGTAACAAGATAAGAGCATTTGTTCTTATACTTCGGCGCTTAAGAACAGCCGCTGCACAGAAAACATCGTTAATTTTCTGTTTTCTGTAGATTTCGTCTTTTCGCCACCAAGCAAATAAATTGCAAGCTCTCAATTTCCTCTGATTGGCTGAATTTTGCAGTTGGGACAGACCAGCCAAGCCAATTTAGCGGAAGAAAACACAGTGGAAACCCCAAATGGGAAAATCATTGGATTTGGATTCATAGGCCCTCGTTTATGCTTCTAATTCCGTAGCTCAGGATCTGATGATGGGAAATAGATTCAGTGAGAGGTACGCGCAGAACTAGCCTCGCCAACTTTAAAGGTCAAAACCAGAAAACCCACATCTCTATAAACAGCAGCCCGATTCAGTGGCCCTCGTTCTTTAAAAGCGGGGGAAATTACATGACATGAAATGACAATATTTCAGCAGACATTCTCATCCACAGTAATGTTCTTACACAAGTGCAGCACAATCCACAGGAAATGAGAGTAAAGACCCCTCAGAGCCAGTGCCACTGTGCACACAAAACGCTAAAACAGACTAGACTGTTACATACAGACTAGACTGTTACATACAGACTGCACCGTTACATACAGACTGCACCGTTACATACAGACTGCACCGTTACATACAGACCGCACCGTTACATACAGACCGCACCGTTACATACAGACCGCACTGTTACATGCGATAGAGAACAGACCGCGCTGTTACATACGATAGAGAACAGACCGCGCTGTTACATACGATAGAGAACAGACCGCGCTGTTACATACGATAGAGAACAGACCGCGCTGTTACATACGATAGAGAACAGACCGCGCTGTTACATACGATAGAGAACAGACCGCGCTGTTACATACGATAGAGAACAGACCGCACTGTTACATACGATAGAGAACAGACCGCACTGTTACATACGATAGAGAACAGACCGCGCTGTTACATACGATAGAGAACAGACCGCGCTGTTACATACGATAGAGAACAGACCGCGCTGTTACATACGATAGAGAACAGACCGCACTGTTACATACGATAGAGAACAGACCGCACTGTTACATACGATAGAGAACAGACCGCACTGTTACATACGATAGAGAACAGACCGCGCTGTTACATACGATAGAGAACAGACCGCGCTGTTACATACGATAGAGAACAGACCGCACTGTTACATACGATAGAGAACAGACCGCACTGTTACATACGATAGAGAACAGACCGCGCTGTTACATACGATAGAGAACAGACCGCGCTGTTACATACGATAGAGAACAGACCGCACTGTTACATACGATAGAGAACAGACCGCACTGTTACATACGATAGAATGTGCTGTCAGTGATAGTCACGCAGGCTGTCGGGGGGCGTGGGGGGTTGTGCTTACCGTGGACGGGGGAGGTGTTCAGCCTGGAGCAGAGGCCCTGAGCGTCGCCGTAGGCCTGCTGTACCCTGTGCAGTCCCTCTGCCCCCCTCAGCTCCATGAGAGACCGCAGGTCCTGGAGGGAGATGCGGAAGTCTCCGCCGTGATTGGGCGTCGCCATGGAGTTTTTCACTCCGCTGTACGAGTTCTTGGCCATGTCTTCAGTTTTGAGCAAAAAAATAAATAAAAACTAAAATTTAAAACGTGGGCGAGGTAAAAGCCTGACTGGGGAGGGGGAGGGGGTGGGGGTAGTGGGGTGGGGTAGAAGGGAGGGAGGAAGGGAGGGGGGGGGGAAGTCCTCAGGGCAAAAACCGGGGGTCTCCCATAAACCACTCAGATCCGGGGCAGAGGTACGACCGCGTCCCACGCCAGGTAGTGCGAGCTCGACAAATCAGAAGCCATTTCCTTCGGCAGGGGGGAGGGGCAGGGGGGCGTGTCACGCTTTCACGCCGCCAGGTGAGCCTCACGGCTCCGGAGAACTCAGCAGGTAAAGGTCTGAAAACCAGAAAAAGAAAAACACACACGGCTTAATTTCAGCGCTTCTGATCAACAATTACAGTCATTAATCTCTGCACATATTAGCAATATACGAGACTCAGGATATCCATATTTTGCGAGCACATGGCAAATAAAAGTCTGATGACAGCAGCAGGGTCTTAATGATATTAATGATGACTTTGAGAAAAGACAGTAGTAAGTCATAAAATAGAAATGGGACAGATTTACTGACTTTCTAAACAGCATCGTGCTGAATTTAATTTACAAAGTGCTCACACAGCTTTAGATAGAAACGGTTACAGTGGATGTTTCCTTGCACCAACTCTCACACACATGCACACACGCACACGAACGCACGCACACACACGTACACATGCACCAACACGAACGCACGTGCACGCATGCACGCACACATACACACACACATACGAGACACTTTTGTACATAAACAGTTCAGAGGAAATATCTGCCAGGTCAGTTTAAGTTATGAGGGGTTATAATTAGATTTATGTTACGCAAGGGGGGGAACTGAATTTTAAAACGTGAATGACGCCACCTTCAGGGCAATGGCACCACAAGATGGGCTTTCCAGATGAGCACATCAAACCACCAGTGTTTACGCTACTGCCTTCCAGCATCACCCCACAAAGCTCCCCGACTGTCATCTATGTGCATCAACACAACACCACTGTCATTGTACACGTCTACAAATGCCATACTCTCTATTACAGAAAACAGTCCGACTGCCGTTTTGCTTACAAGGTTACAACCCTTGAATAAATGTATACGCGCAAAAAAAACTAAATAAAGAAGAGTTTTGAAAGTCAAAACAAGACACACTGCAGACAGATGCATACTTCCCGTTTCCTCTTAAGCCGTTGACTGAAACGCGCACACACATAAAAGTTAACTGCCGTTCCCACGGCAACAGCAAGCAGAGGCTGAGAAAGACAGGGGAAGGGTGTATGGAAGGGCGGAGCTACAGAATATAGTGCCTTTTGTTTTTCATTTAAAAAACATACCTCCAATTGAATATCCATTGCTGTTCGGAACAAGTTTGGTTATCGCGGAAAGGGAGTGGGGGAAATCTAAGTGATGTCTCTTTTAAAAAGCACACGGCCTACAGCGCTTGCGGTCGCGAGGGCCTGCTTCACTGGAAGAAAGGGCTCCGCTGAATGATTATCCCAGGAAAGCCTCGCTCGCGCTTAATCTAATTAGGCAATCTGTGGCACCAGAAAGGAGCCATGCTGTTGCTCAGCGCTAAGCCCCTCGCGCAAGGCTAAAGAAAACGAGGGGGTCCGCTGGAAAGCAGAGCAGAGCAGAGCAGCCCCCCCCCCAACCCGCCCCGCCTCCAAAACTACCCCTAGCAGTTGCCCCGTTCACACAGCTCAGTCTGGCTGCGCCGCTGCGGGGTGCACAGCAGTGGTCATTCCGCATAATGAGGATTCCGTTTGATTCATTTCTTGGAATGGACACTATGGAACGTACCATGTTGGTTACACAACAGGGGGAGGGGGGGGGGGGGGTGTCCAAAACAGGGGGTGAAGCCAAAAACACGGAATTGGGCAGCAACAGTCCGAAGAGGTTAAAAACACAGGATGTAACCAATAAAATTCCTATATATTTACATGGGGAAGAGCGTGCAGGTAAACAGAGAGAGGTCACGCTCAGGAGAGAAGTGCTTTGGACCCTCTTTAGGACTGGCCCAAAGTGGTCACACAGCAAAACCTCAATTTCATCAACCACCTGCCGGTAATTCTGAAAACGGTTTCCATTTTCATCAGAACGTCATCTATCCTTAGAGGGTCAAATATGATCTCACACTTATGTAATCCCTTCATTCCAATATGAAATGCAAAATTGTTTTTGGTGATTTTTTTTTCCATTTACACATCAGCGATCAATGCTTCGTTGAAGACATTGTGCATTTTACTCTCTCCATCTGTTTAAAGATTACAGTCCTCCGTGGCTTAATATAGTTTCATTTCTGAGGATTTGCATTTGTACAGTACAATTAAAAACAATCGAGCTGTTCCAAAAACACAGAATAAACAAAATGAATCTGCGTTGAAATAAAAATGAATAAACCATACAGGTCCCAGCCTTTTTTAGTGGTACGCATATGCATTTCCTGCACTGATGGACTGTTGTATTGTATATCTATTAATCCTGACCCAAGTTGCTCATTTGATCCCTCGGTTCTTGGTCTGTCCAATAAGCAGGCAATGAGGGCGGTTCGGTGGGAATCTGGGGCTGCCGTAGTAATCTGCCAATGTGCTCGTCAAAAGCTTAATGTGATGACATCATCGTTTCTGTACGACACACATCTGGAGGTCAATGTGAGGGCATTATGCCCCCACCGTGATAGCGCTACGACTGTGAATGACAGGTCAATACTCCACCCGAACGTCTTTGGTTTACAAGCTAATTTCGTTAAAGTGTACAGCAACATCGGTTTTTTCCCCGTCTCCGCCCACTTCACAATTTAAAAAGACACAAATTTGGCTTGAGCGAGAGAACACGGACGGGAGAGGAGGGAGGAGTAACGGTTAGATCCATTCGGTAACGTGTCACAGGCACGTAGGCGGACCCAGCGAGGGGGGAAATAGTTTTAAATGAGCAGGCTAACGTTCCTTTGCGCGGTTTGAATACCCATCAATCAAGAAGAGGGGAGATGGGGTGTTGACTTGCTTATGTGGAAAAAAGGCTTTACCTTGATGTGATTTATGAAATGGAGACAAGATACTGTGCTTTATAACTCAAAAAGCATGCTTTAGAGTTTATTACCGCTTTAAAAACAGCCAATAACAACTGCCCTTGCACGCTAAAGCAGCAGAAATCCATACAAACTGCTCATTTGAAACATTTAAAAACTAAACCTAAACAAAAAACATTTTGCAAGTTGAGATATTCTGGACAGAAGATGAGACCACAGAAATACAAGACAAACAAAAAGAGGGAGGTTTGAACTCTCAAACCGTTGTCTCTGGAGTCTGAACTCCAGAGACAACGACAAAACCATCGTGCCGCCATTTCACGCCACCCTATCCCCAAGTGCTAGACAATAAGACCACAGAAATGCAAGGGAAACAAAATAGTAAGAACTCTGTGTCCAGAGACAAACACAATACCACTGTGCCACCCTATGCAAGTGCTTTTAAGTGTGTGCAAGGTAGCCACAACGGTGAGCGGTAACGGTAATGCACATAGACTCCAGCTCATTTAATGACTGAGGCTAAAACTGGAGATGATTCTGGACTCAATCCCCAGTCTTCTCCTGCCAACATTGGATGTGGTCTCATCATCTCCTGTCCACTGCATCTTCCCGAAACACGTTGAGATCACTGTGGCGTAATGGTTAGGTCTTTGTTTCTGGAAATGGAGCTTTGCGTTTCAAACCCTGTTCTTTGTCCCGGTATCTTTGGCTTTTCTGTGATCTAGTCTTTTTCTGTCTGCAGTAGCGCCATCAGAAGTCCTCAGAATGTGATGGCATGACTTGCTACTCGGGGTGAATGATGGAAGTGCCAATGTTTTCCAGTTTCAGTTTTCAGAACAGGTCACATGTCACAACAGCAAAAGTCACTGACCTGCTCTCCCAACTCCCAGCTGGCACACGGTGAGAGAAGCTGTTTCAACACAAGCAGCGGCCATATGCTAACACACAGGGCTACGTGCTAACACACAGGGCTACGCGCTAACACACAGGGCTACGCGCTAACACACAGGGCTACGCGCTAACACACAGGGCTACAGGCTAACACACAAGGCTACGCGCTAACACACAGGGCTACGCGCTAACACACAGGGCTACGCGCTAACACACAGGGCTACGCGCTAACACACAGGGCTACGCGCTAACACACAGGGCTATGTGCTAACACACAGGGCTACAGGCTAACACACAAGGCTACGTGCTAACACACAGGGCTACACGCTAACACACATAGCATTATATCCACAGTAGTGGAGAGATCACAGACACACTAGACTATAAGACACAGTGTGACCAAAAAACACATCTCCCACCCCCCTGACACTGACCCCCAAATACCAAAAACAACATTTTACCTGCTTCCAGCAACAAACACAAACTATACTGGCAAGAGAGATTAATTCCAAACCAATAAACAAAACAAGTCCTTGGTTCAGGAGATTGTGAAGCCGAGATCCACATACTGACTGTTTTGGGGGGGTGGGGGGGGGGGGGGGGGTGCATGCGAGTCACATGACCTGGTGGCTGGGAAACACCCTGCCGGTGGGTCCAGCCAGACTGAAATTAAAGGGATCCCTCCCGGCAGCAACCATCTCAGGGATCCCTCTGTGTCGGAGCTGCCTGCAAGGAGGGTATTTATAGCTGCCCCTGTGGCCCCAGACTACCCCCTCCCCCCTCTGGTGGACCTATGCCACGCCCTATTAATATGGAGAGCGCTAGAGACATGGCTCCCTAGTTGCTATGGTCAAGCCTCACACGCAACTGTGAGTGTACCTGGGACAGATCAGCCAGGATACCTCCGACGCAAAATCCTGCTCATTCAGCAAAGACGTTCGACGCATGAACCTTTACTGGCTTTGCGGCTAAGTGAGGGTCACCTGGCGGCTAGCAGCCGCTGTGGAGCCGTGTGTGTGTTTGGCTGAGGAGATTCTGCTAAATCGGTCAGAGGAAACAGGTTCAGCTCTTTAAAGCAACAGCGTCACAGATGCGGTAATGTCATGCGTTTGCCCTTTCAAATCAACACGTTTAGGAAGGGGTGTGTGGGTGTTGGGACAGAGAGCAGGGTTTAGTTTAGGGATGGGTCTGTGGGTGTTGGGACAGAGAGCAGGGTTTAGTTTAGGGATGAGTGTGTGGGTGTTGGGACAGAGAGCAGGGTTTAGTTTAGGGATGAGTGTGTGGGTGTTGAGACAGAGAGCAGGGTTTAGTTTAGGGATGAGTGTGTGGGTGTTGGGACAGAGAGCAGGGTTTAGTTTAGGGATGAGTGTGTGGGTGTTGAGACAGAGAGCAGGGTTTAGTTTAGGGATGAGTGTGTGGGTGTTGAGACAGAGAGCAGGGTTTAGTTTAGGGATGAGTGTGTGGGTGTTGGGACAGAGAGCAGGGTTTAGTTTAGGGATGGGTCTGTGGGTGTTGGGACAGAGAGAAGGGTTTAGTTTAGGGATGAGAGTGTGGGTGTGGAGACAGAGAGCAGGGTTTAGTTTAGGGATGAGTGTGTGGGTGTTGGGACAGAGAGCAGGGTTTAGTTTAGGGATGAGTGTGTGGGTGTTGAGACAGAGAGCAGGGTTTAGTTTTGGGACGGGTGAAAACTCTCTACTGTTTAAGGCCCATGCCACGAACATGCCCACAAAAAACGCAAGTTCACCCCGCAGCCTGAATTGAGAAGAGAACAGACACGACCGAATGTAGGCAAGCAAATAGTGGCTGTGTGACCGAACAGTTCGGGCTTCTGGGCTTTCAACTCCAGGGCTGTCGGTTTCATTCCCAAGTGGGTCACTGCCACGGCATGAACATACTAAAAACCACCAGCCATTACCAACATGTTACCAGCCACATTACCTTTTACAATATAACACCATCTGTTTGGTTACCTGAAAGAGTGGCTGCTACAGTAGAACATCTTACCAGCCGCAATCAAACGTTGAGCAGCATTTGACAGGTGGCGGGTGTTCATTTCACACCCTGCTTATATACCCTTAAGCAACATACATGTAACCTGCTGTTATTCAAGAAATATCCCGCTGCAGAAATGAATAAAGAAAGAATATGAGCCGTGTAAGAGCATCTGCACGCGGCGGGTCGAAAACATCGGTCAGCTACAGCCGATGAGCCCTGCCATCCAGAAGGGCGTTAGCTTTGATTATTCACAATTATTATACCGGTCTGCGGGACTGCAACCACACGTTTGGGTCAACAATTAGGAGATGAGCTCCCCCGGCCTTTAAATCGCCACCGTATAAGTTTCACCCAATTAGGCAAAATGTCTCTGCTTGGCAACGCAGAGAGGCGGGTGATACATCAGGTTCTGCAGCGAGAGAATGGCCCGCATCATTAAAACCTGGCCTACTGAACAGAACGCTGGACTATATTTAGCGGTCCATGATAGCCTATGTGTGGCTGGATGTCACCTGAGATTAATATAACACAAAGACTCCATTACCTCTTACATAAACAAAAACTACCTCAGCAGCGTGGAGTTCAATTACCAAGTTTCCACATTAGACTTTCAGGAAAATGACACACATTTCTTTCACTTACAGAGCATCACGGCACTTTGCTTTTGCATTATTTGGGGATTGAAGTTCCCACGTATCTTTACATTAAACAGGGTTTGTAGAACACTCAACACTCTCTCTGTTCAGTCTAAGAGAAATTAGCCTCGTCTTCACCTCTCAGTAATAAAAGTGTTGCAGGTTTTGTTTAGATTTATAATTTCTCTCGTCTAATTTATCTCTGGTGTAGGCCAAACCCACGTCGTGCAAGAAATCGCTCAGATTAAGTAGAAAGCACGCTGTGGTAATATTAAACACAGGCCTTATTGTTACAGGTATTCCAAATTGCACCCACCAAAATATCCCTCATATATTTCTGCTTTTTTTTTTCTCGTTTTATTTGCAATACTAGGTTGAAGCACAGAGCATGCCACACTATAACATTAAATCCAGCCGTTGGCAACAGGACACCAGCATACAGGATAGTAAAAGCATGTAAAATGAGAAGAAGAAAAAAAAAAACCTAAAATGACTTTTTCCAGAGAGTAAATCAGGACACTGAAACTAATTTAATCAAACAGGCCATTGCCTACACAAGTCATTCTGTAAGAAAAGTCAACACTTTGAAACACTCGTGTGATGATATTCAATCAAGCAGCTCTCATCAGAGAGTGACGTTCATTTACTTCTCATTAGGAATAAGTTTAACTGCATCAATGTTTTGCAGCGCGAAAACTTTCAGAATCTATCTGGCACTGATTCACACTTTTGGGCTGAAATACTGTCCTCAAGCCACTCTGTTGGATAAATGAGGTAAATAATGAAACAATTTGACGTCCAAAAACATTTAATCAATATAGCCTACTGAAAGGTACAGTGTATGTAGAGAGAAGGAAACAAAAACAACTACACAAAATATATTTTTCATGGAAATGATGGTTGAACAATACTGAATAATCCACACACCTCACGCAAAATTCACGAATCGATTTCTAATGCACGGGTCACGTGAGGTCATGTCTTCTTTTCTTTGACAACCACGAATACATGTCATAAATAAGAAAGTTCCAGCAAACAATTCAGCCACCACCAGTGCACACAAGTTTTACATATACAACTTGTGACAGCTTTCTGTAGAGGCAAGATGGCCTACCTTGACATAATGTCTTACTTAAATATGTCAGGGCACTTGAGCATCGCAGGATTACCTTACATCATTTTTAAATACCGGGGGCTCGCGTAACGGCCTAACAGGTAGGCTAAATGGTATTTCAGCGAGTAGCCTACGCAATTTGAGCATTTTTATAACGATCACCCATGTTGTGCCATCACTTGCGGTAGGAAGACGTAGACTAAACTCAAATAGTGAGAAAACACTTTCTCGTCCTCATCTAGCCTACTATTGCATCGTATTCAGAATAAATTGCCCCTCTCTGAAGCGAGCCTCCGGGAATAACATGGCACGATTGTTTCTACCAGAGCATTTATTTTAATTACCGGGAAAGAGCCTTTAGACTATTTCTATTCAAGGTCATGCGGCACGCAGCTTCTCATATTGCAGGCAAGTGAACAGAACAGAATCGAAGCTTCAAGAAGCCCTTTTGCAAATTCAGAAAAATGACAGATTTGGGTCAATCCACTTTTATAGTTTGCTAGTATTGAACATTATGGAAAACGCACTAATGTAACCACCTCACTGCCGCTAACCGCTTCAAATCGGGATAGTAGCCTACGCTTGACAGATGCTAATTTTGACGTGTCCCTGAAACGTTATCTAACATATCAGCCACTGTCAAGTGACAACACGCTAGCTTAACATTTCTATGAATGCATAAAGTTTGCCAGCTTCATGGCCATAATAATTGACGTTATTAATTTAACTATCAGTGGAGTAGATAACGTTAGCCTACAAATACGAAGATTAGTTTGTACAAGATTAATGGTAGCAGTGGGAGAAGTCAAATCTAATGGAGCTAATCCTACCGGTCTGTCAGTGATTGCATTTTAAAACCTTGGTCTTTTGACAGCTAATCGTGAAAATAATCACAGTTAATTCAACGGGCTGAAAAGATAACCAATTGAAGCAGGTGATTAGCAATCTACTTCATTTAATAACCGATTGCTACAATCTTAACAGTTATAGCCTATAGCTGCAAGTAGTGTTACCGCTGGCTTTTGACAAGCAGCTACCAATTCGTTATATCGATTGTCTTTGAAGCCTAACTTGCCAGTTAATGTAAATAGTGTCATTAATTAATAGATAGCTAGTTGCTTTATTAATATTTCAGTAGCCTAGCCCGACTATCTCTGTTCTCAATGTCGTTCAAAACGAAACTTTCCATTCAATTTGTCAAATTGCGTAGCTGGGTCCCTTGCTGTTTAGCCGATTTAACGTGAGTTTTTTTTAAAATTCTTTTTATATATACTGTACATATTTCCAGATTATTCCGCCGTTTACAAACAGCCATAACTTGCTAAGTAATCAGGCTACTCCATTCATTGATCAGCTAACGTTAGCTGTTGATTTTCCAGAACCGCAGCTTCCAGGATAACGTTAATCTCCAAAGAAAGCAATCTAATTCATAGTTCGTCCATATTTTCCCCCAAATTACAGTTGCTAACATGACATGGTTTGCTAACTGACTGAGCAAAATACGCTTCCCAACTGCTTTGGTTGACTTTCTTAATTATTTTTAGAATGAGCATCACCTTTTCAGTGCTTTAATCCTGACAGATGAGCCAGGACACAGCCTTCAGCATGCCGGTGTTATAGCTAATGTTACCTAGCTGGTGTGTTGGTCTCGGTGCAAACCTGAGAGAGGCGTAAAAATATTTTCCAATCCGGGAGACAAACGTTCAGCGCTCCTTAGTGCGACTCCGTACACCAAGACACGGGGGGCTGATGCGCCCTTTCCAAAAATGAGCGTCAGTTCAGCTGCCGTCCCAGCCAACCAGTCCACGGTCCGTTTCAGTAACGCTGCTGCTGTGCGATTTTAAAAAGCACCAACTTTCCAGCGTCAGGTCCGCACACTCGCAGCGCTGCTGTTCGCTCTTCATGCAATCCGCTTGCAGCAAATTAACTGGCCCGGTCAGACACTCCCATTATACTCAAACAAATAAATAAAAATCTCAAGAGAAACACTTGGCTGTTGTTCCTTTTTTAATTCCCAAGAAATACACACTTGCAGCTCAACAGTTAGCCAGCTAGCACGGCGGCAACGTCGCTTTAACACATGCGAGCTCTGTTGAAGTAAAAGGGTGTGCAATTGACTCGCCCTTTATTAGCTGTCAAGTTATATTACTCGAACTGAGCATTGACAAAACAAAAAAGAAAACAGGTGCAAGAGCACCGACTCCGCTCTGCGACCGTTGCCTCCGTATCCCCTCCTCTCTCACCTTCTCGCTCTGCCTAACACCGCCGAGCACAAGCCGCACTGAACTGCAACCCCCCTCCCTCTTCCCAACGTCAAATCCCGCCCACTCCACAGCGTCCCTGCAACATGTGATTCGCGTCAAGAGGAAGGGCTTGGACATCAATTCGGATCCCTATTGGCTCGACAAAAATACCAGTTGCCTGTGGAGACGGAGACGTCACCGACTTCATACCCATACCCGGATAGGGATTCTCTGCCTCCTTGCTCCGGTTTATCCGCATTATCATAATTTATATAGAGATGGCTATTGCTCCCGGCGCTAATGCGGCGTTTTAGTGTGGCATCAGAAACACGTGTAAAACACACTTCAGTCTATTTTATTATGTAAACCCCATATGCATAAATCTTCGGCTAATTATATTTGACGTCATTATTTCCATGACGTCGTGTTTTTTTTTTTTCAGTCACAGAACGATTGGATTTCGCCTGCATTACGATGCTCTGAGTTTGAGAAGACGGCTTTTGCATTCTTGCGGTGTGCAATTCTATTTATTTATTTTATTACTATTGTTTTTATTTTTTTACAATTTCCTAAAGGCTGTTTATTGCATGATGCACATGCACGTGCGGACAACACAGAGATCTACAGTCATATATCGTTCTCTATTTCAGATTAGATTTTAACCACAAAAAAAACTTCTTGCCTGATCAAAAAAATAAAATAAAGGTGGATATTATATGCACATTTTAATCTCAGATTTCCCCCTGCCAAACTGTAGGTGGTACGGCACTGTCACTGAAACCAGTTAAAGTAATGCTAAGATGAATGCCATGCTCAAAAATTGCCATTATTTTCTCCACAATTATTTAAAAAACTATACATTAACATTATAATAACATTATATTTTAACGTTATTATTTACTATTACTCACATTTATGATGTTGTATGAAAGCAATTTTCTATTCTGTTTTATTTTGGCATATAATCTAAAGTTAGAACATGACTGGATATGAATGTAATAGCATCTTTGTGGTTATTCTTGATGTTGCTTGTCTGGCAGCACACCAGCCACCTAGTTCTTCTTACGCAGTCCTGAGATGAGCTTCTCTTACTTTAGATCACATTGTGTGTCATGGAAGCAGTGTATTAAAATAGGGCTGAAGAGGGAGCAGAAATAGAGGGAGGAAGAGGAGGCTGAGACAGAGAGGGAGGGAGAGAGAGGGGGATGAGACAGAGAGAGGGATGGAGGAAGGGAGAGGGGGATGAGACAGAGAAAGAGAGGGAGGGAGGTAGAGGGGGATGAGACAGAGAGAGCGAGGGGAAGGGAGGGAGTGAGAGGGGGATGAGTGGGAGAGAAAGGGAGAGAGGGGGCTGAGATAGAGAGAAAAAGGGAGGGATGGAGGGACAGAGAGAGAGGGAGGAAAGGAGAGGGTGATGAGACAGAGAAAGAGAGGGAGGGAGGGAGAAGGGGCTGAGAAAGGGAGAGAGAGGGTGATGAGTCAGAAAGAGGGAGGGAGAGGGGAATGAGAAAGAGAGAGAGGGATGGAGGGAGGGAGAGGGGGATGAGACAGAGAGGGAGGGAGAGAGAGGGGGATGAGACAGAGAGAGGGATGGAGGGAGGGAGAGGGGGATGAGACAGAGAGAGGGATGGAGGGAGGGAGAGGGGGATGAGACAGAGAGAGAGGGGGAGGGAGGGAGTGAGAGGGGGATGAGTGGAAGAGAAAGGGAGAGAGGGGGCTGAGATAGAGAGGAAAAGGGAGGGATGGAGGGACAGAGAGAGAGGGAGGAAAGGAGAGGGTGATGAGTCAGAAAGAGGGAGGGAGAAGGGGATGAGAAAGAGAGGGGAAAGGAGATGAGACAGAGAGAGAGGGAGGGAGAGGGGGATGAGACAGAGAGAGAAAGAGGAAGGGAGAGGGGGAGAGAGAGACATGGGTTGCGTGGGTCACATTTGCATAACAAATCAATCCGAATCTGAAACATAAGCACAGATCCACCTGTATAAGTTCTCACCTGTGGCAGGTGGCCTGACTGCCATTCTGTCCGCTGCCCGTCAAACAAACACGGGCCTATCGAACTGGGAATTCTTACATCATACGCAGCAAAAGCATCATAGCATTAATCAAACCCTTGGCCCTGCTGTTTAGACATAATATACACCACAGCCAAACCCTTAACTGTGAGCTAAACTAAACAACCGCCTTCCACCGCAATTACACACAGCTTACTCATGGATTTACACTGAGGTATACTTATCTGCCACGTAATGTGAACTCCTTAACCTTCTCAGGCTCAACATAAACAGAGCCACCAAAAAAACCTTTCAACAGTAATTACCAAAACAATAATTAAAGTAGAAATAATGAGTGAAGTGTCCATAATCGTTGTGTGCATGTGCATATTTCCATTAGAGAGTAAACGTCCTCAGATAACCTATATTTAGCTGCTTTGTTTTCCTCAGATGCAAGCACACATCTAAATGCACATTTTTACTGCGTTTTAACTACGTTGTGATAAGTAGCGGTCGGCGCCGGACGTCACATGTTTGGGAGGAGAGCACACGCATGCACACGCATGCCTAGGCGTGGCAAATAATGAGCTCTGATAACAGTTGAGAATTCTAAAGTCGGGAGAAAGTTATAAAAACTGGAACTCAGCTGGGAGCTGAAGCCTTTAATAGCAGTCATGTGACTATCTTTAAACGGGTGCCATTCTGAGCCTCATTACACAAGACCAGGTTTTAAATTGACTGAACGGGTTTAAACTTTAAAAAAGCTTCGAATAATATTTAATTTTAACGTAATGTTAAGCCTGTAAACGCACAACCAGAAGCTCTGAATATTATTCACTTTTTGCGTGTGTTAATATGTGAGAAAAAAACACAACTAAATTATGCACCCACACATAAAGACACACACACACACACACACAAACACATACACAAGCATGCATACACACAAACATCAGAGAAGGTTTTATACTGTTTTTATAACTGGCTGGGTATGGTGGGGGAGGGGTGACCATTGCTTGGAATATTTGGTCCCTTTGCATGTGAGAATGACAGGAAGCTTTGACTCATTGGTGTCATTTTCAGTGCAGACATTGAAAATTTGACTAAAATAAAATACACAAGCACTTGAGACACGCAGAGCTGTTAATGCGTGGACAACAAAACCCTGTAACCCTAAAAAAAATCCATAACCATAGTTGCCCCATAACCATAGTTGCCCCATAACCCTGGATGCCCCATAACCCTAGTTGCCCCCTAACTCTTGTTGCCCCATAACACTAGTTGCCCCCTAACCCTTGTTGCCCCATAACTCTTGTTGCCCCATAACACTAGTTGCCCCCTAACCCTTGTTTCCCCATAACTCTTGTTAGCTCATAACACTGGTTACCCCCTAACCCTTGTTGCCCTGTATCTCTGGTTTATCTGTAACTACGGGTTCCCTGTAACTATGTATTGAGACATGACTGAACGTCCCCGCTTCACCACACAAGCATGGCTCTGTGTAGAGTGTGCTCTGAGCATAGTCACGGTTCTTTGCCGCATGGAGAATCACTGCTCTTTGCATGGGAGATCCTAACTATGGTCTGTCCCTGAAGGCGTGTACACTGCATGTCTCCGCTGACAGGGCGATCGACAGGAGAAAGGAGGCCCACCTAAATGTACTTATTACACCAAATCTATTTTGGGGTGACCTCAGATGCTTGGAGCTCAAGCTTTTTCAGTAAGGCCAGCTGTTAAAAACAATTCAGACACAAAACTTTACAAAAACCTTCTGTTGCACACCTACCAACTGATATAATTTCATGAACCCGTGTCTGACTGATGAACAGATGGACTTTAATCAGCCACTGGCTGATTAGCCTGAGAACATCACTCTTTAATCAGCCATTACCTGATTGGCTCAGGAACATCACTCTTTCCTCAGCCATTACCTGATTGGCTCAGGAACATCACTTTTTAATCAGCCATTACCTGACTGGCTCAGGACAATCACTCTTTAATCAGCCATTACCTGACTGACTCAAGAAAAGGTAGAGCGGGGCGTCCGCTGATCACAGGGTTGGCGGTTCGATCCCCGGCTCCTCCTGTCCACATGTCGAAGTGTCCTTGGGCAAGACACTGAACCCCAAATTGCTCCCAATGAGCAGGCTAGCACCTTGCATGGCAGCTGCCGCCATTGGTGTGTGAATGTGTGTGTGAACGGGTGAGTGAGACGCCATTGTAAAGCGCTTTGGATAAAGGCGCTATATAAGTGCAGTCCATTTACCATTTAATCAGCCATTTGGTGATTAGCTCAGAAAAATCACTCTTTAATCAGCCATTTGCTGATTAGCTCAGAAAAATCACTCTTTAATCAGCCATTTGCTGATTGGCTATGGAACATCATTCCATTGGGCAAATTTGACTGCAGAGGGTGGGGCCTACGAGCCAGTACATATCAGATAATTGCTTCTGCTGTACTCTTACGCCGCGTTGTCACAGCAAGCAACTTGGTCGCTAGGTCGGTCAAGTCTACTTAGGCTGGGGGCGGGGCAAAAGCTTCCCATTGTGTCATCCAAGTCAGCTCGTGCAGCTACAATTTTTTGATGAAGAGAAACAATGGCAGTAGCCTACATATAACAAAGACATATTTGCAATGCATCCTATTCTTTATAGTTATGTCATGACACTGATAATTATGTGTTCTCGCTAGCTAGCAATAGGCTATATCTATCTTCGTCGCGAGCTAGCGATTTTAATCTATCTATCTAACGTTAGATACATAGCTAGATAGATTTATGTATAAAACTCAACATGTACAGTCAAGCCGGAAAGTCTGCACACCCCTTTCACCTTCTCCACGTTTTATTACATTACAGACATATTCTACAATAGATTGAGTTCATTTTTTGTCTCAAAATTCTACACAAAATAGCACATAATGACAAAGTGAAAACATGTTTTTAGAAATGTTTGCAAATGTATTAAAAATCAAAAACTGAAATCTTTCATTTACATAAGTATTCATACCTTTTGTTTTAACATATTTTTGAAGTATCATATTTAATATTTGGTCGCATATCCTTTGCATGCTGTTACTTCCTGAAGTCTGTGACCCATCAACATCAAAAGACTCTCGATATCTTATTTCCAGGTACTGTTACAAGCGATACTATAAGCTCTCTGCATTTGAATGGATCTCTATGGGAATTGGGGGGTGAGACTAGATTCAGCTTTAAATTACACTGGTACAGTATGGAACACATGGCTGGCTAAATGGTTGTAAGTCATCAAGGGTCTGAGCTATCGAACGAGCCCCAAACCATCACTCTGTTGCCAGATATGGAGTAGATGTGGATGGATCACTGCAAGGGTTATTTCTCCTGACTCATTTTCCTATAGAACTCTATGGAAAAAAAGTCAGGAGAAACAACCCTTAAAGGGATCCATCCACATCTACTCCATATCTGGCCGCAGAGTGATGGTTTGGGGCTCGTTTGATACCTTAGACCCTTGATGACGTACAGCCATTTCGCCAGTCATGTGTTCCATACTGTACCAGCGTAATTTACAGCTGAATCTAGTCTCACCCCTCAATTCTCATAGAGATCAGTTCAAATGCAGAGAGATTGTTTTCACTTTGTCATTATGGGCTATTTTGTGTAGAATTTTGAGACAAAAAATGAACTCAATCTATTGTAGAATATGTCTGTAATGTAATAAAACGTGGAGAAGGTGAAAGGGGTGGGCAGACTTTCCGGCTTGACTGTAGTTTTGGCTCAATGTGTAGAACAAGCCACATATATTCTTTAAGGTTATATTATACATTGAACAGGACGGGGTAGGCTTGGACCATTATTATCTGATTGGCTGTTGAGGCCGATGGCCGCAAAAAAGTTAAACTGTGGGCAACATTTATCGGCAGATTTTGATCGCTCAGTTGGGGCAGGATCTGTGTCCATCGTCATTTCCATAATTGAAGGTACAATGTACAAATTATTTTGTATAATTCGGATCAAACTGTCAAATTAGATGTTGCAGATCAAATATGAATCAAGATTCAGCAACTGTATGGTCTAGTTCTCACCTCAAATATTTTCAGAAACAAATATTTTAGTGGACTATTTTGCTGAAATAAGAAAGTTTATGAAGAGAAAGCCACGTTGTTCCAGTTTAAAAACGTGGAGCCAAAACGAAAGGAACGTAGTGGGTCTAACCAATCAGGTGCCGGCTGTTTCCGTTGTGAGCGACAACAATTATCCATATGACGTAGAGGTACCTCCAAAGAGGTACTCTGACATCACGATTGGGGCGGGGGCAGTGTGGGGGGCAGAAAGGAAATTTCAGCCGTTAGAGGGCTGCACAAAGACGCTTTTCTACCAGTTTTTTATGATATAAATATACAATATTATTTCAAAATTGTTGAAATAACGAAATGGATGAATAGGTTTCATTATAAGGTAGACATACAAACATGTTTACAGCTAAAAAAAAAGTGATCTAGAGTGTACTTACCCTTTAAGGACCTGAAGCACACAAACACAGAGACTATATGCAGACACACACACGCATGCATATACACACACACAGACACATGCACACACACACACACACACACACGTATGTACCCACACACACACACACACACACAAACTCATTCTTATACGTACCAGTACATGCACACACACACATACATACATACATACTGTACGTACATACACATAGGCACACATACTGTCGAAGTAACATGTTTGTAGAATTTGGGTTGGGGACAGACACAGACAGTGTTCCACAGGGTTGAACAGGAAGTGAGTAAGCCGTACAGGAAGTGAGTAAGCCAATGTAATGACACAGAGTTTATGTTGTGAGGGGTGGCTTAGACAAGGACTTTAGATAACAGATATTCATCATACAGACTCTGCAATCAGGATGACATGATTACAGTAATCACTTTTTCCACAAGTACTGCATGGGATGAACGTGGCCCTCCCTCCCTAATGAAGTCTGCTATAAACTTACATGACACACAAAGCCCCCCCCCCCCCCCTCCACAAGATGTAATAACCACCACAAGTGTGGAAGCAGTGCTGGCACGTTCTGCTTTGTTTTAGCGTGTGACGGGCCTGGTGTTTGCCTGTTGGAAGGGCTGATATTTGCAAAAGGGCTGCAACCTGCGTAATTACACACAATTTTCACCGTGCTTAGCCATTCATTTGAGCGTTGAGCTCAATGCTATAAATCCACCCTCCTGCGAGCTCAGTCTTCAGCTCCCTTTGAATAGTTTCCATGGGGGGGGGGGGGGTGGGGGGGTGGTAAAGAATAGGGCTGAATAATTCATTGGGGAAAGCAGTGGGAGAGGAATTCACCATGACGATGACAGTTAAGAGTCACGTCACACACACAGACACGCACACCCATTCACCATGACGATGACAGTTAAGAGTCACGTCACACACATAGACATGCACACCCGCACGCAGGACCAAATCAAACACGAACTGAAGCACACCAGACAGGACTCGAGCCACCTGCACACGCCATCCTGAGAACCACGTTCCGTTACTCGGGCGGAAGCATAGTACGCTCAGCGGTAACCGGGTGCCTTTACCTCTCTCCCTTCTCATCCTGCACAGGTAACAGCGCCCACCTGAAGCAGGAGGGCAGGGAGAAAGGGGAACAGGGCACATTCTCCGCTTCATACCGACAGACAAAGCGAGTCCTGCACTTTTTAATCCTACGCTGCGTCATGCCCATTGGGGCCAATCAGACAAGTCAGTTTGATAATATACTTGGGTTTTGGGTTTTTTTAACAATTTGAACTGTACACACTTTCTTGTACACATTACACTTGACGCAGACATGCCCAGAAGAGGCCTGGAGTAGCAGACACTGGAGCCTGTTACAGCCTGTTACAGCAAGGCCTGGAGTAGCAGCCGCTGGAGCCTGTTACAGCCTGTTACAGCAAGGCCTGGAGTAGCAGCCGCTGGAGCCTGTTACAGCCTGTTACAGCAAGGCCTGGCGTAGCAGACACTGGAGCCTGTTACAGCCTGTTACAGCAAGGCCTGGCGTAGCAGACACTGGAGCCTGTTACAGCCTGTTACAGCAAGGCCTGGAGTAGCAGACACTGAAGCCTGTTACAGCCTGTTACAGCAAGGCCTGGAGTAGCAGACACTGAAGCCTGTTACAGCCTGTTACAGCAAGGCCTGGAGTAGCAGACACTGGAGCCTGTTACAGTCTGTTACAGCAAGGCCTGGAGTAGCAGACACTGAAGCCTGTTACAGCCTGTTACAGCAAGGCCTGGCGTAGCAGACACTGGAGCCTGTTACAGTCTGTTACAGCAAGGCCTGGCGTAGCAGACACTGAAGCCTGTTACAGCCTGTTACAGCAAGGCCTGGCGTAGCAGACACTGAAGCCTGTTACAGCCTGTTACAGCAAGGCTTGACGTAGCAGACACTGAAGCCTGTTACAGCCTGTTACAGCAAGGCTTGATGTAGCAGACACTGAAGCCTGTTACAGCCTGTTACAGCAAGGCCTGGCGTAGCAGACACTGAAGCCTGTTACAGCCTGTTACAGCAAGGCCTGGCGTAACAGACACTGAAGCCTGTTACAGCCTGTTACAGCAAGGCTTGATGTAGCAGACACTGAAGCCTGTTACAGCCTGTTACAGCAAGGCCTGGCGTAGCAGACACTGAAGCCTGTTACAGCCTGTTACAGCAAGGCCTGGCGTAGCAGACACTGAAGCCTGTTACAGCAAGGCCTGGTGTAGCAGACACTGAAGCCTGTTACAGCAAGGCCTGGCGTAGCAGACACTGGAGCCTTGCATGGATAATGACGGCAGAAATAATGGATGAGGATGGAAACCTGAGAAGGGAAGGAGAGACGGGCTGCTTGTTCTCACCTCTGCGCCTCTAACAGGAGCCCTTCTCCAAATTCAGAGAACAACACAACCCCACTTCAAAAACAAACAAACACACAGCCCTGCGCCCCCGCCGTGCCCTGCACTCGCCGTGCCCCACCCATACCCCGCCCACAGGTAGAATCGCACTGGGCCGGGTGGTGAGAATATCCCAAAAAACAAAGGGGGCCCAGCCACTCTCTGTCCCCGCAGTGAGACGGCCACCATTTATTTCCCTCAAAAAAATTACTGAGTGTGGGTTTCAAACCAAAAACCTGCAAAGGGCTACCGTACTGACAGCTGTTCCCCGATGGTGGCAAAATAGGCGCATGCTCGCTGGGCACCTTTTAGCTTTTTTATGCTGAGCAGCTGAAGGGCTGAGTCAGTCCAGCAGGTTAATCCTGCACCTCAGTGCAGCGATGGGGACACAGTGTCGCAGGAGCAGTCTTCATCAGGGCCAGCGAATCAGCTGTTGCTCTGACCTCACAAAGCATGAGGTCATAAAATATTCCATTGAACTTAATCCAAGCAGCCTGCTCAAATTCCCCCCAAACGGCACTCAGTATTTTAACTGGCTCCCCTCACCTGTCAATCTGACCATTGTCCCACCGCCCCCCCTGTGGCTGATTGGCTGCAGGTTGTGACTGCAGAAGAGAAAAGCAGTCCTGACCTGACCTTCGTACCTGAATAAATAAATAAACCTTTATGTTCAGAGTTTGTGTGTCCAAGTAATTTACACATTGTCTTCATGGCTCTTATGGGAATGGAATATACTGCAATATACTCTAAATATGGGAAACTTTTTATATATAATCATAAATGTATTTCACAGCAATGTATAGCTGAATGTGGCGATGATTTGTGCATTTGCCAATATGTTTTCTGAGCTTGATAATATATAATTCACGTCAATATATTGCAGTATATTCCATTCGGTGTATGAGAACTTAAAAGTTGAGGCCGGAATGTCGTTTCGCGAGAGTCACAAAACCAATTTAATTAAAGTACAACATCCTTCCCCAGCTCAGATACATAGCAATGCAATTCACTGAGCACGATCGAGTGACCGGGTGCATTAGAGCAATCATGGTCAGAACTTACTGTTTGAGTCCTGGCACACAAATTAATTGGAATGGAATGGAATAGCACACCAGTGAATGGAATCGGAGCCGCCTTGGCAACTGGACAGACGAACGGACATCACCTGAGAGAGACAGGTGGGAAATTGAGAAAAGAAGCAGAAGTTTGCTGCAGAGAAAACCGGTCAACACTTGCGGTCAACTCTTATCCAGAGTAACACACAATGCAGGAGAAACGTAATCACACTTGATTCATTTGAGCAAGAGATGGCAGACCTGGCTAACAGCATCAGCAGAACAGCGCTAGTGAAAGTTAGCGATACTAACCAAGAACCATGAGTACAAATTCTATGAAATGTTACAAATACGGGAAACGAGATCTACTGAAAGCTGAAGAAATAGAAATGCAAAAGCCCAGAAAAATAAAAGTGCCATGTTTCTGTGGCCTCAGCAAGGCCTCAGGATGAAGGTCCAGGTGTACAGGCCGAAACCCAGAGCCAAGGCCACATCTCATCAGCACCAGGCAAGCGCAAGCCAGGGGTTTACAAGCTCAGGCTGTGTGTGTCGAGAGAGGAGAGTGAGATCACAGCGCACAGCAGAAGGCAGGCATACGCAGAGAGAATCATCGGAGCTGTCAGGGGAAAGAGAGTCTGTGGGCAGGAAGATTCCTGTCCAATCAAAGGCACAAACTCAAACTGAAATAGACTGAAAACACACACAGCCCTGGATCCTGTCAACATTTGTCATATCATGACACAAGAGGTTTATAGTAAGATGTTGCACAATGCCATATCCAAATGTAGCTTTTTTTTTTTTTTTTTTTCATGGACACAGTTTGATAAGTTCATTTTTACTGCAATTGCTGCAATGTTTGTGAAGGAAATTTTTTTTCTAAAAAATAAGTGAATTTAATAAGTGAAAGTTAATGACAAATATTTATTGAATTCAGGACTCTTCTCATTCCGTAATATTCCTGTAGTAGTCTGCTGTTAAGCTGTCTTAGATGATCATATCTCTGAAGAGACCAAAACTGCGGGCAGGGGCGTGTCCAATTCTCACAGTGGGCACATATTAGTGATGTCATCAGTGCACTGCCATTTGCCCTCAGTATGACACAACAACGTGTAGAGAGGAACAGAGGTCATTCCATATATGGGCAAACACAGTCACTTATTTCTGGTGCAAGAAATCCACGATGACAATGACAAAGACCAACGTCCCAGGTGAAAATGTTCAAAACCTTCTTACCGCACAGGGACCGGACACAGGGACCAGACACAGAGACCAGACACAGAAACCAGACACAGGGACCAGACACAGGGACCAGACACAGGGACCAGACGCAGAGACCAGACACAGGGACCAGACACAGGGACCGGACACAGGGACCGGATACAGGGACCAGACACAGGGACCAGGCACAAGGACCGGACACAGGGACCGGACACAGGGACCAGACACAGGGACCAGACGCAGAGACCAGACACAGGGACCAGACACAGGGACCAGACACAGGGACCGGACACAGGGACCAGACACAGGGACCAGACACAGGGACCAGGCACAGGGACCGGACACAGGGACCGGACACAGGGACCAGACACAGGGACCAGACACAGGGACCAGGCACAGGGACCAGACACAGGGACCAGACACAGGGACCAGGCACAGGGACCAGACACAGGGACCAGACATCAGCACTTCACAGGACAGAAACATTTTATACGCCAGAGAAGCAGAAACTCTCGTTGCACTTAGAAGAATATCACTTTAATGATGCTTGCAGCCCGGTGCGGTAGATGGCAGTTTGGTAATGGCTTAACTTATGCAAGTAAGACATCTTTTCATCTTTTGTTCTGAAAAAAAGCGGATGGGGGGGGGGGCGTGCACACTGTGAGAAATACACAATATGGAGCATAAAATGTAGAATAAAAAAACTTGAACATCCACATCTCTGCGTGCCACCATCATTGTCACTTTTTTGGGATCGCTTTTCAATATTCTGTGGCATTGTGTAACATAATTGTCACATTTTGAAGAACATTTTTCCAAAAAAAGCTAATGAAGATTTGTTGAACCTGTAAACTCATGAGACAGACTGTCCTTTTACAAAAAATTGATTTGGATTGACAGGGGCAATGTGGTGTTGCGTGTGTGCGTGCATGTATGAGAAAATGTGTGTGTGTGAGAGTTTGCATGCACGTATGAGAAAATGTGTGTGTGTGTGAGAGTTTGCATGCATGCATGTATGAGAAAATGTGTGTGTGTGAGAGTTTGCATGCATGCATGTATGAGAAAATGTGTGTGAGAGTGTGCATGTATGTATGAGAAAATGTGTGTGTGTGAGTTTGCATGCATGTATGTATGAAAAAATGTGTGTGTGTGAGAGTGTGCATGCATGCATGTATGAGAAAATGTGTGTGTGTGTGAGAGTGTGCATGCATGTATGTGAAAATGTGTGTGTGTGAGAGTGTGCGTGCATGCATGTATGAGAAAATGTGTGTGTGTGTGAGAGTGTGCGTGAGAATTGTTACATGTTAAGTGTGAACTTGCATATGAGCGTTAATCACAGTTTAAGAGACGATGTGTGAAACTGCCAATGAACTACAGACGCATCAGTGACTCTTAAATGAATAAAACTATAAATAACAAAGACACTGACCCCCGTGGGCTCTTACATAACTGACACACTGAAAACATAAATGTCTATTATAATAAAAACACAGAACAGATCAAAGGTTCCTTCAGTGAGAAATTATAATTATAATTTAGGCATTTTAGCAGATAGTCTTATCCTACAGAGCGCTTCAGCAGGAGAGTGCAGCCTGGCTCTTTCTGTGCTGGCGGACCACGGCGGTCCACAGAGACAGGATCACCATGGGCGTAGGTGCTGTCAAACACACAGCGCTGGATTTGCAGGCTAGATCAGGCGTAATTAGGGCAGGAAGCTTGTTCATGATGAAACAGTGTGAAAGTACAGTGCCACACATTTGTGAAAGTTAAATATTAAAGAAAGTTATGGGGGGGTGGGAGGGTGGGGGGGTTCAGCGCCTTATGAATGCATCTCCTTCTATCTACACAAGCCCAGCTCCCATAAAAACTGTAGCAGCGGCAGGCCTGAATGCCAAAGCTTATTGATAAAAAAATGAATAAATCAAGAGTCATCCTTAACTTCTCTAAAGTGCAATGAGATGTTCTGAAACAATTATTTTGGCTGATTACTTTTTTTTTTAAATCTGAATTGGCCAATGGAAATGGGTTTTTAGCATGTGAATGCCCACCACAGAATGTGACATCAACCTTAGAGCAGCAAAAAAAGCGCAATGAGTTCCCTTGGCTGGGGGCCTTTGGTCTTTAGCTGAATGTACCTCTTGTTGTGTTAGTGGCTGCTTGTGGCTGTAGTCAGAGACCTGAAGCAGAGGCCTGTGGCACCAGGTCTGAGCTCTGAGTACAGAGGGCCAGCAGTCCTCGTCATGATTTAAAAGGAAGAATGGGGAGCGAGAGAGAGAGAGAGAGAGAGAGAGAGAGAGAGAGGGAGAGAGAGGGAAAGACATGCGGAAAAGCTTGTGTGGCTGAATCCGAACCGGCATGAGCATGTGGACGACGATGCTCTTACAGACTACGCCACCGAGACGCCCCCCTCGTCCTGATTTTGACTTTCCCCAGAGAGAGACATTTAAGTCGGCATGGATAAATGAGGTTGTCTACGGCAGAGAGATACATTCTTGCTTTCGCACTACCTCCAAAATTCCCTGACAAAAATTCTTGCATGGAAGAGGAGCAAAATCCCCCAGAATCCCCCAGAGATCTCAGCCTGCAAAGCAATTCTTAAAGCCATACAAAAAAAAAAAGACAAGCCAAATTTTCCCTACAAAGACAGGAGCACAGGAGCCCACGAGCTGAACTGCCTCCTGAAACAAGATGGTCAATTTGGCGCAGGATCAAATGCAATGTCCTGCAGGATTAGAGGCGCTCAGGGGATGATGTGTTGCTGTGGTCTAAGAGGCCAGTGTTAGCGGGTGGTGTAGCGGGTGGTGTTAGCGGGTGGTGTTAGTGGGTGGTGGGTGATGGGCAGGTTAATGCCTGGCTGCAGTGTAGACCCCTGAGCTGGCAGCTAGTCTTTCCCATGAGGAGACTTCTGAATTCTTCCAGCTTGGACCTGTATGAACCATTGAACAGGAAAAACAAGAGCGATTCCAGCCATGACAGCCAGGACTCAGGCCACAGCTGGCACAAGAAGAGAGGGAATACTAAGTAAGGGCCATGCAGAGAGAGAGAGAAAGAGAAAGATAGAACGAGAGAGAGAGAGTGACAGAGAGATAATTTTTTTATTTAAAACCACCTTTGTTGTGACAATGAAAACACAATCACAGAGAAAAAAGACAGAAACAAAGAGGAGAAAGGGAATCTGAAGATCGCCTTATTAACCTGGTAGCACCAGTTCAAAGATTAGTATATATTGCATGTTAAGGATTAGGGTTTCTCATTAGACATTAAAAAGTGGGTCTCCCCACACAGCACATCCTCAACAGCCCAGATTTGGTTAAAAGCTTCCATGTTGCCAACTAGCTTATAGCATGCATGCTCAACTCTGCCAAGCAGCTACCAAGCCCGTTAGCACCTGCGCTGGGTCTATAGACCCAAGCTGCTTCATTTTTATCTTTCGGGTGATCCAGATAGCAAGCTTAGCCATCCCGGACATAAAATTGAGCAGTACCTGAGACCAAAAATAAAAGATTCAGAGGAAAAAGCCTCCCCCAGTCCTAAAACCCATGACTTTAATAAATCAAATAACCCCACTAACCCTGGACACTCAATGAATAAGTGTACTAGTGTTTCTGACTCTAAACAGAACGGACAGCCATCCCAATGCTAGGATCCAGGTGTGCCACGTGTCTGTTTGTAGCTATTGCCCCATGCACTATCCTCCACTGGAGGTCAGCTGCACGTTTTTCAATAAGCAGCTTGTATAGGGGCCGCCAGCAGCCTTTCAGGGAAACGTTTGGGCCTAAAACCCCGGTTCACCTCGGCGCACTTAACCCTGTCAAAGAGCATAAGTGCGCCACCTTCACACAGATATAATATGCAGAGCGAGTGAGTGAGTGAGTGAGTGAGTGAGTGAGTGAGTGAGTGAGTGAGTGAGTGAGAATAAAGTATATTGTACAAAGTATATATGTAGTATATATATAGTATCTAATGTACAGTCAAGCCGGAAAGTCTGCCCACCCCTTTCACCTTCTCCACGTTTTATTACATTACAGACATATTCTACAATAGATTGAGTTCATAATTTTTTGTCTCAAAATTCTACACAAAATAGCCCATAATGACAAAGTGAAAACATGTTTTTAGAACTTTTTGCAAATGTATTAAAAATCGAAAAACTTTTTAATCAGCCATTACAAGGGTTATTTCTCCGGACTCATTTTCCTATAGAACTCTATGGGGAAAAAAGTCAGGAGAAACAACCCGTAAAGGGATCCATCCACATCTACTCCATATCTGGCCGCAGAGTGATGGTTTGGGGCTCGTTTGATACCTTAGACCCTTGATGACGTACAGCCATTTCGCCAGTCATGTGTTCCATAATGTACCAGTGTAATTTACAGCTGAATCTAGTCTCACCCCCCAAAATTTCTAAAAACATGTTTTCACTTTGTCATTATGGGCTATTTTGTGTAGAATTTTGAGACAAAAAATTTACTCAATCTATTGTAGAATATGTCTGTAGTGTAATAAAGCGTGGAGAAGGTGAAAGGGGTGTGCAGACTTTCCGGCTTGACTGTATATAATAGGTACAATAAACCGGGAAGACCCTAAAGAAGCATTCTACCTACTTTTGTATATTATTGTTTTAATATGTTTTTAGTCCATATTGTGGTATTAACTGAAACTAAAAACCTTAATATAAAAAGCAAAACTTGGTTCATAATTTTTCCTCTTTTATCGAGACCAGACAACTGACTTGCTTTCTAAAATGACGTTGTTTGTGAGAAGCAACACATAATTTACGGGATATATCGCTTGGACAAAACATAGAATTTTGAATCTTGAATAAATTTGGCCATGAAACCAAAACTATTAAAAAATTACTTTCTTGGTTAAGCCGTCACAAGGACAAAGATTCAACTATCAGAAGTCTGAACCCTGAAGTGTAGAAGCAAGGACAGACATCCATAAAATTATTTCTACACAAGTCAGTAACCCTGGCGTCATTCAGGGAGATGGATGCTTGCTGCTAAAGGTGACAGGAAGTGTTTTCATGGGCATAAACAGTAGAGTGCCAGTTAAACGTGGGGGAAAAGCATTCACAGCAAAAACGGCGATGTACTTTTAACACCCTATGGTGTTAAATATACACCAGCAGTGTTAGATTTACACTAGCATTCAGAGACAACATGTACTTTATCAGGGTTCATATTAATCATATTAAGCTCAAATCTTTACTGCGTGATTATGGCACAGTTGGCTTAATATGCGGAGAAACATTTGAATAAACATTTGGTATTACCCCAAAAATATGTACGCATAAATGTCATGACTGCCACACGGTTTAAAGAGGGCTATATTGCTGAGGGCAAAAATATCTGTCAGATTCGGACTCTGAAACTCTTTCCTCAAACACAGGTCAAGGACACAAAACTGGACACAAACTGCTGAGGTTTTCGTTTCCCTGAAAGCCGAGACACGCAGGTACTGGGGCGTGATTCTGCGGGTAACAGCCTTCTCTTTCTCAGAAGGTGCCAGAAGACTGCGCACTTTTTATTACTCTCTGCGTTAGAAGTGATCATTTTTAATTTTTAATTTTTGGGCCAAATCTTTCCTGGTTTTACAATATAGAATGAGAACCAGAAATGTAAGTGGACGAGCGGGAAGAGTTCATAATTACGTTTCAAGAAAAAAAAGAAGAGGTGGTAATCCACTGAAACAATAATTTAGTTTCGTCTCGTCGGGTTCAGAAATAGCGAATGACCTTGTGTTTGTTTCCACTGGACACATAAATCAGTATGATGTATAATTTGGGGGAAGATGAACATTCTGGAAATAGCAATACAAGTGTATGAAAAATTATGAATCCACTACCGTGACCTAATTTCAGCAAAGTTCTGAGTTTTTAGCAAAGTTCACAAACTCATGAATAAACATCAGCCTCCTTTTATGACCTACATGCCAAAAACAACATGCTATTATAAATGTCACAATAACTGATTGTTTAATTTCTGAAAATCTCTTAAACTGGCTGATTCTCCTCAGTGCGGTTCCTCCCAGGGTTCCTCCTGTATGTCATCCACAGTTTCTCTTTGCCTCTGTCGCCTTTGGCATTTAAAAATATCACCATTCCCTTGTTCCAAAAATAGAGCATTTGCACTGGAGAACCTGGGCTTAAAGTCTTCACGTTGGACAGTAACCGTCTTACCTTCTGGATGAGAAGCATGTTTGAATGCATACATCCCAGTGAGACTAATCTTATACCTGTATTCTCAGCTATCCAATCAGAGACCTGCATCTCTCCCTCTGTAAACACCACGCCAAGCTCCACGGCAACACCAACATCCTGTCCCATCCCGCTCCTCGTATCCCATCATGCACTTGGGAAACAGGGACCACACAGACTCGCCCTTCAGTACCACTCTGCTGATCCTCTTTCAAGTTTCAGTGCCTCCTAGCTGTATTTCTGTAAACAAGCCATTCCAAACATGGAATGGGCTTTGCCTAGAGGTGTCAGACTCCAGTCCTGGCTTTCCGTGTGTTTTAGCACTTAAGTAATTAGATTTAAGTCTCTGATCAGCTAAAGAGTGCTCAATGTTGCTTTCCAAGTCTAAACCGGCTGCTGATTTAAAGGAAACCAGAAATACCTGCAGACACTGCGGCCCTCAGAAACAGAAATCTCACACCCCTGATTTAGCTGTCGGGCTACAATACTGGGCACTTCATTACTGGCCCCGTTATTGATAATGAGTGACAAGTACCAACCTAATACACAATAAGCATTGATTTTCTGGTGATATGAAACATGCAACAAATAGTCAAATTCTACTGATGCAGAATATGCAAAAATGCAGAAACAATTCTCAAAAAGATAAAAAAACATTTCTATTTTACCAACACAGCATTGAGGTTTAATCCTATGGAATTCTGAGCCAATCTAATTAGTTAAACCAACTTAATTAAAAATTGACAGTAAATAGTGCTGGAACCTTCAGTAAGTGATGGCCCAATTTATATAAATATACTATACAGTAGATATATTTTATACATGTATTGTATAATGTTCATGGACACAATAATAATTGTATTCATGTGTAGACAAAAGACTATGTGGAAAGGTATGGTTTTACCGATCCCCGGCTCCTCCTGTCCACATGTCGAAGTGTCCTTGGGCAAGACACTGAACCCCAAATTGCTCCCAATGAGCAGGCTAGCGCCTTGCATGGCAGCTGCCGCCATTGGTGTGTGAATGTGTGTGTGAACGGGTGAGTGAGAGGCCATTGTAAAGCACTTTGGATAAAGGCACTATACAAGTGCAGTCCATTTACCATTTACCACGCAAATGATACAGTACTTCACCAAGAAACAGAACCCTTTAAGAAAATAATATGTCTGTGTGGGCTGGCCTCGCTTCACCCGTAATCCTAATCCTAATCAACGACAAATTCACGTGATGACTGTTCCACTGCAAGACACCGCTCACAACCCCTAAGCACTGTCTCTCCTGCTGGCGCACAAACACCCACACACACTCTCTCTCTCTCTCTCTCTCTCTCTCTCACACACACACATATCCACACACACTCACACTCACACGCAGAAAAGCACCCGCACACAGGCCCACTGCTACTGGTTACGTCCTACACTGGAAACCATGCGACACCACAGCCAGCCCCTCCCCTAAGCGGACCTGTTGTATCAGTGCGCTCCATTTGGATGTGCCGGCATGCCACGTATTGCGTAGTAATCTGTAATCTTTGTCTAGTGTTCAGAGAGACACAGGCGGCGCGTGCCGCTTCGTGTGCCGGTTCCTGTGTCGTTTTTAAATGGAGTGGAAACTACGCCGATTCGGCACAAACTCTGCGCGTGCCGGTCCGGTTTGGGGCACACCCAGTGTGCTCTTCCAGGAATCTGCCATCACCTCTTCTGACAACGATGACATCACCACCACGCACGCCCTGAGGGCCCACTCAAAATGCCTGTGATTGGTCCTGGGGCCCACTCAGGATGCCTGTGATTGGTCCTGGGGCCCACTCAGGATGCCTGTGATTGGTCCTGGGGCCCACTCAGGATGCCTGTGATTGGTCCTGGGAGTGCACTCAGGATGCCTGTGATTGGTCCTGGGAGTGCACTCAGGATGCCTGTGATTGGTCCTGGGAGTGCACTGCTGGCAGGGCTGAAGTGAGCACACAGGCCCTGAGGGAACAGCGCTGTGATTCACCGACACTGAGCCATGCTGCACGCCATGAAAAACCATTCTCTGTGCAAAACAGAGCAACAGAGAGCAACACGGAGCAACACAGAGCGACACGGAGCAACACAGATGGAGTATCGAGTATAGAACAGATGGAGTATAGAGTATAGAGCAGATGGAGTATAGAGTATAGAGCAGATGGTGTAATGTTTTTTTTTTAAATGTCTCCGTGAGAACAGCAACGGACAAAATAAATAGCGCAGAATGCTTACAGGAGGAATACCTATACCTGAAAATAGCTAAATAGCAAGTCCCTTGTGAACATAAACAGCATTTAATATCACAAGGTCGCTAGTAGCTGGCTATACCTGGCTCAATGCAATGTCGAATGACAAACAAGCACCGGGAAAGTGGAAGTGAGGAACTTAAATACCCCGCAGGTAGAGGCACAGGTGAAAATAATAATGAGGAAAGCAAACCCCGGAACTGAACGTGAAAAAAATCTGATTGATTAACAATCGGAAAACCAGGACGAGAACCGCAAAAAAAAAGAAAATAAAAAGCCACAAACCATGACAGATGGAGTATAGAGTATAGAGCAGATGGAGTATAGAGTATAGAGCAGATGGTGTAATGTTTTTTTTTTAAATGTCTCCGTGAGAACAGCAACGGACAAAATAAATAGCGCAGAATGCTTACAGGAGGAATACCTATACCTGAAAATAGCTAAATAGCAAGTCCCTTGTGAACATAAACAGCATTTAATACAATGCAATGTGAAAGTGGAAGTGAGGAACTTAAATACCCCGCAGGTAGAGGCACAGGTGAAAATAATAATGAGGAAAGCAAACCCCGGAACTGAACGTGAAAAAAATCTGATTGATTAACAATCGGAAAACCAGGACGAGAACCGCAAAAAAAAAGAAAATAAAAAGCCACAAACCATGACAGATGGAGTATAGAGTATAGAACAGATGGAGTAGAGAGTATAGAACAGATGGAGTATAGAGTATAGAACAGATGGAGTATAGAGTATAGAACAGATGGAGTATAGAGTATAGAGTATGGAGTATAGAGTATAGAACAGATTGAGTATAGAGTATAGAGTATGGAGTATAGAACAGATGGACCCACAGCAAAGCAAACGCAGGTGAGCAGGTCTGAGATCAGACCACTAGCCATGGAAAGTGGGGGATGTGTGTGTGTGTGTGTGTGTGTGCGCACATAAGCATGCATGTGTGTGTGTGTGTGTGTGTGTGTGTGTGTGTGTGTGTGTGTGTGTGTGTTGGCCTGCCCCTTGCCCCTCACACAGATTAACCTCACAGCTCTGTCCCCAGTACGGTAGAAAGCAGGATCTTGCTAAAACAGGATTACCTATAAATAGCGCCGCACATCCGGCTGGTTGCACTATGGGTAGCAGGACTGGCTGCAGGAACGCCCCAATGACCCGTCACCCACCACGCCTAAATAAAGAAAACAGAGCGGGATTAGGCCCTGCAACCCAGTCAATCTGCATTCACACTCTGCATGGAGAGTCCCGTACCTGCACAGTTCTTCACTTGCATGTATACACACACACAGGCGCACACACACACACACACACACAGGCACACACACACACACACAGGCACACACACACACACTCACACACACACAGGCACACACACACACACACTCACACACACACAGGCACACACACACACACACACAGGTACACACACACACTCACACACACACACACTCACACACACACAGGCACACACACACACACACACACTCACACACACTCACACACACACACTCACACACACAGGCACACACACACACACACACACACACACACACACTCACACACACACAGGCACACACACACACACACACACACACACACACTCACACACACACACACACACACACAGGTACACACACACTCACACACACACACACTCACACACACACAGGCACACACACAGGCACACGCACACACTCACACACACAGGCACACACACACAAAGTGGATACAATCTAGTATCTGACGTGCTCTATGCTCCATGTGTTTTCTAATCGCAGTCAGAGCAGTGCAATGATGTCATACTTTGGTTCAACATTTACATTCCATCTGAAGAACTGCCTTTGTTCAGTGCTAATGCACCTCCAACACTGTTAATATGAATCCAAGAGCTATCAAATGTACATGATAAATAAATACAAAGGTGATTTACCACTGTACATTTTGCAGTCTAGGTTATAAGACTCGGCCTGTTTTTTTGCGGCGAGCGCCTCTAACCAGCAAGCAGCTCCCGAGCATGGTCGACTTTCAGACAATTCACAAACTCTTTGGATGCTAACTGGAGCAGTCCAGTTAAGAGAAGTTCACTTTGTTTGACCCAGTAGGTGCAAAACTGTGGATGCATAAGGCCACAGAAAACTGTGCCATGGCTCCCTGATGGCTCTACCCAGTTTCCTATGCCACAACTCCCCAATGGCTCTGCCCAGTTTCCTATGCCACAACTCCCCAATGGCTCTGCCCAGTTTCCTAGCAGCAAACAGCTCTCCCATCCAGGGCACACAAAGACATCAGACCTCATGAGAAGCTCAGAAACAAGCTCACAGATTCACAGCTACAAAACTGTATATTCTACATAGTGCTCAGACTGCTACACAGCGAGATATTCAGCGTGAAATAAACTCTAATAGAGTCCTTTTAACTCTAATAAAAAATTTATTGTCCGTACTAAAGGATTTTTAATGCCATTTATTCATTTTATTTTATTTTTTTTAGCCATTTATTTATTTTAGAATTTTTCGCCACTCTAAATGTGCAGGAATAGAAGACACTCTTGTTGTGGACTTCTCACATGCTTCGTGTTTGCCATGAGAGCCTCTTGTATGCAGTAGATAAGTGTCATGCCTGTGGTGAAGCGCTTCGTGTTTGCCATGAGAGCCCCTTGTATGCAGTAGATAAGTGTCGTGCCTGTGGTGAAGGGCTTTGTCCTGCTCTTCAGTCCAGACCACCAGCATGCAGCCGGTCTGAGTAAACCGGGCGTTTGTGATTGGCTAGCAGATCAGGGGCTCTATCTTGACGATCTTGGTCTAAGCGCATGGCGTAAAGTCCATTTAGGGCGTGTCAAAGTCAATTTTTGCTAGTTTACCGGCGTGTATTTTGGGCGCTAAGCACGGCGCAACGCGCAAATGGGCTGAACTTAGTCTCTTCATTAATTATAGGTGTGTCTTGGGCGGGACATGCAATAAACCAATCAAAATGTCATATCCCATTCTCTTTAAAAGCCTGCTTTTTCACCATGGCGGATTGCTTGATGGCGAAACAGACATGCTCGTGCGTGTTTAGTGCGATCAAGGAATAGGCTATATGGATCAATAGTATGGTCAATATTATTCGGACTAACCATTAGCCTATGAGTTCCCGGTAATTCCCGACATGGCTGTTATTTTACTAAATATATGTGGTTACATTTTGTTAAAAGGACCTTCAGCAGCTGATAATAAGCTATCGATGGCTTCAGTCTCACTTTAGAAAACGCCAAATTAGCCTGCTTGTTCAACGAATTTCATTTGATTCTGCAATGAAAGTGTCAAACATCAATTCCACCTTCTCCACGTTTTATTACGTTACAGACATATACTACAATAGATTGAGTAAATGTTTTGCCTCAAACATCTACACACAAGCCAATAATGAAGAAGTGAAAACAGGTTTTTTGAAAATATGCAATTTTATTTTACTGACAAAAATAGGTTATTTAGAGGTTACATATCTGTACACACCCTTAGCCTAATACTTTGTTGCTGCACCTTTGGCAGCGATTACAGCTTCAAGGCGTCTTGGGAAAGAAGCTACGAGCTTGGCACACTTGTTTCTGGACATTTTTGCCCATTCCTCTTGGCATATCCTTGCAAGCTCCATCAGGTTGGATGGGGAGCCTCGGTACACAGCCATTTTCAGCTCTTTCCACAGATGTTCAATTGGATTCAGGTCTGGGCTCTGGCTGGGCCACTCAAAGACACTTCTTTGTTCTCTTGGCTGTGTGCTTCAGGTCGTTGTCATGTTGGAAGGTAAACCTTCGCCCCAGTCTGATTTTGGTTTCATCAGACCAGAGAATCTTGATTCTCATGGTTTGAGAGTCCTCTAGGTGCCTTTTTGGCAAATTCCAAGCGGGCTGTGATGTGCCTTTTACTAAGGAGGGGCTTCCGTCTGGTCACTCTACCATAAAGGCCTGGTTGGTGGAGTGCTGCCTGGATGGTTGATCTTCTGAAAGGTTCTCCCATCTCCACAAGAATATGCTGGAGCTCTGTCAGAGTGACCCTTGGGTTCCTGCTCACCTCCCTGGCTAAGGCCCGTCTTCCCCGATTGCTCAGTTTGGCCGGGCGGCCAGGTTTAGGAAGATTCTTGGTGGTTCCAAACTTCTTACATTTACAAATGATGGTGGCCACTGTGCTCTTTGGGACCTGTAAAGCTGCAGAGATTTTTTCGTACCCTTCTCCAGATCTATGCCTTGACACAATCCTGTTTCTGAGGTCTGCAGATAATTTTTTTGACCCCATAGCTTGGAGTTTGCTCTGACATGCACTGTCAACTGTGGGACCTTATATAGGCAGGTGTTGGCAATCCCCAATCATGTCCAATCAATTGAATTTATCCCAGGTGGACTCCAATAAAGTTATAGAAACATCTCAAGCAGTATCAGTGGAATACTGCACCTCAGCTCACTTTTGGGTGTCATATCAAAGGGTGTGCACACTTGTGTACATATGATATTTTACATTTAGATTTTTAATAAATTAGCACAAATGTCTAAAAACCTGTTTTCACTTTGTCATTATGGGCTATTTTGTGTAGAATTTTGAGACAAAACATGAACTCAATCTATTGTAGAATATGTCTGTAATGTAATAAAACGTGGAGAAGGTGAAAAGGGTGGGCAGACTTTCCGGCTTGACTGTATATGCGCCGTTAAAATAACATGTAAACAACCGCGACATGACTTTAGACCAGGTTTGTGGTGGTTTAAGCGCAAGCTTATACAAATAATCTTGGCCACTCCTCATCTTAAAACCAGCACGCCCAGTTCACTTGTAATGGGCGCAAGAATACATGGTATTTAAACGATGTGAACGCAAGGCGTTATAATGAACCATGCGCCGGGTGTAAGATAGCAAAGACACTTGCGTTTGGGTTAGCGCCGCTTAGCGCCGGGTGTAAAATAGGGCCCCAGGTCTTAATCCCTCTATCTGTGAAAAGAGGTGGGGTCTGTCAGCTGTCCGTCACACTCCAGCAGTGCCTCTGAGGCTTTGAGAACCAGGGAAAAGAGGAGGGGACTAACTGAATCGATGCCAGAGCAGGGGAATACAGTTATACAGGTCACAAAAACAGTCCAACACTCCCTCTCTGTCATGGATGCTTTTACACACACACGCACACACACACACACACACACACACACACACACACACGCACACACACGCACACGCACACACACACGCACACACACGCACACGCACACACACACACAAACAAATACACAGAGACACAAAATAACCTGGTTAATCACCCTCTTTACAGTCTAAAGCATGTGAAGAAGCTTCATAGTTTAAGAGGGAGTGAGATTTCAGGGACATATGTGAAGATTGGACTCAAACCATAGAGAGACTGGACTCAAACCATAGGGAGACTGGACTCAAACCATAGGGAGATTGGACTCAAACCATAGGGAGACTGGACTCAAACCATAGGGAGATTGGACTCAAACCATAGGGGGATTGGACTCAAACCATAGGGAGATTGGACTCAAACCATAGAGAGACTGGACTCAAACCATAGGGAGACTGGACTCAAACCATAGGGAGACTGGACTCAAACCATAGGGAGATTGGACTCAAACCGCAGCGAGACTGGACGCAGGACAGAGTAACAGACGACTGATTAACCCCCGCCCCTCAGATTTCTCTAAAACAGCAACATATGAGCCCAGCCCAAAAAAACACCCACACACCGGCTCCCCGACCCCACCCTCTCTCCCCACCGGCCAGCCTGCTCCACTCATACAGTATCAGGCCGACCCCACCCTCTCTCCCCACCGGCCGGCCTGCTCCACTCATACAGTATCAGGCCGACCCCACCCTCTCTCCCCACCGGCCGGCCTGCTCCACTCATACAGTATCAGGCCGACCCCACCCTCTCTCCCCACCAGCCGGCCTGCTGCACTCATACAGTATCAGGTGATGGGGGTGTATAGGGGTATAGGGGCTGGTTGGGCTCAGACCCCGGCTCTGGAAACACTGCCTCAGGATGTGATGATGAATATTTCAGGAAGCCGTACCTGCTGAAAGCAGAGCCGTCTCAGCTTATTCCATGGTGTCAGAGGAACGGCGGCTCGAATGCGCCAGCAGGGCTGATGTACAAGCCCCGGCACATCAATTATTCACGCCCGCGAACACAGGACCCGTCTGACAGCCGGGGGGAGGGGGGGGGGGGTGGAGGTGATCCAACTCCATCCACCACACCCCCCTCAAATAACAAGGGAGGGTCACATCATTCGTGACCAGAGTGGTACTAGGGTAGGGGGGGGGGGTCACCACTTCCTATCCCAAGGTGCACTTGGGGAGTTGAGTGTGGGTACGGGGGCCAGCTCTGGGTCACGCGGTGGCGGTGGCGGTGGCGGTGGTACGTTCGACTTCAGTGGCGCTCCGCTGATGGCTCGTGGAATGATCTCATTGTTTTAGTGCGGAAATGCGGAGGAGTGACCGGGCAACACAGTGGTTTACCGATGTCGCATAGCACCGGGCCTGATTAGCTTTTTTTGTTTTTTGTTCACTCACAACCAATCACTCTGTTTTACTGTGATGTCACTGCTGTCTCTCATTCCCTCCTCTTAATCCTGACTGGTTGATTTACATCTGACCCAAAGGGTTGCGGGACAGTGATTGGGTGATTTGGAATGACTCCACAGGGCTAAGGATCATTCTACAACGAGCGCCCCTAAATCGCCCCTAAAACGCTGAGGATGCTTCAGCGTTGAGGCTAAAAGTTTAGTCCTGAACACTGTAAGGACAGCACACTGAGCTCAACGATGCAGCGACTGAGCATTGAAAAGTGACGCTCAGGCATTTTCTCCAATTTGTCCTTCTAAAGTGTGTCTCTTAGCAACAGACTGTCTAATGAGTACATGAGGAAACAAGCAGAACACATTTCCTGTGAAACATTTCAGAGCTGGCTGGCCCTTGCCATCAGTGAAATGAGAAGTCGTGACACGCTGCAGAGGTAACAAAGCATGCTGAAGGAAGATGAGCGTGTCTTTAAGCCGAGGGAACGGTCGCTTTTTAATTGTTGGGGCTAAAAAGTTCTTCTGAAGGTGTTTTGTGCATCAGTATGAAACACACGATGACTACGGATGTTTTACGTACATTTTGGCCGATGAAAATAACATTAATAACATTTTCTTTCTGCTTTTCAACAAGGCTTGATTGGTTCATTAACAGCAAGAGCACAGGGCCGAGCTCTCTGATTGGCTCATTATCAGCAAGTGCACAGGGCCGAGCTCCCTGTTTGGCTCATTAACAGCAAGTGCACAGGGCCAAGCTCCCTGATTGGCTCATTAACAGCAAGTGCACAGAGCCAAGCTCTTTGATTGGCCCATTAAAAGCAAGCGACCAGGACTGAGCACTCTGATTGGCTCATTAACAGCAATGTGGATGACTGAGCTCTCTGATTGACTCATTAACAGCAAGTGCACAGGGCCAAGCTATTTGATTGGCCCATTAAAAGCAAGAGACCAGGACTGAGCACTCTGATTGGCTCATTAACAGCAATGTGGATGACTGAGCTCTCTGATTGGCTCATTAACAGTAAGCATATGGGGCTCAAAGTTTGTGATTGGTGCAGCTGGGACTCCACAGCATGCAAGGATGATAGAACGAAGGAGTCAACTCAGGACAACACTGTGGGCATTGCCACAATGACATCACTCTGGCAAACAACTCCAGTCCAGTCAGGGTGGACAGTCAGCACAAAAAGGAGAATCTAAAGACAGGTCAGAGGTTAGGTGGATTTATTTTTTCTTCCATTGTAACAAAATGCAGACTCAAGTGACCTCTGACCCCCAGCACAGCTGCAGCTTTCAGAGATGCCTGTGACATCACGCTAAGACTCGGACAAGGAAAGTCATTTTTTGACTCTGTGCTCATAGATACAATGCAGCAGCTCAGAAAACACCCCCCCCCCCCTTCCTGTATGAGCAGTAGCTCAGAAGACACCCCGTATGAAGTAGTACAGACCATTCATCAACCCATCAGCACAATAACCCTTAATCACAGTTTTTTTAGGTTAATGACACTACCCCCACTACCTCCCTGCATAAGGGTATGAACCAGGCATCAACCCATCAGCACAATAACCATTAATCACAGTCGTTAAGATTAAAAGAGGAAGTGTGGGCTCGTTAATGTGCCCTTGAGTGCTGCCTTACTTCCTGTCTCAGGGGCCCGCCACCCTGGGGTTTGGCGGGAAGCAGAGCTAGGAGTTCCTGTTGCACGAATGTTAACCTTTGACCTTTGAGAATGCTGGTTTCACGATGAAGAGGAGCTGTCATTAAGCTGACAGTGACAGTAGCTTAGACAGGGCAGGGAGCATACAGTGAATTCTGAAAGTTATTGAGCTTTCTAACAGCCGACGCAGGCTGCGTTTCCACCTGTGATGTCCACCTGCTGCTGCTAATTTTATATAACAGAGGACAAGCTGGAGAGAGAGGCAGGAGGGAGGAGTGGCTGGTTTCAGGTGGGCTGCAGGTATATCACAGTATAGTGTCTCAGCCTCTGTGGGTTAATATTTATGTTTATTTATAATTCATGATTGTTTCCACTGTGCAAGCAGGAGCACGGAGTAAAGAGGATACCAGATACAGCCTTCCACTGGTCCTGAGCCAAAACCACAGCTCTACACGCACGCCTACACGCACGCCTACACGCACACCCACACTCATGCCTACATGCACGCCTACACGCACGCCTACACGCACACCCACACTCACGCCTACACGCACGCCCACACGCACGCAAGCACAAACGCACACACGCACGCCTACACGCATGCCTACACGCACGCCTACACGCACGCAAGCACAAACGCACGCAAGCACAGGCATACACGCACGCCTACACGCACGCCCACACGCATGCAAGCACAAACGCACCCACGCACGCACAAATGCACACGCACGCATGTACGCAAGCACAAACGCACACACGCATGCACACACGCACACGCACGCATGTACGCACGCACACACATGTACGCACACACGCATGTACACACACATGTATGTATGCACACTGGATCATGCTGATCGCTCATTTTCACCACTTAGAGACAAAGGTACTTATTTCTCAGTTTCTTTTTTAAATGCAATTTTACAGAAATGTTTCAATTTTAGTAAAAAAAAAAAACACTAATTAAGCATCATTATCATTTAAATGTTTAAAAATGATCTGTCTCAAATGTTTAAAGCATGTTTTTAGCATCCCTAGAGTGTGTCGAGTTTAGTGAGACGTGTGTGTGTGTGTGTGTGTGTGTGTGTGTGTGTGTGTGTGTGTGTGTGTGTGTGTGCATCATCATTAACCTAACGCACATGAAAGTAAAAGGGGCTTCATATAGTAGTAGTATGATTTTATTCATCCCAAAAAGGGAAATTGCTTTATCACAGACAACATCACTAGCAACATACAACACAGCACAACTCAGAGGAGATAAACAAACACAGGACATACATACACGTGTACAAACACAGGACATACATACACGTGTACAAACACAGGACATACATACACATGTACAAACACAGGACATACATACACATGTACAAACACAGGACATACATACACATGTACAAACACAGGACATACATACACATGTACAAACACAGGACATACATACACGTGTACAAACACAGGACATACATACACATATACAAACACAGGACATACATACACATGTACAAACACAGGACATACATACACATATACAAACACAGGACATACATACACATGTACAAACACAGGACATACATACACATGTACAAACACAGGACATACATACACATATACAAACACAGGACATACATACACATGTACAAACACAGGACATACATACACATGTACAAACACAGGACATACATACACATGTACAAACACAGGACATACATACACATGTACAAACACAGGACATACATACACATGTACAAACACAGGACATACATACACATGTACAAACACAGGACATACATACACATGTACAAACACAGGACATACATACACATGTACAAACACAGGACATACATACACGTGTACAAACACAGGACATACATACACATATACAAACACAGGACATACATACACATGTACAAACACAGGACATACATACACATATACAAACACAGGACATACATACACATGTACAAACACAGGACATACATACACATGTACAAACACAGGACATACATACACATATACAAACACAGGACATACATACACATGTACAAACACAGGACATACATACACATGTACAAACACAGGACATACATACACATGTACAAACACAGGACATACATACACATGTACAAACACAGGACATACATACACATGTACAAACACAGGACATACATACACATGTACAAACACAGGACATACATACACATGTACAAACACAGGACATACATACACATGTACAAACACAGGACATACATACACATGTACAAACACAGGACATACATACACATGTACAAACACAGGACATACATACACATGTACAAACACAGGACATACATACACAAATACAAACACAGGACATACATACACATGTACAAACACAGGACATACATACACATGTACAAACACAGGACATACATACACATGTACAAACACAGGACATACATACACATGTACAAACACAGGACATACATACACATGTACAAACACAGGACATACATACACATGTACAAACACAGGACATACATACACATGTACAAACACAGGACATACATACACATGTACAAACACAGGACATACATACACAAATACAAACACAGGACATACATACACATATACAAACACAGGACATACATACACAAATACAAACACAGGACATACATACACATGTACAAACACAGGACATACATACACATGTACAAACACAGGACATACACATATACAAACACAGGACATACATACACATGTACAAACACAGGACATACATACACATGTACAAACACAGGACATACATACACAAATACAAACACAGGACATACATACACATTTACAAACAGAGGACATACATACACATGTACAAACACAGGACATACATACACATGTACAAACACAGGACATACATACACAAATACAAACACAGGACATACATACACATTTACAAACAGAGGACATACATACACAAATACAAACATGACTACTTCCTCCTGGAGGTCAAATTAGACACTAGACATGAGCCATTAGACATATTCTTTCTGTGCTCCTCTACGAACAGTTTCTTAAAAGCGCCCCAGTGTGTGCCAGTGTAGAGACTTTCAGCGGCACACACACGCACACGCACACGCACACGCACGCACGCACACGCACACGCACACGCACACACACACACACGCACACACACAGCTTTATTATATTTTCTACGAGCAGTGTTTTAAAAGCGCCCCAGTGTGTCAGTGTAGAGACTCTTAGCAGCTTTGCGTGGGCTTAGCTTTCTCCCTCCTGTATCGCGCACAAAACTTGAGACTGTAATTACCTCCTGGAGACACCACGGTGACAGTTACCGGAGTGAAGCAGCCACAGCGTCTCTCAAACGGAAACAGCTCCCTGTCTGACCCTATTTCACCGTTCCCCAGCACAGCCTCTCTCAAACACAGCCTCTATCAAACACAGCCACTATCAAACACAGTACTCTATCAAACACAGCTTCTCTCAAACACAGTACTTTATCAAACACAGCCACTATCAAACCCAGTACTCTATCAAACACAGCCACTATCAAACCCAGTACTCTATCAAACACAGCTTCTCTCAAACACAGCCTCTATCAAACACAGCTTCTCTCAAACACAGCCACTATCAAACACAATCTTTCTCAAACACAGTACTCTATCAAACATAGCCTCTCTCAAACACAGTACTCTATCAAACACAGCCTCTATCAAACACAGCTTCTCTCAAACACAGCCACTATCAAACACAATCTTTCTCAAACACAGCCTCTATCAAACACAGCTTCTCTCAAACACAGTACTTTATCAAACACAGCTTCTCTCAAACACAGCCTCTATCAAACACAGCCTCTATCAAACACAGCTTCTCTCAAACACAGCCACTATCAAACACAATCTTTCTCAAACACAGTACTCTATCAAACACAGTACTCTAACACAGATTATGTCAAACCCAACTGCTGTCAAACACAGCTTCTCTCAATAATAGCCTCTCAAACACAGATTCTGTCAAACACCACTTCTGTCACACACAGCATTTCTCAAAAACAGCCTTTCTTACACTGGGAGAGAGAGGAAAAGACAGTGTTTGGATTCCCTAGTCTCACCCCTCTGTTACAAAAGCAGATTTGATGCTGGTTGCATGATTTGGACATTACTATTCCTAACAAGCAAGTGTTGGTGCTTTTCAAACTGATCACTGAAAAGGGATAAGGACATTGCCTTACAGATAGATTTTTCTGAAATACTGCAGTGAAATCACTTCCAAAGTCCTCTCAGTGATGACATCACCAAAGAAAGCCTGCCATCTGTATTCTACAACAAACTCCATTACACACTGCAGCAAAAAACAAAAAAAGTTTATCCCTGCAAAATGACATTTTTGGGATCATAATTACAGAGAGCTAAATTTAGGCACGGACTTTAGACAACAAACAAAATTTACAAAACGTTCATAATGGGATATAGCAGTTCCCTGCTGCTTATTGAATTATTAATCAGAGCACATTTTTTTGTTATCTCTTATGTAACCATTCTTCCATCAAATAGCGAAATACTGACCTGAATAACGGGATTGATTATACAGCAGAAAGGCCGTGGGCAGCTTCACCAAATAAAAAGGTAAAACTACGGTCTTGGACGTCTCTGACGCTTACATTAACGAGCCTCAGATGATTTACCTTTTAAGAGTATTATTTGACAGTTAAAGCCAGCAGGTGTGATTGGGTGAGAATGTGGGAGAAGAGGAGAAAACTAAGGCTTTTTCTGTTAGGACGCAGACAGAAGGCAATATGGCGGTAACACTTATTATCGCCACTTTGATGATCTGATAATTAGATTTCAGCACAAAGGTCAGTTCTGTCTGCCCTGTACAAGCTCACCGTTTCTCTAGGGGTGTGAGTGTGTGTGTGTGTGTGTGTGTGTGTGTGTGTGTGTGTGTGTGTGTGTGTGTGTGTGTGTGTGTGTGTGTGTGTGTGTGTGTGTGTGTGTGTGTGTGTGTGTTGGGGGGGGGGGGGGGGTGGCAACCAAAATGTATTTACGTTTAACTTGCCGTAGAGCTGGCGGCTGTTTCTTACAGCGCGCCAGTTTTACACGTTAACCAGACACTATCCTAGTTTTACACGTTAACCAGATACTATCCTGGTTTTACACGTTAACCAGACACAATCCTGCAGTTTTACACGTTAACCAGACACTATCCTGCAGTTTTTTAAAAATGTGTCAGAATAAAATCACAGGCTTCATACAAACGTCAGACAAACAACAAAAAAAAGGTCCATCTGCCAACTCTCATATGTAAAATGTCCACAAAACTGCAGGACTGCTTTCATAAACTGAGTACTTGAATGGCACTGCAGCAGCCCAATGGGAGTTGACAGCACACTGTAGCTTCACACATATTATGGATGTTCCCTCTGTCTCGGCTTTCCTTACCTCTCCCTGACACAAATCCATTTCCCTCAGCTTTAAAAAAAAAATGCACTAGAGAATCTTATTTCAAAAGAGAGGAGGATGAGGAGGATGAGGAGGATGAGGAGAAGCAGTCAACCGGAAATACGAGCAGCAGGACAGCGGTCACATCTCCGAAGTAACACCAATCGGGCGAACCACAGAGGGCCTCAGGGAGGCGGGGTTAAGTGCTTTCAGTTGGTGAGGCCAGAGACAGAGCCCAATAACTCTGATGCTCTCAGATGTGCCACTGCTCACCACATATACAGATGTGTATTAAGAATTACACTTCCATTTCCTACCTGTTTACCTACAATAACCCAGTGATCTGAGTTACTCCAGCTCAGAGTGAGTAGTTAATTTAGCTTAGTGTGAGTAGTTACTCTAGATCAGAGTGAGGAGTTACTCTAGATCAGAGTGAGGAGTTACTCTAGATCAGAGTGTGGAGTTACTCTAGATCAGAGTGAGGAGTTACTCTAGATCAGAGTGTGGAGTTACTCTAGATCAGAGTGAGGAGTTACTCTAGATCAGAGTGTGGAGTTACTCTAGATCAGAGTGAGGAGTTACTCTAGATCAGAGTGAGTAGTTACTCTAGCTCAGAGTGTGGAGTTACTCTAGATCAGAGTGAGGAGTTACTCTAGATCAGAGTGAGGAGTTACTCTAGATCAGAGTGTGGAGTTACTCTAGATCAGAGTGAGGAGTTACTCTAGATCAGAGTGTAGAGTTACTCTAGATCAGAGTGAGGAGTTACTCTAGATCAGAGTGAGTAGTTACTCTAGCTCAGAGTGTGGAGTTACTCTAGATCAGAGTGAGTAGTTCTTCTAGGATCTTCTATTCAGCGGAATTGACGGATGCGGTGTTGCTATCTTAGCACCAAGCACTTAGCAACAGCAGAGAAGAAGAGTAGCTCTGTGCTCCAGGTTCAAGCTGGCTACCCACTGTTTCCACAGGTATAATGCCCACGCAGTGCTGTATAATCGCACTCACTCATACGGGCCGCTGACGTACTGCACGGGGAAATTTGAACTGTAGGCCATTCTCTGAATAGAAGGCGGCCAAGCGGTTGGGATGTCTTGTGTTTGTGTAACATGGGAAGGGGTGGAGTGGAGCACACAACACCGTGGAGTTTAGTGAGACGTGAACAAAGTCCCGACGTAGGGTCTCTTCACAAGAAAACAGGTGCACAGAAAAGAATTCTGCAAAAACATTCCGTTCCTGGTAAGGTGCTCTTTGGAAAATGAAACATAATTCAAAAGAAAATATATGAAAAAACGGAGTCAAACTTCTAAATTTATAATTTTATGTCATTATTTAACAATAATTTAGTAGGCACTCTTATCTACAGCATCTTACAACGTGAGAAAACATTCACCTCATCTGAGCAACAGTGACAGGCCTGGCCAGACACTCCCAGACTAGTATATCTTTGCAACATCACTGAAGCACTAAACCGGGGTCCTCAATCTTATCCACAAAGGGCCGGTGTGGGCGCAGGATTTAGTTCCAACCAAGCAGTTACACACCTGATTCTACTAATCAACCTAAGGCCCTTGATTAGTAGAATCAGGTGTGTTACTGCTTGGTTGGAACAAAAGTCTGCATCTTTCTGGATAAGATTGAGCATCCCTGCAGTAATGCAAGGTAACTAAACAAACAAAAGCCAAAGTACAAATCCTGAACACATACAGATTACATCCAGTTTATTCAATAAGGGTCCGATATATTTTTTTTTTCTTTCTTTTCAAACAACTACTTAATATGGTACTGGAGACTACAGTGTTCACGGAAATTTTTTAAGCCAATGAGGAGAGCTCTGAGCTGGTCTGTGTATAGCCCGAGAGAGAAAAGGCAGGGGGAAAAGATGACAGCAGATAAGAGGAGGCCTCGGCCGCTTCTATACCACAAAGGACACCGATAACCACAGGCTCAGCTCCCGGCGACCTTTCTGATTGGATCATTTGGGTGATTGCCGGTTTTGTGGACGCAGGCTTTTGGCAGATGGCAGCTCAATCATTCACTCATACTTATTTTTATTGATCTATTTTTTTACACGCGTGCCATAATTTGGCATGCCAATTTTTATTTATTAGAGCCCATAGCCGCAATCTGGCTATCAATTCAGGAGGGCACAGACAAGCATGCGCTCTCCTGCATAGCGCATTACTGATGTAAAAACAGCAAGTGCCATGCAGCGATTCTACCTGTGAAACCAAGCTCAGCGTCAAGGCTGGAAACTACCATGTTAATCTCCTTGAACCAGGGGTAAATTGCATCCTTGCAGAAATTCAACCAAATGAATTCAGCAGCTGCTAAACACTGAGCTGCCGACATGCTGACATAACCAAACACTGTAGCTGCCTACATGCTGACATAACCAAACACTGTAGCTGCCTACATGCTGACATAACCAAACACTGTAGCTGCCTACATGCTGACATAACCAAACACTGAGCTGCCTACATGCTGACATAACCAAACACCGAGCTGCCTACATGCTGACATAACCAAACACCGAGCTGCCTACATGCTGACATTACCAAACACTGAGCTGCCTACATGCTGACATAACCAAACACCGAGCTGCCTACATGCTGACATTACCAAACACCGAGCTGCCTACATGCTGACATAACCAAACACTGAGCTGCTTACATTACCAAACACTGAGCTGCTTACATGCTGACATTACCAAACACCGAGCTGCCTACATGCTGACATTACCAAACACCGAGCTGCCTACATGCTGACATTACCAAACACTGAGCTGCCTACATGCTGACATAACCAAACACTGAGCTGCCTACATGCTGACATAACCAAACACTGAGCTGCCTACATGCTGACATTACCAAACACTGAGCTGCCTACATGCTGACATTACCAAACACCGAGCTGCCTACATGCTGACATTACCAAACACCGAGCTGCCTACATACTGACATTACCAAACACTGAGATGCCTACATGCTGACATTACCAAACACGAGCTGCCTACATGCCGACATTCCCAAACACTGAGCTGCCTACATGCCGACATTACCAAACACTGAGCTGCCTACATGCCGACATTACCAAACACTGAGCTGCCTACATGCTGACATTACCAAACACTGAGCTGCCTACATGCCGACATTCCCAAACATTGAGCTGCCTACATGCCGACATTACCAAACACTGAGCTGCCTACATGCTGACATTACCAAACACTGACCTGCCTACATGCCGACATTACCAAACACTGAGCTGCCTACATGTTGACATTACCAAACACTGAGCTGCCTACATGCTGACATTACCAAACACTGAGCTGCCTACATGCTGACATTACCAAACACTGAGCTGCCTACATGCTGACATTCCCAAACACTGAGCTGCCTACATACTGACATTACCAAACACCGAGCTGCCTACATGCTGACACAACCAAACACTGAGCTGCCTACATGCTGACATTACCAAACACCGAGCTGCCTACATGCTGACATAACCAAACACTGAACTGCCTACATGCTGACATTACCAAACACTGAGCTGCCTACATGCTGACATAACCAAACACTGAACTGCCTACATGCTGACATTACCAAACACTGAGCTGCCTACATGCTGACATTCCCAAACACTGAGCTGCCTACATGCTGACATTCCCAAACACTGAGCTGCCTACATGCTGACATTACCAAACACCGAGCTGCCTACATGCTGACATAACCAAACACTGAACTGCCTACATGCTGACATTACCAAACACCGAGCTGCCTACATGCTGACATAACCAAACACTGAACTGCCTACATGCTGACATTACCAAACACCGAGCTGCCTACATGCTGACATAACCAAACACTGAACTGCCTACATGCTGACATTACCAAACACCGAGCTGCCTACATGCTGACATAACCAAACACTGAGCTGCCTACATGCTGACATTACCAAACACTGAGCTGCCTACATGCTGACATTACCAAACACTTAATATAGAGTGAGTCTTCAGAGGCCTTTATGTAGCCTCCTTTCCAAATCACATATAGAATTGTGCTTTTCAAAAATAATACTGACTTGCTGTGCCCTCCACCTCCCACCCCCACAGGACAGGAAGTGTGCCCTAAAATAGACACAAGCGCCCTCCCCCCGGAAGGGGGAATTTATGCGTGGCCCTCAGGGCGACCCGCTGACTCACTCTCCAACCCGAATACAGACAGGTCTCGCACCCCTGCCCCCTGATTCTGTGAAGCCTGCATTTATTCAACAGACAATTCAGGGTGACTTAGTGGTGTGCAAGCTTAGGGCTGACTCATTTTGGGGCTGAAAGAGGGTGTTGAGGTGTCCAGCTCTACCATATACACAGTACCAGTCAAAAGTTTGGACACAACTACTCATAAAAGGGGTTTTTGAAGGAATTCCCACATATGCTGAGCACTTAGCTGCTCTTTCTTCGTTCTCCAGTCTAACTAATCCCAAACCATCTCTCTTGGGTTTAGGTTTAGGTTGGGTGTTAGATTAGCTCATCTGATGCAGCACTCCATCACTCTCCTTCTTTGTCCAATAGCTCTTACACAGCCTGGAAAATGGTTTCTTCTTGAACAGCGACATTGTTTACAGCGGCTGTACTTATGAACAGATTCATTTTATAGCGTTTATTCACATTTGGAAATGTCAGTTGGTTTAAACTGCAGCCACAGATACTCTATGAAGTGCACAGATGGTTTGGGCCAGTGTGACCAAGCTGCAGCCACAGATATTCTATTAAGTGCACAGATGGTTTGGGCCAGTGTGACCAAGCTGCAACCACAGATACTCTATTAAGTGCACAGATGCAAAACTCTTCTGCTCTGCAGAGCACATTTTGTCTCTGGCATTGTTTAAGAAAAAAACACAGTGTTCTGGCTCATTATGAATATTCCTGAAGGGACGGGTCCAAATACAACACATCCACAGTTCGCGTACTGGTCTTAGGAGAGCGGAAATCTCCGATTGCAAAACCAGAACATCACACACGGGGAAACAAAGAGAGCAGACCAGGTCACCAGATTAACAGTCTTCACACTAACTCAAGAATTACTGGAGACACCGACTCATGGGGTGGTATTCAAACAGAGAGACATGTGTAGCAACATATAGGGCCCTACTTTACACCCGGCGCTAACCCAAATGCAAGTGTCTTTGCTATTTTACACTCGGCGCAGGGTTCGTTATAGCGCCTAGCGCTCACGTCGTTTAAATACCATGTATTCTTGCACCCGTTGCAAGTGAACTGGGCGTGTTGGTGTCAAGATGAGGAGTGGCCAGGATTATTTTTGGCGTATTGCTATCTTGAGCCAGCAGAAAGCGCTTGCGCTAAAACCACCACAAACCTGGTCTAAAGTCATGTCGCAGTTGTTTACATGTTATTTTAACGGCGCATATAAGTGCGTCTACATAGGCGTGTGCACAACATGCATTTCCCTCCTGTCTATTACACACAGGAGCGCGCACAAGCATGACTAAAAATATCAAGATTACAATGTGAAATATTATTATTGTGTAGGCTATATCAAAAATGCATAATAATTAAACGGTCCATAGGTCAAAGACCACATATCTGTCCCTCAGCGAAGGTGAATGCCCCATCATCAGCCCATGCGATGTGCGATGGTACGTGTAGGTTACATGTATAGACTATTCGCAATTATCCTGGATGAAGATATATTTGCCAATAGTTCCTGTAGACTAATCTCCGGGAGCATAATCTTCTATTACGGGACAATGGCTATCTATTGAAAACTTATAACACCTATATCAAGCCTAATGCACTAATTGTCTCACTGAATGCGTGAATTGTCACTCAATGAAAAAATCGCACACTGCAATAGACAGACATTTGAGTTCTGAAAATGCGCTTCAGATGTCATTACAACACAGTTCTCTAGGCCTAAAGTCTGTAAGTAAATAGAATGGTTTTGACTGAAAAAAGTTCAAAACCTTGTCCAGTGAATATTGCATTTATTGTTTTTCAAATAGCCTAGGCTACAGCGGATTCGCTGTGCATAAGGTTTTTTCGATAGCCTACAGTTAAAAGACAGAGATAAATGTCACCATGTTAACTGAATTTGAACCTTCGTATCCTTCGTCCTTCATATTTTTTTAATAACAGTGGTTTCCATACTTATTAAAACCCAGCTGATTTCACATGTTATTCCATAATGTTTCATCAAACGAAATTTGTTAAAAAAGCAGGCTAATTTGGCATTTTCTAAGGTGAGACGGAAGCCATTGATAGCTTATTCTCAGCTGTTGCAGGTGCTTTTAACGAAATGTAACCGCATATATTTTGTAAAATAACAGCACTGTCGGGAATTACCGGGAACTCATAATGCTTAGTCCAAATAATATTGATCATACTATTGATATAGCCTATTCCTTGATCGCACTAAACACGCACGAGCATGTCTGTTTCGCCATCATATAATCAATCCGCCATGGTGGAAAAGCAGGCTCTTAAAGGGAATGGGATATGACATTTTGATTGGTTTATTGCATGTCATGCCCAAAACACACCTATAATTAATGAAGAGACTTGTTTCAGCCCATTTGCACGTTGCGCCGTGCTTAGCGCTCAAAAATCACGCCGTCAAACTACCAAAAGTGGACTTGGACACGCCCTAAATGCACTTTACGCCATGCGTTTAGACAAAGCGTAAAGATCGCCAAGATAGAGCCTATAGGGTCCAAGAGAGCATTGAATATTGCATGCTGTTGGGCCACGGCGCCACCTGGTGTGTGAATGTATGTTTGTGTGTGTGCCCGCGTGTGCGCATCTGTGTTTCTACAAGTGTTCATACTGTATGTGCTTGTCTACCTGCTGTATAAAGGGAAAGCTCTTTGTGACATCGACAGATTCTATCCCATACATATAGAACCATAGATGTGACATATTATCTAATGTAATAGTAATTTGGAATTCTGAAATGGAACAATTTGGCAGCCATCTTAACCGGGTACAGCTATAATAGAAACCTATGGCAAAAATGTCATGTACTTTCTAACCCACTGTGATGTCATAATCAAGTCTCAGAAGCCAGATAGCTGATGATTGGCTCTTATATAAAACCATGGTTACCGGCCACCATCCTACCTGGGTATGGTCTCAAAAAGTGTGCCATTAACTATGACATACGTCACATCTATGGTTCTATATCTATGTTCTACCTGCTATCACTGATCCTGGAACAGTTTTATCCTCTTGCACAAAATGATCTTTGGTCATAATGAGGGCTGGAGAAGACCATCCTGGATCTGCTGCAGTTCTGGAGGCATGAAGAAAAATGTACACTTCTTTTAGTTTTGAGGGCTTGGAGCCCAGTGTTGGTGGTATTTAGGGCTGAGAGAATCATTCAGCAAACTCACAGCTCAGCGACCTAGAGGACAGCTAATCCCTCTGCCGTTTCCCACAGCAAGATGTTTTTCTGCTTGACTGTGTTTGTTTAGGATCTCACTATAGAAACTTCTCACTTCTAATTTTAGTTCATTTCTTTTTCTCCGAAGCCAAGGCTGTTTCGTTCCCGTATGATTACAGGGATGATGCTCTGGAGTTCATCTGAGGATCAGTAAAATTCACTTCAAATCATATTTACTGGCGCAACAAAAACTTAGTATCGCATTGCCCACCCACACACACACACACGAATACACACAGGTAGGGTAATTAAATGTCTACAGCACAGCTTCCTGATGCTCTCTCTATACCCTCTTAGGGCTGATAGACCACAGGTGCCCTGGGACTACTTTAAATCTAATGTTAGCATCTCCATCTTAAATTAACATAAATAGCATTTTTTAAAGGTTATTTCAAAACACACTTGGCCTGATTGCAAGAAGCGAGACTCTCTTGTGAGATGTGTAAATTTGCTGTAATTAGGAGTTCCAGGTCGGGGATAGCTCCCCTGCCGTGTCTCTTAAATAACAGCCCTTCCTAATGTTTGCCCCTGTCTGTCTGTGCCTTCTATACATATTTATAGGTTTCATTTATTTCCATAACAGCTGCATTTACGGTATATTCTCCCGTCTGTCTCTGTATACTGTAGCCTGACTTCAGCACGCATTCAACAAAAGTGCAACATCTGTCTACCAGCGTTTACAGGATCAACACTACAGCAGTCAGCTCACTAGCGTTTACAGGATCAACACTACAGCAGTCAGCTCACCAGCGTTTACAGGATCAACACTACAGCAGTCAGCTCACTAGCAGCGTTTACAGGATCAACACTACAGCAGTCAGCTCACTAGCGTTTACAGGATCAACACTACAGCAGTCAGCTCACCAGCGTTTACAGGATCAACACTACAGCAGTCAGCTCACTAGCGTTTACAGGATCAACACTACAGCAGTCAGCTCACTAGCGTTTACAGGATCAACACTACAGCAGTCAGCTCACTAGCGTTTACAGGATCAACACTACAGCAGTCAGCTCACCAGCGTTTACAGGATCAACACTACAGCAGTCAGCTCACCAGCGTTTACAGGATCAACACTACAGCAGTCAGCTCACCAGCGTTTACAGGATCAACACTACAGCAGTCAGCTCACCAGCGTTTACAGGATCAACACTACAGCAGTCAGCTCACTAGCAGCGTTTACAGGATCAACACTACAGCAGTCAGCTCACTAGCGTTTACAGGATCAACACTACAGCAGTCAGCTCACCAGCGTTTACAGGATCAACACTACAGCAGTCAGCTCACCAGCGTTTACAGGATCAACACTACAGCAGTCAGCTCACCAGCGTTTACAGGATCAACACTACAGCAGTCAGCTCACTAGCGTTTACAGGATCAACACTACAGCAGTCAGCTCACCAGCGTTTACAGGATCAACACTACAGCAGTCAGCTCACCAGCGTTTACAGGATCAACACTACAGCAGTCAGCTCACTAGCGTTTACAGGATCAACACTACAGCAGTCAGCTCACTAGCGTTTACAGGATCAACACTACAGCAGTCAGCTCACTAGCGTTTACAGGATCAACACTACAGCAGTCAGCTCACTAGCGTTTACAGGATCAACACTACAGCAGTCAGCTCACTAGCGTTTACAGGATCAACACTACAGCAGTCAGCTCACTACCAGCGTTTACAGGATCAACACTACAGCAGTCAGCTCACCAGCGTTTACAGGATCAACACTACAGCAGTCAGCTCACCAGCGTTTACAGGATCAACACTACAGCAGTCAGCTCACCAGCGTTTACAGGATCAACACTACAGCAGTCAGCTCACTACCAGCGTTTACAGGATCAACACTACAGCAGTCAGCTCACTACCAGCGTTTACAGGATCAACACTACAGCAGTCAGCTCACCAGCGTTTACAGGATCAACACTACAGCAGTCAGCTCACCAGCGTTTACAGGATCAACACTACAGCAGTCAGCTCACCAGCGTTTACAGGATCAACACTACAGCAGTCAGCTCACTAGCGTTTACAGGATCAACACTACAGCAGTCAGCTCACTAGCGTTTACAGGATCAACACTACAGCAGTCAGCTCACTAGCGTTTACAGGATCAACACTACAGCAGTCAGCTCACCAGCGTTTACAGGATCAACACTACAGCAGTCAGCTCACTAGCGTTTACAGGATCAACACTACAGCAGTCAGCTCACTAGCGTTTACAGGATCAACACTACAGCAGTCAGCTCACCAGCGTTTACAGGATCAACACTACAGCAGTCAGCTCACTAGCAGCGTTTACAGGATCAACACTACAGCAGTCAGCTCACTAGCGTTTACAGGATCAACACTACAGCAGTCAGCTCACTAGCGTTTACAGGATCAACACTACAGCAGTCAGCTCACTAGCGTTTACAGGATCAACACTACAGCAGTCAGCTCACCAGCGTTTACAGGATCAACACTACAGCAGTCAGCTCACTAGCGTTTACAGGATCAACACTACAGCAGTCAGCTCACTAGCGTTTACAGGATCAACACTACAGCAGTCAGCTCACTAGCGTTTACAGGATCAACACTACAGCAGTCAGCTCACTAGCGTTTACAGGATCAACACTACAGCAGTCAGCTCACTAGCGTTTACAGGATCAACACTACAGCAGTCAGCTCACTAGCGTTTACAGGATCAACACTACAGCAGTCAGCTCACTAGCGTTTACAGGATCAACACTACAGCAGTCAGCTCACTAGCGTTTACAGGATCAACACTACAGCAGTCAGCTCACTAGCGTTTACAGGATCAACACTACAGCAGTCAGCTCACTAGCGTTTACAGGATCAACACTACAGCAGTCAGCTCACTAGCGTTTACAGGATCAACACTACAGCAGTCAGCTCACCAGCGTTTACAGGATCAACACTACAGCAGTCAGCTCACTAGCGTTTACAGGATCAACACTACAGCAGTCAGCTCACTAGCGTTTACAGGATCAACACTACAGCAGTCAGCTCACTAGCAGTCAAGGTCAGGCAGCATTAAATAGTTGGAACAAAAATAGAATGGAAAATGCTTCCCTCCCGTTAGTGTACCACTGTAGTCTCGATTTGCAAAAATCTCGCAGGCTAACGGCAGACAACAATAGTGGCCTAATAATTAATTTCTTGCTGGGTAGGGGGCACGATTACTCAATTATAATACTGCAGCTGAAAAAACCCCTCAAACGTGGGCCATGTGTTCCCACAAAGTGAAATGATTGTTTCAGACCAATAGTTTATAAAGGGATCATCCCTGAGCTCTTGACACAAAGCAATAACTCTGAGCCTTTTCTTATTCATTTCGGCAAATGTCAGAGGCTCTGCATTTATTTAAAATTTGTCAAATATTGAAGGGTGTCATGCCAAAACCTGTTCCCTGTAGACCCGCAGTTCTGCTGTTGTATGTGTGAAATTATTTTTATTAGAATATTGACAATTATTAGTAATATTTTATTTTAGACTGCTGAATAATCTGGATTATTAGATTTAAGAGTCTTGGCCAAGAAGCCTGAATGAAAAAATTCTCAGAGTCATCTGCATTCACTAAATCTGATCATTAATCCAATTATATGACTGGGGGTATATGGATGGGGGTATATGGATGGGGGTATATGACTGGGGGTATATAGATGGGGGTACATGGATGGGGGTATATGGATGGGGGTATATGGATGGGGGTATATGACTGGGGGTATATAGATGGGGGTATATGACTGGGGGTATATGACTGGGGGTACATGGATGGGGGTATATGACTGGAGGTATATGACTGGGGGTAAATGGATGGGGGTATATGTCTGGGGGTATATGGCTGGGGGTATATGACTGGGGGTACTTGGATGGGGGTATATGACTGGGGGTACATGGATGGGGGTATATGGCTGGGGGTACATGGATGGGGGTATATAGATGGGGGTACATGGCTGGGGGTATATAGATGGGGTATATGACTGGAGGTACATGGATGGGGGTATATGACTGGGGGTATATGACTGGGGGTATATGGCTGGGGGTATATGACTGGAGGTATATGACTGGGGGTACATGGATGGGGGTATATGGCTGGGGGTACATGGATAGGGGTATATGACCGGAGGTATATGGATGGGGGTATATGACTGGGGGTATATAGATGGGGGTACATGGCTGGGGGTATATAGATGGGGGTATATGACTGGGGGTATATAGATGGGGGTATATGACTGGGGGTATATAGATGGGGGTACATGGCTGGGGGTATATAGATGGGGGTATATGACTGGGGGTATATAGATGGGGGTACATGGCTGGGGGTATATAGATGGGGGTATATGACTGGGGGTATATAGATGGGGGTATATGACTGGGGGTATATAGATGGGGGTACATGGCTGGGGGTATATAGATGGGGGTATATGACTGGGGGTATATAGATGGGGGTACATGGCTGGGGGTATATGGATGGGGGTATATAGATGGGGGTACATGGCCGGGTATATGGCTTGGGGGAATATGGTCTTCCCCAGTGGTAAGGTAGGCAGCTAATTCAGAGACATTTTTGCCCGGCCTCATCCTCAAACCTTGAAAATCCACTCAGCCAGCATTTCTGCAGAATTAAATACTCCAAATCCCAGAGGTCCCCTAACTTGGCCCTGGGCTCCCTCTCTATGCTCGCCAGGCCCAGACTGCTCATCAGAGCTGAATTTGGTCCCAGTCCGGCCTTGATGCTCGCTGTTGTTTTAGTGAACCGTTTCATCAATTAATTACTCAGTGCTTTAAGTGCTCACTTGATTCCATAACAGATTGTAAGAACAATGTGGGTTTGGCTCAGTGCATTTTCTTTCACCAAAACCCTTAATTTTTCACAACGAATATCTATTTCTGACATAATGTGGCCTTCGAGGGCAAATCATCCCTCATTAAACATTAAAAGTGTCTAATTTAGAACAATTAACAGCTCGTTACCCTTCAGGGACTGCAATTACGGCAGAATGAAAAGCCAGCGTTCAAGAGTAGGCCCCAGCACCACGTTTGAGAACCTCTGATCTCCACAAATTTAAGATGGCAAATTGTACTTGTACTTACGCTGAGATGAAGGACAGCAACCACATCCTGCCACGGCAGTGGAGGTACATTCTTTCTTCTCTGAGGAACAAAATACCCAAATGTACCGTGGAACTGGAGATGGCTATCCATGCCTTTATCTCATCCCGGCTCGACTATTGTAACGCTCTGTTCTCCTGCCTCAACAAAACTTTTATTTCTTTTATTTATTTATTTTTTGTACATGTTATAGTTGTATTGTATTGTGTATTGTGTATTGTGTAATGTCTGTAAAGCGCTCTGTACATTCGTGTTGAGAAGGGCGCTATATAAATAAAGCTTTACTTACTTACTTACTTACCGTGGAAGTACAATCATATTCTATTTGGGTTCTATTAGGTACCTTTTCAAGTTAAAAGGGTCAAAATGTATTGTGTGTTGCTGGCTCGGGGTACAATTTTATTTAATGTATCTATAAGGTACCACCCCAGAGACAAGCATTTGTACCTTTTTAGTAACTTTTCTTACCTGTATTTCTGAGTGTGTACAGTGTGCAATGGCCTTTATACCTGTGGCTGATTATATACTTTAGCTCACTACACTGTATTACCCCTCCACCAAACTAGCAGAGCCTGTGTTCCCGCCCCCTACGGCATGCCAGCAAAGTGCTCCAAACCAGAGCGCTGCAAACCGGAGCCAACCTCCCAACCTCCGCAGGGTCTGTGTGACTCCACAGCCCACACCCTTCCTCTACCCGGTCAACCTCAGATGAGTGAGCTCCAGAAACACAGCGCCCCCCTTTGGCCGGGCTCGGTAACAAGATTAATTCCCAACTTGCTTCAGAACACAAGTGCCTTTCACAGGAGGGTCCTAGTGGCACATGAGACGTGTTATTAGCTGGCAAATTCAGCCCGACTACACAAGCAATGGGGGAACGCAGTCACAAAAGAAAGGTTGCAATTACAGGACTGAGTCACTCAGTATAAGAGGTAAAAGAGTCTAACCCTTTCCGCCCCAAAGATATCACAGTGACCTCAATACTGCCAGCTGATACTGCAGCCAGCAATAATCCTGTTACATTATAATAATCATGTTACATTACTGTTGTATTTCAATAATCCTGTTATATTACAATTACAATAATCCTGTTACATTACTGTTACATTAAAATAATCATGTTACATTAGTTACATTGCAATAATCCTGTTACATTATAATAATCATGTTACATTACAATAATCATGTTACATTCGTTACATTACAATAATCATGTTACATTCGTTACATTACAATAATCCTGTTACATTAGTTACATTGCAATAAATTTGTTACATTATTGTTACATCACAATAATCCTGTTACATTATTGTTACATTGCAATAATCCTGTTACATTCGTTACATTACAATAATCCTGTTACATTAGTTACATTGCAATACATTTGTTACATTATTGTTACATCACAATAATCCTGTTACATTATTGTTACATTGCAATAAACCTGTTACATTAGTTACATTGCAATAATCCTGTTACATTACAATAATCATGTTACATTCGTTACATTACAATAATCATGTTACATTTGTTACATTACAATAATCATGTTACATTAGTTACATTGCAATAATCCTGTTACATTAGTTACATTGCAATAATCCTGTTACATTACAATAATCATGTTACATTACAATAATCATGTTACATTCGTTACATTACAATAATCCTGTTACATTAGTTACATTGCAATAAATTTGTTACATTATTGTTACATCACAATAATCCTGTTACATTATTGTTACATTGCAATAATCCTGTTACATTAGTTACATTACAATAATCCTGTTACATTATAATAATCATGTTACATTAGTTACATTGCAATAATCCTGTTACATTAGTTACATTGCAATAATCCTGTTACATTACAATAATCATGTTACATTACAATAATCATGTTACATTCGTTACATTACAATAATCCTGTTACATTAGTTACATTGCAATAATCCTGTTACATTACAATAATCATGTTACATTACAATAATCATGTTACATTCGTTAAATTACAATAATCCTGTTACATTAGTTACATTGCAATAAACTTGTTACATTATTGTTACATCACAATAATCTTGTTACATTAGTTACATTGCAATAAACCTGTTACATTATTGTTACATTGCAATAAACCTGTTACATTATTGTTACATTGCAATAAACCTGTTACATTTGTTACATTACAATAATCCTGTTACATTATTGTTACATCGCAATAATCCTGTTACTGTAACAGACCCCTTATTCTCCTCCTCATCTTATCAAGGAAACATTTCACTGCACACACTACTCACTAGTCATACACTGTGAACATTACACAACTCAGCTCAGCATAGGAGAAAATAACTCAATGACGAATGGAAAAGAGGAACATCCCCACAAAAAAAAAAAAAAATGACGAGATAAAAATATATGATAATTTATTATACATTCACTTCAGCACACTGTTTGTATAATAAACATCCACACTGTATTTTCAAATGAAACCGTCATAGAATAAATGTAAATTTTGCAAAGGAAATAAGTACATTAATGAATAAGTATAAATACATGAATAGCCAGACCCCTCTGAGGTGCAACCATACACCAGGAAGTCTTAGGTTTATGTGTTCTAATGCCATAAATCCAAGTCCAATTTTGTTACCAAGAAACAGCTTCAAAAATAAACTGCATTTATCTTTGCGATAGTTAGGGACCTGAGGTGCTCTTTTGTTACCGGGGCAACTTGGCAAAAAACAACAACAAAAAAAACTAAACTAAATGTTATTATATTTTTTAGAAGGACATCTAGACAGAAGTCCATTACGGTATCACTGCAGGAGCTGCTACGTTTTGGGAAGGATGTGCTTTCTTATCTGTTCTGTAGTTACTTCAATGACGTTTCTGTATGCACTTACTGTATGTCGCTTTGGATAAAAGCGTCTGCTAAATGACTGTAATGTAATGATTGTAATCACAAACAAATGTCAAAAGTACAACTGAGAAATGTTAAGAGTTAAAATACAAAAATAGCGTTGTGCAGAGCATAAATCTGCAGGGCCTTGATCTCCCTCGTAGCTCAGTGGGTATGAACACTGAGGACTGCAGGGCCTTGATCTCCCTCGTAGCTCAGTGGGTATGAACACTGAGGACTGCAGGGCCTTGATCTCCCTCGTAGCTCAGTGGGTATGAACACTGAGGACTGCAGGGCCTTGATCTCCCTCGTAGCTCAGTGGGTATGAACACTGAGGACTGCAGGGTTTTGATCTCACTCGTAGCTCAGTGGGTACGAACACTGAGGACTGGACTAAAAGAGAGGGATATGCAAAAACCAGGAACCGACAGTGGAATATTTCACTCACATGGGTGTGCTTTCACATCCAATCCCAACATACATCACGCATCCTGTCTTTCCCTGACTCACCGACACTGCGGTCACGCTAAGAAGCTTCACAGACTGGCTTTGTTTTTGGTGACCATGGCAACCACTTCATCCATTCATACATACAGTATGCGTTAGAGAGGGAAAAATAAGAGGGAAAGAAAAGACATTCCTCAGCGCCTCTCTGCTGCCCGCCAGGATCTTAGCGTAATAACCTGCGCTTCACGCTGAAGGTTCTCCTGCCGCCAGGAGCTTAGCGTAATAACCTGCGCTTCACGCTGAAGGTTCTCCTGCCGCCAGGAGCTTAGCGTAATAACCTGCGCTTCACGCTGAAGGTTCTCCTCCCGCCAGGAGCTTAGCGTAATAACCTGCGCTTCACGCTGAAGGTTCTCCTGCCACCAGGAGCTTAGCGTAATAACCTGCGCTTCACGGTGAAGGTTCTCCTGCCACCAGGAGCTTAGCGTAATAACCTGCGCTTCACGCTGAAGGTTCTCCTCCCACCAGGAGCTTAGCGTAATAACCTGCGCTTCACGGTGAAGGTTCTCCTGCCACCAGGAGCTTAGCGTAATAACCTGCGCTTCACGCTGAAGGTTCTCCTCCCACCAGGAGCTTTGCGTAATAACCTGCGCTTCACGCTGAAGGTTCTCCTGCCACCAGGAGCTTAGCGTAATAACCTGCGCTTCACGCTGAAGGTTCTCCTCCCACCAGGAGCTTAGCGTAATAACCTGCGCTTCACGGTGAAGGTTCTCCTGCCACCAGGAGCTTAGCGTAATAACCTGCGCTTCATGCTGAAGGTTCTCCTGTCACCAGGAGCTTAGCGTAATAACCTGCGCTTCATGCTGAAGGTTCTCCTGTCACCAGGAGCTTAGCGTAATAACCTACGCTTCACGCTGAAGGTTCTCCTGCCACCAGGAGCTTAGCGTAATAACCTGCGCTTCATGCTGAAGGTTCTCCTGTCACCAGGAGCTTAGCATAATAACCTGCGCTTCACGCTGAAGGTTCTCCTGCCGCCAGGAGCTTTGCGTAATAACCGGCGCTTCACGCTGAAGGTTCTCCTGCCGCCAGGAGCTTTGCGTAATAACCGGCGCTTCACGCTGAAGGTTCTCCTGTTTCAGACGCTTTCTTCGCTGTTTTCTCTAGAACCGCTTTCTGGAAAGAATTTTGCCTCTAGTGCCTCTGGGCTCTGGCTGGTTTGCTAATGGTGCATTGCATTAACGAGTCCGAAACCTCGACAGCAAACAAAACCTGCACATATCCTAGACAGGAACACTTCACATTATGTTTCAGCTGTGCAGTTAAATTGTAACTATTTTGGTAACAAGAGGTTATTACTAAACAACTCCAACACAGGTAACATGGAAATAGAGTTAGCGGTATTGTTAATTATACATGTGAAACAAGGCCAGCCCTGTTACATGTTAGTAATTACATACATAAACACATGTACATGTGTAATAAAGAATACCACTACGGTATGACCAGTATTACCCACCCCTCATCATGAACCAGAACCAGATCCTCTTTTATCTCAGCTGTACAAAAACAAGGGGTCAGAAGAACTCGACCATCTGGACCCAGGGGAAGCTCACAGGACGCAGGGAAAGCTCACAGAACCCAGCGGAAGCTCACAGTACCCAGGGAAAGCTCACAGGACCCAGGGGAAGCTCACAGGACCTAGGGGAAGCTCACAGGACCCAGGGGAAGCTCACAGGACCCAGGGAAAGCTCACAGGACGCAGGAAAAGCTCACAGGACGCAGGGAAAGCTCACAGGACCTAGGGGAAGCTCACAGAACCCAGCGGAAGCTCACAGGACCCAGGGAAAGCTCACAGGACCCAGGGGAAGCTCACAGGACCTAGGGGAAGCTCACAGGACCCAGGGGAAGCTCACAGGACGCAGGGAAAGCTCACAGGACGCAGGGAAAGCTCACAGGACCCAGGGAAAGCTCACAGGACGCAGGGAAAGCTCACAGGACCCAGGGAAAGCTCACAGGACCCATGGAAAGCTCACAGGACCCAGGGGAAGCTCACAGGACCCAGGGGAAGCTCACAGGACCCATGGGAAAGCTCACAGGACGCAGTGGAAGCTCACAGGACCCAGGGGAAGCTCACAGGACCCAGGGGAAGCTCACAGGACCCATGGGAAAGCTCACAGGACCCAGGGAAAGCTCGCAGGACCCAGGGGAAGCTCACAGGACGCAGGGAAAGCTCACAGGACCCAGGGGAAGCTCACAGGACGCAGTGGACACGAGTTGAGCAGCAGTTTCTCTTGTCTTCGTACGTCTTCTGACTCATAAAGCAGAGCTCTTCATTGCACAAGCATCAGATCCTAATCCGAGCACCACAGCGTGGTCCGTTCCCACGGCAATCCTGAGTGACAGCCAGTGATCCAGCGACGGGTCAAATCACACCAGCAGGCACTTTTACAAACTACTTCCTGTGCTGTCCTCCAATCAGAGAGTATAACTTAGTGTCATTAAAAGTTATGGCCTACAGCCTGGGTTATAACATGTAACAGGGTTATTGTAATGTAACTAATGTAACAGGATTATTGCAATGTAACAATAATGTAACAGGTCCTTCAAGGTACTGCAGGGGGTGTCTGGATAGATGTGATATGCAATTACTACATATAAATTTAGAAAAATATGATAAATATATATTTTTTAAATATAACCTTTTTAAATGTATGATGGAAGTCCCCTGGATGCCTTTGACTGTGGGTGGGGGACAAAGCTTGAAAACCACGAGCCTACAGTATACACATCAAATATGAGCGCATATCTTATACACATCAAATATGTTGAGCTCATATCTCAACACCTGGGTGTTTGCTGCAGTATTTAAAAGTCTTTTGCGTCCAGAACCCACATCAGTGCCATCCAAACCCAACCTGCACAAAGCCTTTAATCATCACACGTTGCCTGAGATTATGTAACCTGGAACACAGCCTGACTGGTGCATCCAAGCTCTGCAGCACTTTACTATTTTTATCAGTGAAATGGTGTTATAATTTGGTGGCATATTCTTATGTAACTAATTGAAATGCATAATCACAGGTAAACAATTAGACAGAAACTGCAAGAAATATCAAACCGCTGGGACAGAACGACGAAACATTCAAACATTTAAGCCTCGTCTTCGCTGAAAAACAATGTTTGTGAAAGTAACTGAGAATGACCCTAAAGCATGGGAGCCTCTGGTCTGTGAGAGGGCCGTCTCTCCGTTCAGACAATAAGGCCGGGACTGAGAATGACCCTAACCCATGGGAGCCTCTGGTCTGTGAGAGGGCCATCTATCCGTTCAGACAATAAGGCCGGGACGTCTTGTTCTTGCCCTTCAGTGCGTTAGGAGCGAGACGTGTGAACAGTTAGGCACTGAGCTGTGGCGGAGCCGCTGGATATAGAAAACATGGAAGCTTATGTGGGTCAAGTTCTCCATCATATATGGTCCCCCCCTTCATATTGGGGCACAGCGGGTCTCCGCCCCCCCCCCCCCCCCAAGTTATTATTATTATTATTCATTACATTTACATGCGCATTTCAAGAAAATCATAGGCAATTTCCACCTAGTTTCTACTCATTTTATTTAAATGTCAATATCTCAAAGAATATTCCCTGCACATCCATGGTTTAAAGTACGAGTTTGGATACATTTATTTCAGAATAGTCAGTATATACACAATAACCATAACATAAGTAGCTTAATGTATTTAAATATGTTTTTTTTAAGACGTACAAAAGCGTGTGTGTTTTTACACAACAACAGCAACGTATTTCAGTGCGATAGGTGGTCGTGGTGGAAATGTCGACTGTACGGGACTTTGGCGAAATGTAACAAGATATTCTCTTCAGGGTTAATCAGAAAACAGCTGTAGCTGAATATACTGGTAAGTACTTGGTTTCTTAAATATATTTATACGAGAAATTTTGGAGAAAAAAATTTGGTGTCTTCTAAACCGAAAGTGCATCAGGTACTGTATATAGTAGTGAGCAAGAGAAAAACTGAGGGAAAAAAATTAGCAAATGCTCATTTGTACAACATTTAAAAAAAAAAAGATTGTTTCTATACGTGAACATGATTTTTTAGCGAGTATAAATGGTGCACTTTATGAATTTTACAGTCTGTGGCTGTGGCGAGAGGAGGGTCGTAAGTGCTTTGGGCTATTAATAGCACCCTCCTAATTTATTGCACTGAAGTGCAACTGGAGAAGCTGAGGTTTTCCCAAGCGGCTACCCTTTTAAACAATACTGCGTCAAAATTTACAGGGTTTTCTTAAAGCTGTAGTTTATCATTTCAGACAAACATGAATACTGTAATTGAGACAGATACGTCTCAACCACTAGGGGTGAGGTTTATAAAGTTAATGTCTCATCCGAAAGACGATGTCTCTTACAGCACAGCGTCCCCATCACGGCACTGGGGCATTGGGATATATTTTAAAAATTTAAGATCGCCCCCTACTGGCCAACACCACTTCCAGGAGGTCTCCCATCCAAGTACTAACCAAGCCCACACCTGCTTAGCTTCAGCCATTCAGCAAGAGAAGAGTGCATGGAGGTATGGCTGCTGGCACAAGTGGTGTGGGCATCATCACGTGCCTCGCCCCGCCCCGCCCCGCCCCGCCCCGCCCGTCTCCATGGTGATCCACCATCCATGCAGTCCGGCGGCCCCATTAATCTCCTCCCCTCCGTTCCTCCATGCCCTCCTCCGCTCTCTCGGACGCGAGGGGGAACAGAAATAGAAGTGGGGCACTCGCAAGCCGCCGTCCCCCCGGCTCAGACTAATGGGTAAATGTTGAGGGTGAGCAGCCTTGTGCTGTCCCATCAACGAGCCTCATCCACCCCCACGTCCTACTTCCGACACCCCCCCCCCCTCCCCCTTTCCCGGTACACCGCGCCCTTCTAGAGGGCGATGGCTCATTTTGGGTAACCCTGAATGTCCGACATACAGCTCTGTAATTGGGGTCGGTTTGCTTCACCATGCTTTGTCTACGTTCCTTGGTCTACACTGAAATCTAAGATTTTCTGCCAGTAAAGTTAAGTTATTGTCAACTTTCTGCTTTTCACTTTGAGTGAATAGGCCCCTTAATCTCAGGTCCTATCTGGATGAGGCAATTACTCTCTGAAAGGTGGACCATGCCCAGACATACAAAAAGTTATTCCTGTGAAAAGTGATTTATGATAAGTGTAAGCAGACAGGAAGTTGCAGTGCAGTTTAGTTCCTATCCCAGCATGAGAGCAGGTAAAAATCTGATTGGACACCTGACAGACACTCTCGTCACACAGATCAGGTGCATTAACGAGAGTTAATGAGAGACTTAATGACCCCAATTAAGCATCCCAACACTTATGAATCCAGCGCTTCCTTGTCATCGCACCAGACTTAACCAGACTTAACCAGGACTGCCAGAAAACTCTTTTTTAAATCCAGGCTATGTACCTGAAAATATTAATAACAGAAAACTATGTTTTAAGTGTGAAGTTTGGCTTGGTCAAAGGCCGCAAAAAATAGGAAATTCAAATGAGCACCACCAAGCCATCAGCTCTCTCCACTCTCAGGGATTTCCAGTACTCCGTTTTTTATATCTGACTGCTATACAGTTCTGTAGCTATGTTGTTCTACTGTATTTCAAACAACATGTAGTCATCACTGGGAAGATTGGTTCAAACCTTCTTTCAAAGAGCCTAATTCATACTCTTAAGAGTATGTGCTGTCACCCATGATAGTGACCTGTACAAAAAGGCATTGTATTTCCCTACTGCAGTTTTGTCTAGGCTATTTCTCTATTCCTCTTATACCAATGTTGATAGCTGTGATTATATTGGTAGGTAGCTTTTGAAAGGTGGATCTAAATCTTTCAATCTGTTTACATTTCAAATCATTTTTAGAAGTATTCTAAAGTTATATGAGTAGATATTGTATGCTATAATTGCATTAGTCTATTCAATGTATACTTGCACCTATTGATTTTATTTCTACCCTTTGAACTCCACTATGACATATCAGGCCAATTAAGCCTACATGTTATGCTATGACTGAAATCTTATTGACTACTACTCTGTATGTGAACAGTCTATGTTTTCATATATTTCATACTACTTAGGTGGACATAAGTGATTTTCATGGGTGGTGGTATAAGCATACTTGCCAACCTTGAGCCCTCAGAAATAGGGAGATTTTCCGAAACCACCACGGGGGGTCTGGGGGTCCTCCTCCCCTAGAAAAAAACTTAATTTCCTGCATTCTAGTGAATTTTATTGATTAGCCTACAGACAACAATCCCCGTCTCATCGCGTTGCGTTATGATTGGATAGTAAATCCCCGTTAATCAGCCACGTAGATACAAGCGTGAGATTTAAAAAAATAAAAATAAAACAAAATTAAAAAACGGATATTCTCCTAATTCGGGAGAACTGCGGGAGAATGTTGTCTCCGGGTGATTACCGGGAGAGGACAGTGAAAATCGGGAGTCTCCCGGGAAAATCAGGAGGGTTGGCAAGTATGGGTATAAGCCTCGGCCACATGTTCAGTATAGGCTACTCCTTATATGGATGATTCCATTTCTAATCAACAAATAAAGAGTAGAATCTATGATGGTATTTATGCAGGCAGGCCCAAGGGGTGCGTCACAATATTCTTCAATCAATCAATCAATCAATAACCTTTATTTAAACTCGAAGGACACTGAGGTTGCCCTCATTTACAGTGATGTCAAGTAAGAGATAAAATAACACAAGATAAAAATGACAACATAAAGGCACAACATAAAATGATAAAATAAATAAAAGATTTTTTTTTAAATAAAAAGATAAAAAGATAAGAACAAGAACAGAAAATTCAGCTAAAAACAATTAAATTGTGAGGTGCAAAATTCAGCAATCATAGTTTTAAAATGTCCAACAGACGGAAGACTGTCCATTTTTAAAGTGCTTTGCAGGGCATTCCATGAGTGGGGAGCACTAACAGAGAAGGCTGTCATACCTAGGTTAGAACAAGCCCGGGGAACATTGAGCATGAGCACCTCACTGGAACGGGTATGATATGAACCAGTGTTCCTTTTTAGGAGAGAAGTAATATAAGGTGGTTGCATACCGATGAGAGCTTTAAAAATAAAATAAAAACAATGTCTATCACGCCTCATTAAAAGAGAGGGCCAACCAACCTTTTCATACAGGGAGCAATGATGTATGTTATAGCTATCACCTGTAATGAATCTAAGAGCTGAATGGTATACAGAATCTAAAGATCTAAGAGTAGAAACAGAGGCATGTCTATAGACTACATCTCCATTGTCCAGAACTGATAAAAATACTGCTTCAATAATCCTCTTCCTGCATACCATAGGAAAACTGGTTCTATTCCTGTATAAGAAGCCAATTTTCTGTCGTAGCTTGCTTATAAGTTTATCAATATGGCATTTAAACGTAAATTTTTCATCAAGCCAGATGCCAAGATATTTATAGACTGAAACTCTCTCAATAATGGAACCATTTGCAGCAGTTATATGCAGACTATTGTGGTCAAAATCTCTAGCCCTAGAGAACAATTTTGTTTTGTTCTCGTTAAGAACTAATTTAAGAGAAGCAAGAGCATCTTGAATAGTATTGAAAGAATGTTGCAATTTTTCAATACCTAATTCCACAGAGTCAGCAATACAATACAGAATGGTATCATCAGCATAAAGATGAAATTGAGAACCACTTGCTGGGAACACAATATCATTAATATAAATAGTAAAAAGCACCGGACCTAAAATTGACCCCTGTGGAACACCTTTAGTAATTGATAAAAAATCAGATTGGACACCCCCTAATTTCACACATTGAGATCTGCAAGATAGATAATTCCGAAACCAGTTACATGCATTTCTATCTAGGTTAATGCTACCTAATCTATTTAACAGCAAAGAGTGGTCAACAGTATCAAAGGCCTTAGACAGATCTATAAACAGGGCAGCACAGTGTTGTCTTTTATCTAAAGCAGAAACTATATTATCTGTAACCAAAGTGATGGCTGAGATAGTGCTATGGTTAGCTCTAAAACCAGATTGGTGCAAAGATAAAATGGAGTGGCGTGAAAGAAACTCTTTAAGTTGACAGTTTACAACTGATTCTAAGGTTTTAGCCAAACAAGACAGTTTAGATATTGGCCTATAATTATTAGGATCATTCTTTTCTCCACCCTTATGCAATGGGAGAACTTGCTCAGTTTTCCAAGCTCTAGGAACTACACATGAAGACATAGACAGATTAAAAATATGCGTTATTTGCGCAGCAATTAATGGGGCAGAGAGCTGGAGAAAAAAAGGATCCAATTTATCTTCACCAGTGGATTTCTTAGGATCAATGGCTAGAAGAGCATCAAGTACCACACTGGGAGACACGGAGCTAAAAGAAAACTGGGAAGCAACATTGGGAGTAGGTACGTAAGCATGCTCTAAAGAAAGATGATTATCATTAGCAGAAGGGGATCCAAGACCCTCATCCTTAAAAATATGGCCAGCTGCGGCAAAATGTCTATTAAAAGCGGAGCAAATCGCAATTTGATCGTTTATAAGACTGTCATCAAATTTAACCTGAGAAGGTACAGAGGCAGAAGAATTGCTACTAATGGATTTTACCACCTTCCAAAATTTGGAAGGATTAGAACAAGTGTTAGTGATCAAATTCAAATAATAGTCAGATTTTTTTTTTTTCACAAGAGACGTGCATTTGTTTCTAAGGACTCTAAATGCAGCCCAGTGTGAGGCCTCATTTGTATGTCTAGCACGAGACCAAGCTTTATTTCTAGACAAGAATAACGAAGATAGTTCAGAGGTAAACCAAGGACTAGATCTGTTCTTTACTCTATACTTTTTAAAGGGGGCATGTCTATTTATGACCGACAAGAAAGTGGAAATAAAAAATTCTAAGGCTAATTCAACATCAGGGATAATATTCGTAGAATGAATACCACTATTATAAAGGTCATGAAGAAAGGCTTGTTTGTTAAAATTATTTAAGTTTCTCTTAATTACAATGCGAGAAGAAGTCCTCTTGACATGTGTATCACGGATACATACAATAGGACAGTGATCACTAATATCCAGGTCAAAAACTCCACTTGCAGAAATTTTATCTATCTTATTAGAAAATATTAGGTCAATTAATGAGGATTTTAAGGGGTTCTTCAAATTAGGCCTGGTTGGATCTATGATCAATTGGGATAAATTGAGGCTAACAGAAACATCTTCACTCCCCACCTCCTTTCCTCCACTTGTCTCCTACCCGGAAATATGCAAAACTATCTGTACCTTTAAATGTTTCATGTACAAGTAGTTACATGTACAGTATACAATATACCTGACATTGCAGTTGGCGTTGAGACAATTAATATTCAACAATTAATATGTAATTAGCAACATTAGATTAAGACACAAAGATCGGTTTCCGGGTCATGGAGGGGAGGAGCTGGTAGTGGAGGAAAGGAGTGTTAATTTTTGGAGTATTGGGACGCACCGAAACTACCTTTTTGAACCTAGCTGTGGTCCGTAGATAGCATTCGCGCTACCCTACATACCATTAATGCGAGTGTATGAACTAGCTAATAATGTGTATTTACTGGCTAATTCAATAACTATATTGAAAATTATGAAACCACTTGTAGATTGCAGGCTAACATACAGCGTAATGGATACTGTTCAGTGCTAGTAGCTAGGGAGATTCAAGTACAGTCAAGCAGGGGACCTGGAAGTGGGAAATATTATACAGGCTACATTAACGTACCCCACCTCCCCGTTAAGTTAAAACTTATCCCGTCCGATTAGGGCTGACACATGACAATTCTTATACAATCTGTCAATGTCAGGCTCTTCCTGTTTAAGTTTCTTTTGTACCTAATATAAGTTAGCAAACTGGCTAGCGCCCCATGGCAATGGAAGTATAACGTTAGCTAACATTATTTAACTCTGTAACATTATACATTAGGTAAATTAGGCTATTGATTTTTAGCTGATAACTTAAACCATGCTTCCGTTGTTAACGTTAGCCATTTGTGATCATACTTTAAGTTAGCTAGCTAACTGAGCTACCGCTAACGTCACTCGGTAACGGTAACGTTAGCTCGCAAAGTCAATGTTAGCTACAGTTACTCTGGAGCTGTTCGGTCACAGTTGTGTAGAACTGCTGTGATCACTGACCTGGCAAAATATTTTTAAAGCAAAATAACATTATCCACCTTGCTCTCTCGAGTTGATTTCAGAAAAATGTTAAATCATACGTAAAATTCAGAAGACAACAGTTAGTAGCCTACAGTTGGTTTCTGTGATGCAGTATGAGAGGCTCAGGTGGAGTAAGAAATCTCGCATTGATGCACAAGACTGCTGTAACGGTAGTTCAAACTTTCAATTAGCCTTCATGTGCTAGCAACGTATTAATTAACGACAATTAATTTCCGGTATCGTAGAATTATAAGTTTATTGAAAAACTGTACAATAAACAGAAATGTCACATGTCAAAAGCATCAGTCCATGCCACACCCGACATATCATTGTGTCTACTTTAGCGATTAGAGTTGTAGAATTTGAGCTAGGTCGTTTGAAAGAAAAAGTCTTAATCTAAATGCTAATTTTTTATCTACTTAATTGTATGAAAACGGCTTAAAAAATCTTTCCCGTATTTGTTTTATGTCGAGATATTGATGAGATGAGTTGATCTGCTAGATGGCTTGGTAATTTGTATTAAAACGGCTGAGAAATTGACAGGCGAAATTTTAGTTTTAACATAAGTTAACCAAAACCAAACTTAGGGGGACGCGGTAAAACCCATGCTATCTCTTACAAAAATAGAATATATTGAAAATATTGTGGCGAGCCATGGAGTCGGAGTCAGGTTTTCTTGATGGAAATAGTTTATTGAGTAAGAGTACAATCTCTTGTTGCTTCTTCTTCAGTTAACAGTTGGAATAGACATCGCTTGCTGGATCGTAGCCAGCTTTATAGCCCCTCTATGCAAATAAGCATGCTTAACACAGGCGGCCCTTGATAGGTGCCCTGCAGCTCACCCCAACCAATCACACGTAATTCACTCTGTCATACGTCAATCAACAAACGGTCTCTAGCGCGGACCTGGTTGAACACCTGCTGGTCATTCAAAGGTCAACTGCCAATTGCTACTGCACACGTCATTACATTTGAACACAACAGTTGACATGCACAACGATCCCCGTTACTCGCAATCGCCCCGGATCGCCACACTGCCCCCACCTAAGGGGTCAGCAGTCCCTTGCGACCCCTTTAACTGTCCGCACTCACGTACAAAGTCCCGGAAACGGGCAGGAGTCCTCCGTTGGCGAAAAGGGCGATTCGGGCCCTCAGCGGCCGCGGGGTTTTCTGTTGGAGGAGGGGTGGGCGCACGTAAAGCGGGCTGATCCTCGCCGACGCCCATCCCCTCCTCAACACCATCAGCGGCCGCGGGGTTTTCTGGGGGAGGAGGGGTGGGCGCACGTAAAGCGGGCTGACCCTCGCCGACGCCCATCCCCTCCTCCACACCATCCAACAGCGGCCGATAAGGAGCTAGGCGATCCCGGTGAAGCACCACCAGTTTCCTTCGGCCGGGCATGCGCACTCGATAGACCACCTCGCTAAGCCGATCCAACACTTCACCAGGGCCCCGCCAATGCGACTGCAATTTCGGGGACAGACCCTTCTTACGGATCGGACAATAGATCCATACCTTGTCTCCGTGGGTGAAAGGCTGTCCCCGACAGCGCACATCATACGCTCGCTTTTGCTTGAAGCTCGCGGTGGATTGGGCCTGGCGGGTAAAGCTGTGGGCGGTCTCCAGGCGCTCGATCAAAGCCCGTGCGTACCCGGCCTCTGACTGGTGGTGCTCCGTGGATCCGGGCGGGGCTCCGAACACCAAATCAACGGGCGTCCTTAGCTCTCGCCCGAACATGAGTGCAGCGGGGGAGCACTGGCTGCTCTCCTGCACGGCGGAGCGGTAGGCCCACAGGACCAAGGGCAAATGGCAGTCCCAGTCTCGCTGGTGCTGGCTAGCTAGAATGGCTAACTGGGTGGCCAGGGTTTTATTAAAGCGTTCAACCAGTCCATCGCTCTGGGGATGCAACGCCGTAGTGCGGGTCTTGGCCACTCCCAGCCGCGTACACACAGCTGCCAGCACCCGCGACTCGAAATTTCGCCCCTGGTCGCTGTGCAGCTCCTCGGGGGCCCCGAACCGGGCGAACATCTCTGTCACGAGCCTTTCCGCCGTCGTGTCCGCTGATTGGTCCGGCACCGCGTACGCCTCGGGCCACTTGGTAAAGTAGTCCATGGCCACAAGCACATAGCGGTTGCCGGACTCAGTGACGGGGAAAGGCCCTAAGATGTCTACCCCGACCCGTTCCATAGGAGCCCCCACTACGTACCGCTGAAGGGGGGCCTGCGACCGCTGCGTCGGCCCCTTCTTGGCCGTGCAGGCGTCGCAGCAGTGGACGTGCAGCTCCACGTCCCGGCGGCAGGCAGGCCAGTAGAACCTCCTCCGCAGTCGGTGCAAAGTCTTGCTGATGCCAAAGTGCCCCGCCCCCACAGAGCCATGCATCAGTCCAAGTACCTGGGGGCGGAGCGCACGGGGCACCAGCAGCTGGAGGAGATCCTGGTCGGAACCGGGGGCCTGCCACCGCCGATAGAGTAGCCCACCCTGCGACGTCAGGCTCCCCCACTGACTCACATAAGCCTTAACCGCTGGGCTACTAGCCGACACTTCCCCCCATGCAGGCCGTGTACCTGCCGCGATCCAGCGCTGCACTTGCTGCAGCTCGCCGTCGCCCTCCTGCGCTAGGCGCAGGTCCTGCTGGCTAAAAGGCAACCATCCAACCTCACCTTCTATAGCCCGAACTGGGCATGCTATCTCCGTCACCTGCTCTCGCTGCTCGGCTTTAGTGCAAGGCCTACAGTCCAGCTCTGCACAGGGCCTCCGGGAAAGCGCATCTGCATTACCATGCAGCTTTCCGGGCCTGTGCTGAATCTGGAAATCGTACTCCTGCAACAGCTCGAGCCAGCGGGCTACCTGGCCCTCCGGATCTTTAAAATTTAAAAGCCAGGTTAGTGACGCGTGATCTGTCCTAATAAGGAAATGGCAGCCTTGCAGGTACGGGCGAAAATGGCGAACCGCTTTGACCACCGCTAACAGCTCGCGCCGAGTCACGCAGTAGTTTCGCTCTGCCTTGCTCAGCGCGCTACTGTAGTAGGCTACCGCTCGTTCCCCGTCTGGTCCCACCTGGGAGAGCACGGCCCCGACTCCGACATTGCTAGCGTCCGTGTCGACGATGAATGGTCGCGCGACATCCGGATATGCTAGAATGGGAGCCGCCGTTAGGGCGTCTCTCAACTGGTCAAAAGCATTCTGGCAGTCCCCTGTCCACTCGAACTGTTGACCTTTATTCGTCAAGCGATGAAGCGGACTAGCCAGGGTGGCGAAGCTCAAGACAAAGCGTCTGTAGTACGACACTAGTCCCAAGAAGCTCCGCAGCTCACCCACATTGCTAGGCGTCGGCCATTCCCGCACAGAAGCCACCTTAGCTGGGTCAGTGGCTACACCCTGCTCGCTAACGACGTGCCCCAGGAAAGCTGTCTCCCTCCGGAGCAGCTGACACTTTTTAGGATTGAGCCGTAGCCCAGCCCGGCCAATCTCCGTAAGCACGTCAGTTAGGTGAGCGAGGGCTTGCTCGAAGTCGCTGGCGTGTACTAGGAGGTCGTCCAGGTACACGACACAGGAACTCCGCGGGACGGACGACAGCACCCGCTCCATCAGTCGCTCAAAAGTGGCAGGGGCGTTACAGAGCCCGAACGGCATGACCCGGAACTGCCACAACCCTTGCCCTATCGTGAAAGCTGATTTTGCCCTCGCTTCCGGGGACAGCCTCACCTGCCAATAGCCACTGCGGAGGTCCAGCGAGCTAAACCAACTGGACCCCGCGATATGGTCTAAGGCCTCGTCAATACGGGGAAGTGGATAGGCGTCTTTCTTGGTGATCTGATTAAGACGCCTATAATCTACACAAAAACGCCACTCCCCGTCCTTCTTTTTTACCAGGACAGCAGGGGCCGCCCATGGGCTTTCAGAGGGCTCGATGATGCCCGCAGCTGCCATCTCCCTTATCTTGTCCTCCGCCACCTCTCGCTTGGCTAGAGACAGCCGGTGCGGACGTAACCGAATGGGCACAGCCGAGCCAGTATCAATCTGGTGTTGAACCAGTTCGGTCTGTGTGCATTCTTCGTCCCGCACAGCGAATAGGTGAGTGTAACGGACAAGCAGGGCTTTAAGCTGCTGGCTCTGCTGCGGTGTGAGCCCTTTGCTGCTGCGCGTCCATAATGCTAGGACGGCTTGCAGCACCCCCGCAGAGGGCTGGGTAGCTGAGGCTAGCCCGCCCGTCTGCGGTGGCACTGTAACCTGAGGTGGTACCACGGTAACGAGCGGCGAATCAGCGGTGGCCATTGCAAGCACAGAACTGGGGCGACAGTGTTTGGGGGGCACCCCAGGGCATTCAGTTCGGCGGGCTGCTTGTAATTCACATTTTGATCGGAGGCCCAGCGTTTCAGTACCAATAGTTATCGTCTCGGCTATCACATTTATGCTAGTTCCCCACAACGCTAACAAGTCTAAACCGATAATGCATGCATCTTTTATATCTGCTAACCAAAACTCGTGTTTCACTCGCTGGGCTCCTGCACACACTTGTAATTGTTTACTACCACGCATGCCCATCTTCTGCCCAGTGACGGAGGTTAGCTGGGTAGAGGTAGGGGTCCATGCACCTGAAAGCAGCCCGCTGGTACCCCGAAGTACCCCCGGCCTTACCAGGGAAATAGTGGCTCCGGTGTCGACCAGCGCCCAGCAGGCTTGTCCGTCCAAACTGCAAGGCAAGTACAGCCCGGTCTTCGTCCCCAGTCTGCCAATACGGGGCTCGGCCTCGTGGGCCTGTTCCTCTGCTCTTAAAAGAACATCAAACGGAACTTTTGCTCTTGGAATTTTTGCTTTCGCTAGGATGGGCAGCCTGGGCGCGTGAGTGCTGGTCTGGGCCCGGGTCTGGTTGAGGAGGAGTGTAGCATGGGGCGGCGGTCTCCTCATTGGGCCGTCCCGTCGTCGTTTCCCGTCGGCTGTGGGGCTCTCGCTTTTGGCGCAGGGGCAGTACAGTCGCGGGCGAAATGCCCCGGTTCGTTGCACCGGAAGCAGCGTCGCTCCCGTTCCGGTCGCTGCCGCGGTCGGTTTTGGTTCCGTTGAACCCATCTCACCTCCTCGCCGTCCTCGCAGTCGGCAGCTCGGACCCGGGGCTTGTTAGCCGGGGTCCCGTTTGGCGTGGTGCCCAAGATGAGCTCCAGTCGCTCGGCCTCGCGAAGCGCTGCGTCCAGGGACTCCGGTTTGGCAATGCGGACCTGTTGTTGTAGGCGCTCCGGAGTGAGGGCCTGTGTGAAGGTCTGGCAGGCTAGCTCCTGCTGGCCTGCGTTATCGAGTTGAGGGTAGCCGCGGCGGGCTAACAGCCTGATGTCGGCGGCGAGGACGCTGAGGCTCTCTGCTCCGGTCCGCCGTCGCTTGGCGAGCTTCTCCCGGCTCACCTCTAGGAATTGCCGCTGTCCGAACCGACGTTCCAGCGCTGTCATCAGTGCCGGTAGCGTCAGTGGTTCGGCGCTGTCCAGGTCTAGCAGCACCTGGCAGGCCTCGCCCTCCAGGGCTAACGCTAAGTGGGTGGCCGTCTGGCTCTCGTCCCAGCCATTGTAGCTAGCCGCGAATCGTACCTGGCTTTGGTACGACTCTAGCTCACCCTTTCCCGTGTAACGGGGTAGCTTGATCACCGCCTTTATCGGTGTAGTCGGTCGCCGCGCCGGCGCCGCTGTCTGGCTCGGCCTGGAAGCAGGGGCGACCTCGTTGGCTTCCGGCCGACCTACTTGCGCTTCATTTCCGGCCGCGGGGTCAGCCACCAGCGCGGGCACCTCCGCCTGGTCTGTAATCGGCCTCTCTCGCTCCGGTCTTGTTGCGCTGGCTCCTTCGGGTAGTCCTCCGGGTCTATTCGTGGGCCGCTTCGCAGACGCTCCTGCGATAACGTCCATCTGCTTGGTCACCTGACGTTCTAGGTCGCGGATCTGTTCCCAGATCGTCCCGCTTCTGACATCATTGTGGCGAGCCATGGAGTCGGAGTCAGGTTTTCTTGATGGAAATAGTTTATTGAGTAAGAGTACAATCTCTTGTTGCTTCTTCTTCAGTTAACAGTTGGAATAGACATCGCTTGCTGGATCGTAGCCAGCTTTATAGCCCCTCTATGCAAATAAGCATGCTTAACACAGGCGGCCCTTGATAGGTGCCCTGCAGCTCACCCCAACCAATCACACGTAATTCACTCTGTCATACGTCAATCAACAAACGGTCTCTAGCGCGGACCTGGTTGAACACCTGCTGGTCATTCAAAGGTCAACTGCCAATTGCTACTGCACACGTCATTACATTTGAACACAACAGTTGACATGCACAACGATCCCCGTTACTCGCAATCGCCCCGGATCGCCACAATATGTTGAAATAAAATATATTCCCAAGATATTGTAACATTTCACTATATATTGGCAAATATACACATTATTACTGCTTTCAAATACTGAAGTATATATACTGCTTTGAAATAAATAATATTTATATCATTCCAAAATTTTACCAGCTTTGTGTAGATATTTCACCCAGGTCTGGTCCAATTTGCTCTCGTGCGCCTCCTCGTTGAACCCCTGAATATGGTCCCTTCCTCAGGAGATGCACCAAATCTATATATAGTACAATTTTCAACTGCTGGTGTCTACATGAGCAGTTCCCGCCAACCGAGTCTAACATTGCAGTGCCACCGTGTGGTTACACTGAGAAATGCACAGAGGAAGAGTGTGTTTCTCTGAGCAAAAATATTTTGGTCACATTTCTCATACAGACACACTTTGACTGTTTATTTCCTGAATTACATGTTACTGGCACTGAGCATAAATATAAAACGCTTCCAATCTAGATTTTTAGATTTTAACTCAACCAGTTTTCAGAACTTATAGAAATAGCTTACAGAAATTGTGTTTTATGAACTTTTTTATGAACACCTTGTTTTTGACAACCTTCAACCTGCCATTCCACTTTGTACCACAAGGTGGCACAATCACCTCACTTCTGCATGAACTTCAGCTATGAAAGTGCAGGGTTTTGTTATTCTCTTATTTGCACACACAAACGGTCTGGGCCAATAGACCACATATACTAAAACTGAAATAACATGTTTTTAAACCCAGAAAGTTACATATCATTTTAAAAACCCTGTGCAATCATTTTCTTATTATTTAAGAAATTATTTAAAGGGTAACTACACTCTAGATCACATTTTTTTCGCTGTAAACGTGTTTGTATGCCTACCTTATAATTAAACTTATTCACCCATTCTGTTATTTCAACAATTCTGAAATAATATTTTATATCATAAAAAACTGATAGAAAAGCGTCTTTGTGCTGCCCTCTAACGGTTGAAATTCCCTTTCTGCTCCCCACACTGCCCCCGCCCCAATCGTGATGTCAGAGTACCTCTTTGGAGGTACCTCTACGTCATATGTATAATTGAACAACGTGGCGTCCTGTTAAATTATTTTATTCCACCTAAATAGTCCACTAAAATCTGTTTCTGAAAATTTATGAGGTGAGAAATAGGCCATGCGGTTGCTGAATCATGATTCATACTTGATGTGCAATGTATAGTTTGACAGTTTGATGCCAGTTATACAAAATAATTTGTACAATGTATGTTAATTCATGCAAATGACGATAGACATAGCTCCTCCGCCCCCACCCCTCTCCCTCGTTCACCCCACAAAGTATTTTTCAAAATTGTGTAGTAGGCGGAGACAGGCTGAGACAGTGGGTGTAGTTACTCTAGACTGACACAATCGATTTATTCCGTAACGGATATTCACTTCAAAATCACTCCTCATTGGCCCACTAAATGATCACGCCGCTGATGATATCGTCAGAATATTTACTGAAGCATTGTAATCACTGAGAGACCAATACCACATCTTTACTGAAGCATTGTAATCACTGAGAGACCAATACCACATCTTTACTGAAGCATTGTAATCACTGAGAGACCAATACCACATCTTTACTGAAGCATTGTAATCACTGAGAGACCAATACCACATCTTTACTGAAGCATTGTAATCACTGAGAGACCAATACCACATCTTTACTGAAGCATTGTAATCACTGAGAGACCAATACCACATCTTTACTGAAGCATTGTAATCACTGAGAGACCAATACCACATCTTTACTGAAGCATTGTAATCACTGAGAGACCAATACCACATCTTTACTGAAGCATTGTAATCACTGAGAGACCAATACCACATCTTTACTGAAGCATTGTAATCACTGAGAGACCAATACCACATCTTTACTGAAGCATTGTAATCACTGAGAGACCAATACCACATCTTTACTGAAGCATTGTAATCACTGAGAGACCAATACCACATCTTTACTGAAGCATTGTAATCACTGAGAGACCAATACCACATCTTTACTGAAGCATTGTAATCACTGAGAGACCAATACCACATCTTTACTGAAGCATTGTAATCACTGAGAGACCAATACCACATCTTTACTGAAGCATTGTAATCACTGAGAGACCAATACCACATCTTTACTGAAGCATTGTAATCACTGAGAGACCAATACCACATCTTTACTGAAGCATTGTAGTCACTGAGAGACCAATACCACATCTTTACTGAAGCATTGTAGTCACTGAGAGACCAATACCACATCTTTACTGAAGCATTGTAATCACTGAGAGACCAATACCACATCTTTACTGAAGCATTGTAGTCACTGAGAGACCAATACCACATCTTTACTGAAGCATTGTAATCACTGAGAGACCAATACCACATCTTTACTGAAGCATTGTAATCACTGAGAGACCAATACCACATCTTTACTTAAGCATTGTAATCACTGAGAGACCAATACCACATCTTTACTGAAGCATTGTAATCACTGAGAGACCAATACCACATCTTTACTGAAGCATTGTAATCACTGAGAGACCAATACCACATCTTTACTGAAGCATTGTAATCACTCAGAGACCAATACCACATCTTTACTGAAGCATTGTAATCACTGAGAGACCAATACCACATCTTTACTGAAGCATTGTAATCACTGAGAGACCAATACCACATCTTTACTGAAGCATTGTAGTCACTGAGAGACCAATACCACATCTTTACTGAAGCATTGTAATCACTGAGAGACCAATACCACATCTTTACTGAAGCATTGTAATCACTGAGAGACCAATACCACATCTTTACTGAAGCATTGTAATCACTGAGAGACCAATACCACATCTTTACTGAAGCATTGTAATCACTGAGAGACCAATACCACATCTTTACTGAAGCATTGTAGTCACTGAGAGACCAATACCACATCTTTACTGAAGCATTGTAATCACTGAGAGACCAATACCACATCTTTACTGAAGCATTGTAATCACTGAGAGACCAATACCACATCTTTACTGAAGCATTGTAATCACTGAGAGACCAATACCACATCTTTACTGAAGCATTGTAATCACTGAGAGACCAATACCACATCTTTACTGAAGCATTGTAATCACTGAGAGACCAATACCATATCTTTACTTAAGCATTGTAATCACTGAGAGACCAATACCACATCTTTACTGAAGCATTGTAATCACTGAGAGACCAATACCACATCTTTACTGAAGCATTGTAATCACTGAGAGACCAATACCACATCTTTACTGAAGCATTGTAATCACTGAGAGACCAATACCACATCTTTACTGAAGCATTGTAGTCACTGAGAGACCAATACCACATCTTTACTGAAGCATTGTAATCACTGAGAGACCAATACCACATCTTTACTGAAGCATTGTAATCACTGAGAGACCAATACCACATCTTTACTGAAGCATTGTAATCACTGAGAGACCAATACCACATCTTTACTGAAGCATTGTAATCACTGAGAGACCAATACCACATCTTTACTGAAGCATTGTAATCACTGAGAGACCAATACCACATCTTTACTGAAGCATTGTAATCACTGAGAGACCAATACCACATCTTTACTGAAGCATTGTAATCACTGAGAGACCAATACCACATCTTTACTGAAGCATTGTAATCACTGAGAGACCAATACCACATCTTTACTGAAGCATTGTAATCACTGAGAGACCAATACCACATCTTTACTGAAGCATTGTAATCACTGAGAGACCAATACCACATCTTTACTGAAGCATTGTAATCACTGAGAGACCAATACCACATCTTTACTGAAGCATTGTAATCACTGAGAGACCAATACCACATCTTTACTGAAGCATTGTAATCACTGAGAGACCAATACCACATCTTTACTGAAGCATTGTAATCACTGAGAGACCAATACCACATCTTTACTGAAGCATTGTAATCACTGAGAGACCAATACCACATCTTTACTGAAGCATTGTAATCACTGAGAGACCAATACCACATCTTTACTGAAGCATTGTAGTCACTGAGAGACCAATACCACATCTTTACTGAAGCATTGTAGTCACTGAGAGACCAATACCACATCTTTACTGAAGCATTGTAATCACTGAGAGACCAATACCACATCTTTACTGAAGCATTGTAGTCACTGAGAGACCAATACCACATCTTTACTGAAGCATTGTAATCACTGAGAGACCAATACCACATCTTTACTGACGCATTGTAATCACTGAGAGACCAATACCACATCTTTACTTAAGCATTGTAATCACTGAGAGACCAATACCACATCTTTACTGAAGCATTGTAATCACTGAGAGACCAATACCACATCTTTACTGAAGCATTGTAATCACTGAGAGACCAATACCACATCTTTACTGAAGCATTGTAATCACTCAGAGACCAATACCACATCTTTACTGAAGCATTGTAATCACTGAGAGACCAATACCACATCTTTACTGAAGCATTGTAATCACTGAGAGACCAATACCACATCTTTACTGAAGCATTGTAGTCACTGAGAGACCAATACCACATCTTTACTGAAGCATTGTAATCACTGAGAGACCAATACCACATCTTTACTGAAGCATTGTAATCACTGAGAGACCAATACCACATCTTTACTGAAGCATTGTAATCACTGAGAGACCAATACCACATCTTTACTGAAGCATTGTAATCACTGAGAGACCAATACCACATCTTTACTGAAGCATTGTAGTCACTGAGAGACCAATACCACATCTTTACTGAAGCATTGTAATCACTGAGAGACCAATACCACATCTTTACTGAAGCATTGTAATCACTGAGAGACCAATACCACATCTTTACTGAAGCATTGTAATCACTGAGAGACCAATACCACATCTTTACTGAAGCATTGTAATCACTGAGAGACCAATACCACATCTTTACTGAAGCATTGTAATCACTGAGAGACCAATACCATATCTTTACTTAAGCATTGTAATCACTGAGAGACCAATACCACATCTTTACTGAAGCATTGTAATCACTGAGAGACCAATACCACATCTTTACTGAAGCATTGTAATCACTGAGAGACCAATACCACATCTTTACTGAAGCATTGTAATCACTGAGAGACCAATACCACATCTTTACTGAAGCATTGTAGTCACTGAGAGACCAATACCACATCTTTACTGAAGCATTGTAATCACTGAGAGACCAATACCACATCTTTACTGAAGCATTGTAATCACTGAGAGACCAATACCACATCTTTACTGAAGCATTGTAATCACTGAGAGACCAATACCACATCTTTACTGAAGCATTGTAATCACTGAGAGACCAATACCACATCTTTACTGAAGCATTGTAGTCACTGAGAGACCAATACCACATCTTTACTGAAGCATTGTAATCACTGAGAGACCAATACCACATCTTTACTGAAGCATTGTAGTCACTGAGAGACCAATACCACATCTTTACTGAAGCATTGTAATCACTGAGAGACCAATACCACATCTTTACTGAAGCATTGTAATCACTGAGAGACCAATACCACATCTTTACTGAAGCATTGTAATCACTGAGAGACCAATACCACATCTTTACTGAAGCATTGTAGTCACTGAGAGACCAATACCACATCTTCCTGTAGTGGGAATGCAGAATATTTACTTAAGCATTGTAATCACTGAGAGACCAATACCACATCTTCCTGTAGTGGGAATGCATTAATGTTTATGCATTTATTTATTTATATGTTTATGCATTTATTTATTTTAAACAGGCCTAATATAATAGTGTCCGTTTTCTTTGTCGGTTTAAAAGTAGTATTGGGATTGTAGGGTTAGCATAAATACTGTACAATGTGCTAAAATACAACAGCAATCCAGTGACACATTTTATTATGCAGTTTAAAATTATATAAAGAGATTGGCAACTATATTACACATCATTTAAACTAAATTTCTGATTTCAGTCCATCATTCAGAACTATTATAATATATTACTAAATATACTAAGGAGGATTTGTATGAATCTTGCAACTCTGGTTTCCTCCAAGCAGTTTTTTGTGAGAAAACTGCATGTGTATGGAATTAAATACTTTCATAACTGCAATCCTTGATACCTGTAAGGTGCATTGTGAAAATAGGCTACCTTAACTCTATGACCAAGGTGGGGGGTGGAGGAGAAGGTAGCCTACCTGCTTTCATAATGTGTCAAAAAACGGGATGTGGCTTGTCTGGTGTCCAGAAGAAGGCCTTTGAAAGTAAAAAAAACTAAATGAAACACGTTTAAATATATATACACTGGCAAAAAAATATGAGAAGATTGTTTGGCATAAATATTTAGCAAACGTTTGTCAACACCTGTAATACTTTTGCATACAAAAATGTAGGCCTGCATATGATTCGCCTTAAATATCTTCATGCTACGGATTGAAATAAAGATTACCCGTACAGATAACTAACAGTAGCCTTCGGCCAGGCGTCAAAGGATCGAGAGAATAATTTTCTCTAAAAGCCCAGTTTTGAATATGAGTAGCTAGCTATAGGCTAAAGCTAATTTGGTATACTGACGAGGTGCCTCTTTTACTGTAATGTAACTCCAATTCAAGTATTAAATTAGCTAATTAAATTCAGTATTAAATCAAATGTACTGAATCACACACAGTTTATCTAACACGTAATTAATACGTAAATAATTAAACACACAGTAATATGTGTTTAATTACTTTCTCCTAAGAGCGTAGGTATGACATGAATATTCGGTAGGCAATGTCCTCATATAAAGCCTTAATTTAGCCTACGATACGATAGCCAATCCTATGACACTAAGCTATAGGCCGGTGCTATTTGGCTGTAGCCTATAGTAGGATATTTGTAGCTACATTAGTTTGGTAAGAACATTTTATTTGCTAATATTTTTTCTCAAAACTAGGCCACTAGCGTAACTAATGGGGGGCAGGGACTGGGGACACTCAGCCGCTTGGAGGCAAACACATAGCCTACATTTTAAATTAAATAAAAATCTAAAATGAATTATTGTCAACAGGGTGGGCATAACTGAACAAAATATAGGTTATAGCATATGACCTCGTTAGTTTTGTATTTAGTCTGCCCCGTTTCTCTGTTCGGGGCCAGTCTTGTGTATCTCGTCTGTTTTCGTCATGTCCTGTAAGTTTTGTGTCTGTTCCTGCCCTGGCCTTCAGTTCCTGCCCTGGCCTTCTGTTCCTGCCCCGGCCTTCTGTTCCTGCCCCGGCCTTCTGTTCCTGCCCCGGCCTTCTGTTCCTGCCCCGGCCTTCTGTTCCTGCCCCGGTCCCCTCTTCCTACCCAGGCTCCCCAGTTCTCTCTGGCTCCCCTGTCCGTGCCCAGGCTGCATGCCTGTCTGACCCCCAGGCTGAGTGCCTGTCCCTGACCGCGATATCCGCGGAAACCCCGTATCTGTTCCTGAACTCCAGGCTGAGCGCCAGACCATGCACCCTCGCGCCATCTGCGTTCCCCCGCTCCTGTTCCCGACCGCGGGCCCCTCTGCCCGTTCAAGTTCCTGTTCCGCCAGCTCCTGACCCTCCTAGTTCCTGACCCTTTCTCGTCAGTTCCTGTCTCGCCTGTTTCTGTCTTGTCCCTGCCTGTCTTCCCATTAAATGTCCTCCCTGGTGGAGTTTTCCCTTGAGCAGTCTCTGAGTTTTGCATTTGGGTCCGGTTCCCCCTCGAGATACCTAACACTACTCACGTTAAGTGTCAATTTCCTATCAGATGGCAGTGGTATTACAGACTAAGCTATTTCTAGATATTATATTGATGTCGCACAGCGTTGCTGCCAGCTTGGGCAAGTGAACTATAGCAGCAGCAGACCAGTGAGGGTGAAAGGATATTACCGAAGTGAATGTATGGGGAAAGTGTAGGCTAACGTCATTCTGCGTCACGTTGTCAAAATATGAAATCCAATCCTACCTGCCTAGCCTCATCGGGCAGGCGTGCCTACCACTAACTTCTTTTTTAAGCATAGCCTAATCAACCCAAGAAGGGCTCAAGTTGAGACTATCTCAATTTGGAGAACGTAATCAACAAGTTTGCCAGGGAAAAATAAGAATAATTGACCTGTAAGAACGACCGTGACCACGTAGACAAGGAAACTCAATTAATTAACTTAATTTTTTGACGTATGCTATGACATTTTAAATATAGGCTACTGCATAAATGAATGAATGAACTGAATATTCAATTTCTCAAATAGCCTAGACCTACCATGTCAAAATTTATGATTTTGTTTTGTGCAAACAGAAACATTAGCCTGGCCTACACTTTGCATTTTCAAAAGCAAAATAAGAGTTCAATGCATAGAACCGCATGCAGTGTCATAGCGAATTGATTTGTTTTTGTCAGAATAATAGCTTAAAAATTTTTGGGGTGTAAATCTTTATTTGCAGACATTAATTAGGCTAGCTATAGGTACTATTGCCGTGTATTATTTGCCTTAAGTGATTAATGTTACATCAGCATTTGGCGATTTTACCATGACATTTCTGGAGGGGCCGTTTTGTATGACGTCACCATCACAACATCAGCCAATTAGTCTACGGTAGGCCTATGCGCCAGGGAGCAGAAAGATTTCAAAACTGAATACAATGTATCACTTCAGCGCGACTCAGAACGCTACAATTGATTATATAAGGAAATAAATAGTTCCCTCTCAACCAGGCCAGAGGCCCCCCTTATAAGAAAGTCTCTGACCAGGCTCTCGAACTCACTTCTCGAGACTTCTCAGACTTTGAACGAAGACAAGTATGCTACTCTATGCTGCATACTGCCACCTGTTGCACTGGAGTGGGTATAGCAGGGCTTTACTGACAACACGGCTCTCCAGAAGCATCCTGAACAGGCCGATGCTTCTGTAGACATTAAAAGCAAAAATACGGGAGATTCAAGGCAAGAAATACCAAACCGGAGGACAGCGGGAGATGGGGTTAAAATACGGGATAAACCCGGGAAATACGGGAGGGTTGACAGGTATGCTTTATACCATAAAATTAGCACCAATTTTGTTTTTTTTGTCATTAGTTACATTATTTAAGAATAAGTGGGCCGCTGTGGTACTGCAGGGGGGGGCGTCATTTATTTTTTAAACTGAAAAAAATCGCGTATTTAAATAATTTTTGCAAAAAATAAGGCATCAGATAAGACATCAAATTTAGGAAGAACTCCGATTGGTCTCTACGACGGCTGGAGAATTGTTTGGTCGATGTGACCACGATGTTAGGTGTGTGCAAGCTAAACCGTCAGTGCTAAAACATTTATCTTTTTGAATTTATTCAAAGGAATTTATCATGGATAAGTGGTTTTTTATGTAATTGTAAATTATGGCTCTGGGATCTAGTTTTATCTAGCTATGTTTTACAACTGTTTATGAAAACATTCTGAGTACCAAAATCTGGCCGAGTCTTTTTGTTCCGGCACGCCGGAATCGGGCCAGATGTGGACCGAGTCAATTTTGCTAGCTGGGAAGATAGTGCGCGTGGTTATAGCGAGGGGTTTAATGCAGTATTGTAGCCTAATTACTTACACACGTCTTTAATTACACAAATGTCTTAGGGCCACAGATGCTGCCTGAACTCTCAGTACCCAGTGTAGGACCACTGACCATGTTGCTCGTGAATTCAGCTCATTGACCCACAAACCGTCTTTCAACCACAAACTCGGAATTAACGTAGAAAGTATCCTCAACTGATACTCAACTACGTGTGCTGCAAACACCATTCTAGTGGGCTCAAACCATTTTAACCACTTGTGTATTTTGCACAATAACGTAAATGGTGTGAATTTCCTGCGGGGGGCAGCAACGTACAACCATTTAAAATGACAAGAACTCGATGTTTTGGTAGCCAACTAGCACAAGCTATTTATTAATATGCCAGTTATGCCAATCTGGTTGAGGATATCAAAGCTCTGCCAACATAACTGTGTAAAACAGTCTATCACAGAGTCTTGGAGCTAAATTACGTGAAACAGTTTTAGGGTTAATTGAGTCATACTGCAAAGTTCTTGTCATCAGGTCTGCGAAGTGCGCACGAAAAGCATCGTCCAAAAAAAGTTGCTAATAGTTCGATGTCTGCGCGTTCTTGTGCAAATCGTTAAAACTATCATCCTTGTTTGGATGGGCATACGAGAGGAGCTAGCAGAAATTGAGCTAACGCGAAATCTGACCAGGTGCAACTAATGGACATATTCCCTTAATCCTACGCATCCTATCGCTGTGCTGAGAACTGTTCCAGGGCTGGACACAGGGCCGGACACAGGGCTGGACACAGGGCCGCTTCAGTGACCGGTGATGCCACACTGTACTGTGGGCGATGCCCATTCCCAACAGCGGCTCACAGATCTGTTTGCAAACGCACTTCATCCGTAAAACAACTTCACCCCCAGAGCTGCAGTAACTTCCGTGTTCCCATCGTGCACTGCTCCGAATCATGGACCAAAGCGGTAAGGAGGGAACAAGTGTGTGTGCGCGTGTGTTTGTTTGTTTTTGGTTTTTTTACTGAAATGTGTACATTTTTAATGTGACATCCGCGAGTGTTACACTATTTTAAGAATGCTAGCTAAAAAAAAAAAGGATTATATCAGGTCCAGACTATGTGCGTTCGTGTTTGATTTAGCGATAGCTCCAAGCTAGCGAACTGCTGTTATCCTCTGTCATTATGCCGTTCAATTGCTAGCAATCGAGCTAGTTATCCACCCACCGGCACTGTAGGGTCCTGATGCAGGGTTCGTATAGTGAACTCAAATGTGTAGCTAGCCAGCTGCTTCTGTTTGGTTTCACCGATCACAATGCATGGACAACTACGCCTCCCAAAAACATCGGAGAAATACCTTTTACACGATCGGAGCTAACTGGCTAGCTAAGAATTAAAAATGACAATTGTAAAGTAGCTGCTGGAGAACAAGTGGTTTAACTGTTTTATTTGTGCTTTCCTACAGATGTTATTGAAGTTATGTCAACACGCATTCAGTAGAACTAACATGCAAGCTGCTAGTTGTCAAAAAGGACCGTGAAAAAAAGGACTGTGAAATCATGCAGATTTACTTCGTTTTGTAGTATCCTTTGTTTTTTTTTGTACTTCCGTCAGTTGCAAACTAGGTTATTGGATGTAGGCTACATAAAAAACGCGATGTGCAAAATGATAAAAAATGATCATATCCGGTCTGTTTTATGTCAAAATAACTGATCCTGTCTGCTCTTAGACCATGACTTGCAGGGCACGGACAGTTCTGGGAGTTTGGTGGGACCTGATGTCCGTCGGAGGATCCAAATAAAACTAATTTCCAAACAGCCGATTCGGAGCAAACCAGTCAAACCTGGGAGTGAGTACGCAACGAGTAGCCGTGAATAAGCTGATCATTAGCTTCTTCTTCTTCTTCGTGTTTTTACGGCGGTTGGCATCCAGCTTGTTGGTGCATTACCGCCACCTTCTGCTCCGGAGTGTGGATCAGACAATAGGCTTACATTCTACTTCCCTTCATTCTAAACTACATTTTAACCCTCCATGCTTTATACCTAGTTCTACTATACAATCCATATCCATATCAGACACTCTAGCACCTGATCATTAGCTGACTGTGCTCGTCAGTAACGTTAGAGCACTAGCGGTAGATAAGTGCTGCTGATCGGTGCTCCAACAGCACTTCCTGTTTCCTTGAAGGTTTCAGCTGCAAGCAGGAGGAGAGGCTTGAGTGCAAGTCTGGAGATGCTTATGCAAGTCACCGGAGATTCCCCCAGCGAATGTTCTGGGATTATAAAGTGAGTTTGGACTGGATTGGGTTCCTTCGCCCAAACACTCTCTCATCCTCTACCTCTTAATATCTGTATTGCGTTCTTCTTTCTTTAATTCATTCTTATCCTCTCATCTCTTCCATTAAACCAGTCTCACCTCTTTCTTTTTTTTTTCACTCCTCCTCTCCTTTCATCGCCTTATATAACTTTTGCCTTTATTGTTAAACTGGTAATTCTAAAAAAACAAAGACCAGTTTAGAAGTTTCATTGAGAGAACAATGGAAAAAATATTTATTTTTATCTCCACAGATTAATCTGATTGGAACTTTTATCTCCACAGATGAATCTGATTGGAGAAAAGGATGAGTCACCCATTCATTTCTGCGACAAGTGTGGCCTCCCCATAAAGATATATGGACGAATGGTAGGAAAATAGGGACTATACGGGGCTAGTGTGATTTAAACAATACGCAAGATTAGGGTTGCAAAGGGGCGGGAAATTTCCGGAAACTTTGTCCAGACGAGATGATAATATCTGATTGGTCGAGAACCGCCTGTGTGTTGCAGTAATGGATATGTAGTCCGTTAAAAACCGGACTACAAATCATGAATCATTCATGAAATGTATGCTCTATATTTTTACACCACACAGGCTAATCCAGGAACGTTTCGGCTCATTCTATAAATCAGATTTCAAGAAATTGGCGATAATCTCCGAAGTCCATTCTATCTGTCCTAGGGAATTTATTTCCGAAACCAAACTCCGCCCACGTCTGACATACTCACTTGAGCACTCTATTACATGTGCAGTGCATTCTTTTATCACACGCACAGATAACTCTTAGCATCCTGCACACTACTGCAGGGCCCTCTGCATGCACAGTGCATTCTTCCATCACATGCAGAAATAATTCCCAGCATCCTTGAGCCCAAGGATTACATCCATTTTGAATAAATTTTTCTTTGGGGGCGGGGGTGTTTGGAAATACATTTATTTTATTCAACATTCATGTCTTTTGTTCAATGAAAGAATACATTAAAGTTCTACTCACAAATTTTTGCATGGGTGTTTATATTTATGTCTGCATATGACGAGGTAAATACAGCTAGTACAAATAACGTCAACATTTCCAGTTTATTCCCGTTAATTCCTATATATTTTCCCGTTAATTCGCATGGACAGTTTCCACCTTTGAATATTCTCGGAATTTTGCAACCCTACACAAGATTGTTGCAGTCTCCGTATTGTGTGAGTTTGACGAAAGGTGTTATGAAACGGAAAGCTCTTGTTTTTCCCCACAGATTCCCTGTAAGCATGTGTTCTGCTACGAGTGCGCCATGCTGCAGGAGAAGAAGGCCGACCATCTCTGTCCCGGGTACGATTCTGCCTCTCCTCTCCTCTACTGTACTTTCTTTCTGTTTGTCCTGGAATGCCTACTGTAGTATACCTGCTGTGTGTGGTTAGATCCCGGGTTTTCAACAGGGGGACCCCTGGGGGTTCTTAATGGTACTGATTACTAAAGGCCAGGCATGATTTGCAATGACTATAGATTTGGGGAAATATTTTAAAATATAAAACCTTTTTTTAAAGATAACCTATGATGGGGGTCCCTTGGATGCCTTTCAGTCTGACTGTGGGGTCCCTGGGTCAAAACACCTGGTGTAGAAAGTGTGCTGTTAGTGTGCGTAAGGGGTGCTTTCGCTGGCTTTATTTCTCTTACTAAATCGTCCGAACAGTGTGTCCCTGTACAACTGCACAGATGAAGTGCAGAGGATAGAGCATTGTTTGCCCGGATCCCTCTTCATGTGCAGCGCAGTGGACGGCTGCAAGCGCACTTACCTGTCCCAGAGAGACCTGCAGGCGCACGTCAACCACCGTCACCCGAGAGGCCCCAAACCCGCCACGGGCCGGCGAGCACCGCCCCCATCTTCCTCCTCCAACCGCTCTGACCGCTTTCACCTGCCGCCGCCTCCGCGCCTGCCCAAACACCACGACCCCTACGGCCAGCCGCCGCCCCCGCACGGCGACCGGCGCTCCACCCAGGCCCCACCCCCCACTTCCTCCTCAGACCACGGGCCGCCCCGCACCCTGCCGCAGGAGACCTACCGCATCGCCACGGTGACCTTGCGTCAGCACAGTAACCTCATCACTGTGCCCATCCAGGACGACTCGGCAAGCTCCGCCCCCTCCTCCTCTTCATCTGCTGCCTCCCAGGAGCCCCTCCCCCAGCCGGGCCCTGCCCAAGCCCCGCCCCCCCACCACCACCACCCCCATCCCCATCCCCCAGATGACTACTCAGCCGGGCCTGTAGTGACGCATGCCCACCACCAGATGGCGCAGCAACAAAATTACCCCCCAGCCCCCATTATCCACCCCATACAGCACTCTTCCCAAAGCTCTGGGACCGCCCACATGGTGTACAACCAGGCCCCGCCCCTTGCCTCCGCCCCACCCCCTTTAACACCGCCCCCCGGACACATCATTAACCAGATGCCCCCCTACATGAACCACCTTCCACCCGGGCCGCTTCCCGTCGGCACTCCGCCACCCCGCCGCTACAACCCCGCCTCCCTGCTGCAGTTCTCCGTGGACCAAGGCACGCTCAGCCCCCCCTTCAACAAACCTGGAGGGCTGAGCCCCGGGATATGGCCCACCCCTAGGGGGCCCCCTCCGCCCCAAATGCAGGGCCCCCCTCCGCCCCAAATGCAGGGCCCCCCTCCGCCCCAAATGCAGGGCCCCCCTCCGCCCCAAATGCAGGGCCCCCCACCTCAGACCCACCTGCCTGCACCTCACCACCCTGATCAGTCCCGATTCCAGCCCTATTACCAATAGGACGACCCCCCCCCCCCCTTAGGACCTCAGCCAATGCCCTGCAAGAATGCCCCTTATGCTCCGCCCCCAGCTCCGCCCCTTACAGCTTTGTACAGCAATTTATACAGTTATCTATTTTTAAAATGCACTGTGTGTGTGTGTGTGTGTGACCCTAAGCTGAAGGCTGTGAGGCACGCTGCTCTCCTGTTACAGGTCTGTTACGGATTAAAATCGGCACTGTTCCGTTTCATCATCAGAGGCGTACAATCCTGGATCAGAAATTAAAAGTCCTCTGCAGTATTTTGTTCCAATCACCTGGATTTGCTAATTGGTACAATTCTTGTCAATTCTTCTGTCAGGAGGTAGAACTAATTAGTGAAGTCAACTGACTTGAGTTAATGGGTGGAAGAAACACGTGGTAGGACTTTTACTTTCTGACCCCTGGACTCTCCACCTCTGTTCAGTTTGGTACAAATCTGACAGGGCCGGCAGAGCCAGCGTTTGCCTTTCTTTCATCCTGTGCCAACGGTCATTCACGTATTCAAATGCATTTATTCCTTTTTTTAAATGACGTGTAATTATGACGTTTGAGACTGATATGAAAGAGTTCCTTTAAAGCAGGGGTGCGCAAAACCAGTCCTGGAGGACTCTGGTAGATGAGATCACAGTGAAACGTTTCATATAGGGACACGGGCAGTCTGCGGTCGTCGTTTATGCGCTTATCACGAAATGTAGCTAAAATTTCAGATGGCATGTTAGGGCTAATTACTTAATTGAGGCCAGTAGTCGGCATGAGAACCAGAAACGGATTGGACCCTCATTGGACCCACTCTGCTTTGTAAAGAGCGTCTAAACCAGGGTCTGTTTCAAAATCACAACGCATCCCTCATGGATGTTTTTATTCATAGTTCCGTTTTTCAAAAAAATACTTTTGTATAAAAGAACCTTTGTCTGGTTTAACATTGTGATCATTGTATTTTGTGTTAAATAACTTGTTCTTGTACAGGCAAAAATATATTTTAAATTTGTATTCCTATTTATTAGAATGACTCTTTATATTGAAATAAATAAATAAAAATTTGTGAACCTGGTGTGACTGAAAGATGCTGTGAATTTACAGACAGGAGCAGGAGGTGTGTGTGAGTGTTCACTCCTCACATGAAGACACTACATTTACAGACAGGGGCAGGAAGTGTGTGTGTAGGTAGGTGTGTGCACTCGTGAAGATGCTGTGCATGTACAGACAGGAGCAGGAGGTGTGTGTGTGAGTGTTCAATCCTCACATGAAGACACTACATTTACAGACAGGAGCAGGAGGTGTGTGTGTGTAGGTAGGTGTGTGCACTCATGTAAAGATGCTGTGCATGTACAGACAGGGGCAGGAGGTGTGTGTGAGTGTTCAATCCTCACATGAAGACACTACATTTACAGACCGGAGCAGGAAGTGTATGTGTTTCTCACATGTGAGGTACCGGAGGACACAGGAAGCGGACCCTCCCATCCATGGGCTGCAGGAAGTAGACTCTGTTCTGTCCAAGGGATACACAAGGTACCTCCTGCGTGTTACACTTAATGCAAAATGACTTAACGATGTTAGAGGAAGGGAGTGCGTACCAATAATTTAAAAATGCATCCTCTTTTTCTCCACTACCATCTTATCTCCTCCACACCCCGGAAACCGATCTTCGTGTCCTAATCTAATGTTGCCGATTACATATTAATTGCATATTAATGGTTACAAATGAATCAATGATTTGACACAAACTGCAATGTCAGGTACATTTTATACTGTACATGCAACTACTTGTACTCAAAACATTCAGGCAGTTTTGCATACTTCCGGGTAGGAGACGGGAGAGGAGTTGAGGAAAGGCGGTGAGGAGAGAAGAATATTGGGATGCACTCAGGGTCTTTCTCAGCCATGGGAATCCTGGGATACATAATCAAATCTGAGTGAAAAAACTACATGAACACTCCACAGTGTGGAGTTGATTAGTAGTGTTCTTTCATAAGGTATCTAGCAGGGTCACGCAGTAGATGTGCCCAAACGAACGTGTCTACTGTGTCTTTCATAAGGTATCTAGCAGGGTCACGCAGTAGATGCGCCCAAACGAACGCGTCTACTGTGTCTTTCATAAGGTATCTAGCAGGGTCACGCAGTAGATGCGCCCAAACGAACGCGTCTACTGTGTCTTTCATAAGGTATCAAGCAGGGTCACGCAGTAGACGCGCCCAAACGAACGCGTCTACTGTGTCTTTCATAAGGTATCAAGCAGGGTCACGCAGTAGACGCGCCCAAATGAATGCATCTACTGTGTCTTTCATACGGTATCTAGCAGGGTCACGCAGTAGATGCGCCCAAACGAACGCGTCTACTGTGTCTTTCATAAGGTATCAAGCAGGGTCACGCAGTAGACGCGCCCAAACGAACGCGTCTACTGTGTCTTTCATAAGGTATCTAGCAGGGTCACGCAGTAGACGCGCCCAAACGAACGCGTCTACTGTGTCTTTCATAAGGTATCTAGCAGGGTCACGCAGTAGACGCGCCCAAACGAACGCGTCTACTGTGTCTTTCATAAGGTATCAAGCAGGGTCACGCAGTAGACGCGCCCAAACGAACGCGTCTACTGTGTCTTTCATAAGGTATCTAGCAGGGTCACGCAGTAGACGCGCCCAAACGAACGCGTCTACTGTGTCTTTCATAAGGTATCTAGCAGGGTCACGCAGTAGACGCGCCCAAACGAGCGTGTCTACTGTGTCTTTCATAAGGTATCTAGCAGGGTCACGCAGTAGACGCGCCCAAACGAACGCGTCTACTGTGTCTTTCATAAGGTATCTAGCAGGGTCACGCAGTAGACGCGCCCAAACGAACGCGTCTACTGTGTCTTTCATACGGTATCTAGCAGGGTCACGCAGTAGACGCGCCCAAACGAACGCGTCTACTGTGTCTTTCATACGGTATCTAGCAGGGTCACGCAGTAGACGCGCCCAAACGAACGCGTCTACTGTGTCTTTCATACGGTATCTAGCAGGGTAACGCAGTAGACGCTCCCAAACGAGCGCGTCTACTGTGTCTTACATAAGGTATCTAGCAGGGTCACGCAGTAGACGCGCCCAAACGAGCGCGTCTACTGTGTCTTACATAAGGTATCTAGCAGGGTCACGCAGTAGACGCGCCCAAACGAGCGTGTCTACTGTGTAATCCTGCCGCGCGCCGTTAATAAGATCTGCAGTGTTTTCTGCAGCGAGAGACGGCTCGCGTGTTTTCCCTCCATTAGGTGAGTTACCCGTGTAATAATCTACTTTAATTGATCAATTAAGTGCTGAGTAACAACAAAAACCAGTAGAACCTGCGGCTCTCTAGGACGAGGTTAGGTTGCAGGTCCCTGACAAATATGGACTTGCGTTGACATGCAAGTATATACAGTACACCCTGTCTGAGCGATGCATTTTTGGCACGTGACAGTTTTACCCGACATGACTTCCAGTCCTTGGAACGGATTCCTCTCGGCCCCGCTTTTAGTAGAAGCAATCCCAGCACATTTAGTGCCTGTTCCTCAGATTACACTGTGGTGGACTCTTCTGCCCTGATCGCCCTGTGTCCTACATCCCATAGAACTGCACTGTACCCCTGCGCCAACCTGAGAACTGCTCATCCCGACACACGGAGTGAAGGGTTATCTGAACACAGAGTCCTTAGACACGGAGTGAAGGGTTATCTGAACACAGAGTCCTTAGACACGGAGTGAAGGGTTATCTGAACACAGAGTCCTTAGACACGGAGTGAAGGGTTATCTGAACACAGAGTCCTTAGACACGGAGTGAAGGGTTATCTGAACACAGAGTCCTTAGACACGGAGTGAAGGGTTATCTGAACACAGAGTCCTTAGACACGGAGTGAAGGGCTATCTGAACACAGAGTCCTTAGACACGGAGTGAAGGGTTATCTGAACACAGAGTCCTTAGACACGGAGTGAAGGGTTATCTGAACACAGAGTCCTTAGACACGGAGTGAAGGGTTATCTGAACACAGAGTCCTTAGACACGGAGTGAAGGGTTATCTGAACACAGAGTCCTTAGACACGGAGTGAAGGGTTATCTGAACACAGAGTCCTTAGACACGGAGTGAAGGGCTATCTGAACACAGAGTCCTTAGACACGGAGTGAAGGGTTATCTGAACACAGAGTCCTTAGACACGGAGTGAAGGGTTATCTGAACACAGAGTCCTTAGACACGGAGTGAAGGGTTATCTGAACACAGAGTCCTTGTGCCGCTTACACAGGAGCACACAAACACGTCCGGCTCTGATTACAATGTGCTGCCGAGATGCTTCTGAGTAAATCACAGCACCAGAGCAGGCAAAGATCACGCCAAGCGATTTACTGCACTTCTTCCAAGACACAAAGAAAGACTTTTTCCATTGTTCAGGTTCATTTTAATGTTGGATGCCAGTCACATTTTGGTCTTTAAGATCCAGCTAATTCCACACTATTTTACTCTAGACATTCAAATGTCAAATTTTAAATGTTAATGAGAGGATTTCAGTCCTCTGTGAGTTGCATGCACATTGTGACGAATGTTTTGTCAAATAAATGTATAAATAAATGTAATTTATTAAAAAGCGTCCATTGGATAGAATGTTTTAAAGACAGCAATTAAGTGTGAACAGTTGGCATGTAATTAGACATTTTCACCTGTACAGTTCCACCTTTAAAATAATTTAAATAAATAACACAAAAATAATTAGCAGTTTTCCAAGTCTGTCAAACATAAATACGTTTTCTGTGCAAATCGACGACAATTCCCTTCAGCACAGGTGGATTTCACATTATGAGGCTTCAATGGACGCAACAAAATTGTGACAGAATTTACAAACTTACAGCAGCGGAAAATTGTCTATTTATTCCAGCACGATATTTAAGACCATGTTTTAACACCCTTTTTTTCCCCAGACCCCCTGTATTAATATCTCTCCAGCTTATATAGAGGGGAGTCGCAATTACTGAGAAATAATTGACAAGCACCAGAATGCATGGTCAACGGGAGAAGACCCACGATTCCTTGCAGTCTGGAAGTGCTGGAGTCTCTTGTTGGCATGGAAACGTATTTGCTGGTGCCAAATGGTCTTACTACCGTTCCTTGTATCTCTTGTTCTGAGCTTTTTAAAAATGAGATATGGCAAAAAGCTGCCTTTATGGGATAGCCTACATCCCCAAAGTCTTCCTCTCTATTCCATCTACTCATCTACATCTACTTTAGCGTCAAAGCTGTTTCAAGTCATTCTGTCTGGATGTGCAGTTACTCTGAATATTACATTACATTATAGGCATTTAGCAGACGCTCTTATCCAGAGCGACTTACACAGCATTTCTTTTGCATTTATACATAGTATCCATTGATACAGCTGGATATATACTGAAGCAATGCAGGTGAAGTACCTTGCTCAAGGGTACAACGGCAGTGTCCGACCTGGGAATCGAACCGGCAACCTTTCGGTTACAAACCCAGTTCCTTAACCATTATACTACACTGCCGAATACTGTATATACGCCGATTAAGAGAAGTGATTCAGCAAAACAAATGAGAATGAGGATGTTTAGTTTTTTTTGTTGTGCGTGTCAGGAAGCGATGATAACACTGATTCAGAGAGGGGTCAGCGTGCCAGGTGTCCCCTCTGCACCCTGTTTGTGCTGACAGGAGCTCTGTGGGAGAACAGCCCCATTTTTTAAAAGGCGCCGCGCGTTAGCTGATAGCCCCGTGGTCAGCAGTAGCGAAGGTAACTGATGATGGGTTTTGGCAGGTGGAGTTTAGAGACCACATCCAGCGCCCTCGTGCCCAGCGCTGTCCTTAGACTCACCCTGCAGAGCTGCTGCAGGCTCATGGGAGTTCCTGTGAACAGACAAGAAGCAGCAAAGCCTCATGGGAGTTCCTGTGAACAGACAGGAAACTAAAAAGGCTGGAAATTGATAAAAATGCACCAGTGTCCAGCGTAATAACTTACGCTCGTAGAACTCCAGACAGAGGGCTGGAGGGGACCCCAGCTTCGTGTAGTCCATGGGCTTCTTTTCCAGTTTGTCTCTGGCGTACACGTTGCCCCCAAATTCCACCAGCATCTCAATCAGATCCACGTTCGTGGCCTTTGCGGCGTGGTGGAGGGCTGTCTCGTGTAGTCTGGTAGCGTTAACCTTCGCACCTTTTACAGAAAAACAGGGGAAATGTAAATGCCCATTTCCTCATAAACACGTCTGTAGTGAAAGCAACATTACCTCATACACGACATATATAATACGTGTAACATTACCTCATACACGACATATATAATACGTGCAACATTACCTCATACACGACACATATAATACGTGTAACATTACCTCATACACGACATATATAATACGTGCAACATTACCTCATACACGACATATATAATACGTGTAACATTACCTCATACACGACATATATAGTACGTGTAACATTACCTCATACACGACATATATAATACGTGTAACATTACCTCATACACGACATATATAATACGTGTAACATTACCTCATACGCGACATATATAGTACGTGTAACATTACCTCATACGCGACATATATAGTACGTGTAACATTACCTCATACACGACATATATAGTACGTGTAACATTACCTCATACACGACATATATAGTACGTGCAACATTACCTCATACACGACATATATAATACGTGTAACATTACCTCATACACGACATATATAATACGTGTAACATTACCTCATACGCGACATATATAGTACGTGTAACATTACCTCATACGCGACATATATAGTACGTGTAACATTACCTCATACACGACATATATAGTACGTGTAACATTACCTCATACACGACATATATAGTACGTGCAACATTACCTCATACACGACATATATAGTATGTGTAACATTACCTCATACGCGACATATATAGTACGTGTAACATTACCTCATACGCGACATATATAGTACGTGTAACATTACCTCATACGCGACATATATAGTACGTGTAACATTACCTCATACACGACATATATAGTACGTGTAACATTACCTCATACGCGACATATATAGTACGTGTAACATTACCTCATACGCGACATATATAGTACGTGTAACATTACCTCATACGCGACATATATAGTACGTGTAACATTACCTCATACGCGACATATATAGTACGTGTAACATTACCTCATACGCGACATATATAGTACGTGTAACATTACCTCATACGCGACATATATAGTACGTGTAACATTACCTCATACGCGACATATATAGTACGTGTAACATTACCTCATACATGACATATATAATACGTGTAACATTACCTCATACACGACATATATAGTACGTGTAACATTACCTCATACGCGACATATATAGTACGTGTAACATTACCTCATACACGACATATATAGTACGTGTAACATTACCTCATACGCGACATATATAGTACGTGTAACATTACCTCATACGCGACATATATAGTACGTGTAACATTACCTCATACGCGACATATATAGTACGTGTAACATTACCTCATGTACGTACCGTATGTGTATATATACAGTACATACATATAGAGTATATATACACACCCAAATAGCAAGTGTGTGTTGGACCAATGTGGGGAATTGAAATTCCACCATCAAGCCAACATCAGTTCAATAAGAGATCAGTGGCAGAATGCAGAGCTCTGGTTTATGATGGGTAGAGAGCTAATTATGCTGTGGTTATTACCTATTTACTCTATCAAAAGTATGCTTCTCATCACAGCCCTCATCAATAATCTATTGTTGTACTTTTTTCTTCAGGATTTGCTGTCGCATCACAGAAAACGCACCAGGTGAGATGCACCAGATTAGCCTCAATGCAACTCGCCTACTTTCCAGTGCAATTAAAATAAATGCTGAAAAACCTCATTCTTCAATAAGAGATGTTTGTTCTTGAATATGAAGGTAATATGAGCTAACAGACAAAGCAGGGTAGGGCCTAGCCGCATTGTTCGCTAGCCGCATTAGCGGTGTATGCTGGTTTGATGAATTCTTGCTCATACAGACGCCTTCCTGCAGTTCAAGGACCTTTTAAATGAGCTTGAGATTCCGGCCCATGTCCCCAGTGTTCTGTTACCCTGCGTTCCCCAGCTGACCTGCGTTCCCCAGCTCACCTGCGTTCAGCAGCACCTTGGCACAGGTGAAGTGGGCGTTAGCGCAGGCTACGTGTAGCGGCGTGCCGTAGTACAGGTCATACGTTTCCAGCTGGGCTCCTTTGGTGACTATTAGCTGCGCACAGTCCGAGTTACCTGGGGAGAAATACACATATTACACACACACGAACACACACACACACACACACAAACACACACGCGCATACACACACACTCGCACTGTGAATTGGAGCAGTCAGGATTGCATACCTCAGTACAGGGCAGAGGTTCTCGGGTTCGGTCCTAGGGATCCCCTGTGTATGCTGGTTTTCGTTCCAACAAATCTCTTGGTTCAATGGAGGTAGTTGAACACATGTTTAAATTCCTAATTTTTTCTTTAAACTTGTTAACCCAATGCAGGTTTGGCTTGTTATCCTTTGCTTTGTGTTTGAATTCTTCATTATCTAATGGTTAGTTTTAGTGGCCATGTGTCCACACTTTCACCAATTAGGAACCTGTTTATTCACCTCAGTCTTTAATTTAATCAGGAAAAAAATGTCTTGCCTCTCTTTATGTAACCGTTTGCAATATAGCAAATGTGAATATGGGACTTTTACTTTTCATGGCATGCATAGCTATTTCTGACATAATGTGGCTTAAAGGGGTAAATAATCCCTCAAAACATTAAAAGTGTCAAATTAATATTTACATTACATTACAGGCATTTAGCAGACCCTCTTATCCAGAGTGACTTACACAACTTTTTAGAATTTTTTACTTATTATCCATTTATACAGCTGGATATATACTGAAGCGATTCAGGTTAAGTACCTTGCTCAGGAGTACAACGACAGTGTCCTACCTGGGAATTGAACCGGCAACCTTTCAGTTACAAGGCCAGTTCCTTAACCAACACTGCCGCCTTAATATAAATTAACATCTTGTTAAAATGCTGGATTTGCAGTTGTGGTTGGAATGAAAACCAGCATACACAGGGGTCCCCCAGGGCCGAGTTTGAGAACCACTGTTATTGGGGTACTGTACTGATTCCCAGTATTTTAGCAGGTCACTCCCCCTTTCTGCTCCTCTGCACTGCGTGGCTCTACAGCTCCGGCCACTGAAGCGCTTCCTATGTCCGCCCGGTCAGGAAACGCTCTCAAGTGAGGGGCCTGTACGCCCGGTCAGGAAACGCTCTCAAGTGAGGGGCCTGTACTACAAAGCAGGATTAATAAATTAGCTGGATAACTGCACTGAGTAAAACCCGAAACTGAAGTAAAAAGAGCTGTTCTGAGTTTTACTCTGCAGTTATCCAGCTAACTCGGTAATCCTGCTTCGTGCTACAGGCCCCTGGAGAGTGAGCGTGGCTGGAGGGGCGGGGCTGGAGAGTGAGCGTGGCTGGAGAGTGAGCGTGGCTGGAGAGTGAGCGTGGCTGGAGAGTGAGCGTGGCTGGAGGGGCGGGGCGGCTCTTACCCCCCATGCAGGCCTCGTGGAGCGGGGAGGTGGTGCGGGAGGTGAGGGCGGGGTTCACCGTAGCGCCGTGCTGCAGAAGCAGCTGCACGCTCTCCAGGCTTCCCGCTGAACAGGCCTCGCACAGCGGCGTGCTCCCGTCCACGTTCCGCGCGTCCACCTGCACGCCGACAACGCCATCGCAACGTGAGCGCAACCACGACGCAACCCACAGCCTGACACAACCACAATGTGACCAGGGGGCCTTATTATTCAAGATTCAGTTAATCTTCAACTAGATGGACCTCATCAGCCTGGACTTTGGTCTCTCTTTACCTGTGTAGGGGGTGTGGCCTCAGCCTGCCTCCCCTACCTGTGTAGGGGGTGTGGTCATGTCTCTCTCAGCTGCATTGGGGGTGTAGCCCTGTCTCTCCTACCTGTGCAGGGGGTATGACCCTGTCTCACCTGTGTAGTGGATGTGGCTCAGTCTAACCTACCTGTGTAGGAGGTGTGGTCATGTGTGTCTCTCTCAGCTGTGCAGGGGGTGTGGCCTGTCTCTCCTACCTGTGCAGGGGATATGGCCTCAGCCTGTCTACTCTACCTGTGCAGGAGGTATGACCCTGTCTCACCTGTGTAGTGGGTGTGGCCTGTCTCTCCTACCAGCGCAGGAGGTGTGGCTTGTCTCTACCTGTGCTCCAGCGTCCAGCAGCAGTCTGACGCACTGGGTCTGTCCTTGTATGCAGGCCTCATGTAAGGGAGTAATGGAGTCCACAGCCACGATGTTGACAGAGGCTCCGCCCTGGATGAGCTGCTGCAGCTGCAGGGCGTGGCCCTGGGAGGCGGCCTCATGCACCGGGGTCCTCTCAGCCCAGCAGCCTGTCAGCAGAGACCAGGTGAGGGTTTGTCTCTTTAGCCCTGGTGGGTTAAAACCCTCCTGTAGCGCTGTAGCGTGTGAAGCGGATACACTCCTACACTCCTACACTCCCACCCCTGCTGTCTCACTTATAACAGAGGGCCATGTGGATTCTCCCCTAAATGCTACGTCCACTTCGACATATACTGTCCTCCAGAACCACTCAAAGACAGTGAAGAGCACAGAGAGATCGTTCTGCTACTTCTGCTGTTAATAACTAAGTTAATAATTAATAATGAATACTCACCCTAAAATAGGCTACAGTACATGTGTTCTTACAGGTTTTATCATTGTTGCTTATTGTAGACTGAGGAAATTCCATTTTCTTGTGTTTTTGTCTCATATAATTTATATCATGCCTTATCAAACTGTGAGCTGGGCCTCAGAACATTTATTATAAATCGTTATAGGGCTTTTGTTTGCGACAAGCACATAACATTGGGGTGTGTTGTGAGTCCGAAGTAGTTGCATGCTCCTGGCTATGAGTTTATATTTATAATATTTCTAACCCATCGGGAATGTAGAACAAAAATGTATAACCATTCCTCTACCCTAAAAACTGTAACAATTCTGATAAAGACTAATCCACCTAGTTAATTCATGAATATGTAATAAAAAAATATATACTTTTATTGAATCCATGACGGCATGACGTTTCCCATGATTACATTTGCAGTACAGAATTAAAATCACGAAATTATTCGTTTACATCGTTGTATGAAGCTCTGCGTAAATATAGAAATAGGCTATATATGAGGCTACTGAACCTCATTCGGATTATTTTAGAATCCCATTTCCTTAACGAGGCCAAACGTCATCAAATAGCCAAGCACACATTTGACACCTAACTTGCAAAATATGACTTGTTATTCCAGTATTTCAATAAATTACATCCTAGAGCGTGACAAGAACGCTGACAAGAGCTATTTCCGGCATTTGCTCGCTCAGGCTACGTGTTTGTAAACAGTAAAAGGAGCTGGCGTGCTAGTCACCTAGCTTTCCATCTGTAAGGACACTCACCAATATCGCTAAAGAAGTACGGCTTGTCTGGCTCGATATCCATTTCCATAATGTATGCTTTATAATAATCCCTTGTGTAAGCAAGAGAGATATTTCGGGTTCAATATTAGGCTATCAAAACATATTTGTGGATGGTTGCGGCACTGCCGTATCACGTGGTGGCTCTTGTTTTTACACATTCCACCGATGGTGACGGCCATGGAGAACTCTGGGAGTTGCAGTTGCAAGTGTGTTCAGCTCTGCGTGAACAATATTGTGATATGGACTCGATAAGAAGTTCCCCCCTCGTAATTCATTCATCCAGCATTGCAACACTTTGTAGCAATAAACATAATATCTCTTTGTTCAGGCAGCCGCCCCGGTTTTGAAGCCTGAAGGGACGGTGGAAGGGGAGGGGGAGGTCCAAAATCCACCTTCCGAGAAGACCGGGGGAGGAATCTTATGAACGTAGAAACAGAGACCGTTGGGGAGGTCCCGGTGGAGGGGGCGGGGACAAGTATAAGTATGGAATGGCTTTGTTGCCAAATGTGGAGGCCGCAAAAGAAAAGGCCTAGTTTTGTTTTGAAGTTATGGGATTTCATTGGTATGGGACTGTCGTGGTTTGTAAGTTCTGGTGATTTCTGTTGGTATTGTTACGGGAGATGTTGATGTATGTAAAAGTATGCGTGATGTGATTTATGTAGTTATGTCGAAAATGTTTAATAAAACTTTCATAAAAATAAAAAAAATCTCTTTGTTCAGGCTTGTCGAGCTGGATACCCGTATATAAGCTAAAATAACAAACGATTTATAATTTAAAAAGTTGACGCTTATCAGAACGTGCGTATAGGCTATTTTAGAACAGTACTGCACCCACTATCCAAACAGGAAAACCCTTCAGCAGGTGCGACAGACGTAACGGTCTCGCTCACCCACGCGCACGTGATCTGCATTATTGCGTAACACCTTACATATTCCCTTGCTCTTATTTTATGAGGGTTACACCCTTTGGTAACTGATCGTATTACTTTAGCCTATACATGTTGGTGTCTGAAGGGAATTCCAATCACAACATGCCAAAAGAGACCAATTATCTGTTCTGACCAAGTTTAAAAAAAAAAAAAATTCCAATTCCAATGTAATGCTTACAGTACTTTATGTACATGCATGGCTTTTCTAGTTCATGGAGTGATTATTCTGCACGGCCAGGACTTGGGCTGTAGTATTTCATATTATAAGTGTTTTCAGTGCTGAGTCTCTACATCTCTGTGGCCGGAAGGACGTCAGGTTTCATAAGATAGACGAGGCAGGAGTGAGCTTGTTTCTCAGCGGTACGAGAGGTAGCTAATGATGCGGGGCGACACATGCAGTTTGGACACGCCCTCCTCCGCTCTCAAACCCAGCGCCCTCCTGTAGACCACCCTGCTAAGCTGCTGCAGGCTCAGAGGTGTACCTGTGGACAGACAGGAAAAGGCAAAGGCTCATGGGATGTGATTACATCACTCAGAAAATCGACGGGAACTGGATGAACCTTTTCGAGAGGGATAACCAAGTTGTTTCTCTTTCATTTTTTAATAATATTAATATAAATACGTAACTGTTGCATTAGTTTTATTGATGAATCGTATGATTGGGTAACAAGGAGTAATATAATAACTAACTTTCATAAAACTCCAGGCACGTGGCAGACGGGGACCCAGGCCCGGTGTAGTCGATAGGCTTCTTGCCGCGGTTGTCTGTGGCGCGCACGTTGCCCCCGAACGCCACCAGCATCTCGATCAGATCCACATTATTCTCTTTGGCTGCCAGGTGGAGCGCCGTCTCATGAAACCTGGCTGCGTTGACATTGGCTCCTGGAATAACCACAGAGTGTTAACGTCACATAGGGGTTTCACTGCAGAAATGAAAAGAGGATGGGTGGAGCTACATTGAGCTGTCAATCACTGACAAGCGGCAGTCTGATCCAATGAAAAGAGTTTTGCTCAACACATCAAAGGACAATGACTGATAGTTTATGTTAGGTCCACTGTCTCCAATCCCTGTTCTGTTGGGTGGTTCTTCCTGCTAAAGCACTGATTATCAGTGTGGTGGGGACCATCCCAAACCTTTGTTGCCAGATGAGGCAGTTTCCTGCAGGGCAGGGCAGTGCATAATTGGCTGTAACACCATCCAGAAAAGGGTTTGGGGCAGTAGACATGTCCCGACCATCTCCCCAGGTCTGGTTTGGTGTAGTGGCTCTGCAGTGTGTTTTGTAGCGGGGGTCAATAGTGTAGCGTAGAAGGTTGAGGTACTCGTTTTGATGAAGGCGAGTAAATATTCAAGGACAGTACGTAAATAATTTTGGGATTTGAACTCCCGTCCTTCTGAGCCCCTCTCCTCAAACCCAGGTGTCAGCCGCACACGGCGGCCCTCCCCTCCCCCTCTCACCTGCATTGAGCAGCGCCCTGGCGCAGTCCGCATGCTGCTTTATGCATGCCGCATGCAATGGGGTCCCAAAGTAGATGTCAAACGTTTCCAGCTGGGCTCCCGCTGCGATCATGAGCCGCACACAGTCCACGTTACCTGCAGCAGAACACACATGCACACGTGTGCGTTACCAGTATGTGATAACACACTTTGTCTGCATGTTCCTGGGTATAGGCATGTATGTGTATGCATGCACATACTGTATGTGTGTGTGTGTGTGTGTGTGCATGTGTGTAGGTATGTGTGACCTTTGATTTTTGTGTATATGTTTATGTGTGTGTGTGTGTTTATGTCTGTTTATGTGTGTGTGTGTGTTTGTGTGTGTGCGTGTGCGTGTGTCTTTGTGTGTATGTGTGACCTTTGATTTTTTGTGTGTGTGTGTGTGTTTATGTGTGTGTGCTACGCTCTGACCTCGTATACAGGCCTCATGCAGAGGAGTAGCGGTTAGAGCAGTGAGAGTGGGGTTGGCGGTGGCTCCGTACTCCAGCAGGAGTTTGGTGCACTCCGGGCTTCCTGCAGCACAGGCGTTACACAGTGCAGTGCTGCCGTGGACAGTGCGTATATCCACCTGGACAGGACGAGAGGGGTGGGGTTAGCAACGCTAACTATAAAAATGTGATTCGAAAACTCATTCCAGTGTGTAATGGCCCTGACTCTTACCTGTATTTAAAGGTGTGCTCAGGGTAAAGTCCTGTCTGCCACACCTGTACAGGGGGTGTGGCTTAATTTCTCTTACCTGTGCACTAGGTTTGGCTTTTTCTCTCTCACCTGTACAGGAGGTCTGGCCTGTTTTTTTCCCTTTTTAAAAAAAAACCTATGTAGGGGGTAGGGCCCTGTCTCACCTGTGAAGAGGATGTGACCCGTCTTTCGCACCTGTGAATAAAGTGTGACCTTTCTGTCTCACCTGTATAAAGGGTGTGGCCATGTCAATCACCTGTGTAGAGGGTGTGACCTGTCCTTCTCACCTGTGAAGAAGGTGTGACCTTTTGGTCTGACCTGTGTGGGACCTGTTTGTCTCCGACCTGTGCATGGGGGTGTGGCCTGTCTCTCTTACCTGCGTAGTGGGTGTGGCCCTGTCTCACCTGTGTGGGGTGTGTGGCCCTGTCTTTCTTACCTGTGTAGTGGGTGTGGCCCTGTCTCTCTTACCTGTGCATGGGGGTGTGGCCTGCCTCTCTTACCTGCGTAGTGGGTGTGGCTCTGTCTCTCTTACCTGTGTAGTGGGTGTGGCCCTGTCTCTCCTACCTGTGCTCCTGCATCCAGCAGCAGTCTGACGCACTGGGTCTGTCCTTGTATGCAGGCCTCGTGTAAGGGAGTGATGGAGTCCATCGTCATGGTGTTGACGGAGGCTCCGTTCTGGATGAGCTGCTGCAGCCACAGGACCTGGCCCAGGGAGGCGGCCTCGTGCGCCGGGGTCCTTTCCACCCAGCAGCCTGCCAGAGCCACACAGTGTCACTGGCCACACCCAGAGAAATCACCAGAGCTTCTACAGGCTAACCGGGAGGGTTCATTCAATGGCACCAACACGCCGTGTGAATGCTTTAAAACGCAAACAGGACTGAAGTGACCACTGAACTTAATGTTCCAGTTGCGGAATGTTAGTGGTGTGGCGACCGAGAGGATGGTTTTGTGTGTGTGTTTGCACGTGTGTGTGTGCGTGTGCCCGTGTGTGTGCGCGCCTGTGTGTGCGTGCGTAATTTATTCGGACCAGTACTGTTACGAAATAATCATTTTCTTTTTTTCTTTAGATTTCACAATTCTTGTGAAACGTTTCACGGGACTGGGTGAAAAAATGAGGGTGATTGATAAGGTAAAAACCTGTCCCACAATATTTCAAGTTCCTCAGAGCAATGTGGATTTACATTGCAATCTGGTTACAACAGAAGACCGGTGGTGTATCTCACTATGACAGGTGTATCTCACTACGACAGGTGTATCTCACTATGACAGGTGTATCTCACTATGACAGGTGTATCTCACTATGACAGGTGTATCTGTAGTTCTGTCACAGTGGTTTCCCTGCTCCTGTGAACCGTGAGATGTGGTTCAGAGAAGACGATGCCCAAGAGAAAAACATTCATTTTGAATGAATGTTTCCCCTTTTAACAGCCCATACCAAGCATTCTCAGGAAAGAAACACACCCTGGTTCACAGGATTTAGGTAAGTCTGTAACAGTGCCGTATCTTAGAAGGAGAAATATGACCTGACAAATTAGTCAAAGACCTGCAACTATGTGGATTCTTTTACATCTACCAAGTTAATGAAATTCAATATATTAAGAAATATGTGTTTGACATCAGCTGTCAGGCCAGGGTTGATAAATAAGATAGAGATTTATAAACATAAAAGTTACTTACAGATCTATATATGTGCACTTACAACTTCATTGTGGATATGTCAAGAACATGTCGTTTTGCTTTAACTTATGCATGCATATTACTTTCCTTATATTAATTCAGAATTCTTTGTAATATAGCCAAGATCTATACTAGGAAGGGACTTACCTATTCTATAATCACATTGGTCTGTTGTTTTTAATTAGAGTATCACCATTTATCTACCAAACCGAGCCCCATCACAAAAACAAAAAAAACACAAATTAAAATAAAAAACTGACAAAACATGCTGGTAATACGCAATAACAGGTATATTTATGCACAGGAATACAGTAGTAATTCGATATAACAGTATTTCACACGTTGACGACTGCTTTAAAACAAAATTGCAGTACAGTTCTTGTTTAACTACATAAACATTACTGTTCAAATATAACTCACAAGATTACATTTCTGACCCTTCAAACTGAATTATAAAGTTCAAAGCCATGAGCGTATTCACAAAGCTATAGCAAGTTCATCAGACATATTTAGCCTAGTTCAGCAAGGCTACATTAATCCATACTCCATGCGCTCATTTATGAAATCCGAGATCCCCTATCGTTTACTAAACTAAAAATGCATAGCTCGGTCAAACGGGCTACTCGATATTATTTATATTGCGATTGGCAATCAGTCAAACACTGACGTTTCTGTCAGCGAGGAACATTCCGTGCGCCAGCGAGCTCCTCTGTTCATGAGGTCACGGTTATAGCATTTGTAAACAGTGTATTCGAGTCGGGGTCGCGGCTGACTGCTTCTTTTAGAGGGACTCACCTATTTCTTCAAAGAAGTTAGATCTGCTTGGCACGATTTCCATTTCCATGATATCCGTCAACATTACGCAAACATTTGACCAAGTTAAATAGAGTGTCACCTATATAAAGATACATAACTAAAGCGCGTTCATATTTATTGCACTGCCCCATCACGTGATAGCTCGTTTGGACCGATGGAGATACGAGTTGACGAATTCTGGGAACTGCAGTTTTTTTCTGTAGCATGGCTCTTGCCAACTTTTGCCATTTTGGTACTACCCCCCTTACTGGAGCCTGCTTACATTGTCACACTTAAACAGCTCTTTTCGTATAGGCCATTTCTGACTGGTAAAGTCATCATTTTAAATGACAATGCTTGGACAATCCACCTGTGTCTGTTGTGTGAGATTAAAGTGTAAAAGTTTTCTCCTGGGGATCGGGTGTGGTTGTAGAGGTAGTCCAGGTGAGATTAGCCTTTGCTGTGTTTTTTTCAGGAGCAGGAAAGGTAGCTGAGCATGCGGCAAGGTAAGCCAAGTTTGGACGTCACCTCCAGCATTCTTTTACCCAGGGTATTGCACAGAGTTGACCTGCACAGGTGCTGCAGGCTCAAGGGGGTACCTGTAAACAGACAGGAAACCACACTGGCTCACAGGATGTGACATAGAGAAGCGCAAACTATGCACACAGGATCTGGACAGCCCTTCAATGTTTTTATTTTATTTTAATGGCTTTCATTGTTTATACTTGTTTATAGCAATATTTATACCATTGTTTGTGGAATAATAATGTAATGTTAGGGTAATAAAGTTGTGAGAAAGTTGTGCTTTGTTGGATTTGCTTTGTAGATTGTGTCTATGACCTTCAATATGCACTTATTGTACGTCGCTTTGGATAAAAGCGTCTGCCAAATAACTGTAATGTAATATAGGCCACAGTAAAATAACTAACATTCAGAAAACTCCAGACACAGGGCAGATGGGGACCCAGGCCTGGTGTAGTCGATGGGCTTCTTGCCGCGGTTGTCTGTGGCGCGCACGTTCCCCCCGAACGCCACCAGCATCTCGATCAGATCCACGTTATTCTCTTTGGCTGCGAAGTGAAGCGCCATCTTGTGAAACCAGGCAGCGTTCACTTTCGCCCCTTGAATAACCACAATGTGCTAATGTTAGATACGGTTTCACAGTTGTACTATATTTAAAAAGCTCACACTTGTTTGAGGTCAAGTTAGTTTTGGAGCAAACAAACAAAGTAGCAGAAAATATGTGTCCTGAATATGAAGAGAAAACTACACTATAAAATGATTATTATTGTTATTTTTAGAAAATAGTTATGTTTAGATATTATTAGAGCGTTGACTCCCCCTCTTACCTGCGTTGAGCAGCGCCCTGACGCAGTCCGCATGCTGTGGGGTCTTCCCCCTCTTACCTGCGTTGAGCAGCGCCCTGGCGCAGTCCGCGTGCTGTTTCATGCATGCCGCATGCAGTGGGGTCCCAAAGTGGATGTCGAACGCTTCAAGCTGGGCTCCCCCTGCGATCATGAGCCGCACACAGTCCACATTACCTGCAGGAGAACACACATGCACACGCGTGCGTTACCAGCATGTGATATTACATTACATTACAGGCATTTAGCAGACGCTCTTGTCCAGAGCGACTTACACAACTTTTTAGCATATTATCCATTTATTATATCTTTTTTGACATATTATTCATTTATACAGCTGGATATATACTGAAGTGATTCAGGTTAAGTATCTTGCTCAAGGGTACAACGGCAGTGTCCTACCTGGGAACCTGGGAATCGAACCTGCAACCTTTTTGGGTTACAAGGCCAGTTTCTTAACCATTATACTACACTGATATCACACACTGTCTGCATGTCCCTGTGTATAGGCGTGTATGTGTACGTGTGTGCACGTGTGTTTGTTTGTGTGTGTGTGTGTATGTGTGTACCATTTAAGCTTTTATTCAACTCTTGATATCAAGAATTTAATTTTAACAAGTTATAATTACAATGGTTGATATCAATTTTAACTAGTTAAGATTTGAATTCTTGATATCAAGAATTTGAACTATTAACTAGTTAAAATTTTATTCTTGATATCAAAAAAAAGTTGAATAAAAGCTTAAACGACTTGCCATGTGTGTGTGTCTGTGTGTAAGTATGTGTTTGTGTGTGTGCGTGTGCGTGTGCGTGTGCGCTACACTCTGACCTCGTATACAGGCCTCATGCAGAGGAGTAGCGGTTAGAGCAGTGAGAGTGGGGTTGGCAGTGGCTCCGTACTCCAGCAGGAGTTTGGTGCACTCCGGGCTTCCTGCAGCACAGGCGTTACACAGTGCAGTGCTGCCGTGGACGGTGCGTATATCCACCTGGACAGGACGAGAGGGGCGGGGTTATCACCTGATGAAAAGCCCACCTGCTTTGGCTTGTTTTAGGGGTGCATTCTTCGACTCCTAACTGGATCTGAAGTTTCATGATCTGGATCTGCTGTGGTCCTGTGCAGTTCTTACCTGTTTTGGGGGTGTGGCCCTGTCAATCAACTACGTAGAAGGTGTGGCCCTCTTGCAGTGGGTGTGGTCCTGTCTCACCTGTGTAGTGGGTGTGGCCCTGTCTCTCCTACCTGTGCTCCTGCATCCAGCAGCAGTCGGACGCACTGGGTCTGCCCCTGTATGCAGGCATCGTGTAAAGGGGTGATGTTGTCTGAGTTGACGATGTTGACAGGCGCCCCACTCTGGATCAGCTGCCGCAGCAGCAGGGTGTGGCCGGAAGAAGCGGCCTCGTGCATTGCTGTTCGGACCACCCACAACCCTGCAGGGGGCGGAGTTCATCATTGCGACAGAAGGCACAGATGAAGTGGCGGATCTGTGGTCCTGTGTAACAGTGATTGGCAGGAAGTGAAACCACAAGGTTTAGCAGATAGGGGAATCCCCACCCTTGTCCTGTAACATAGTCTACATTTTGTTTAATGCAGATGTACATTCCTGAAATAATTACATAAAATAGTTACAGTAATGTTGATGTCACAACAGTGGAGCCTTTATTTGAAATAGGCTACCAAAAGAAAATGGTCGCCTGCAATCGTATATGAGTATAACGTGTCCATAAATAAGTCCTCCGCCAGTACCATCACTCTGGATGCAACAACGGGTGTGGGGTTAGTTGCCTAATTATCCGTCTTTTGCGAACTTGGCAGGAATTTCTCTCGACGAGTAAGGTGCATGCGTAAGGGATGATTCATGAAACGTTAAAAATGCACTTGTGAACGAATAAATGGGAATGATCTGGAAAATAAGAGGTTCTCCCCGTTGGCAGCCCACTGGCAACGGTACACAGCAAGCGAAAATGCGTTTGAACTATTTGAACTGGTTGGGTGGGTATACGAATTTGGTTTTATCTACAATTGAGCTTCGACGGAATTTCCTTTTCCATTTCTTGCTGATTCTTTTTTACCTAAAGTTGTTGGATGGAGAAAATACTTTATTTATTTATTTATTTTTATTTTATTTTTTTAAGTTGGCAGCACATAAACATTCTTGGCCCAAAGTTGAATCGGTTCATTTACGCAATTAACTAAAACTAAACTCCAGTCTGTGAGAAATGCTACTGTACTTGTATAATCAATATATATGAACATTTCCATTAATACAACGGTAATAAGTTAATAAAGTGAATGAGACTTATCACTCTCCCGATTAAAATGACCAGATGTATGGCCATTTAAAAATATTGTAATACTTACACGTGCTGATTCACTCACCTATGTCTCCAGAAAACGAAGGTCTTGTGGCTGCTATCTCCATTTCCTTCGGTGCGTGTTTGTCTTTTGAATGTATATGACAGAAGTTGCTGGATAAATAAAAGCACATGTTTACGCGCGGTATTTATAGTTGCCGCAAAGTGCGTCATATCTGTTTTAACATCGACTAGGGCCAGTAATGCGGAAAGGAGCTGTAGTGGAATACCATTCGCTGATGTGTCCATAAATACGATGCCTAGATCATTTTCACGACGTGCAATTTGATCAAAACGCCAACAAATCTATATTGTGAAATATGGTTTACCAGTTTTAAAAAAATAAATGCAGCCTACATGAATGAAGCCATTGGGAACACTAGTCTACTTGACTAAATGTTTGTTTATGGAAATACAGTAGTTACTGAACTACTGAATCCACAGCAAATATCAGTTTCCCCCAAACCCAGTGAGGCCAAACTGTGAGTAAATAGCCCCTCACCACATCTGCTCTTATACTGTACCATACAGTTAGTGGTTTGGGTGTGGGGCTGGTTGTGGTTATTTTCACACCTGTTCAGCATAGCCACAAATTCTGAGAAGGGGCCCATTACCCAGTTATGAACAAGTCAAGTCGGGCAGATGGACTGTATCCATCTTTAAGGCAAGACTAATAATGCAAACAGTACCCTTCTACACAATCAGTGGACTGTTGTAGCCTCAGAACAAGCAGGCACATTTGCAGTGAATAATTGGTACTAGATTTTCATGCTTGGCAGAAAGCTTTTTCGACAGCCACATTGATAATGTTTTGGGCTATAGAGATCCCCTACACCAGGGGTCGGCAACAGGCGGCCCGCGGGCCATTTTTGGCCCGCCAGCAATAATATTTGGCCCGCCAGATAATTTTGAGATTTGAAGAAAAAAAAAAGAAAAAAAATCTTTAAAAAAAAAAAAAATTCGTTTTTTTTTTTTTTACAATATCGAACCGACAGTCCCACGTATCGGCTATAATGTCCGAATAGAGAATCTACCCACACCTGAAGAATGCTTATTGTACTTTTATCCATGTTGAGAGTGAATGACACGCACAGACAGTAGTGAATCAATAAGTAGGTGGACAACGTGTGTTGCTGAAATAGCCAACATGTGGTGTGCGGTTTGAAAAACGCGGAAGCGGACGCACACCCGCGGTACATACGTAAAATAAACGAAGTTTGTAAAAAAAAACAAAAAAAAGGCGATTGCACCCCCACCCCCCCCCCCCTCAACAAAAATTATTGATCGCACCCCCTCCCCCGTCAACAATTACAATCGAGGTCCGCGAAAATCTCAAGTATGGTTATATTTATAGCCTTAAAGTTACAACCGGCCCTTTGAGTGCAACCATAACGCTAATTTGGCCCGCGGCCAAATTTAGTTGCCGACCCCAGCCCTACACTATGAGGTTTCCTGATTTCTTTTTAAAAGTAATTTACTTATATGGATTTGAAAGAACTGGGTTAATAATGGGGTACTACTAATACTATTAATACTAGTATTACTGCTACTACTACTAATGCAACTACTGCTGCTGCTACTACAACACATGCAACTACTACAACTACTACTACTAATGCAACTACTGCTGCTGCTACTACAACACATGCAACTACTACAACTACTACTACTAATGCAACTACTACAACTACTAATGCTACTACTACTACTACGACTACTACTACTGCTACTACTACTAATAATGCATCTACTACTACTACTACTGCTGCTACTACTACTGTTACTACTACTAATAATGCATCTACTACTACTACAACTACTACTACTGCTGCTGCTACTACAACACATGCAACTACTACAACTACTACTACTAATGCAACTACTACAACTACTACTGCTGCTACTACTATGACTACTACTACTGCTACTACTACTACAACTACTACTACTGCTACTACAACACATGCAACTACTACAACTACTAATGCAACTACTACTGCTGCTACTACTAATAATGCATCTACTACAACTACTACTACTACAACTAATGCAACTACTGCTGCTGCTACTACAACACATGCAACTACTACAACTAATGCAACTACTACAACTACTACTGCTGCTACTACTACGACTACTACTACTGCTGCTACTACTAATAATAATGCATCTACTACAACTACTGCTACGACTACTACTACTAATGCAACTGCTACTACTAATGCAACTACTACTGCTGCTGCTACTACTAATGCAACTACTATAACTACTGCTGCTACTACTAATGCAACTACTACTACTAATGCAACTACTGCTGCTGCTACTACTACTAATGCTGCTACTACTACTAATGCAACTACTGCTGCTGCTACTACTATGACTACTACTACTACTACAACTACTACTACAACACATGCAACTACTACAACTACTAATGCAACTACTGCTGCTGCTACTACTACTAATGCTGCTACTACTACTATTACAACTACTGCTGCTACTGCTACTACTAATGCAACTACTGCTGCTGCTACTACTACTAATGCAACTACTACAACTACTACTAATGCAACTACTGCTGCTGCTACTACTACAACTACTGCTGCTGCTACTACTACTACTACTACTAATGCAACTACTGCTGCTGCTACTACTACTACTGCTACTACTACTAATGCAACTACTGCTGCTACTGCAACTACCGCTACTACTACTACAAATGCTACTACTACTGCTGCTACTACTACAAATACTGCTGCTGCTACTACTACTACTACTACTGCTGCTACTACTACTGTTGCTACTACTACAAATACTGCTGCTGCTACTACTACTGCTGCTACAACTACTGCTGCTACTACTACAAATACTGCTGCTGCTACTGCTGCTACTACTACTACTACAGCTACTACTACTGTTGCTACTACTACAAATACTGCTGCTGCTACTACTACTGCTGCTACTACTAATGCAACTACTGCTGCTGCTACTACTACTACTGCTACTACTACTAATGCAACTACTGCTGCTACTGCAACTACCGCTACTACTACTACAAATGCTACTACTACTGCTGCTACTACAAATACTGCTGCTGCTACTACTACAAATACTGCTGCTGCTACTACTACTACTACTACTGCTGCTACTACTACTAATGCAACTACTACAACTATTTATGCTACGGCTAATAATAACTTTATTTACAAAACACCATACAGTACAGTTAAGGCCTATATTGATAGGAAGATAAATGTAATGCATATTCGTATTGTATCCTTTGTTTTATTTAAAACACTTAACGAGGACCTCTGTTAACACACAATTCACAGGGTGCAGTAATCAGAATTGAATCTTCATAATGATAATGGTATTAGCAAAATCACTTTTCTACAAACAAGACACAGACTGGTGCTGATGGAGTTCCCTTCTTTATTTTGATTGACACGTGATAAGAAATTGTTAAGTTGACAAATAGCCTAGCAGTGATACCCAAACCTCTCCTTGGGTACCCTCAGTCGGATCCTGGTATTTGATGTATTCCATCTCAGGCACACCTCACGCAACTCACCAAGGGCCTGACTAGTCGTATCTGGTGTGCTTGAGGTGCAACCACATCAAATCGGGGATAGGCTACCTGAGGAGACGTTTGTGAACCACTGGCCTATAGCTAGCAAATGTGTTACATAATAGCTACACGTGGTTGCTATGTGCTTGCAGGTATTTTACTAAATCGATGTAACGTTAACTATCTAGCTGGCTACTAAGCTCATACGATTCTTTCTATAACTGTGAAATAAAATACTTGTTTGGTGATTTTGATTGAATGTGAGCCAACCTGGCTAGTAACATTAGTGACCAGTGGCTAGTTAGTCAATACACGAAGAGTTTCTCCTAACAACATGAATTTCTCAGAAAACCGAAAGTACAGTAACACGAGTAATCACCATATCATTAATGCAGTTGACTTGGTGGACTGAAATGACCATAAAATTACCCTATAATTAACGCATTAACTATACCTATGTCGCTAGCTGCAGCTAAAACTAACTCGCTGTACTAAAAATCATTTCACCTTTTCGACGCTAGTTTGTAGCAAAAGCATTATGGGATGTGCCTTTTAACCTTTTTTACATCGTCATATCCGGGTTTGAAGCCACGTCGCTACTTTCACTTTTGCTAGAGAGACGTGATATATTTTGTCTCCGGTGGATCCAGATATGTTGTTCGAACTGGTTTATGATGTAGGCTACTTGATAAAATATCCTCCCTAATTATGTTACAAATATTTATTCATTACACATACGCGAAAGTAATGTGCAGTTAAGCGATGGACGTGGCGAATTCTGCATACTAAATTTTAAGTAGCACGTGGACATGAATGGCGTAATTGAGTAGACTATTATGTGAAAGGGAAATTGTAATTTCCTTTCTGTAGTCCATTCTTTTTGTTTTCCTGAGTCATTTTTATAATTTCAATGCAACACCGTATATGCTAACGTTACATATTTTGCAAACAATAAAGCAAAACAAAAATGTTTCGCTGCAAATGCTAATGCCATTTACTGTCTGGAAAATGTACTGGACACGTGATGTGAGTATAGTATAATATAATAAATGTATATTAAACCCCCATTTTATTAAGTTAAGGCTTTAATATTTGTATTTACATCTGGAAAATAACAACGTTCTAATACTACCCACTTCCTGAGGATCTGGTATTGGTCTTTTTGAAACCAAAATGCTTACACGTATCATGGCAATTGAACTTAAGTGAAAAATCCATTATAGAATAGGGCTACACTCAGTGTCAGTTGCCTAGTTCTGCAGTGAGATCCAGGGCTCATATCTCAACGGGACACATTGGCTGAGCTGAATCCCATTCTCTGGACTCAAAGGCACATTCTCGTCAAGTCCATGGGTGCTTAGGCCTGACCCATTGTGAAAATAGTGTTTTTGGCAAGTACTTATGTTGACTTTTCACACCTTTTCTACTTTCTAGCTGCTCTTTTTGAAATTCCTCACCACTGCAGACTTAACTGCCCCCAGAAATACGCCATTAAAGTCGTAAAATCCACGAGTACAGAGGGCTCAATTTGGGATTCAGCCATTAGTGATGGGCTACAACTTCACAGGCCCAAGATGGTCATGTGACAATTACTTGCGTAAGCTATATTGAGAACACACAGTACTGTTATACCCATGTAGCCCATCACTGAGTCAATAACCCCGCTTCGGAGAGCATATGGTCCAACCTTTGAGCCAATCACAATCCAAGGCTGAACATATCCAATTAGACTACAGGTTGAGTATCCCTTCAAAAGTCAAGTCTACAAGAAGAACCTCACACAGCCACATAACTGATGATTGAGTTGATTCTGGTTTCCATGGCTCTCCCAATAATATGTGCATACAAAACCAGACCAGTGAGACACAATACACACAGGCCTTCACTTCCTTGGAATTCTAACCATGCATGGAGCTTCAGCCTTAGTTCACCATTCACACACCCTGGGGCTGCACCAGTAGCTTCTTATACATTTTGATCTAAATCTGGTTATTCTAGAGCAAATTTTACCTAAATCCTGCCACCCCATCCAGCCCAATGTTCAGCCCTGTTAGTCTTGGGTCTCATTCCAAATATATGCTGTGATGATGACCACAATGAACACCACACCATTGCCACACTAAACGCATTTTAAAACTTTTTCACGTGAAATCTTTGTAATGCAGTTGTGTACCTTTGTGTATTTTACATGACATTTTTATGTAAATTCATCTTTTTGTTATGGAAGTCCACTGTGTTTCAACAGGATTCAACAGTGTCGGCACCAGTTGGCAAGCCTACACATTAAGAAAACCATCCAAACATGTTTAGCACAATTACTAATTTAAAAGAGAGAGACGAAAAAATATCTATATTATAATAATAATTAAAAAATCATGATCACAATGTGCTATAGGTGAAACAACATTCCCATGTAGGCTAAGAACAATTTCACATGATGTCCAATAGAAACTGGCATATTGGATAAAAAGTATTTTGAGTATACATTTGCTAACTGAATCTTAAAAATCAGTAATGTCGGTTATAAAAAAAAATGCTCCGTTTCCATCCTGCATTATACAGGAAGTACGCTGATGGAATGTTCATGCTGGCCATGGTTACACAATTTGTACGAACAAAACCAATAAACGCTACTGAAAATTCGTTTTGCCCACAACGACAAAAACAGGGAATTTACCGGCAGATATGCACCTTTACAGAAGACATATATTACCTTCCTTCTTAAACTGAAGTTATTTCTTCTTAAACTAAAACAGCAATATCCTGGTTTTTTCAGGAAATGGAAAAGCTCAGCTGCGTCTACTAGCGATCGGAGAAATGCAGCAAGGCGAGTGTTTCAAAATGGATGCGTCTAAACTTTCTGTTTCTATTTCGTAAATCGAGACTTGTTCTCTATCGCTGTTTTTGGTAGCTAAGGAATCTGGGGGAAATATCGAACAACATGACGACTTGTAAATGTGAGGCCAACTTTCACTGCGAGTGCAAACATTATGAAAGCGAAATTCTGCCTAAAACGACGCGAGGTTGGTGACAATCCTTCCTGGTTTACAGATCAGAACACTTTTACGCAGAATAAAATAATCTGTTTTTGATAGCGCTTCTAGGTCTCGTCTGGTGAAATCATTTACTGGCGTAATCAGATCGGGCATTAACAACTCAATTCAAGTTGTAGCAACAACAAAGTGGAATACCCTTTGGTACAGTCATCTTTAAGAAGTCAACAATGCCGTATTTCAAGAGGAAAAAAGCGAAAAGACTCATCAAAGGGAAACAGTTTTCAGCGATGGAAACCACGAGCACTGCGCCCCAAGCAGGTGACGATTAGCGAGCTAGCTAGTTAGCTGGATATACAAACGGCTTGTTATATCACTGTATTATATCTCTTTAATATTATGATATGCTATTATGTAGCTGCAACTTCTTACTATGATAGCGAATTGATACGGGAACAAGTAAGTTTGTGATCTAGTTGGCTAGCCATTCCTACTGGTTTCGACAGCAGACATGGCTATTTTATGTCACTTAACTGTCACATACAAGCTATTAATGTTACTTATTTAAGTTTTAAACATCGGTACGTGGTTCACTAATATTTAAAGTACGGAAGGTGATTACATTGTAAATCTAGCTAGATGATGGTTGAAATTAGTGAAATTCAAAATGTTCAATAGTTATCCACTAAGAGTTTGATGTCAGCAAAATTGTATGATTTAACGTTGCATTCGCTGCCTGTTTTATTTGCTTGCAACTGATAAGGTTACTGCACTGGTGCTGGAACCCCGTCCAGGATTTCGTGGTTGTAACGTATTTAAGTTTATTTTCAGATTTTACCTCAATGCAGACTTGGTTCAATATAATTAGCTTAACAACAAAAACCATCACATTTGGCGGTCCTGGCTTAGTTTCAGTGACCAGGTGTCCCCACTTTCAACATTTACTGACTTCAGCTGAAGGTCTATCTGTTGATTAGTGAAAAATGTAACCGCTTTTAAAAGGAATCACTTACACAGCACATTATTTAAAATTTCTTTTATATATAATGTTATTTTACACACAGTTTACATTATGGGGTCCCTAGCTGTGTGCCACCTTTTCGCCTTCTCAAATAGGAAAAATCCAGCATCAAATTAAAGATTTATATAAATACATTTACATTCATATAGGGGAAAAACGATATATATATATATATATACACACACACACACACACACACACCCACACAGTGAGTGCCATAATTCCTTGGACAGTGACACATGTTTTGTTATTATTTTAGCACTGAGTTTGAAAGCATACAATGACAATGAGGTTGAAGTGCCAGCTTCTCCTGGCAAATTTTCTTATTGAACATTATGGAAAAATAAGTCAGGAGAAGAAACCCTTCAAGTGATCCATCCATATCTACTACACATCTGGCAACAGAGTGATGGTTTAAGGCTTGTTTGATACGTCAGACCCTTGATGACTTAGAGCCATTGAGCCAACCATGTGTTCCATACTGTTCCAGTGTAATGTACAGCTAAATCTAGTCCCACCCCCCAATTCCTATAAAGATCCATTCAAATGCAGAGAGGTTATAGTATCGCTTGTAGGAGTACCAGAAAATAAGATGTCAAGAGTTTTTTGATATTGTTGGGTCACAGACATCAGGAAGTCATGGCATGCAAAGGATATGCGACCAAATATTAAAAATGATTACTTTATTCTACATTATGTTAAACTGTCCAATGCCCGAAAATGGGGGGGACTATGTACAAAAGGTTCTATAATTTCTAAAATACCCTCAAATTAAAGCTGACAGTCTGCACTTCAACCTCATTGTCATTGTATCCTTTCAAAGTCAGAGGAGGCTAATGTAGAGGCAGTGCAAGAGATACGCTCTTTAGCTGATGAAATGGAGCATATTTCTCTTATTAATATTTTGCACAGCAACACACAGATTCCAGAGGAGATTGGCCAGGTGTCAGCATAAAATGACATTAATATTTAGAAGATGTAAAATTCCTAGTCCAATGGCACCTTAAATGCACAATGCATCCTGGTCAGATCTATCTATCTAGCTCGTTGGCTACCTCAAAATTTACGTATTTTCACATTGCTTATTGCAATATGTCGAACTGCGGCTGTGTGTCTTTAAGTTGCCGTTGGACAACTTCATGCAGAACAGCAATAGGCATTCTAGAGCTGTAATGGAAAATCTACTGTGGTTACTCATTTAAAACGACTACACCTACCTCAGGACTTGAAAACAGGGACTAGGAGTAGGGATCAGGACTGTTTTACCAATTTAATATGAGCACCAGATTCTTCCTGCTTGGCAAATTAGATTAGATTAGATTAGATTCAACTTTATTGTCATTATCCATGTACAGGTACAAGAACAACGAAATGCAGTTTAGCATCTAACCAGAGTGCAAAGAGGCAGTAAAGTGCATTGTGTATATATATAATATGGTACATTATAAACATTGTGTACAGGAGTATAAATGTGGATATATAAATAATCTCAATAGTATAAATAAACATGAATAAATAAACATGAATAGACAGTAGTAAGGGCCATCAATGACAGTATTTGTCAGAAAATATAAGGGTATATATGAAATATGAAATATCTACAGAAAAACTGAGTATGAATAAAGTATCTACAGAGAAGTACTATGAGTGTATATGAGATATCTATCTAAAATAAAGTCTATACAGTATGATACAGGATGATTAGTACGGGCATTATTGTACAGCGGTATATTTAACAGTAAAAGTCTCTGTGGGAGTGAATGGGGTAGGGCGGGGGGTTGGTATCTGGGGGGGGGTCACCGAGGTGCAGAGATGCGAGGTGCATGAGACTGGGTCTCATATGACAAATGTGACATATCGAGGCTTAACAGAGGGGTTTTCATTTTGGAGAGTTTATTTAAAGATGACTATTTCAACTGTAGACCTTGACTGTCTCCTCCAGGTATTTTTGAGCCAGTACCTCTGGGTTCTGTAAAATTCCAGAGCAGTATTCACCCGGTCCTGCAGAACTCTTACATGTACACTGAGTCTGCCAGCTGCTTTCAATACAGTGACATCCACCTGGTCAACAGCGCCGCCCTGCTGGAAGAAGTGAGTGCAATTTCCATACGATGTTCTTCTGAGGTCAGTGTGCGCTTGGTACTTTACCATATTTGTGTTTCCCAATGGAGCATTATCTTGGCAGTAGGTGTTCAGACAGAAAGTATAGTGTCTCCCATAATGCCACTGGTCTCTTGATGAAAAACAGGGCTCGGTGCTGCTGGAATTCAGTCACTGCTCAATCACTGAACCAATCCCTCAGTCTGCAGAAACTAGGAGCAGCAACAAAATGGCCGCTTGTGGTTGTAGCCAAAAGGGGTTTCTGGGGTTTCTGGGGGTTCATGGTTGACCGATGTTCCCCTCCTGACAGTACCAGGCCTTCCGTGCAGAGAAGTGGGCGAGGAGTTGCACAGAGGAGGAGCTAGAAGAGTCGTTCGGCTTCCTGCTGTTCGACCAGGAAGAGAAGGTAAGGGTTTCATGCAATACCGCCAGCAACCCGGGGCTATAGCAAAAATGAAAAGCATGCTCAAAAAAGTCAGTGCTATCGTCATTGTAAAGGGGCAGCGCAACGATTTCAAAACCCTATGCTGTTTAACTCAAGAACAAACTGTGACGTGACGGGTCGCATGTGATGGGTCTCATATGACAGGACTCATATGACAGGACTCATATGACAGGACTCATAGGACAGGACTCATAGGACAGGACTCATAGGACAGGACTCATAGGACAGGACTCATATGACAGGACTCATAGGACAGGACTCATAGGACAGAGGACTCATAGGACAGGACTCATAGGACAGGACTCATATGACAGGACTCATATGACAGGACTCATATGACAGGACTCATATGACAGGACTCATATGACAGGACTCATAGGACAGGACTCATAGGACAGGACTCATATGACAGGACTCATAGGACAGGACTCATAGGACAGAGGACTCATAGGACAGGACTCATAGGACAGGACTCATATGACAGGACTCATATGACAGGACTCATATGACAGGACTCATATGACAGGACTCATAGGACAGGACTCATAGGACAGGACTCATAGGACAGGACTCATAGGACAGGACTCATAGGACAGGACTCATATGACAGGACTCATAGGACAGGACTCATAGGACAGGATTCATATGACAGGACTCATAGGACAGGACTCATATGATGAGTCTTATACTGTAGGCCAAAACACAAGCATACCACTTGGTATGTGGTTTTCATTCTGACTCTGAACTTAATTGATCAATTAAATATGTTGATTATAGAGTTACCTCACCTAACCGGTTTACTTGTTTCTGAATTAATGGAAGCATAATCCGGTCCTAGTTCAAATGAGAATGCAAAACGGCAATTGAATTTCATTTTCATTCGATGTGTGCAAAAACCATGACATAACTCAAGTGAAAATGCAAAGGCCCACTTTTTCATTTTCACGTTAAAGCTGGAGTAGGCAACTTTAAAATGTTTTTTAAAAAGATATCAGGGAACGGTCATGCTTAGTTGGTAGTAATCATAGAAATAACTTGTGTGAGATAAATCCAGCACCACATCCTCTAATTCCGCAGTGAGCACCCTAAAACCAGCGATTCAGCCCAAATTCTTTCAAAAACAAAGTGGTTCACGCCGTGAACCAATCAACAATGAGATTGACCCTGCATGTTACAATACAGCTAGATGCAAAGTAATGTTGAGAGAGTTTCACCCGCTCCTGCATCACTGAACGGGACTAGAGCCCGATATAAGTTTATATATCTGGGGTCTTTATAAAATTGGCTAGCTATATAATTCAGCAAGCCGTCACTGTCAATTGTAGTGTTTACTGGCTAGCTGAAAGATTAGCTCTTTTATTTTCTCCTTACCAGAAAAAAAAGGTGCTATTGTAAAATGTCCAGCAGAGTGCCGAATTAGGGCGAGGTGTATTGGGCAAGTCTGGGATAGAGGGTACATTTAACAGTTTACATTTTGAACAGGGCTATTAAATGAAAAAATATTTTGCTATTATATTTGCTATTGCGAACCGTCGGGTAGATCAGCGGTCCCCAACCTTTTTTGGGCCACGGACCGGTTTCACGTAAGACAATATTTTCACGGACCGGCCTTCAAGGGGATAAATATGACGAAATAAACCATTGTGGTTTATTTGTTGTTGTCGTGGAGGAAGAGGATAGCATCCACCGTGGATGGCTTCAGCGCTGTCCTTCTCTGGTCGATGGTTCTTCCAGCAACGCTAAAGTTCCGTTCGCTGCTGCTGCTCGCTGGAATGGCCAGAATGCCCCGAGGAAGTACACCTAGTCTTGCTGTCATATCTCATCAGAAGCCCACACATTTTGCATTTTACGTAACCAACTGCTTCATTATTTTCTGCATTAACGACTAAATCGAAATACCTCCATACCGACAATTTCCCTGCATGGTTTTCAGTAGTTTTGAACTTTCCGGAGAGCAAATTCTGACGTCCTCCATCCTTAGCCTATTTACCGCCAGAAATGGCTTGTTTAGTCTAATAGTCTAGTTGTCACATAGGCTAGATAAACAAATCCCAGCACTGAAAAGGAGAAGCCCAACACAGTAGGTCCATCATTTATATTTATTTCACACTATTTTCACCAAAAACAACTTGAAGCACCATGTGAAGTAGGCTAACCCATCCTAATTAGAAGTTCAAAAGTAAAATGTTCGCTAGTTGTTCGGCCGCCGTGACCGAGCCCGACCCGCGCCCGAACATTTTAAAAGTTTAGTCCGAGCCCGGCCCGACCCGTTGGGTCCCGTCGGGTTCGGGTCGGGTATCCACCCTCTAACACAGACGCACAGATGGATGGTTCCGGTTATTTTTCGAAATAAAACATCTTTCAGATTCTGAATAAAAAAAATATTTTATTGATTATCAGTCTTTCTGTGCGGCCCGGTACCAAATGACCCACGGACCGGACCGGTGGTTGGGAATCGCTGGGGTAGATGGCTAACTTTAGAGAGACTAGTGAACTTGGCAATTGCAATGTAAAACAATCACTTCATTAGCTGCCGAACTTGGTGACTAAATGGAAAATGTTTTTTTTTTATTATATTTTTAATTTAAAACAACAAACAACAAAAAAAATTTTTTGTTTTACCTGGATTCTCGGAGCGGACATTTTTAGTGCAGCTATGCCAGTCTCCTGCAATCGTATGGTGTTACTTTAATGCCTAAAGTCTAAGCGAGCGCGGAATTAATTCTCCCTCCTCGCTTACGATTTTGCTCTTCGAGCACTCAAAACTCGGTCCACACACTCGGATTCAAATTCAAAAAGGAAATATTATTGCCAAAATTCCAGCCCATAAGAATTGGCGGGAAATGCACTTACATAAAAATACTGTTTGTATTAACAGAATCCGCTTCGTTCACGTTCTTATATGTACAAGAAGTGTCGTTTTGAGATAGTTTCAGCTGCCCTATAGAAGTGAATTGAAAGCGACAAATACCCTATTCTGGATTATCACCCCAGGGGAGCACAGAGCAACAAACAAACATATTTTGTTCAATTGTGCTTTAAATAAAGGCTAGACAGGTTATCTAGCTGCTGAAAATCCTTTGTTTTCTAGCTAGCTAGGAAGTAGCTAACATCACGATAAAAAAAGATGCTAGCTAAGTTATCACACAGCGGTGGCTGGCAAACCTTTCAACAAACATCCTAGTCACCAATGATTTCACAGAAACATGCACATACATATGTGACTCATATCGGTAGCGAGATTGAGAAATGAACAAAACTGAGAGTCTAGTGGGGAAAATGGATTTCTGGCTAATTCTTATTGGCTGGGCGTTCGGCAGTAATGTTGCAGCGGAACGAAAGCCATAAGCGAGAGAACGTAGCTTTGAGTTAAGCGAGCAGGGTATATCTGAATGTGTGGGCCAGAATCCTAAAGGGCCACAAAAGTCACTAATAAACGTGGCGAGGGAAATGGGATATGTTGCATGGGGAAAATTGGAAATAGATAAATGATTTAAACGCATGCTAGGACAGGTGTATTGTCAACAGGCTTTGTGGTAGCACGTGCTATTGACCGCTCTGGCTGCTAATGCTAGCTAACTTAGCATAATTTAACAGTAGTCGCTAGCTAACTTAGCATAATTTAACAGTAGTCGCTAGCTAACTTAGCATAATTTAACAGTAGTCGCTAGCTAACTTAGCATAATTTAACAGTAGTCGCTAGCTAACTTAGCATAATTTAACAGTAGTCGCTAGCTGAATCTGCACAGGTGTACTTCCTCAGGGTATTCTGGCCATTCCAGCGAGCAGCAGCTGCGAACGGAACTTTAGCGTTGCTGGAAGAACCATCGACCAGAGAAGGACAGCGCTGAAGCCATCCACGGTGGATGCTATCCTCTTCCTCCACGACAACAACAAATAAACCACAATGGTTTATTTCGTCATATTTATCCCCTTGAAGGCCGGTCCGTGAAAATATTGTCTTACGTGAAACCGGTCCGTGGCCCAAAAAAGGTTGGGGACCGCTGATCTACCCGACGGTTCGCAATAGCAAATATAATAGCAAAATATTTTTTCATTTAATAGCCCTGTTCAAAATGTAAACTGTTAAATGTACCCTCTATCCCAGACTTGCCCAATACACATTACATTACATTACATTATAGGCATTTAGCAGACGCTCTTATCCAGAGCGACTTACAGAACATTTCTTTTTGCATTTATACATAGTATCCATTAATACAGCTGGATATATACTGAAGCAATGCAGGTGAAGAAGTACCTTGGGTAAGGGTGGCAGGCAGGCGGCCGGGAATCGAACCCGAACCTGCAAAACCTCGGTTACACCACAGTACCACACCTCACCCTAATTCGGCACTCTGCTGGACATTTTACAATAGCACCTTTTTTTTCTGGTAAGCTAGGTTTTTTAAGGAGTGGGGTTACACAGGCAGTCTTAAAAACAGCAGGAACATGGCACAACCCCCCTATTTCCGTTTCCAGAGTCATTGTGATGTGTTGACCCCTTATTAGAGACACTATCACTTGCGTTAGTATGTTCTTATTCACGTAGCTAGCACATTCTTGCCACTAGCCTGCTGGCAAAAGAAGTAATTGTAGCACTGCCCTTTTGGCACTTGCAGCGCTGCAGACAGGTCAAGTAGAATCAGGTCAGAGGAGAGGGATGAGGCTCTAGCAGTGGAGAGTGCCTCCGTCACGGCCAGGAGAGCAGTGTTCGTGGAATGTGTGGTTCTGAAGCCGGACTGATGCGGGTCAAGCAGGTTGCTCTGGTGGAGAAAAACAGACAGTTGGTTATGGACAGCTCGTTCAAGAGTTTTGGACAGGAAGGGCAAGAGAGATACAGGACGGTAGTTCCTGACATCAGAGGGGTCTAAGCTAGCTTTTGTAAGGAGTGGGGTTACACAATTGCTAGGTACGTAGCTATCACTAGCTAGGTGGTCACCTATGTCGATTTAGCAGGTAAATATTCTAACTGATGTAATAGTAATTGTACGTACTAAGTGCAACCGAATCAAGTGAATCTTCACATTCAAAGCAATCTGTTAGTGTTACGGAACCAGAAACGGGGGAGCCGACCGTGTAGAGCAGGGATTGTCAATTGTGCAGAGGGAACAGGTTAAAGTTCAGTGATTGCTAAAAAAGTAACTCGCCAGACTCTGTGGAAAAAGGTTAACTTTGTGTTTAATTTCAAGTCAAATGTTGACTGTTGAAATGTCAAATTTTTGGTAATAAACTCCCGGCAGTTATCGTTTAAAGCAGTTTTCTCTGGTTTTAAAGCCGTTGAAAATCGTTGTGTGTGCCTACTAGTTAGGCACAAATGTTGAGGTAGTTTTATGACAATGCCCTCTGGACAGTAAGGTAAGGGGGGTCTGAGGACCAACATATTTATGCAGCCCAATTTATTCTGAAGCTTTAAAAGCATGTTCCGATTGCTATTTGCAAATATTACCTTTCAATTTCCTAATAATTAGACATAAACTCAGTGAAAATCCCAGGAGTTGCTGTTTAAAGCTGTTGAGTGTAAACTCTTTGTGTGTACCTGCTAGTTGTACCTCTGAAAATCTCTTTTTTGCTTTTGTTTGAAGGCAAAGGAAGTGTGTGTGAAAGGACTGCGGGTTGGACACAGTACATGTTCTACTCTGGGAGACCCCTCAAAAGGTACCGTCACTTTTTCTTTCTTCTGTACTTTCTTTCTTCACATACAGTGAGCACTAGGGGTGGGACAATGTACCGATGCATCGCGATGCATCGATCTGAATGTGTAAATACAACGATCTGTAAGATTAGAATTGATAAGCATCGATTAATATCGCATTTTAAATGAATGTGCACATGTATTCATTTATTCAAAAAAAATATTCATTTCATTATTTAAAATATATATTTCTGAGACACGACTACTTTTAAAACTGTTTTGACCAGCTTCAATCCATGTTTCTGCTCCAACCCCCACGTAAGCGTGAGTTGAAAGCAGGAACAGGCGGGAATCAAGCGACAATGAGACGGACAGATCTGAGCGAAATGGCTAGCTGCGTGCTCGCTGAGTGCGACAAAAGAGACAGAAACTTACGAATGTTCCGAACAGAAAATCAGTGGTATGGAAGCATTTCGGGTTTAGAAAGAAGGAGGGTGTACTTGACAAAACCGCTGCAATATGCAAGATCTGCCAAGTAGAAATCAGATACACAGGCAACACCACAAACATGATAAACCATTTGAGCCGACGACACACCATTGTCGTGAAGGACAGCAAGCGCGTTAGCAAGCTAAACTCGGGAGTCATTGACACTTCCCCTGAGTTTCCTGGAGAAATGGCCAAACAGTTCTATTTTTTTGTATAATTGTTTTTATTAGTTTTTATACACATACCGTGTCCAGACAGTTAATTGTAAAGTGCTTTCTGATATTTAAATTTAAACCATTTTCTATTCAAAATCAAATAGACGTTAGAGACAAAAAACAAAAATAGTAAGACTATTTCCAATGTCTTACGTTTAATTAATTATTACTACGTTAACTGTCCAATTCACTTAATGAATGTCGTGGAACCTAGATACACCATACCATGCAGAAAACATTTAGTGAAAAATGTATACCTGCTCTGTATGAAGAGGTGAAGAAAACTGTTCGACTCCTTGCAAAACGCTACGAGAGTAGCTTTAACTACGGATGGATAGGCATCTTGCTCCACCGAAGGTCTAGATCAGGGGTCGGCAACAGGCGTCCCGCGGGCCATTGTTGGCCCGCCAGCAATAATATTTGGCCCGCCAGATAATTTTGAAATTTGAAAAAAAAAAAAAAATGTATATAAGGCTATAATGTCCGAATAGAGAATCTACCCACACCTGAAGAATGCTTATTGTACTTTTATCCATGTTGAGAGTGAATGACACGCACAGACAATCAGGCAGCGGGCTGCACTGACGCTGAACCCCTAGTAGTGAATCAAAATAAGTAGGTGGACAACGCGTGGTGCTGAAATAGCCAACATGCGGTGTGTGGTTTGAAAAAAATAACACCAGCTCAGTAAATCATTCAAACTTAATGTTTACTTATATGTGACTGCACCACACATGTAAACAGTAACAAAGCAAATTCAGTTTAATTTTATGAAAAACATCAAAAACAACAAAATCGGCGCAAAAAAAAGCTTGATCCGCTTGATCATGCAGTGCGAGGGGTGGTGGTGCATAGGCCTATGCTCCTGAAACGACAGAGCAAACACGCTACATTAGGGATAATAATTAAATGAGCCATTCATTAAAAATATAAAAAATACAATTAGGCTATTAAATGCAATAACGACAGGCTTAGTACTCACTTAATGTGAAAACTGGCATCGGTCACTATTCGTTGGATATCTGGTGATATGGACGTCACTTTAATCCGCAGGCAGTTTTCAAGGTTTTTATGCGTCAATCGAATGTAATGATTCCTCTCGTGCGTCTTTGTGACACTGATATTTAATTGATACAACTGCTGTCCGCTGTCGGGCGTTTTGCACGTAAAGTTTTTCACTCTCTGATTACACCTGTGTAAACTGTGAAGTGACAATAAAAGAACTTGAACTTGAACTTGCTTTGGTACTCATATCGGACTTTTCTTTTGAAACACGGAACTACGTTTCAACGTTGTTGAGAATCACAACACAAACTCGCTCGTCAAGCCAAAATACTGCAGTGCAATGGATTCGGTGAGTAATCCCCACTGCTACCTAGTTAAGAAATGTATTCACATTTTTCGAAAGAAAAGTCAGATCATTACACCAGATCCCGATATGAGGACCAAAGCATTAGAACGTGTCACATTTTTAACGATCAATTACTTAAATTAGCCTTTTATTATGTTCTAGCCCGCCACCTAGTGGCTCAGGAAAAAATTGGCCCGAGGCCAAATTTACTTGCCGACCCCTGGTCTAGATCGTACTAAGATTTAGGAAAGTACTATGCATGACACTAACCTATAGGCTATTTCATTTTTCTTGGCCCAGTTTAGTAATTTGTATTGGTATCAAATCACATTAGCATACCTATTACATTTTTTAAAAGTATCAAAATTAATCGAACCGAATCTTATCGAATCGAATCGTGGTCAAATGTAAGTGTTATGATGTATCGAACCTTTGCCTAAAGAATCGTAATCGAATCGTTATGGGATTGAATCGTCCCACCCCTAGTGAGCACCATAATTGTGAGCACTATAATTAATTGGACAGTGACATATTTTTTGCTATTTTGGTTCTGTACTGTAGCACTTTGCATTTGAAAGGATACAATTAATTATGGTGTTCACTGTGTGATCTTGCATTTTGCTGGTCCAAGAGAGTGTGTGTGTGTGTGTGTGTGTGTGGGGGGGTATGGATTGAAATGCAACCCGTGTTGTGTGAAACTGAAAGCTTTCTCTGTGCCAGTGGCAGGTTAGTTTCCGTTTCACTATCATACTGCAAAGTGATTCTGAAACGGTGTTCTTCTATGTCAGCTCTCCCTTTGAATATACATGAATAATTTAAACGTGCCTGACTTTACGAGTGCACAGAGCCGATGCTTTACTTTACCTGTGTGTTTGAGCAAGGAAAGCCAAGGTAGATATACTAAACATGGTGTCTTCACATGCAGATCAAAGCAGGGTTTGCTCCTTCATCTTCCAGGCATCTTCTCCCAGATGAGCAAACTCAAGAGTAAAGCTAGAGTAGAACTAGAGTAAAGCTAGAGTAGAAATAGAGTAAAGCTAGAGTAGAACTAGAGTAAAGCCAGAGTAAAGCTGTAGTAGAACTAGAGTAAAGCCAGAGTAAAGCTGTGCTGTTTGTATGTTTCCCTTCTGACTTTGTTTCTCAACTGAAACTGAAACTAATTTATAGGCTCTGATAAAAGGAAGAGAGGGGGGGGGGGGGGGGGGGTGAGGTGGAGGTGGAGTGCAGAGGAAAGAGGATGTAGGGGGAGGGGGTGACAGAGATAAAGTGCAGGTAATAGAGACAGGGAATTTGAAGAGGTGCAGAGAAATGTGTTGAGGTATTTTGGATTTTGTTTGTGCTATAATGTGTGCATAATTTTAACAGCTACCATAAGTTCTCTTGACCACCTTTTGCAAATGGTGATAAACACTGACCTGGTCTAAGTGCTCCCTTTGCAAAGTATTGACTGAAACAACCCATTAACTAGTCAACATCTGACAAAAAATGTTCAGGGCAGGAGGCAAGCAGCCAATTAAAATGTACTTGAGAATGAGTTTGGGTGGTTTTGACCATGCTGGTCATTAAGATCTAGACCCTGAGCCGACCTGAGGAGAATGGGTTTCCCCCTTGAGTCTGGTTCCTCCGAAGGTTTCTTCCTAGTTACCTTTGGGAGTTTTTCCTTGCCACTGTTGCCTCTGGCTTGCTCTTGTGGGGGTTTAGGCTGGGTTTTTTCTGTGAAGCGCATTGTGACAACTAGTTGTGAAATGCGCTATATAAATAAATTTTGATTTGATTTGATTAGGTGTAGCCAATCAGAAGTAGAGGGTGATTAGGTGTAGCCAATCAGAAGTAGGGGGTGATTAGGTGTAGCCAATCAGAAGTAGGGGGTGATTAGGTGTAGCCAATCAGAAGTAGGGGGTGATGAGGAGCCAGTGTTATGGTAATGTAACTGTTATGGGTCGTAACAGTAACCAGGGCTCCAGGGAATCTTTAATGACCACAGTCTGTATGCTCTTCAATGATTGGTCATGGTATTTGTTTTGAACCAATCATTGGTTGTGTTATTCGTTTTGCGTGTACTAAAAGGTTTTGCACACACTAATGGTCTTAGTAAATCAGGCCCTTTCTCTTCAATACCAGTATATTAGAAAAAATGAAGCATGCCACAACAGTTAATATTCACATTGTGCCATAAAAAATGAATACATTCAATTCTGAGCTAAATCTCTCTTACTTTGGTGCCTTTCTCTGTACCAAAAATTAAATTGCAGCCGTCCTTAATTGAAGGTGTAACTGAGACGGATAATTGCTGAAACATGGGTCACAGTGAGGAACTGGTGGTGCTGTGATATGTCATATGCTGTCTCATCATCACTGAAATACTGTATGAAGTGTGTGTGAGCTGGTGCGTATTATGTATTTGTATTTTTTTAAGTCCTGTTTATGATGGTTCAATCTATTTTATGCATATTTTTAAAATTGTTTTTGTAAAACAAAATTGGGGATTGCATGTGAAACGGGTTTGGTCCCCTGCATCCCGTCAGCGAGTGAAAATTTGTTAAATCGAACCCAGCAGAAAATTTACGTTTGAAAATGCAAATAGTGAGGTGTGTGAAGGACTGCCGTGAGGTTAGGCTTGCTTAACGGGCTCCGAACGCTGGCGCTGTGTCAACATTGCGAAAGTCTCACAGGCCTACAACGGAAAGCATGCCAAAGCGAGTTACCGCCCTGTTTCTGCTGCACCCTATTTTTGAATGCTAAAGGAGAAGAACTGTGCACTTTTATTGTGCCTTTTATTGTGAACATTGTCTTTAATTGTGTGTGTCAGAGCGACACACAATCTCTCTCTCTCACGCACACTCTCGGCTCAAAAAAACACACATTACAGTGTACAAAAGAACAATACAATATGTCATGAAATGTAAACAAACACGTAAAAATACATAAACTAATAATTATAAGATGAAGAATAATAATTAATAAAAAAACAATTGATGATTTAAAATAATAATAATTAATAATGAATGATTATTAAGGGTCACAGACTCTGAGTGCCCTGTGCTGAGTGGGGATATTAAGGTTTTGAGCTCGGCCGAGCCTTCTGTTACTGCGTAGAGAAATCTGCCATTCCCAGGTGCCATGTGTGGAAACATTAACCCTGGCCAGGAATGTTGTAGACTGGGATACTTATTGACCGGAACAGAAACCTCCACCTCACTGATGGTATTTTAGCGTTGTTTTTAAACCCTTTTTCTTTAAAGCAAATTTGAGCAAGGCTGTCGCATGCCGTTGGCTTGATAGAAGCTGCGGTTGAATACTTTACTGAAGCCACACCATGCTGAGTGGCACAAAATCAGTTCAGAGACAGAGGATAGATCCTGCAATCTTCAGGACAAACGGCAGTTTTATTTTTTTTGCTCCCCCCCGAAAGTAGAACTTCTAATCTTTGCATCGGGCTCCTGTTTAATAGACTCTTTCACCAGCTCAGATATTCTGCCCCTCTCAGAATAAATGTTTACTCTTAAAATATTGAGACAGGAGGGGACGACCTGACGCACCCGTGCACCCTGCAGAGCTGGTGTTTCGGGATTTAGATTTTGTGTCGGAACCTGACTCTATTCAGAAGAGTTTGTTGCGCTAACAATGCATTGACTGTTTTGCTTCTCTCTCTTAGTGGAGCGAGCGAGCGGGGAGGGGGAGGGGGGGGGGGGCTTAAGGGGAGAGTGTGTGTGTCGGGTGGGGGTGGGGTGTTTTTAACCATGCTGGTTGTGTTGAGTGGGTACACGTCTGAGAGTGTCACTGTTTCTATGCTCCTTAAAATCCTCGAAAGTCCTCAAATAATTATATTTTGAAGCCTTGAAAATATGCTTCAAAATGCTTAACGCTGGAGTGCGCAGCTTTGTAAAATGGTCGCATTTGTTGTCAGAACATTTCAAAGTCATCACACCCCTTGGCCCTGCCCACAGAGAAAGAGACACACACCCCCCCACCCCCCACCCCACTGCTTCCTCAGCCCTGCCCACAGAGAAAGAGACACGCCCCCCACCCCACTGCTTCCACAGACCGTGTTGTGAACGTGCAATTTTTTTACGTTATGTCATGCGCCACTTTGTTTTGAAGACAAACATTCGGGCCAAAGCGCTGGTTTTAGAATGCAGGATTTGAGGGTATAAACGCAGCGTATGGTGCTGGATTTCTCTCACAGCAGTTCTTTCTAGGACTGCTACCAACTAAGCATGACCGTTCCCCGATATTTTTCTTTAAAAAAATAAATTTAAAAAATAAAAGTCATACTCCAGCTTTCAATTTCGCTGAAAAATCTTGGCCTCATACAATCTTGAATCTGAATACACATATTCTGCTTAAAGTTGTTGGAGGTTTTGGTTGGTTTTGGAAATGGTTCCACTTAACTTGATTTCTGCTGCCTGATGCAACTCTTTATGGGTCTTTGAATATGGGTCCATGGTGTAATGGGGTCTTATTGAAGTGCTTGAGATGTGTCGGTGCGTGTGAACCCTTGTGAATGTTCTCCCTCTCTTCTCACAGGTGTTTACGTCTCAAAGCACTCGGACTGCCTGGACTACAGCTCCAGGCATCATGGGAAATCTGGCTTCATTGCCATCCTCAGGTTGACTAAGGTAAGGGTGAGGGGGATCTCTTGCACTTCAGGTCACAAGACATGGGCTGTGTACGAATCGGAGCCCTATCTACTGCGTCCTGTCTCCTGTGTACTGTGTACTGTGTCTGAATCAGAGCCCTATCTACTGTGTCCTGTCTCCTGCCTCCTGTGTACTGTGTACTGTGTCTGAATCAGAGCCCTATTCTGCTGCGTCCTGTCTCCTGTGTACTGTGTCTGAATAAGAGCCCTATCTACTGCCTACTGTGTACTGTGTACTGTGTCTGAATAAGAGCCCTATCTACTGCGTCCTGTCTCCTGTGTACTGTGTCTGAATCAGAGCCCTATCTCCTGCGTACTGTGTACTGTGTCTGAATCAGAGCCCTATCTACTGCGTCCTGTCTCCTGTGTACTGTGTTTGAATAAGAGCCCTATCTACTGCGTCCTGTCTCCTGTGTACTGTGTCTGAATAAGAGCTCTGTCTACTGCGCCCTGTCTCCTGTGTACAGTGTACTGGCAGATGTGTGCTGTTTAATGTGCACTGTTTAGCACGTGACGTGCA